>JBBGZY010000231.1:5025000-5625000 GCA_037952925.1 Lithobates clamitans | reverse complement strand
GCGATAGAGGGCAACCCTGGCGGGTTCCATTTGTTATGTGAAATTTGTCCGACATGGCGTTGGAGGTGTAAACCTGTGCCGTTGGGACTGTATAAAGTGCTGATATAGAAGAGAGGATAGGACCACTGAGACCAAACTTCGCAAGTGTCGCTAGTAGGTACCCCCAGTGGACCTGATCAAACGCCTTTTCGGCGTCTAGCGTCAGGAACACTGTTGGCACCTTTCGCGTTTCTGCTATTTTGAGAAGGTTGAACATTCTACGAGTTCCATCGGGGGCTTGTCTCCCTTTTACAAAACCTACCTGATCCGCTTTAATTAGTGAAGGGGTTACTTCCGCTAAGCGGTTAGCTAAAATTTTCGAGTATATTTTTAAGTCTGTGTTGAGCAGGGATATGGGCCTAAAGTTTTGTGGGGCATCAGGTTTTTTCCCTGGTTTGGGGAGGGTTATTATAACTGCTTGAAGCATTTCTTCTGGGAATGTGCTATCAGAGGATGCTTTTTGAAAAAGATTGGTCATATATGGCACTAGAATATTGGAGAGAGCATTATAATACTCAGCTGAAAAACCATCAGCGCCAGGTGATTTGTTGTGGGGTAGAGACTGGATGGCTAGAGTAACTTCTTTATTTGTTATTGCAGAGTTTAAGTACATTAATTGGTCATTATTTAGGGAAGGGAGGTCAATTGAATTTAGGAAGGTATTGATTCCTTTTTCTGTGGGTTGTGTCGTTGAGGGGTCTTCTTTCAAGTTGTACAATTGTTTGTAGTATTTACAGAATGCGTTAGCAATGTCCTTTGGGTGATACACTGCTTGTGAGGTGATAGGATCTATAATGTAAGATAGTTTAGATTTTTGTTGTTTTTTACGGATGTAGGCCGCCAAAAATTTACCAGCTTTGTTACCTTGGGTATAATGTGTTGCTTTAAATTTTTGTAAGTATAGTCGATGTTCTAGAATCATATGATTCCTAACCTCTTGCCTAATTTGATTTAGTTCTGTGTTTATTTTGGAGGAAGGATTTGTTTTGTGCTGTTTTTCAAGGGATGTAAGTTTAGCCATTAAAGTGGTAAATGCTTTTAACTTCCTTTTTTTTTCCCGTGCTGCTATTTGTAAAAGTAGACCTCTGCTAAATGCTTTGTGGGCGCACCACAATGTGAAAATGTTTGTATCTGGAGTGTCATTAAATTGAAAAAATTCCTTGATCCGATCACGCAAACCGTCCCTATGTATGGGATTATTTAGAATTGATATATTGTTTCGCCATAAACGTATGGGAGACTCTGCATTTTGCTCTTTAATTGAGAGTGAGACAGGTGCGTGATCAGACCAAGTGATTGGATGTATTTTAGCTGATATTGCGTTATTAAGACAAGCTAGGTCAGTTACAAACAAGTCAATTCTTGAGTAGGACTTGTGAGGAGCTGAATAGTAGGTAAAATCCTTCTCTCCTGAATTGACGCAGCGCCATACGTCATACAGGTCAGAAGAGTGTAAAAAAGATTGTAGTTCAGTGCGCATGGATTTCCGTGGGGATGAGCAATCTAGTTGTTTGTCAGGAACGCAATTGAAATCCCCACAGTATAAAATTAGACCTTTTTTGAGGGCATTCAAAAAAGATAGCTGTCTACAATTCGGAGCATAAACATTAATGATAGTGTACATAGAATTATTCAATTCACAGACCAGTATAATGTATCTACCCATTTGATCGCATACTATTTCCTGTAAATTAAATGCAACATTTTGGTTAATAGCGATTAACACTCCTCTCTTTTTCTTTGGGCCTGAGGCCGTGAAGATATGTGGAAATTGTCTATCCTTACAAATAGGGTGTTTTTGCTGGGCGAAATGAGTTTCCTGGATGCATAATATATCGCTCTTCAGGGATTTTGCTTGTTGCCACATAGCTCTTCTTTTAAAGGGACTATTAAGACCATGAGCGTTTATAGTCACGAAATTAAGAACCATTGGACTGTGAGAAAATTTGCATAGGAGTAGTAATATTCAGAATTTGAGTGGCGGAGCTGAATAAGAAGGTACCTGCATTTAAGGTTACCATAACCTTGAGTGAAGGGTGTCCGGTCCAGTGGAGAAGACATACTGAAGATTTGGATTCCAGATTGTTGTCATCAGGTTTGCCGTGGGTGGTTGTCGGTGGTATAGTAAGAAAGAAAAGAAAAAAAACGTCAACATGCAAACAAAAAACAAAACTTAAAAAATTGAGGGTAACATCCTCATAGTGTGAGTAAAATCGCATGGTAACACTTGGGGGTATAGACTCCTAACAGCCAGCTGCTGCCCTTGGATTAGGAAAGTAAACATCAGATGTGTAGTTGATTTCCATTACATGAGATACTAGTCAAGTGTCGGTGGCAGATTTCCATTCTGGGGAAATACTTCTAGGGGTTTTGGTAGTAAGAGTGTCCTCTTCATCAACTAAAGGGAGTCCCCATTTCCTGGTAAGTTGAAGGCCCTCTTCCAGAGACCTGATTGTGTAAGTACGGCCATCTTTAGTGACAAGGAGTTTCGTGGGGAAACCCCAAGAGTATGGGAGTTTGCTGTTGCGTAGTAATTTAGTTAGTGGTAATAACTTTTTTCTTGCCAACATCGTGTGCTGGGAGAGATCTGCATAAATAGCAATGCCCGCGTAAGGATTGGGTAATGGGGAGTTTTGTCTCGCAAAGCGCATTAAGTCATCCTTGATATGGTAGAAGTGTATGCGAGCTATGACATCAAGGGGTATTTTTTCTGGTAGGTATTGCGGCTTGGGTAATCTGTGGGCGCGATCTACCGTAAATTCCCCTGTTGGCGTGTCTGGGAGTAGGTCTCGGATTAGTTGTTGGACATAATTCCGGAGTTCAGAGGGAGGTACAGATTCCGCTACTCCTCGCAGCTTTATATTGTTTCTTCGGGACCTATCCTCTAAATCCGCCATTTTGTTTTTCAAGGCTTCCATTTCATCATCTTTTTCGTTATGAGCGTCAACTAATTCATTATGTGCTGTTGTGAATTCTGCCATTTTATCCTCCACATGGCTGACTCTCTCACCAATATCATTGATATCAGATTTTAATTGAGATATACACTCCATGAGGTCCCTGTGCATGGATCCCCTCAATGAGACCAACATCTCTTTCATAGTAGTGTCATTTAATGGCAGACCGGATGTTGGGAACTCTTGGATTTGTTCAATGAACTCAGTAGTACTGTCATGAGATATAAATTCCTCCTCATGTTTTTCCCCTGCATAAGTGTGGGCAGTAGAGCGTTTAGGGGCAGCTTTTTGTGGGCTTTGAGAGGGGGTCTGGCAGGTGGAAGAGCAGCTGCTGTGTCCTGGAGAGAAGGATGGCTGTCTGCAATCCTCCTTCCCTTTCCCACTAGTATCAGACTGTCTGGCGCGCTGCTGCCTGTGAGCGGCGGCGCCATCTTGGCTCTCTGGCGTGCAGGCCGAGGAGTAAAAGTCTGTCAATTTGCGGGGTCCCCCTGGGGGTTTCCTCTTACCCATCGCTGGATCGATGCACAGGGGTTCACAGGCTCCTTCGGAGTGAGTTTACCGGCTGATGTAGTCGCTTTGTGCGGGTCGCTGTGGCAGGCTGTCACGGAGCTCTCTCCTTATGCGGCCATCTCCTCCGGCTGCTGGCCACGCCCCTACTACTCAAGAACTTTCAACTGGTGGGGCAGGCATTTGCCAGTCAGCCTTTGACGAATGTGGAGTTTTTTCTTTTCTTTTTAATATGGGTCTGGCAGTGCAGAGGGCATCGTGATTGACGATGGATCAACATCTAGGAACATTGTTCTTTTATTTTTTTACTAAAGGACTTGTCAAAAACCTGTGTAGTTTTTTTTATTTATTTTTGACATTTTTTTTGGTGAATGAGTAGGGGTACAATGTACAACATACTCATTTACAGGGGGGGACTTGTTAAAGGGGGCTTCTAGATTTTGATAAATGCCCTGCCTGCAGCCCCCAACAACCACTGCCCAGGGTTGTCGGGAAGAGGCCCTTGTCAACATGGAGTCAACATGGAGTCAAGGTGCTTTGGGATGGGGGGAAGAGCCCCCCCTGCCCCAAAGCACCCACGCCCCCATGTTGAGGGCATGTGGCCTGGTATGGTTCAAGAGTGGGAGGGTGGCACTTGCTTGTCCCTCCCTTTCCTGGCCTGCCAGGCTGCATGCTCAGATAAGGGTCTGGCATGGATTTTGGGGGGACCCCATGACGTTTTTTTTTCAAATTTTGGCATGGGGTTCCTCTTAAAATCCATACCAGACCAAAGGGCCTGGTATGAACTGGGGGGACCCCATGTCGTTTGTTTTTCTTTTCTTTTTTCTGCCAATTTGTTTTTATACTTTCAGCTGACAGCTGATGACTCTAACTATTCGCCCAACACTAATATTAAAGAAATTATGGCTCTGTTAAACTCACCTATGGATGTTGCATTAATTATATGACAGGGATTAGAGCTTGGTGTTTTGAATGTTGTATTCCCGCAAAAGGATTTATGTCTTTGTAAGAACACAGTGGGGTTAATTTACTAAGACTCCTTTCACACGGAAGACATTTTTCAGGTGTTTTAGCGCTAAAAATAGCGCCTGTAAAGCGCCTAAAAAACGCCTCCCATGCCACCCCAATGTGAAACCCTGAGTGCTTTCACACTGGGACGGTGCGCTTGCAGGATGTTAAAAAAAGTCCTGCAAGCAGCGTATTTGGTGCGATCCCAAAATGCCCCTACCCATTGAAATGAATGAGCAGCGCTGCCGTAGCACCTGCCAATCACTTTGGCAGCGCCACAACACGGGCACTTTTAACACTTTCTTTGGATGTTAGCGGGGGTTAAAAGCGCCCCGCTAGCAGACGAAAAGTGCTGCTAAAACTATGGTAAAGTGCCGCTAAAATTAGCGCCGCCTGCGCCCCAGTGTGAAAGAAGTCTCAAGGAGTAGAGTATGTCCACTTTCATTTTGTGAATGAGCTGCAAGGAAAAAAAACACAATATTTTGGTTGTACATTATTGGATGATTGAAGTCAGCGCAATTTCACCTCATTCACTAAGCTGAGTGGAATTTTTCTTTGCAAAGTGAAAATCAAAATACAACTGAAGGCTCCTGTATGAGATTGTACAGAAGTAACACATCCAGTTAGTATGTGATGTACAAGCCTCATAAAGTAAACACAAATCTTCCTTTACCTTTCCTGACAGATCCAAATTCTCCTTCATTTATGTCTCACATGCTCACCCCCCCAGACATTGCAGCTCCCAGTGGGAGGGCTTTAGCAGCAGAGGCAGTGCTGTCAATCCAGAAAGCACAGAGTGGGCCTAGGTGTGGCCAGGTGCTGATTGGCAGGCTACGGGCTTGTGAATCAGTAATGACAATGCAGATAGCCATGCACAGACAGGCACGGGTTACATGAGAGTGACAACTCTGCTCTGAATTGAGAAGCAGTGCAGCATCATTGCCAGACCATGGCAGGAAGCTGCAATAGGTGGACTTCAATGGCAGGATCAACAGGTACTTGTAGGGCTTTGCAGGGGAAATAAAAGAAAACATAATTAAGTTTTGTAGTGCTGCAATAGATTTTTTAAAGGGACACTATAGTTCTACTTTAACTCTGAAAGTGAAAATGTTTTACTCCTTTAGCATATTAGGGTAATTGTTTCTTTAGACAACCCAACAAATGAATGTTCAAAAATGTTGATGGAAGGGAAGTCATAAAAAGTAACAAATATTTGGAATTGACTATCATTAAGATACAAAGTTATTCCCATCAATAAAAGGCTATTGATAAAGCGATCATAGGTGTTACTATCTGAGCTCCTCTCACCAACCCATAAAAAGGTTCATAACTGGGAGTAGGTTCCAATGAAACCTTTTATCCCTGTCAGTGGAGTATTCCATTAAAAACCAAAAAGATGGGGCTGACAGGAAACTCCACTGACATATAGTTGTGCTCAAAAGTTTGCATACCCTGGCAGAAATGATGAAATTTTGTCATTGATATTGAAAATATGACTGATCATGCCCAGAAACGGTCTTTTAAATTAAGGATAGTGATCATATGAAGTTATTTATTATCACAATTGTTTATCTCCTTTTAAAATTATCATGATAACAGAAATAACCCAAATGGTCCTGATGAAAAGTTTCCATCCCCTGGAATGTTTGGCCTTGGTACAGACACACAAGGTGACACACACACAGGTTAAAATGAAAATTAAAGGTTAATTTTCCCCTATCCATGGCTTTTTAAATTGCAATTAGTGTCTGTGAATAAATAGTCAATGAGTTTGTTAGCTCTCATGTGGATGCACTGAGCAGGCTAGATACTGAGCCATGGGGAGCAGAAAAGAACTGTCAAAAGACCCGTGTAACAAGGTAATGGAACTTTATAAATATGTAAAATTATATAAAAAGATATCCAAAGCCTTGAATATGCCAGGAAAACCTGTTTAGTATTAAGAAGTGAAAAAAATCAGGAATCTCTTGATATCAAGCCAAGGTCAGGTAGACCAAAAAAGATTGTAGCCACAACTGTCAAAAGAATTGTTCAGGATACAAAGAAAAACCCACAAAAAAGACTGGTTACAATATGCCCAACAAGACCTTGACACACCTCACCACTTCTGGCACACTGTGTTCTGGAGTGACGACACCAAAGTAGAGATTTATGGTCACAATCATTAGTAATGTGTTTTGAAAGGGGTCAACAAGGCCTATAGTGACAAGAATACCATGCCCACTGTGAAGCATGGTGGTGGCTTACTGATATTTTGGGGGTGTGAGCTCTAAAGGCATGGGGAATCTTGTGAAATTGATGGCAAGATAAATGCAGCATGTTATCAGAAAATACTGGCAGACAATTTGCATTCTTTTGCATGAAAGTTGCGTATGGCACGCTCTTGGACTTTACAGCGCGACAATGACTCTAAGCACAAGGCCAAGTTGACCCTCCAGTGGTTACAGCAGAAAAAGGTGAAGGTTCTACAGTGGCCATCACAGTCTCCTTACCTTAATATAATCTAGCTGCTCTGGGGACATCTCAAATGTGCGGTTCATGCAAGAAGACCAAAGACTTTGCATGAATCAGAGGCATGTTGCCAAGACGAATGGGCAGCTACACCACCTGCAAGACTTTGGGGCCTCATTGACAGTTATTACAAAAGGCACACAGTATTAAATATACATACTTTTAAAGAGGGGTAATTTCATTCATTTACCTGTTGCCATGTTTTGTTTTATGATTGTGCCATTTCGTTTTGACCTACAGATACAGAATATGAATCCCAAAAGAAATAAAAGAAATGTGTTTTGCTTGCTCACTCATGTTTCTTTCAAAATGGTACATACTGTATATTAACAATTCTCCAAGTGGAGGCAAACTTTTGAGCACAGCTGTACATATTGCATATCCCCAGCACACTTTGTAGCTAGTTATAACAAAATATCTAAATAAACTTTTTTTTTTTCCTTAGATCTCAGGTACAATTTTTGTTGCATGCATTTACAAATATGCATGGAAGCACGGTGTCATGTTGTTGTACTGTAATGTTTGTCTGTTTAAATATGTTGAAAAAGTCAGCAATTTAGATGGAGTATACTTACCTTTTTGACATGACTACACACACACAGACCATATGGCTAAAATTTTGTGCGACCATCACACCTACCATTATATGTCCAAAATGATGTGAACATCCCTTCTCATCCAGTAGTAGTACCTGACCTGTGTTTTTGGCTTAATGGGCACAGATTCCCTCAGACACACACCTCCAAGATAATGAAAAAAAAGAAAAGGGTCTTATAGCGCAAAGGGGGTGAGCAAGCCCAATAATGCAAATGTTTTTGCAATAGGAAGTCCAACAAGCTCATATAGGTGTGATAGTCCAGTTTCCACAAATTCATGTTCATATGGTGTGTGTGTGTGTAATATAAATATTTAAGAAGGCCAGTATGGTGCCCTGAATTTATGGGAGGAGCCCAGGGGGAGAGGGTATTTAAGCAGCCCATTCATCCGTGGTCTTTGTCGGTTCCTGTGCGCGATAAGATTTGTTACGTCAGTAGGCCGACTCTTCCAACTCGATCGGCGCTCGTGAGTTGTGTGTCTGAAATTCCGGAGGCTTTTGGTTCTCCGCCTGAGATTTCTGTACGTCGTGTCTCGCTCAACCGTCGCAGGTAGGATTCATATGTATTTCATGCATCACCATTTGCTAGATATCTTGTGTCGCCCAAACCCAGATACGTAACTTATGAGTCATTCATTAAAAATCTACGCAAGTAGCAGTAGTTCTCAGCCACCGATTCAAGCCTCTGTCATGCCAAAACATTTTATTTATTTTCACATACCTCACTCTGATTCAAATCCAGTCGCGTCCGCAACGCACCGGTTCCTTCCGGCATGTCTCAGTTGTTTTTTGTCTCATTTCATACCATGCTCCAAAGTCTGGTTCGTTGTCAGTCGCAATTGCGGCACACCGATTTGTGCCTCTGTCTTGGCAAATCATTTCATTTCACGTACCGCACCCTGATTCGAAGCCAGTCGCATCCGTGACACACCAAATTGTTCCCGCATGTCCTAGTTGTTTTTTGGCCTCATTTCATTCCATGCTCCACAGTCTGGTTCATTGTCAGTCTCAGTCGCGGCACACCGAGTTGTGTCTCTGCCATGGCAAATCATTTCACATACTGCACTCCGATTCGAATCCAGTCGCTTCTGCTATGCACCGATTAGTTTCCGGAGTGTCCCAGTTGTTTTTTGTATCATTTCATACCATGCTCCACAGTCCCATTCATTGTCAGTCGCAAAACGTGGCACATCCATTCGTGCCTCTGTCATGGCAAGTCACTGCACTCATTTCCTTTCATGTACCTGTCACTCTGACTCAAATCCAGTTGCTTCCGCGACGCACCGACTCGTTTCCGGAGTGTCCCAGTTGTTTTTTGTATCATTTCATACCATGCTCCACAGTCTGGTTTGTTGTCAGTCACAATCGCGGCACACCGATTCGTGCCTCTGTGATGGCAAATCATTTCACTCATTTCATTTCATGTACCCATCACTCTGATTCGAATCCAATCGCATCTGCATTGCACCGTTTCATATCCACTCGCTCTAAATCAGTTTGCCTCAGTTTATTCAGTGCTCCACACCCCAGTTCGTTGTCAGGCGCAAAACGCGGCACATCCATTTGTGCCTCTCTCATGGAAAGTCATTTCACTCATTTCATTTCACGTACCTGTCACTCCGGTTCGAGCCCAGTCGCATCTGCGACGCACATCCATTCATGCCTCTGTCATGGCAAGTCATTTCACTTCACATACCTGTCACTCCGATTCAAATTCAGTCGCATCCACGACGCACCAATTCATTCCAGCGGGTCCCAGTTAGTTTTATCTCATTTCATACCATGCTCCACAGTCCAGTTTGTTGTCAATCGCAAAATGCGGCACATCCATTTGTGCCTTTGTCGTTGAAAATCATTTCACTCGTTTCATTTCACAAACTCGTCACTCTGATTTGAATCCAGTCGCATCTGCGATGCACCCATTCATACCCGCTCTTCTATTCAGTTGCCTCAGTTCATTCCACGCTCCACAGCCCAGTTTGTTGTCAGTCGCAATCACGGCACACTGATTCATGCCTCTGTCATGACAAATCATTCACTCGGTTCATTTCACGTACCCGTGACTCCGATTCGAATCCAGTTGCATCTGCGATGCACCGACTCGTACCCGATCGTTCTAAACAGTTTGCCTCAGTTCATTCCATACCAACATGTTCTAGTCATTTCACCTCACTTTATTCCATCTTCCACAGTCCAGTTTGTTGTCAATCGCAACCACGATACACCGATTCGTGCCACCGTCATGGCAAAACATTTCATTAGATCATTTCACATACCCTTCACCGCGATTCCAGGTCAATTGCATCTGTGACCCTCTAACCCACCTCGACTCATGTTAGCCTTTATTTCCTGTACCCATCACTTCAGTCTTTTACAAGTATTACTTTGCATGTTGTCTGTCATATTCTCCTCAGGTTCGCTTGGTGTGCAACCTGTCCGCGACTCATTTTCCCACATCCCACGTTGAAATCCTTAAATCCTTCAGAGGAACTCTCCCCAAAATATGCTTCGGTAGACATGGCGATTCAGCTCGTTTTTCAAAGTAGGCACAGGAGCCTGGCTCTCTAAAGCTGATATATCGGAAGCTTTTAAGCTTCTACCCATCCAACCGATCTTCTGGTGCTGGCACGGCATTAAGAGACTCAACCTGGACACCCGCTCCATGCAGCCCAGCCCTCCCCTCGACAAACTGACCCACATCTGGTCAGCCCTTCAAGACTTTATTCGTGCACAGGGGTGTACTAAGAAACAGCCTCAATCCCTCTTAGGGACGCTCAACTTTACAATGAGAATCATTCCCCAGGGACGATCTTTCGTTTCATGCCCCCTGGTCTTCCTCTCTCAGCCACAGAACCCCGACCAGGTCCTTAGCTTACACACTGTAGCAGTAGTGGATTGTCTATGCGGGAGGAGTTCCTTACTGGTGGGAATGGAATGCCCATGTTCATATCATCGGTATTGCCTCTATTACTGCAGGTAGTTACAGATGTCGCAGCCACCACAGGCCTCGCTGCAATTTTTGGCCACCATTGGTTTGCAGGACCATGGCCTCCAGAGATACTCCTAAATCCCCAGGTTTATTCGGTCTCCCCCCTTATTCGAACTAGACCCAATCGTGGCAGCCGTTCAGGTCCGAGGTCATGTCAGGACCACCGTCAACCAGGCCATGGCCAATATCCTTAATAAAGGCGGGTCCAACTCACTCCATACTATGTCCTGCCTACGCAGGCTGGTACAACTATCCCTACAGCATCAGTTCCATGTCCACCACACATTCATTCCGGATAAGTGCAACCCCACAGCAGACGCATTGTTAAACTTCATTAAACTTCATTTAATTTCCCAGCAGAACACCCAGAGCCAACACAACATCATCTCTTGTCCCACCTTGGACTCAACCGACGTTGGGTTTAAACAGCACCTTCACAGCGCAACCCTGCTTATTAATCAATCCTTATCTCATAACACACTCAAGGCCTACCGCACAGCTTGGAACACATTCTGCAAATCCCTGGCATCCTGCTCCGCGGCAACATCAACAGCCACTAAACACATATTAGCTTTCATCTCATGTGGCCACAATCAGTTGGCCCTATCACACAACACCATCCGACTATATGTAGCCAGCATTGAGCACTTTCTGGCTTTGCAAGATCCCGCTAAGCCATCCTTGTTCGCAACCCATGCGATCCAAGCCATCCTGCACAGCATACAGAAATAACAGCCCATAACCAACGCCAATCGCTTGCCCATCACGAATACCATCTTCAAACATTCACCAAACTTGCTCAGTGGATAACACTAAACCAATAAAGAGCTACACTACTACCTGAATGTTTTTGCCCCCTTATTTGTATACCGACCAGCAGACCAGGACACACTTCAGGTCCATTTCATGTTGTAAGTCTTATGGCAAGTTTATACAGTTCGCATCTAATTTGGCCAGAGGGCTTCGACCATAAATAAGAAGGCAAGTATGGTGGCCTGAAATTATGGGAGGAGCCCGGGGGGGTATTTAAGCAGCCCAATCATCCCTGGTCTTTGTCGGTTCCTGTGCGAGATACCCACCCTCCCATCCCCTTTTCAGGGCTTTTCTCAAATTCATTTCTCTCCACAAACATCTATTACTTATCTTGGGTAGAGACGGGCTTTATGTTTGGGTCGAACATGAGTTCGACTCGAACATTGGCTGTTCGCCAGTTCGCCGAATAGTGAACAATTTGGGGTGTTCACGGCAAATTTGAAAGCCACGGAACACCATTTAAAAGTCTATGAGAGAAATCAAAAGTGCTAATTTTAAAGATTATTATGCAAGTTATTGTCATAAAAAGTGTTTGGGGACCTGGGTCCTGCCCCAGGGGACATGTATCAATGCAAAAAAAAGTTTTAAAAACGGACGTTTTTTCGGGAGCAGTGATTTTAATAATGCTTAAAGTGAAACAATAAAAGTGTAATATTCCTTTAAATTTCGTACCTGGGGGTGTCTATAGTATGCCTGTAAAGTGGCGCATGTTTCCTGTGTTTAGAACAGTCTGACATCATAATGACATTTATTTGGAGGGCTGAGAGAGAGAGAGAGAGAGAGAGTAAGAGAGGTTATAACCCCTGTCATTCTATATAAACATTCAAGCCTCCGTGTCTATACAATCCTACTATCCAAAAGTGTTTCCACCTCCATGCTCTTTGTTCTTCGGATGGGTAAGAAAGGCTTACCAGAAAATAATGACCTCTTTTTTATGAGCTATATAATGCTTCCACTTTCTGGTGAGCCTTTTTTACCCATCTGAGGAACACTGAGCATGGAGTTGGAAACACTGTTGGACTTTTTTTATATAGACTTTGAAATATTTTTTGGACAGTTTGTTATTGATTTTCACTTTATGCACTATTATTGGATGTTCATTTTTGCACTATTATAATTAATTGTAATTATTTTTTTGTAATTGTTAAGACGGGTTTGAAGGTATATTTGTACATTATAAAGTTGGAGATTGGATTTGGGGTATTTCACATAAGCGCTGATTGATATAAAATGTAAAATAAATGTAGAATATAATGTAAATAAAAATATAAAATGTCTAATTGTCTTAAACACTAGAAGGTGTTGTTATTTACCAGCAGCTGGGGATACACTATTTTTTTGCCAAGCACAGGGAATAAGCTAATGTTTTAGTTATAAACCCTGTCAGTTTTTTTTTTTTTTTTGTCATCTGTGTCCCATTGGGGAGATTTCCCTTCACTTTCTGTCCCATAGCCAAACAGGAAGTGGGAAGAAATCCCTTCAAAGTGAGAGAATCCCAGTGTGTCACTAAGGTGACCAGAAGTAGTGTCTCAATTGGAAGATTTATCCTCTATCAGTGTTCTGATTTCAACAACAAAAAAAAAGTTTCCTTTTACTTCCACTTTCAATGATAACAGTAAACAGGACAAATAGGGAGATTGGAGCACAAATAGCAATACCAACTGGCTGGTGTTCTACTCCCTCTCTACTAAAAAAAAAAAAAAAAGTTTTGCCTTTAGTTATACTTTAACCTAATTAACTCAATGTTTCTTATTCAATTTTTAAAAGCTGAAAGGACGATAAGAGACCAGGATTATAACAGAGTGAGGCAACAGCTTCGTATGTATTTTGGAAAAAGGAAATGCTTTGTGTTTGATTTTCCAACTGCCAACAAACAACATCTAAAGAGACTGGAGGACATACCTGATGCTGACCTCAATGCCGACTTTGTGAGTCAGAGCCAGAAGTTCTGCAATTACATTTTCAAGGAAACCGGTGTTAAAAGAATTAAAGAAATATTTGCAGTCACAGGACCACGTAAGTTTATTAATTGACATTTGATTTTACGTTGAACGTAATAGAATTCTTATTTATTGTATATTGGAATCAATCCCTGCATTGGAATGTAAAACCTAAAGTACTCTATGCTTTGATTGTTGTGTAACAAGTCTCTCACAGACACATATAAACATCAGCACAATAATTAAAGTTAAAATAAAAATTATTTCATTACATATGCTTTTGTGCATATTGAATATACACTGGGAGCTAACACTTTATCTGAGCCCAACTTAAAGAAGAACCTAAAACAATTATTAATCCCACTCTGCTCTATGTGCAATGACACCGATATGGGAATAACAATTAAAACTAAAAACCCCAGTGTCATATTGCTGCTGCATTTAAAAATACCCAGTGTGAAAACTATGTGTATGTGAATATAAGACCACCAAACACACAATGCAGTGCTATGTGTTACAAATTATAAACAGAATTATAAACATTAATAAATCATAAATCACAAAATAAATACTGTGTAAACACCATGCAGCAGTGTAACCAATCAATATATCTTAAAATCAAATCCATTAAATCTATAAAAAGTCCACAAACAGAAAGTCCTTAAGAAAAATCCAATGTGATTTCTGTAATCAAATCCTCAATCCAGTGCTCAGTGCCTTCACCACCCTTCAGACAGACACTCACCATGAAGATAAGGGCATAATGCACTTGATGTCAGTGACTTTTCATTTCTGCAGATTTCATTCCATGAGGAAATGGATCTCTTCTGTTTTCCCTCCATATGTCCACCAGATAAGGAAGCTAAATAAAATGCTTCTCACTGAATAATCCTCAGCCGCTTGAGAGAGACAACACTAGTCCGCTTGCACAGTATACAGCCAGCCCCTCTGCAAGAGCTTGTCTCCCATCAACAGCTTGGATTAGCGAGTAGACATGTGCATGACTAAAAAATTTGTTTTGTTTTGTTTCGTTTCGATTAGTTAATCTATTTATTTAGTTTCATTAAATTTTGTTGATTTGTTAAAATCATTTTCGGAATTCGTGTTCGTAATTTGAAATAGGAATTCATTGCCTTTATTTATTTCAAATTTTCTTAATTTTTTTTTTCAATTTGAAACGATTGAACCAAAAACTTTTGAATCGGCCAAATCAAAAAATTTCTAATTGTTTGATTTGAATGCGGCTGCCGAAATGGTTTACTACATAAATAACATTTACAATTGAGGCAAAAAAAGTTCTATATTTCTTTTGTCAGACAAGAGATTACTCTTGTTCTAAGTGCCTTTAAGTGCTTTTTTGAAAAATACAAGAAGACTTTAATGTGTCGAATTTGAATGAATTAGATTTGAAATTTGATCCAAATTTTGGAAATTTGGATGCATTTAATTTTGTTATTCGAGAATTCAGTAAAATTGGTTTATACTGTAATTTGAAGATTCATATACACCTGAAACTCTGAATAGTGAAAAATTTGTACAAATTTTTATTCTGAACTTTACCAACCACACATGTTTATTAGCGAGTGATCAAAACAGCTAGCTCTGTCCCTACACGCTGACTTTGCCCCCTTTGACACATTGACAAACTGATGGCTTTATTAGGGGCATTTACTGAAAGCAGTGGGCCTGTGTGCAAGATCATAAGTTGCTCAGTCTTGCCTGCGAAAAATAAACTGTGGCGCATGTAGTGCACTGTGGCTACATTGGGTGTAGTTTTCATAGCACTGAATATTGGCCATGGCTTAAAGGGACAGAGTGCAGGGCTTCAGTAGTAAGGGATGCAAAGTTTCAGTTTTAATTGATACTGAGTACAGAGTACAGCGATCAGTAGTAGGTGATGCAGAATGCAGAGGTCAGTAGTAGGTGATGCAGAATGCAGAGGTCAGTAGTAGGTGAGGCAGAGTTCAGGGGTCAGGAGTGATGCAGAGTTCAGAGATCAGTAGTAGATTATGCAGAGTAAAGGGGTCAAGAGTGACATAGAGTTCTGAGAACAGTGATCATTGATGCAAGTCTCAGGGGTCAGTAGTGAGTCCATGGGTAAGGAATGACCCAGAGCTCAGGGGTCAGGCAAAGTTCAGGGTTCAATAGTAAATAACACAGAATTCAGAGGTCAGTAGTAAGTGACACAGAGTTCAGAGGTCAGTAGTAAATGACACAGAGTTCAGAGGTCAGTAGTTAGTGACACAGAGTTCAGAGGTCAGTAGTTAGTGACACAGAGTTCAGAGGTCAGTAGTCAGTGACACAGAGTTCAGAGGTCAGTAGTCAGTGACACAGAGTTCAGAGGTCAGTAGTCAGTGAGAGTTCAGGAATCAGTAATAAATGATGCAGCCCTCAGAGGTCAGTATTAAGGGAGGCAGATTTTAAGGGTCAGGAGTGACACAGAGTTTAGAGATTAGTAGTAGATGATGCAGGGGGTCAGGGGTAAGTGACATAGAGATCGGAGGACAGTAGCCAGTGATGCAGGGGTCAGGAATCAGGGATGAGAGGTAAGTGGTGTAGAGTTTAGGGGTCAGTAGTAAGTGGCACAGAGGTCAGTGGTAATTGGTGAATAGTGCAGTGATCAATAGTAAGTGGTGCAGAGTTCAGAGGTCAGCAGTAAGTAGCACAGAGTTCAGAGGTCAGCAGTAAGTAGCACAGAGTTCAGGGGTCAGTAGTAAGTGCTCAATAGTAAAGATAGTAGAAAATCAGTAGTAAGTGATGCAGAGGTCAGTAGTAGTTGACACAAGGCTCAGTTCACTAAGAGTTAAATACGGCATGATTATTGGAGTTAAAATAACTTATGAATATGTAATTCACAAAAAAAGCACATTAAGTACCGCATGGTTTATTCTTTTATTTAGCAGTATTTAATGTGTCTTTTTGCACATTATTTTACCACAGACGGGCTGCAGCAGAAACAGAAGCATTTAGCGCTATTTCTACCACTGATAAATGTGACAGTTCAGCTCAGAGTTGCTGGTTGTTAAGGAATCGGCACCCGCTGGCATCCTAGCAACAATGACTCATCTCTGCTGTTAGCGGGGATTCCCTTATAGATTTGGAAGCGGGTCTGGTATAGATTTGGAGGCGGGCCCACAAGGTGACATCATTGACTGGGGGCAGAATCAAAGATGTCATTGGGTGGCACCACCCTTTTGACGGCATTGACCCCACACCTGTGAGTGACATCACTGGGTATCCCCACCCCCTTGTGACATCATTGAGCCTGCCCCCATAGTTTACTTTTTTTTTTACCACTGCAGCAAACACTGTCAAGAAGCTTATTCAGCTTAAAGCGGAGGTTCACACAAAAATTCTAAGACAGGTATTTGCACCCACTTCCGGCATAGACTCCCACGGGAGTCTATGCCTCTTCCCGTCCCAACAGCGCTGTCTGCTGGGACAGACACGGGTCCCAGAGACAGCGGGAACCAGTTAGGAAGCGCAGCGCGACTCGCGCATGCGCAGTAGGGAACCGGGTAGTGAAGCCGCAACGCTTCACTTCCTGATTCCCTTAAAGAGAATGGCGGCGGCAGCACCCGAGGACCGAGGGACGATTCGATCTCGGGTGCCGACATCGCTGGACCCTGGGATAGGTGAGTGTCCTTATTTTAAAAGTCAGCAGCTGCAGTATTTGTAGCTGCTGACTTTTATTTTTTTTTTTTTTCGCTGGACTCCCTCTTTAACGTTCATTTACTGTCTCCTTCTCGGTTTCACATAATTGTGGTAAATACTTTCCCCTTTATTTTTTTTCCTTCTCTTTCTTTTCTTCTCTTTTGTCTTTTCACAACTTAAAGCTTTATTAAGTTTTCTTTCTTACATATCCTTTTTTTTTTTTTCCTTTAAAACTTTAATCAGACAGAAAACAAGAAGACAGTTAAGCATTGTCTAAGCTAAATACAGTAAATAAATAGGAACAAAGTAGGAGTTCAATATGCCAGCCCAGATAGCTAGAAAGGGCCTAGAGGGCTCTCCACACCCAACTCCCACTATCAATTCCAGTGTTATACAAATTAATATAAATGATGTGGTTCCTTCATACTACATCCTTCCCTCCCACCTCCCCTACCAACCCCCCCCTCATAGTTTAATTACATACCCAAAAATTTTTACAACTAAACGTCTATTAGCTATAATTTATCCTATTAAGACAACCACTCTGTAGCACTGGTATTTCATTTCCTTAACCACTTCAGCCCCGGAAGGATTTACCCCCTTCCTGACCAGAGCACTTTTTACAATTTGGCACTGCATCGCTTTAACTGCTAATTGCGCGGCCAAGCAATGCAGTACCCAAACGGAAATTGCGTCATTTTCTTCCCACAAATAGAGCTTTCTTTTGATGTTATTTGATCACCTCTGCAGTTTTTATTTTTTGTGCTATAAACGGAAAAAGACCGAAAATTTTGAAAAAAAATGACATTTTCTACTTTTTGTTATAAAAAAAATCCAATAAACTCAATTTTAGTCATACATTTAGGCCAAAATGTATTCGGCCACATGTCTTTGGTAAAAAAAATGTCAATAAGCGTATATTTATTGGTTTGCGCAAAAGTTATAGCGTCTACAAACTAGGGTACATTTTCTGTAATTTAGACAGCTTTTAGTTTATGACTGCCTATGTCATTTCTTGAGGTGCTAAAATGGCAGGGCAGTACAAACCCCCCCCAATTACCCCATTTTGGAAAGTAGACACCCCAAGGAAGTTGCTAAGAGGCATGTTGAGCCCATTGAATATTAATTTTTTTGTCCCAAGTGATTAAATAATGACAAAAAAAAAAAAAATTTGAAAAAGTTGTCACTAAATGATATATTGCTCACACAGGCCATGGGCATATGTGGAATTGCACCCCAAAATACATTCAGATGCTTCTCCTGAGTATGGGGATACCACATGTGTGGGACTTTTTGGGAGCCTAGCCGCGTACGGGGCCCCGAAAACCAATCACCGCCTTCAGGATTTCTAAGGGCGTAAATTTTTGATTTCACTCCTCACTACCTATCACAGTTTTGAAGGTCATAAAATGCCCAGATGGCACAAAACCCCCCCAAATGACCCCATTTTGGAAAGTAGACACCCCAAGCTATTTGCTGAGAGGCATGTTGAGTCCATGGAATATTTTATATTTTGACACAAGTTGCGGGAAAGTGACACATTTTTTTTTTTTTTGCACAAAGTTGTCACTAAATGATATATTGCTCACACAGGCCATAGGCATATGTGGAATTGCACCCCAAAATACATTTAGCTACTTCTCCTGAGTATGGGGATACCACATGTGTGGGACTTTTTGGGAGCCTAACCGCGTACGGGGGCCCCGAAAACCAATCACTGGATTCGGGATTTCTAAGGGCGTAAATTTTTGATTTCACTCTTCACTACCTATCACAGTTTCGGAGGCCATGGAATTCCCAGGTGGCACAACCCCCCCCCCCAAATAACCCCATTTTGGAAAGTAGCTATTTGCTGAGAGGCATGGTGAGTATTTTGCAGCTCTCATTTGTTTTTGAAAATGAAGAAAGACAAGAAAAAAATTTTTTTTTTCTTTTTTCAATTTTCAAAACTTTGTGACAAAAAGTGAGGTCTGCAAAATACTCACTATACCTCTCAGCAAATAGCTTTGGGTGTCTACTTTCCAAAATAGGGTCATTTGGGGGGGTTTTGTGCCACCTGGGCATTCCATGGCCTCCGAAACTGTGATAGGCAGTGAAGAGTGAAATAAAAAATTTACGCCCTTAGAAAGCCTGAAGGCGGTGCTTGGTTTTCGGAGTCCCGTGCGCGGTTAGGCTCCCAACAAGTCTCACACATGTGGTATCCCCGTACTCAGGAGAAGCAACAGAATGTATTTTGGGGTGTCATTTCACATATTCCCATGGCATGCGTGAGCAATATATCATTTAGTGACAGCTTTGTGCAAAAAAAAAAAAAAATTGTCTTTTTCCCACAACTTACAATATAAAATATTCCATGGACTCAACATGCCTCTCAGCAAATAGCTTGGGGTGTCTACTTTCCAAAATGGGGTCATTTGGGGGGTTTTTAACTGTCCTGGCATTTTATGCACAACATTTAGAAGCTTATTTCACACATCACCCACTCTTCTAACCACTTGAAGACAAAGCCCTTTCTGACACTTTTTGTTTACATGAAAAAATAATTTTTTTTGCAAGAAAATTACTTTGAACCCACAAACATTATATATTTTTTTAAAGTAAATGCCTTACAGATTAAAATGGTGGGTGTTTCATTTTTTTTTCCACACAGTATTTGCGCAGCGATTTTTCAAATGCATTTTTTGGGGAAAAAACACACTTTTTAAAATTTTAATGCACTAAAAAACACTATATTGCCCAAATGTTTGATGAAATAAAAAAGATGATCTTAGGCCGAGTACATGGATACCAAACATGACATGCTTTAAAATTGTGCACAAACGTGCAGTGGCAACAAAATAAATACATTTTGAAAAGCCTTTAAAAGCCTTTACAGGTTACCACTTTAGATTTACAGAGGAGGTCTACTGCTAAAATTACTACCCTCAATCTGACCTTCACGGTGATACCTCACATGCATGGTGCAATTGCAGTTCACATTTGACGCCAGACCGACGCTTGCGTTCGCCTTAGCGCGAGAGCAGGTGGGGGACAGGGGTGCTTTTTTTTTTTCCTTTATTATTTTTTTGCTTTTTTATCTTTTTAAACTGTTCCTTTCATTTTATTTTTTTTTAATCATTTTTATTGTTATCTCAGGGAATGTAAATATCCCCTATGATAGCAATAGGTAGTGACAGGTACTCTTTTTTGAAAAAATTGGGGTCTATTAGACCCTAGATCTCTCCTCTGCCCTCAAAGCATCTGACCACACCAAGATCGGTGTGATAAAATGCTTTCCCAATTTCCCTATGGCGCTGTTTACATCCGGCGAAATCTAAGTCATGAAATGCTCGTAGCTTCCGGTTTCTTAGGCTATAGAGATGTTTGAAGCCACTCTGGTCTCTGATCAGCTCTATGGTCAGCTGGCTGAATCACCGGCTGCATTCTCTGGTTCCCTGTTGAGACAGGAGAGCCAGAGAAAAACACGGAAGACGGTGGGGGGGCATTCCCTCCCACTGCTTGTAAAAGCAGTCTAGAGGCTAATTAGCCGCTAGGATTGCTTTTACATGAAAGCCGACCGCTGGCTGAAAAGAATGATACCAAGATGATACCTAAACCTGCAGGCATCATTCTGGTATAACCACTCAAAGTCGTGAATGGCGTACCTGAAGACAAAAGAATGGTTAACAATAAAACACGGTAAACGGTAAAGTATAAAAAATTACATACCTGAAAAGTAAACATGATAAAACATAATAACAATAAAACATTGCAGAATAGAATACAGTAAAAAAAAAGCAGAACAATAGAGAGAATAGAGAGAGAGAGAACAATAAAACAACTATTTTTTTTATTTTATATATTTTTTTTGTGTTTTTTTTTTTTAACACTTTTTTTTGTAACTGTAACTTTTATAACTGTAACCGGTTCCAGGCTCGGGTCTCTCAAAATGCGATGGCATCTTGGGAGACCCTGTGAAAGTTCGCCTAGTCTGTGCACTGCTGTACCCTACGCTAATACTCAACTAGTGTATGGTAGCGTTCAAAACATTCACAAATGCAAAGACCAGGATTGTCAGGACAGGAGGGACAATAATAGCAGGTGTCACGCCTATATCAGCGCTTGCTGTAGACATGACATCTTTTTTGGGGGGGTTCGTTGGGTAGGGGTACTCGGGAGGACATAAAAATGCCTCTCATGCAGCCCACTGCATTTGGTTGGGGATGTGAATGGGGGAAGTACGGGTGCTGCAGAAGTGGTGGGTTCCCAATTAGGATTGGCGAATGCAGCAGGAAGGGCACTATGGGCACGACGGGCCTGTGTTTGTCTTCTCCTTGGTGGCAGCGGGACACTACTTGTGCTTGCCACCTCACCAGCTTGAACTGCACTTATGGGACTCACCACGTCACCAAGTGTTACTGCAGTGCTGGTTTGACTATGACCGGGGTGTACTAGGCCGCTGGTGCTTGCCAGTTCACCAAAACGCTACCGAAAAAACTGTTAGCGATCTCAGGGATCAGGCCTGACTCTGCGAATGCTGCAGTTATGTGTTTAGTGTATTGTAAGTGACAGTGATCGATCGATACTGCACTTGGGTGGGCTGGGCTGGGCCGGGCGGAGGGGCAAAACGCAGGTGCTAGCAGATATCTGGGCTGATCCCGCTAACACTGCATTTTTGGGAACCCTAAACTGCTGGGGACGCTAGTATAGATCTGATCGGATCAGATATTGATCCGTTCAGATACTATACCACTAAGGGAGGTGTATGGTGCATGCGTGGGTGTTAGCGGTACTGGCGCTAACCTGGCACTGCCTGGGGCTGGTGCTTGCTAGTTCACCAAAATGCTAGCAAAAAAACTGTTAGCGATCGCAGGGATCAGGCCTGACTCTGCGAATGCTGCATTTATGCGTTTAGTGTTTTGTAAGTGACAGTGATCGATCGATAATGCACTTGGGTGGGCTGGGCTGGGCCGGGCGGAGGGGCAAAACGCAGGTGCTAGCAAGTATCTGGGCTGATCCTGCTAACACTGCGTTTTTGTCAACCCTAAACTGCTGGGGACGCTAGTATAGATCTGATCGGATCAAATATTGATCCGTTCAGATACTATACCACTAAGGGAGGCGTATGCTGCGCGTGTGGGTGTTAGCGGTACTGGCGCTAATCTGACGCTGCCTGGGGCGACGCATATCACCGCCGGGCGATCAGGGGGCTAAACCTTTATTCGGTAAAAAATGGCACAATAAAAAATAAACAAACTAACCAGTGTCACTCGTAACAGTTATACGGTGATCAGTGGTGAAAGGGTTGACTAGGGGGCAATCAAGGGGTTAAAACATTTATTAGATAGTATATGGGGGTCCCTGATGCTATAAAACGCTGACGGCGAACCTAAATATTTACCTCCCTAACTAGCGTCACCTGTGACACTAATACAGGGATCAGAAAAATGATCGCTTAGCGACACTGGTGACGGGGGGGTGATCAAGGGGTTAAAACTTTATTAGGGGGGGTTAGGGGGGTATCCTAGACCTAAAGGGGGCTAACACTAACTGTCCTACCACACTAAGTGTCACAAACTGACACCAATGCAGTAATCAGAAAAAAAAAACTGCTTGGTGTCAGTGTGACGGGGGGGGGGGGTGGAGGGGTGATTGGGGAGTGATCGGGGGGGGGGGTCGGGGGTGTAAAGTGTGCCTGGCATGTTCTACTGTGTGTGTGTTTGTGTTGTGCACTCACATTCCAGTCTTCTCTCCCTTGGCGCCAGAACGGAAAATACCGAGCCGAGGAGAGATGACATCATTTCCTTTGCTGCTGTTTAGCATACAGCAGCAGAGGAATGATCTGATTGGCTGGGAGTGATCGCGAGGGGGGGGGCCACAAATGGATGGTCTCCCCCTCACGCCTGATCGCTCCCAGACACTAGCCGACCGCCTCGGGCACTGGAGGGGGTCCGAACGGACCCCCCGCCCGCGGGAGGCAGATCACGTACAGGTACGTGATTCTGCCTGCCCGTGCCATTCTGCCGACGTACATCGGTGTGAGGCGGTCGGCAAGTGATTAATGGACTAGCTATATTGATACTGTACCCCACTCCATTATTTTCTATACTTCCTATTAAGGACGGCCCACCTTTTCCAACCACGGCCTCCATATTCTGTCGAATTCCTGGAGATTACCTCTCTTCATGTACTCTATTCTTTCCCTACAAAGAATTTCATTCAGTGTGGTGATCCAGTCTTTTACTGTCGGAGGTTCCTTTGATTGCCATCTTAATGCTATCATTTTCCTAGCTTGGAACAAACATCTCAAAATTGCCAGTGTGGTGCTCTTCCTCTCCCCCTGTACCCATCTATACCCCAAAATACATACTATGGCCTCCTTCTCCAATAAGATACCAAAAATGTCTCTCAAACTATTAATCACCCCCTCCCAGTATCAGTACAGCTTGGAGCATCTCCACAAGATGTGGATGAGATCCCCAGTCCCCCGACATCTAGGACATCTATCGTTCGGTCTTCTTCCAAGCTTAAAGAGACGCTTAGGTGTATAATAGGGTCTATTTAACAACATCAAATGCAAACTCTTCTGTGGAGGGGAGACCAATAGCAAAGGTCCCATCTCCAAGATTCTCTCCCACTGTGCCTGGGTCAATGCTCCTACATCCTCTTCCCATTTATCTCTTACGGTTTGGAGTAACCCCCCCACTGTTAACTGCATTACTTAATTGTCCATAGATCTTAGATATTAACCCCTTAGTGGGAACTACCTGAAGTATACTTTGAAATAGAGGCATTTCTTTCCACACTAAGGTCTGGTCCTTAAATTGAACTTTGAGAGCATGTTCCAGCTGAAAATACGAAAAAAAAGTACTCTGTGGCAGATTAAATTCGCATTCCAGCTCTGGGAATTTCTTTAGTATTTTACCCATATAAAGTTGTCTTAGCCTTTTATTACCTTGATTTTCCCACTCTTTAACTTTTCCTATTTTAAGAATTTCCTGGAGATTTCGGTTGTTCCAAATGGAGGTATAATCAGTAAGCCCATCATATCTCATCTGTTTTTTAACTGTTTTCCAAAGTTTGGTTATCAATTTGATTGTTGGATATTCATAGTGGAACGAGTCCGCCTCTAACGCTTCAATTATTGTGTTGTGTAAAGCACCTAATAATAGAATTCTACCATTTGGGGTACCTCCTTCCGGAGCTCCACACCCCACTAGCTGCTGCAATTGAGTTGATAGGAAATAACGCTCCGGGTGTGGGAGGGCAAAACCCCCATCCCACACTGGGAGCTGAAGTACCCGTAAACGTATCCTGGCTTGTCTCCCTTTCCATATCAGTTCCCTGAAGAGGCTCTCGATCTTATTGAACCAACTCTTGCATATCCACACTGGAGAATTGTGCAGAACGTACAACAATTGTGGCATCCATATCATTTTTATTAAACTGCATCTTCCTGCCACTGATAAGGGAAAACATTTCCATATACCTATCTTTTGTTTGAATTTTGTCAAAAGTGGGATAAGGTTTTTGCTAATATATTGGTTAGGGTCCTTCGTCATGACAATTACCAAGTATTTCAATGCATTGACTATTACCAACTGGGGCATTACATGTACTATTGACTCACTTATGGGATCTATAGGTAACAACTCAGACTTTTCCCAATTTATCTCCAAACCTGTAAAACTGCCAAATGACTCCACTATTCTCATTGCTTTTAACAATGAGTTACTCGTATCTCCCAGAAAGAGCAAGATATCATCCGCATACAGCACGATTCTTCGCCCGTCCTTCTCTGAAAAGAATTATCTCAGAATTCTCTCTTACGGAGGTAGCCAGGGGCTCCATCGCCAGCGCAAAAAGCAGTGGAGACAACGGACACCCCTGTCAAGTCCCCCTCTCAAGCTCAAACCAGTCCAAGAACTCATTATTAATTTTTAATCTTGCCTTGGGTCTATCATAGAGCATTTTAATCCAGCCAATAAAAGAGGGACCAAATCCAAATTTCCCCATCACTCGCCAAATGTATCTCCACGCCACACTATCAAATGCTTTAGACAATTCTAGAGTCAATACAGCTCTTGAACCCTTGTTCTCTGAAGATGATTGTAAATTCAAAAAGACCCTTCTGATATTCAAACTTGTGAATCTATTGGCTATAAATCCCGCCTGGTCCATATGGACCAGTTTATGGATAACTCTATTTAGTCTAACTGACAAAACCTTGGCCAAAATTTTGGCATCGGTACATAAAAGAGAAATTGACCTATAAGCGGCCACGTCAAGGGGGTCCTTCCCATCTTTTTGTAGCACTATGATAGTTGCCTCCAACATTGCGGCAGGCAAGTGACCCCCCTTAAGTGCCCCTCCTAGTGCTTTCAGCAACTCTAGAATTAATACACCACCATAATATTTATAGGCCTCTATTGGAAGACCATCTGCAGATTTTAGGTTTGCCATACTTGCTATCACTTGTTGAAGTTCTGCAAGTGTTATTGGAGCTTCTAATAGATCCCTTTCCTCTTGCGATAAGGCCGGTATTGCCAGAACCCCCAGAAACTCCTCCATCACACCTTCCATTCCTTTTTTATGAGAGGTATAAAGATTTGTATAATAGTCCCTAAATATTTGCACTATCTTTGAGGTATTTGATAATATATCTCCTCCCATAGATCTAATGGCAAGGATAGTGGATGGAGCAGTGTTGGACTTCACCAGCTGTGCCAACAACTTTCCCACTCTTTCACCCTCTACCGAAGAGACCTGACGCTGGAGGAGACGCCTAGTCTCTGCCTTCTGCATAATAACTACCTTATACTCTTGTTGTTTATCTAGCCAAGATGTTTCCCGCTCAGGGGTTAATATAATTATTTTCGGCCTTGAGCACCTCTCTTGGAGTTTTTTCTTCCCCACTCCTAGCCTCTTTGTTGAATTTGGCCATCTGCTGTATTAGTACACCCCTAAGAAAAGCCTTTAGGGCGTCCCACAACACAGCAGGCGGCACCGTTCCTTCATTAATTTCTACAAACTCTCTCATTTTAGGGAGGACCCCATCCAAATTTTTAATTAATTCAATCCAGTACGGATTTATTTTCCACTCCTTCCGGGGTTTATTCACTCCTAGATTCAATGTAACCACAACAGGGGAATGGTCTGATTCACCTCTTGGCCAATATAACATTTTTTCGGTAATCTGTAATGCTCTATAATTCCCCAAAACCAAATCTATCAACCAAATCTATCCTTGAGAGCGCAGAGTACGAAGCTGAGTAACATGAATATTGCAAAACTCCTGGGTTCCACACCCTCCACAAATCTAATAACCTCACTTCGTCCAGGATTTGACGCAAGTGACTTTTCTCCATAGACTCTGAGAGAGTCCGTACAGGAAATTTTTCCAACCTTCTATGCAATATCTCGTTAAAATCGCCTACAGCTATAATCGGCACCCCTTTTTTATCTAACATGAATTCGTTCAGTCTAAGCAAGACATCCAAGTTAAAAGGTGGAGAGATGTATATATTTGCCACAACAAACATACTACTATCAATTGATCAGTGTAAAAAAAATATATCGGCCCAACTCATCTACACTGGATTGCCTGCAGGAAAAGTTCACCCCTGTTTTCACCATAACGCTTACCCCCCTACTATAAGGGGAGTGAACCACATGGAATTGGCATTGGAATTTCTTAGACTGTAGTTGCTGAAGTGTATTTTTAGTTAAGTGGGTTTCCTGCATACTGCCATCTTTTTTGAGCGGTGTCCCCAGTCCACTGACATTCCAGGATCCTATTTTTAGTGTTTTAGCTTGTATCTAGATACCAAGAAATATAAACCAACCTGATGAACATATCTATATAAAACTAAATTCATTACAATTTGAAACTTTAGCACCCCTCTACCTTACAATATTTTAAACATTGAATTCCGTGCCACCTCTACTTCCAAATTCATTAGTGAATTTAAATGACGTGCTCAGCACAGCCATAGCATAACCAACCTAGGTAAATATTTACTAAAAAGCACTTTCATGTGGAGTTTAAGTGCCATTTTCCTATAATCATAACTTTGTGTGTAGGCCTGGATCCAGCCTAGGTAATTTCCAATATTGTATCTACTTACTGTGAGTACTTTACCAATAATACCTCCCCCCTCCCCCACCCCCAAATTAAATATCCCTCCCCTCTTCTACCTCCATCTACTACACCAAACCCCCCTCCCTCCTCCCCCCTCCTACCCCCCTCCGGCCCCCCCGCCACATAGCTAGGTGAACCCCCAGGGGGTTTGAAGTGACCAATTCCCATACTACATGTACCACACATTTACTCCCACATTTCATCCACCGCTCCTCATACAACAACTGTGTGTAACTACCCCCACCCCCCCACCCCAAAAAAAGAGAAAAAAAAAGAGAGAAAAAAAAAGAAAAAAAAAAGGAAAAGAACAAACGATACCTCCTGATATCCTAATATATCCTATACATATTTCACCTCTCCCGCCCCTCTATGGAATATCTAATTGTTAGGGAAAGCCCTCTTGCAAATACCCCAGCAAACTAAAGTTTAAAGGAATGCCTGTGCATAAAAGCGCCATCCGGCGCTCGCACACGCGTAATAGCGCCAATAGCGCTAATAGGCGTACGCGCATGCGCAATGGCGCTAATAGGCATACGCGCATGTGCAATAGCACCAATAGCGGCAAACGGGCGGGTGCACGCGCACCCCCTGTAACAGCACTTGGCGCCAAAGGAGGCTATTTAAGGGGGACTGTTCCACTGCTGCCTTGCTGTCCGGTCTACAGCGTTCCTGAAGACCCCTACTGCCCTGTTACTTTGTATTTGCTACCTGATACCTGTTGGACTGTTCCTGACTACTCCGTTTGCTGCCTGCCCTGATCCCGGCTTTGGACTTTGACTACTCTGTTTTCTGCCCGCCCTGATCTCAGCTTTTGGACTTGACTACTCTCCTGGATTTACCTTCTGTACCTGCTCTGCCCGCCAGTGTCTGACCCGGCTTGCCTGTACCCTGCTGTCTACATCTTGCTGCTGGACTACAAAACACCTCCCGGCTGTCTACATCCTGCTGCTGGACTACAGGACACCTCCCTGCTGTCTTCATCCTGCTGCTGGACTACAAGACACCTCCCTGCTGTCTACTTCCTGCTGCTGGACTACAAGACACCTCCCTGCTGTCTTCATCCTGCTGCTGTACTACAAGACACCTCCCTGTTGTCTACATCCCGCTGCTGGACTACAGGTCACCTCCCTGCTGCCTACATCCTGCTGCTGGACTATAGGACACCTTCCAGCTGACTACCTGATTCAGCTCCCTGCTCCAGCCTTCCAGTCAGGCACTTGTGCCCCTTTGCACTCTCGAGCCCCTGTCATCACTACCAGGGGTTCCCGAGTCGGAGGTATACGAGAGGCCGTTCCCTGCATTCCGGGCTCTACTTACCAGGTACGTGACACTAATATTTCTCTTTATTTTCTTCTAGCCGCTTCTCCACTCCCGCTGGAGATTCAAAAACCTGAGTTCCCCCAAGGCTGTTACATGTAATCTTGCTGAATTAGAGAAGGGCATAAGACAGCTTAAATTTTTGTAAGGTACGCTTAGACTGTATAAACTCCGCTCTATGCCTCTGCAGTTCCTGGCGTGAAATCAGAATAAAACGATATTTTAACTCCGTTAAAAAAGATATTTCCTGCCTCCCTTGTTTTTTGCAACAACATCACTTTGTCCTTATAATTAAGAAACTTCATGAGTAGTGGTCTAGGATATCCCCCAGCTGGAGGAGCCCTAAAGGGGACCCTATGTGCTCTTACTATTGAAAACGTAGTTGAAAATGATTCTTTTCCGAAAAGTTCAACCAGCCAGTTTTCTAGGAACTCCATAGGATTAACACCCTCACTTTTTTCAGGCAGGCCCACCAGCCTCACATTGTCCCTTCGACTCCTATTCTCCATTTCATCCAATTTGGAGGCCTGCTTGGATATCTGTTCCTTCATCCTTTTAATTTCTTTAATTAATGGAGATATATCATCTTCTAACAGGCTGACCCTTCCTTCCAGGGCTGTTGTTCTCTCTGCTGTTTTTTGTAAGTCCTGTCTGACCAGTATCAGGTCCTCTTTCACTCCCTTCATCTGTTCGCAAAGTTCCTTAAGCGAGCTGTTGCATACACTCACTGCCATAAATACGTCCATTAAGGTTGGCTCTTTCTCTGGGGGCAAAGTAGAGTCAGATGTTACACCTGTAGTTACATTTTGATCACTTGGCCCCTGGCCTATATTGCTATGTGTTTTAGTTGACTGAGCCGACGGTGCTGCAACAGATGGATGCGTCTGGGTCTGTTCCTGGATTTTTCTATCTGATATACCCCCCTGTTGTGTTTTAGATTGTGACCACTTCTTTGGGGGGGGGTTAAAGCGGAGGTGTGAGCATATTGCTCCAATTTCGCTGCTGCCGCCGCTACTGTTTGCTGTGAATTTTTTTCCTTAGAGGATTGTAAATGCTGCATCATGTACTCTTTAGCAAGGGGCCGATCGCAATCAGTATTCCAGTACAAAAACGAGAAAAAAACAAGAGAAAGAAAAACTATTCACTTATCTACTTAATATACTCAAGCAATAATACAGTAATTGAGGTGGTTAGAGCAATGTCCAGCACCCTGTAGTTATACGCACCTCTGCTGAAACAGCAATTAGTGCTACCCCCCAGCAAGCTTCTCTGTTGGTTCAAATTATGGGTCAGCACTATAATGTCATAATGTTATCCAAGCACAGCTTAACTGAAGTATCCTCTGAAGTAACTGAAGTTACCTCTAGCAAAATAGGGCATGAAGGGCATGGCACAGGCAATATTCCAGCTATCCTTTACACACATGTCCCTTTTGACTGTCAGGGATATCAGAAACTTTAGCAGTTAGCAGTTAGGTAATTGAATAGCAGATGAACAGCATGGGCTCCTAGACATTAAACTCTTGCAAGCACTTGAGGGAACCCAGAGTCTACCACCAATTGTGGGAGAGAGTTCCACATCCTTATTGGTCTAACAGTGAAGAACCCCTACGCAGTTTAAGGTTAAACCGCTTCTTCTCCAGTCTCATTGTGTGCCCCCATGTCCTTTTACACCCCCTAGGACTGAATAGTTTAATTCTTATGCTGGGATCCCCATTGAGATATTTGTAGATTGCTATCATGTCCCCTCTCAAGTGTCTCATCTCCAGCGAGAATAAATTTAGTGTTTGCAGCCGTTCCTTGTAATTGAGGTCCTCCAGTCTCCTTATTAGTTTTGTTGCCCTTCTTTGAACTCTCTCCAACTCCAGCACATCCCTTCGGAGGACTGTTGACCAGATTTCACATTTCCACATACCTTAAGGATGAGCCCGGTAATGCAAAGGAAGGCCTCCCTTATGTATCTGACTTGCGGTCCCTGATAGAGCAGACAGGGGACCTGAGAGTACAGAATGGTAACAGTGCCTGGCAGGTAGCTAGTCAGGAGAGTTGCTCTGAAGTTCCTGATTTCACAGGAATGAGGACTGGTGGGATGAGATATCAATACAGCAGGCAGTAGAGGAGCTGGGTCAGCACAGCAGACAGTAGAGGAGCTGGGTCGGCACAGCAGGCAGTGCACAGCAGATTAGTCCTGAGGGGTTTGGAGCACAGATAGGCACAGGCACACACAGGTTAGAGAAACTGGATAGGTGCAGCGGCAGTGACAGGTTGGAGTACAGGCTTGGCTGGCAACAGGCGGACAGCGTGGTAACAAGAGGAGCAGGCAGGATCGAAGTCAGGGACAAGTCAAGGTCGTGTACAGGTAGAAGGCAGGAATAGTCAAAGGCAAGCCAGATCAGAACACAGGAACAGGATCTCAAATCAGGTTTACAGGTAGTAGGGGTCACAGGAAGCTGCAGATCAGACAGTACTGACTCCGTTTACAAGCCCAGTTTAAATAGGACATCCGGCGCCAAAACTCGTGCGTGTGTGCGCTCCTGCACCCGCACACGCACCAGCGCTCGCAGACGTGCACCAGCAGCAAGGTTCCTTCTGCAAGGCATTTCCTGACACCAGAACTGAACGAAAAACTCCAGATGAGGTCTAACCAGAGATTTATGTGGCAGAATTATAGTTTTGTCCCCTGAGTATATCCCTTTTTTATGTATGCTAATATTCTGCCTGCTTTGGTAGCTGCAGCTTGGCACTGCATGATGTTGCTCAATCTGTCATCTATTAGCACCCCTAGATCCTTCTCCATCCTTGATTTCTCCCAGCTGTTCTCCACCTAGTGAATATTTTTCATTTGTGTTTTTTGACCCCAAGTGCATTACTTTACATTTCTCCACATTAAATCTCATTTGCCATTTGTCTGCCCGATCCTTTATTATATTCAGGTCTTTCTGCTAAATTTCCATGTCCTGATGTGAGTCTATTACTCTGCTTATATTTGTGTGATCCGCAAAAATGGAGATTGAACTAGTTTTCCCATACTCTATATGATTTATGAAAATATTGAATAGAATTGGTCCCAAGACAAAACCTTGGGGTACCCCACTCACCACTCCAGACCAGTCTGAGTACATATTATTTATCACTATCCTTTGGACCCGTCCCTGTAACCAGTTTTTTACCCAAGCACAAACCTCATGGTCCAAGTCTGCAGATCTCAGCTTGTAAATTAAGTGTTTATGGGGGACTGTATCAAATGCCTTTGCAAAGTCCAGATACACCACATCCACAGGCCTCCCCCTATCTAGATGGCCGATCATTTCCTCGTAGAATGTTGGCAGATTGGTCTGGCAGCAATGTCCTCTCATAAACCCATGCTGATTACCACTAATGATATTCTTCTCCTCAGTAAAACTTTGGATATAGTCCCTAATCATCCCCTCCAATAATTTACCCACTATTGATGTTAGGCTGACTGGCCTATAGTTCCCAGGAATATGTCTCTGCCCTTTTTTGAATATTGGTACCACGTTGGCTTTTCTCCAATCAGCTTGTACCAATCCTGTCATTATGCTGTCCACAAAGATCAGAAATAATGGCCTGGCTATAACTTGACTGAGTTCTATGAGGACTCTCGGGTGTAAGCTATCTGGTGATTTAGTTGTGTTAAGTTTATTAAGTATTTCATTGACTCCGGCCTCTGTTAGCCACGTGGGTATGTCACGTGTTGTGTTATTAACAATACAGTCTTTGTTGGTAAACCCTTCTTTTTCTTGCGTAAAAACGGTGGAGAAGAAGGCATTTAGTACAGTGGCCCTCTCTGTGTCATCTGTAACCATCCTCCCACCCTCATCTTTTAATTGAGCAATGTGCTTAGATTTTGTCTTTTTACTGTTAATATATTGGAAAAAAAATTTGGGTTATTTTTACTCTCTTCAGCTATGTGTCTCTCATAATCCTTTTTTGCCATTGTGATTTTACATTTCTTATTGCATTCATTGTAGTGCTGGAATGCTGATGGTGACCCATAGCCTTTATATTTTTTGAAGGCCATACTTTCTCCTTGATCAGGCTACTTACGGTTTAACCACCCAGGTTTAATTTTTGCTCTTCTATATTTATTGCCCATTGGAATGCACTGTTTGATACCTTTGTTTAATATGCTCCTAAAGCATTCCCATTTCTCTTCTGTGTTCAATGATTCCAGAATTTGGTCCCAATTAATGTCATGTAGCAATGACCGCAGTTCAAGAAAATTGGCTCGTTTTAATTGTAGTGTTTTTGTATTACCCATATGCCTCATTTTCCTGTGATTTATGCTAAACGTGATTATCCTATGATTGCTAGGTCCTAAACTGTCGCGTATCTCAACATCTGAGATCAGACTTGGATCGTTTGTAATTAATAGATCTAACAGGGTATTCTTTCTAGTTAGGGAATCCATCAATTGGGACATGAAGTTGTCCTGTAAAACATTCATGAAATGACGGACCATTAATGAGTGAGCTGTTCCCTCTGCCCAGTCGATATCAGGATAATTGAAGTCCCCCATACTGATTCCACCTCCTCCCTAGTCCCATACATAATGTCACTCATCTCTACCACCCTTACGTCACTTTTGACATAAAGACACACCCCTCACCCTCTTCCAGCTTCCCTGTCCTTTCGATACAAAGAATATCCCTGTATATTGGCCAGCCAATCATGTGAGCTGTCAAACCAAGTTTCGGTTATTCCCACAAAGTCTAAGTCCTCCTCAGATCCACTATTTTGTTTGCTAGACTCCTAGCATTTGTGTATACTCTTTTTAGTGTTGTTTGAGTGCTTTTTGTTTTCTCCCGTTGTTTACGCCGGTATTAGTTGTTATGGTTGTATTTTCACTGCTATTACTACTGCTGACTTTCTTATCACCCTCTGTCACCTGCTTCCTGTCGGCTATCGCTTTCTCTGATCCCTCCCCCCAACACCTAGTTTAAAATCCCCTCCAGCTTTGTGGCCATCTTACTTCCCAATAGAGCTGTACCATTTCCATTAGGTGCAGCCTGTCCTTACTAAAGAGCCAGTAACTGACAGAGAAGTCAGCCCAGTTCTCCAGGAACCCAAACCCCTCTTTCCTGCACCAGTTCCTCAACCACTTGTTCAGTTCCCTGAGCTCCTGTTGCCTCTCTGGTGTGGCTTGAGGTACAGGTAGTATTTCAGAGAAAACTACCTTGGAGGTCCTTTTCCTCAATCTATTCCCTAAGTCCCTGAAATCGTTTTTTTAGGACTCTCCACCTTCCTCTTACTTGGCTATTGGTACCAACGTGTATCATGACTGCTGGGTTCTCCTCAGCCCCTCCCAATAATCTGTCCACCCGACTCCTAGGAATTGCTTTGTATTACACAGGAGAATTAGCTACTGACCATGTGTGAAAATACACCTGCAGATAGTCTATATGCATAATTGAGTAATGCAGTGTAGCAATGTATTTACTATTGCCTTCATATATAGGCTGTGACCTTCGATTTGCATGTGATATTAAAGTAAGAAAAAATCTTAAATTAAATGTATTTCTACCCCTGATTAACCATTTATAAACTTTTTTAAATTGTTCATCTTTTTTTTTTTTTTTTCAAGATGCTTTATTTGAAAAAGATTACAGGTACAAATATAATCTGATACTAGTAGATTGTTGTACAAGTGTTGGGTTTTAACGAAACATAGCTTAACAATAATAGCTAATGTACATCCGTTAGAATACCCGTATGTCATCATTAGCTGGGACCTTAAAAGTCCATCTTTTGCATCAAGTGAAAGAAAAAAGGAAATAACAAAGAGATATACTTTATGTTGAGCTCTATCTAAAGGTTAAACATATCTCCTGTTAGGATATCAAAATTATAGATTACTGAAGGGCCTGTGTGGAATGTCTGGTGGTGATATATGTGCTCAAATGGTATTTTCTTCCCTACACGCCCTTCTACGGGCATCGGTCAATGTGGGTTTTTGGTAGATGTGAGGGGTGTTTTTGGTATGTTAAGTAGTATCTGGGCTTTATAAGAGTATTTTCTGAAGATAGTCTTGGTTCTATCCAAGTTCTTTGGCTATGGGGGGAGTGTTGAGGGTAGGATATATTAAGGGATCCAAAAGAGAGAATGTGGAGAATGGAGTATGAAGATGCCAAGAAATTAGGGTAAAAAGTGTTTTGGAAAGAAGATGTTTTGACATGGGGTGGAGTAAAGTGGGGGGGATGTTGCCAACAATGGCCTTGTCAGGGGGGGGGGGGACAAGGGTTTGTCCCTCTCTCCCGCCTGAAAACCAAATGGAAGCAGAGTAGTCATATGGTTAGAGAACTCCTCTGTCATTGTGAAGTGCTGCTAATAGGACCAGTTCTTCCTGAATTTAAAAAGAATATCTCTCACTTGGTAAACCAGTTCCTCCATTTCTGCAGGGTTTTTTTGTATACGTTGTAACTATTCTGCTATTGTTGGAGTTGTTGTGGATCGCCATCTCGAAATACACAGCCTAGCTGCTTTTACAAGGTACATAGCCATAGAGTGTAGGTATGTAGATTTTGGGATTGTGGCGTGATGTAGCAGAAATTGTGCTGGTGTGTATTCCAGAGGGAAGGTGGTAATTTGATTTGTGAGTCGATAGACTTCTTACCAGAATGGCTGGATTAAAGGACATGCCCACCAAATGTGTAGAAGCGATTCCCTCTCTTCTCCACATCACTAACACAGAGGGGAAAGTGTAGGGGAAATCCTATGTAACTTGTTAGGAGTTCTTGTACCACCTTGAGAAGATTTTGAATCCGTTTCCTGTGTATTAATGTCCACTGAGCCTTTGTGTATATAAGTGTAGATGTTCTCGCCTTCTGTTTCTGAGAGGGCTATAGATAGTACCTGTTCACATTTATTGCATGCTAGGTTAGACTTATGCCCCGTACACACGGTCGGACATTGCTCGGACATTCCGACAACAAAATTCTAGGATTTTTTCCGACGGATGTTGGCTCAAACTTGTTTTGCGTACACACGGTCGCACAAAGTTGTCGGAATTTCCGATCGCCAAGAACACGGTGACGTCAAGCACGTACGACAAGACTAGAAAAGGCCAGTTCAGAACCAAGCGCGGCACCCTTTGGGCTCCTTTTGCTAATCTCATGTTAGTAAAACTTTGGTGAGAGATGATTCGCGCTTTTTCAGACTCGTGGTTTTCTGCCATTCAGTTTGTGCTTGTGGGTTTGTATCTGGTCTTCAGTGCGTGCAAGCAAGTTCCACGTGACTTAGTCATTGTATTCTTGTTCGTTCGTTACTGTTTTTCAGGTCGCTCTTTACAGGCCTTGCTGTTCTTCAGTGCTTTCTGTTACTTCGTTCTGAGCAGCCGACCGTTTTCTAGCCATGTTGCGTATGCGTACTCCTCGTAGAGTCCGTGCTGTGCGGGGGCTTGGTGTTGGGGTCCTGACCTTGACACAAGTCCAGTCCATGAACAGGGTGGGGAGGAGTTCATGGACCAAGAATTGGTTGCTTCAGCGTAACCAGTTCTCTCATACGCCTTTGCTCAGTGAGATCCGTTAGAATAATCCTGATGATTTCAGGAACTTTCTCAGGATGACGGACCCCGTGTTTCACCGTCTGTTGGCTTCGCTGACCCCTTATATTAGCAGGCAGGATACCTGCATGAGGCAAGCCATCACTCCGGAGCAGAGGTTGGTCGCTACCCTGCGGTATTTGGCGACAGGGAGAAGTCTGCAGGACTTGAAGTTCTCGACAGGCATCTCCCCCCAGGCTCTGGGTATCATCATCCCAGAGACCTGTTCTGCCATTATACAGGTCCTGCAGAAGGAGTATATGAAGGTAAGATTTTTATCCTTTAATATCACATTTTATTCTATTGAATGTTTGCTAATATATTGTATTTCTTTCCTCATTCCCTAATTACCATGATTGTAATATGCTGTGAATGTCCCCTTTGTCCTCATGCATGCTGGATTTTAAAATTTTGAATTAATTTTTTAGGTCCATCATACAGATTGTCCTTCACTAACCTCCCCAGCATGGTCTCCGGCCCATATTCACCTCATGTAGTCACTTAACAATGTATTTTATCAGCTCCATAGTAGTGCTTCACCCCAAACACCCCCTAAAATGTTTCCAAATGTTATTTTAGCTTTAAATTCTGGCAGAGTGGCAGAGGCTTATTTTTTATGATGTCCCCAAATCATTTTTAGTAACCCTCCCTCCCCCAACTGCTAAGTCAGCTGATCCCAATTCTCTATCTATCCTCAATCATCTATCTGCTGACTTTGCCAAACCCATACACACTATACCCATCTCTTTTGTGCTCTGATTTATGGATGAATTCCCCAAAGCATGTAGTGAAAGGGCCTGCCTGTATACTTTCCAATGGTACTGTTCAAAGTTTTTGTATCCTATTATTATCTTGACAGGTAATAGCAGAATGTCCAAATGTCCTAAAATGTGTACAATGTGTATTTATATCTTTGTATTATGACACTTCTTACCTGTCCAGTGGGCTGCCAATAGTGTAACTAAGGAGGGGCTGTTCCAAGTAATACCCAGTATTTAGGCATTCATCTCTCAATGAAGTGAAGAGGGTTACCTGTCCAAGATTTCCACACACCCCATAATGTTAGAAATGGCCCATGAGAGGGGGGGTGAATATGATAGGTGTACCTTATACTTTGGCGTTGTTAAATTCCCCTTACTAAATGCTATCTGGAGGTTGGCCAAGAATGTTTGTGTCTAATCTGCTTGCCATGTTTATGTGCAAAAATAGTAATTGTTTTTTTTTTCCTCTACAGTTTCCTTCCACGCCACAGGAATGGCAGACTGTGGCCTCCCACTTTGCCCAGCGGTGGGACTTTCCTAACTGCGGAGGGGCAATTGATGGGAAACACGTCCACATCGTCCCACCACCCAACTCGGGGTCGTACTATTTCAACTATAAGGGGTTCAATAGTATAGTGATGTTGGCGGTGGTGTCGGCTAATTACGACGTCTTGTATGTGGACGTGGGGAAGAATGGCCGGCTGTCCGATGGTGGAGTCATCGCCCAGACGGAGTTCTACAGGCGTCTCCAGAATGGCAGCTTGGACTTGCCAGCTCCAGAGGACAATGTGGAAGGACTCCCTTTCGTGTTCGTTGCTGATGAAGCGTTTGCGCTGGGGGACCACCTGATGCGGCCATTCCCGATGAGGACCCTCACCCCGGAACAGAGGGTTTTTAATTACCGGCTGGCCAGAGCCCGAAGAGTCGTGGAGAACACATTTGGAATCCTGGCCAGCTGGTTCCGCCTATTTCTGACACCTATCCATATGGCGGAGTATAAACTGAACCATATTATACTGGCGTGCTGTATTCTCCATAACTTTTTAAGGAAACATTCAGCCAACAATGCTGGCTCAGTTGGGCCTGAGGCCGGAGTGATACCTGAAACACTGACGGCGCTTGAAAGCGGCCGTCCTGGCTTGCCCTCTCTGAGTGCCCGTGATGTCCGGTTACGATACCTGGAGTTCTTTGCGGGTAGGGGGGCCATTAATATGCCTTCAAATTTGTGAAGCCTTTTTCCAATAAAACAAAAATAAAACAAATTCTTTGTGGACATTTACTGCTTGTGTTTGTTTTAGCTGACCCTGACAGCAATGTGTGGAGTCGTGAAAATGACGTGATTGTGTAACCTTATACAAAGCACTGTTGGCTGTTATTTACTAAAGGCGTATACACTTTTTATACTACAAGTGCTCTTAACCAGTTGCCGACCGCTGCACGACGATGTACGTCGACAGAGCGGCACGGGCAGGCAAAAGGGCTTACCTGTACGTCCTTGCCTGCCCGCGGGTGGGGGGTCCGATCGGACCCCCCCCGGTGCCTGCGGCGGTCGGCAAATCTCCCCCGGCGATCGGTGGTGAGGGGGAGGCCATCCATTTGTGGCCCCCCCCTCGCGATCGCTCCCAGCCAATGGGATCATTTCCCTGCCTCTGTATTGTACACAGAGGCAGAGGAAATGATGTCATCTCTCCTCGGCTTGGTATTTTCCGTTCCGGGCCGAGGAGAGAAGACTGTAATGTGAGTGCACCAACACACACACACACACAGTAGAACATGCCAGGCACACATTACACCCCGATCCCCCCCCCGATCGCCCCCCGATCCCCCCCAATCACCCCCCCGTCACAAACTGACACCAAGCAGTTTTTTTTGTTTTTTTTTCTGATTACTGTATTGGTGTCAGTTTGTGACAGTTACAGTGTTAGGGCAGTGAGTGTTAGGCCCCCTTTAGGTCTAGGATACCCCCCTAACCCCCCCTAATAAAGTTTTAACCCCTTGATCACCCCCCGTCACCAGTGTCGCTAAGCGATCATTTTTCTGATCGCTGTATTAGTGTCGCTGGTGACGCTAGTTAGGGACGTAAATATTTAGGTTCGCCGTCAGCGTTTTATAGCGACAGGGACCCCCATATACTACCTAATAAATGTTTTAACCCCTTGATTGCCCCCTAGTTAACCCTTTCACCACTGATCACCGTATAAGTGTTACGGGTGACGCTGGTTAGTTTGTTTATTTTTTATAGTGTCAGGGCACCCGCCGTTTATTACTGAATAAAGGTTTAGCCCCCTGATCGCCCGGCGGTGATATGCGTCGCCCCAGGCAGCGTCAGATTAGCGCCAGTACCGCTAACACCCACGCACGCAGCATACGCCTCCCTTAGTGGTATAGTATCTGAACGGATCAATATCTGATCCGTTCAGATCTATATTAGCGTCCCCAGCAGTTTAGGGTTCCCAAAAACGCAGTGTTAGCGGGATCAGCCCAGATACCTGCTAGCACCTGCGTTTTGCCCCTCCGCCCGGCCCAGCCCACCCAAGTGCAGTATCGATCGATCACTGTCACTTACAAAACACTAAACGCATAACTGCAGCGTTCGCAGAGTCAGGCCTGATCCCTGCGATCGCTAACAGTTTTTTTGGTAGCGTTTTGGTGAACTGGCAAGCACCAGCCCCAGGCAGCGTCAGGTTAGTGCCAGTACCGCTAACACCCACGCACGCACCGTACGCCTCCCTTAGTGGTATAGTATCTGAACTGATCAATATCCGATCAGATCTATACTAGCGTCCCCAGCAGTTTAGGGTTCCCAAAAACGCAGTGTTAGGGGGATCAGCCCAGATACCTGCTAGCACCTGCGTTTTGCCCCTCCACCCAGCCCAGCCCAGCCCAGCCCACCCAAGTGCAGTATCGATCGATCACTGTCACTTACAAAACACTAAACGCATAACTGCAGCATTCGCAGATTCAGGCCTGATCCCTGCGATCGCTAACAGTTTTTTTGGTAGCGTTTTGGTGAACTGGCAAGCGCCAGCGGCCTAGTACACCCCGGTCGTAGTCAAACCAGCACTGCAGTAACACTTAGTGACGTGGCGAGTCCCATAAGTGCAGTTCAAGCTGGTGAGGTGGCAAGCACAAATAGTGTCCCGCTGCCACCAAAAAGACAAACACAGGCCCGTTGTGCCCATAATGCCCTTCCTGCTGCATTCGCCAATCCTAATTGGGAACCCACCACTTCTGCAGCGCCCGTAATTCCCCCATTCACATCCCCAACCAAATGCAGTCGGTTGCATGAGAGGCATTTTTATGTCCTCCTGAGTACCCCTACCCAACAAACCCCCCCAAAAAAGATGTTGTGTCTGCAGCAAGCGCGGATATAGGCGTGACACCTCCTGTCCTGACAATCCTGATTTTTGAATTGGTGAATGTTTTGAACGCTACCATTCACTAGTTGAGTATTAGCGTAGGGTACAGCATTGGACAGACTAGGACACACTTTCACAGGGTCTCCCAAGATGCCATCGCATTTTGAGAGACCCGAACCTGGAACCGATTACAGTTATAAAAGTTACAGTTACAAAAAAGTGTAAAAAAAAAAAAAAAAACACAAACAAAAATATAAAATAAAAAATAATAGTTGTCGTTTTATTGTTCTCTCTCTCTCTCTCTCTCTATTCTCTCTATTGTTCTGCTCTTTTTTACTGTATTCTATTCTGCAATGTTTTATTGTTATTATGTTTTATCATGTTTGTTTTTGAGGTATGCAACTTTGAGTGGTTATACCAGAATGATGCCTGCAGGTTTAGGTATAATCTTGGCATCATTCTTTTCAGCCAGCAGTCGGCTTTCATGTAAAAGCAATCCTAGTGGCTAATTAGCCTCTAGACTGCTTTTACAAGCAGTGGGAGAGAATGTCCCCCCCCACCCACCGTCTTCCGTGTTTTTCTCTGGCTCTCCTGTCTCAACAGGGAACCTGAGAATGCAGCCGGTGATTCAGCCAGCTGACCATAGAGCTGATCAGAGACCAGAGTGGCTCCAAACATCTCTATGGCCTAAGAAACCGGAAGCTACGAGCATTTTATGACTTAGATTTCGCCGGATGTAAATAGCGCCATTGGGAAATTGGGGAAGCATTTTATAACACCAATCTTGGTGTGGTCAGATGCTTTGAGGGCAGAGGAGAAATCTAGGGTCTAATAGACCCCAATTTTTTCAAAAAAGAGTACCTGTCACTACCTATTGCTATCATAGGGGATATTTACAATATTTACATTCCCTGAGATAACAATAAAAATGATTAAAAAAAAAAAATGAAAGGAACAGTTTAAAAATAAAATAAAAAAGCAAAAAAATAATAAAGAAAAAAAAAAAAAAAGCACCCCTGTCCCCCCTGCTCTCGCGCTAAGGCGAACGCAAGCGTCGGTCTAGCGTCAAATGTAAACAGCAATTGCACCATGCATGTGAGGTATCACCGCGACGGTCAGATCGAGGGCAGTAATTTTAGCAGTAGACCTCCTCTGTAAATCTAAAGTGGTAACCTGTAAAGGCTTTTAAAAATGTATTTATTTTGTTGCCACTGCACGTTTGTGCGCAATGGTAAAGCATGTCATGTTTGGTATCCATGTACTCGTCCTAAGATCATCTTTTTTATTTCATCAAACATTTGGGCAATATAGTGTGTTTTAGTGCATTAAAATGTAAAAAATGTGTTTTTTCCCCAAAAAATGCGTTTGAAAAATCGCTGCGCAAATACTGTGTGAAAAAAAAAAATGAAACACCCACCATTTTAATCTGTAGGGCATTTGCTTTAAAAAAAATATATAATATTTGGGGGTTCAAAGTAATTTTCTTGCAAAAAAAAATAATTTTTTCATGTAATCAAAAAGTGTCAGAAAGGGCTTTGTCTTCAAGTGGTTAGAAGAGTGGGTGATGTGTGACATAAGCTTCTAAATGTTGTGCATAAAATGCCAGGACAGTTCAAACCCCCCCCAAATGACCCCATTTTGGAAAGTAGACACCCCAAGCTATTTGTTAAGAGGCATGTCGAGTCCATGGAATATTTTATATTGTGACACAAGTTGCGGGAAAGAGACAAATTTTTATTTTTTTTTTGCACAAAGTTGTCACTAAATGATATATTGCTCAAACATGCCATGGGAATATGTGAAATTACACCCCAAAATACATTCTGTTGCTTCTCCTGAGTACGGGGATACCACATGTGTGAGACTTTTTGGGAGCCTAGCCGCGTACGGGACCCCAAAAACCAAGCACCGCCTTCAGGCTTTCTAAGGGCGTAAATTTTTGATTTCACTCTTCACTGCCTATCACGGTCTCGGAGGCCATGGAATGCCCAGGTGGCACAAAACCCCCCCCAAATGACCCCATTTTGGAAAGTAGACACCCAAAGCTATAAAGCATATGGAGCAGCACAAACGTAATAAAGACAAAAATAATATGAACACAGTACAACTACTTACTTTTTTGCAGCACTCTCTGGATCTTTCTGTACTGCTCTGGCTCTCATAATTTGAGGTCCGACCACCGCTTCCTGAGCTGATCTTTCGATCGTCGTACCCCGAAATTCCTGTGCAGACTTTTGACCACTTTCACCATGATCTTGGCCTTTCTGATATTGGGGTTGGGGCAAGGTCCATACTTTCCGTCATAGTCGGCCCTCTTCAGGATGTCCACCATCTCCAACATCTCCCCAAAGGACATATTTGTGGCCTTAAATCGTCTCCTTCTGGATCAGGACGTTTCTGTCTCCGGGCTTTCCTCCTCCTCCTCCTCGTTGCTATAATTAGCACGCACCTGCTGTGACTCCGCCATGTGCTCTTCCCTCACTGCGCCGAACAAAAAGGGGCGGGGAATAGATTAGAAAGAACGTCAGGGACGGGCGGAGTTACACGCATGCGCAGTGTATATAAAGCGCAACACACGTGCGTATTACGTACGATCTGTGAGCGGAGGAAGGAGCAATGGACGCGCTGATCGTAAGAACGAAGGTAAGAGACAAACTTGTGCCTATACTGCTTCTAGATTGAGGCCTATATTGTAACAAGATTAGGAGAGTTTTGTCTGACATTAGGCTTTGTCTTGTGTTGTGTCTTGCAGTGAACATGGATATCTTAGTTAAAGATAATGACTTCATGTCACTATTCATTGATATGTTAAGGGAGCTGCCCTGTCTGTGGGAGATTAACCACCCACATTACAAGAACCAAGCAAAGAGGAAGGCAGCACTGGAGCAATTGTGTGAAATTGTGAAGCAGGTGATCCCCATGGCAGACATCACATTTTTGAAGATCTTAATTGGTGGCCTGAGGAGCACATATGTGAGGGAGCGCCAGAAAGTCCTGGATTCACAGAGATCCGGAGCAGCAGATGACATCTATGTCCCCAGGATGTGGTACTACGACAGGCTGCATTTTCTGGCAGGCCAGACTGAACCCAGGCCATCCCTCTCCAGTCTTCCTTCCACGCTTCCTTCCCCCCCCCGGCTGAGGCTTCTGACGCCCAACCTGGGCCTTCCAGGCAGCATGTGGAGGAGCCTAGATTGAGCCAGGTATAGCATTCCTCTAAATGATTCTGCTTGTTCAATCAATGATGTTAACTAGATGTTAGTTTGGAGTACTAATTTAGGATTGTGATTGATGAAGCAAAAACTAAAACCATGTCCCTTTTTCATACACAGGGAAGTCGCAGCCAGGAGGTGGCCGGGCAGAGCCGGCTGCCTGATCTGCAGGTCCCTCACCTCCCCCTGGAAAGAGAAAGTGGCAGGAGGAGGAGTGCCCTAGAGGAGGCTGCCAGAGGACTCTTTTGGAGGGCTACAGAGGTCCTGGGAGCACCACACACCGTGGAGGAGGACATTGCTGCCACCATTGCCTATAAAATGCAGAGGATGGAGGAGGGACAACAAGTCATGTGTGAGTCGCTCATATTGGAGGCTCTTAACAAAGGTATGAGGGGCCAAATTACATCTCAGACACACCTTTGCGAACTCACAGATGGTCCTCCTCCTCCTCCTGTAGGTCCTCCTCCTCCTTCTCCAGGTCCTCCCAGTCCTCCTCCTCCAGGTCCTACTCCTCATCCTGTCACATCTCCAACAGCACAGCCACAGCCCGGAAGGAAGCGTGGAAGGAAGACCAGAAAGTGAGGACCCTGGATCCAGTCTGGTCGGCCAAAGGATGCAGCCTCTTGTGGTACCACAGCCTGGGGACACAGATGTCATCTGCTGCTTTCCGGATCTCTGTGAATTCTGGACCAGACTGCCCTCCCTTACATATGGACTCCTCAGGCCACCAATTTTGATGTTCAAGAATTGATGTCTGCCGTGGGGGTCCCAGGCTTCGCTAATTTCTCCTGTTGATCCAGTGTTGCCTCCCTCTTTGTTTGGTTCTGAGCCCTTAATAAAGGAATTTTTGTTTGAATTATACTTGCCTATGTGTGTTTTACTTCAAAAAGGACAGTTGGTTTGTGAGGATTCAGGTACATTTCAAAAATACAATGTGAAATTAACAAGGAACACCAACAACAAACAATCTCCTTGAGATTAAATAATAAAAGATATCAATGGTGTTGGGGTAACTTGACACACAAAACACACACAAAAATATTCTGGAGTCAAACTAAAAACAACATTAAACAAAGATCAGCCTTGGAAAAAATACAAACATAAAATCAAAACCAAAAATGGCTGAAAAGCCAAAAAATAAAAAATAAATAAAAAACATTCTGTCAGATGTGACAAATAACAATATATTCAGGGAATCCCAATAAAAAAAACAAAAAAAAAGTTTGTGAGAAGTGTGTGTGAATATGAGCAGCAAAACTACTTAATTCTTGCCACATTATAAAGAAGAAGAGAGTGCGCTGTATTAAACCATTTTTTACATTGCAGCGTGACGAAAGTGTTGTATCCATTGCGAACGCTAAGTTTACCAGACCAAGCTGTTCTGTATCGGAATTTCTTCTGAACATGCGTGGCACTTTGTGCGTCGGAACAGGCCACACACGGTCGGAATTGACACGATCGGATTTTGTTGTCGGTAAATTTTATCTCCTGCTCTCCAACTTTGTGTGTCGGAAAATTCGATGGAAAATGTCCGATGGAGCCCACACACGGTCGGAATTTCCGACAACACGCTCCGATCGGACATTTTCCATCGGAAAATCCGACCGTGTGTACGGGGCATTAGGGTTCTGCTCAGAGAATAACATCGAATAGGTATCTGGGATTAAGTGTCTTTGAGGTTCTTTTTTTAAGCAAATTGATTTGAATGGTGTAGGCTGTCGAGCCCAATTTGGGAGAGTTTGTTTTTTGTCAAGAAAGTGTTGAATCTGAACATAGGACCAGAAAGGCAATGTTTGATTTGTTGTCTTGGTGGCAAGAGATGGCAAGGATAAAAGGTGTATGGAAAATATTTTTAAATCTTGTGACGTGATAATGGTGTATTACAACCCACGTGAAGAATAAAATGTGGCGCTATTCTAATCACTCTTTCCATAGTATTACCATTGCTAGTGAATAACCTAATCTAATAACCCCTTTGTTAAAGGTGTGTAAATCAAACAAATGGTGATGAAAAATAATAGTATTATAAATACAAAGACAATAACAAAGCAAAAAAAACAAAAAAAACACCAAAACGCAATATAATGACTTCAGTGACTGAAAAACGCAAATGTGTCAATCCTATAATTAAGTGTGTGACTGCTCACTAAACACACTCAGCATGACCTTCGTGACTAAATAGCATAAAAGTCCAACAATAGGTGCACATATGTGAAACAAAGAAAGTCCGTGATAAAGATGCAAAATAAATGGTGTCACAGCAAATCTTGGAATTTCCTGAAGTAAACTTGAGCTCTCCACCACACCTCTGTGTTCAGTGTTCCCTCTCCCAATAGACAGTCTCTTACCAACTCTGTATGCCTCCACTTTCGTATGAGGCTAGCAAGCATGAGAATATCCAGGCAATCAGAAGGGGTTAAAAGTATTCCATTCAGGGACTCGTTCCATATGCAAATGAGAAAGAACTCCCAATAGTGTGATAACGTAAAAACTTTAATATACACACTTCAAATTACACTTCAAAAGATGCACTCACATTGTGTCAACTTTGTAACAGCACATCAAAAAAAACTCCACGGCAATCTGTACACAGCAACCTCAACACAGCAACCTGGGTGGTCTATCCTAAGGCTTTCACATAGGGTGTGTGGTCACGGAGGACCTAAATGCCAATAGCGTGTATAAGGGTCTCTCTCACCCTCTCCTCGCTTGCTCTTCCGAAAAATCCTCCGTCTCCCCTGACAAGCGCACCGCAGCGCTTTGCTCTCTCAAGTCACACAGTCTCTGGTGTTTATCCTTCTCTCGGCCTTGCCCCCGACATGTTTCGCTACAACTGTAGCTTATTCATGGGATAGGCCGCTTAGATTGTCAATCTACTTATATACCCTCCCTCCTCTCTGTCTAACTAGGGGGATCTCAGTGCGCATGCGCGTCCCGCGTGTCCCGCGCATGCGCAGTTAAAGTGTCCCCGTACGCGCAAACCGCATCTATATACAGCTGTCTGTTTATCCTACCATGTCATTCTCAGCAGCGGCTTCAAGATACTGATATCACACTGCTCAATTACCATGGATAAGGGGATCCCACAGCCCAATGAATGTTTCAATGTTTTAATGAGTATCCTGGAATGTATCTCAGAGCGCTTTATGCGTTTAATACTAACAAGAACTATATAATATAGGAGTGTTTTGTTCCCCCTCCATTAAACAGAGGGATCCAGAGCTCCTCAAATAAATTAGTTAATACCCTCATTGATTTGTAATAATCAGTGTACTCATTAATACGCATCATAAAGAGGTGTATGACCATACATTAAAAATCTGTACTCCAGAACTTAAAACTTAAAATTAAATACAGAAATATAGTATATAAAATTATATAAAATGGAAGAATAAGCTTGGCTAAACTCAAAACTAAAATAAACTCAGACTTGATGTATCTGATGTTACTACATCTACCTCTATTGATATCAATCATATATGACTAATTTCAGGAATATTATTACACTGCTCCAAAAAATGATGCCTGAAATAATTATCTGTAACTATATCACATTTCTCTATATTAAGATATCTATATTCCATACTCTCATATGGGGAATATAGACGATCCTAATTCATCCATTACTGCTAATTGGCGCAAAAATAGTCGTAACCCGAGATTTCAGTCTGATTACCTCCAAAGGATATTAAAATTCAAATCTGGGACATATAAACAATATGTAAAAACTAAATAAAAAATATATATAAAAAATATATATAAAAAACTGAGCAGTCTAATATCAGACTACACGTTACCATACTACTAGAAAAGTCCTGTATTCATCTTATATCGAAATAACCATATACTGTACATGGTGTTTGAATGCAACTCTAGGGTGTATGGGGGAGCGATCTAGGTGTCATTTTACATGGTGGCAAGGATTAATGTACCAATCTTATACCAAAGGGGATATGCCTGCTCAGCTAAAAATCGTTAATGAAGCAATTGAGGTCAAGTTCAATGTTGAGCCCCCTCGGAGTGAGGCTTTTAAACAGGAATATCCATTCCGTTTCCCGGCGTGACAAATCCCTCACTCTGTTCGAGCCTCTCCAGGAGGGGTGTACCACCTCTAGGCCACAAAATTGTAGCAAGGATGGGTCCCGTTGATGTTTCTCCCTAAAATGCATAGACACACTATGGTACTTGTACCCATTTCTTATGTTGGTCAGATGTTCACTGATCCGGATCTTTAGTTGTCTTTTCGTTCTACCAACATAATACAAGCCGCAAGGACACCACATGAGATATACAACATGTGTGGTGGTACACGTGCTAAATTCCTTGATCTCGAACCTATCCCCCTCCCTGTTCATGACAGTGGTGACACCTCTATTCCTAACCTTTACTGTCTTACAGCAGATACACTTCCCACAGCTGTAAAAACCTATAAAACTAAAGGACAAAGATCTTGAATTTGGTGGATCAAGGATTTTTTTCACTATTTGGTCTCCTATACTCGGGGCTCTCCTATATATAAACCTCGGCTGAGTTGATAAGATATCTCCTAGATGTTTATCTCTACATAGAATATGCCAGTATTTCCTAAAGATATGCTCAATGTCCTTATACTGGCAATGAAACCCGGATATAAAGCTTAATTGGTGCCTGGTTTCCTCATTTTGTACCTCTTTTTCTTTCAGACATTCCTCTCTAGGAATTTCAGCAATTTCCTGTATTATTTCGGCCAATCTATCTTCCTTATAGCCCTTCTGAATAAATTTCTCCTTCAGGATGTCTGATTGAGTTAGGAAGTCCTCCTTCAAGGTACAGTTCCGACGGATCCGCAACAGTTGGCCCTTCGGTATATTTTTTATCCATGATGGATGATGTCCACTAGCCACGGACAAATAACTGTTTCGGTCCGTCGGTTTGAAGTACACCTTGGTTTTCAGCGATCCGTTTATTTTCTCTATGGTGACATCAAGAAAATTGATCGACTCCTCACTGACTTGATACTCCAATTTAATGTTGTTTGTATTGTTGTTAAGATGTTTTAAGAATACCTCCAACGATTCCTTCGGCCCTTGCCATATTAGCAAAATATCATCAATGAACCTTCTGTAGAAGATCATTTCCGGTCTATTGATGTTAAAAATGCGTCTGTCTTCCCATTCAGACATAAACAGGTTGGCGAGGCTGGGGGCGTATTTTGCCCCCATTGCCACGCCAACCTGTTGGGAATAGAAGTGTCCATCGAACCAGAAGTAATTGTGGGACATGCAGAAATCCAGTGCATGTCCCACAAATTTCTTCTGTGCAAACGGGATGTCATCACGCTTGCTGAGCGCCCAATTTAGGGCTAGCGCTGCATCTTCATGCTGTATGTTAGTGTACAGCGACGCTACGTCGGCTGTCACTAAATAAGATGTCACAGTGGGGTTAAGCTTCACTGGTTCCAACAAACGTAGCAAATCCGAGGTATCCTTCAGATATGCTTTCGTTGTCTTCACACTCGGTTGCAGGAACTTGTCTAAATATTCTCCCAGTCTCGCAGTAACTGATCCAATCCCGTTTACTATGGGTCGTGGAGGTGGATGCAGGGTGTTTTTATGCACTTTAGGTAGTGTATATATCACTGGTATGCGACTTGCACTTGGGACCAAATACCTTTTTTCTTTAGGGTTTAGGGCCCTCATCCCAAATCCCCATTCTACAAGTGCAGCCAATTGTGTACTATATGAATCTGTGGGGTCTGACTTCAATTTCATATAAGTATTTTGGTCACTCAGTAATTCCACCAGTTGATCATGGTAGAATTTCTTATCCATGATTACCACCCCTCCACCCTTATCAGCTGGACGGATAATGATGTTTTTCCTATTTTCCAAGGATTTAATCCCCTCCTTAATGTAATAGGGATTCACCCCTTTTCTAACAGGTAATTCCTCGATATCTTTTAAGACGAGATTTTTAAATACCTCCACAAAGTGGTTGTTTTGGACCAAGGGATTGAAAATGGACCTGTTCTTTAGGCCACTGTCTATATTAACCGGGGTCCGTGAAGCCCTCATACTTGCTTCCACTGGGTGATTCAAAAAATGTTTTTTTATGTTTAATGTCCGGATGAACTTATGTGTATCAATGTATACCTGGAATTTGTTCATTTGTTTTTTAGGTGCACACTTCAGGCCTAAATTTAAGATATTGATCTCCTTGTGGTCCAACGTCACACCACTTATATTGTAAATTCCGGTGTTCACATGTCCCTCGGCCGTTTTTTTGGGTTGCCTTGATCGGCCAGCCCTACATCCCCTCCTTCTCTTGGTGGGGGCCCTACGTTTGTACCTTGCATGTATGGGGGTCCAAACTTTCCCCCCCCTTTCTGGTATTGTGTTCGGGGGTGTCCCCTCGGTGTTCCCCGTTTCCCTCCCCTCCCCCGTTGCCCTAAAAAAGAGTTGTTGTATGGTGGTGGATCATAATAGCCCTCATCTTCCAACCCCGCGTATCTGTTGTACAACGGGATTCCATTATTCCTATCCGAATACTGGTTCGGTGGGGGGTGTTGTCTCCACTGCTGATGTTCCTGTGGGGGATGGTACCCTCTTGTTTCATCTCCTCTATACGGTGATTGATAGTAATAATCACCTCTTCTTTGTGGGGTGTTATTCCTGTGAGGTCTTGGTGTTTGATAATTATATTCCCCCCTTCCTTGTCGTCCTGGTCTAGGTGAGTATCCATATCCTTCATTGTGGTTGTTATTTCTCACCTGGTGGTCCCCATTATGGGTGGTGCCGCTAGGTCCTTGTTTGTTCTTTTTTAACATAGTTTTTTGTCCGCCTTCCTTCTGTGTAGGTTTGTATTGGGACTTTCCCACAGTGGGTTCTATTTCCTGACTTGGATCCTCGGCAGCGACTTCCTGGTTGTCACTGTTATTGCTTTGCCAGGTGTAGATTTTGTTCGTCCTAAAATCATTCGAGTCCCTCGTGAATTTCTTCACCTTCTTTTTTTGTGTTTCACGATCTACCTTCTCCAATTTTATTTTCATTTTAGCATTGAAATCTTTAACTTGGTTGGATTCCTTGATGGGCTCCAATTTCTCTTGCAATAGCCTAATATTCTCATTAATCCTACCTAGTTTAATATGCTTTCTTTTTAAAACCAAGCTTTGTAGTTCCCTACCAGCTCTATTAAAAAATGCCAGCCATTCTTCCATAAAATGCGAGTCATTAAGACCATCCTGTGGGGGTACTTCCCACCTAAGGCTCCTAAAAATTAAGTTTTCCTTTTGGTAGTGCTCAAAGGTGAACACATCCCACCACGCTTTTAATTGTTTCTCTAGGAGATTTTCCAATGATCTCAATGTCCCTGAAAAATCCTCCTCATCCACAGTCATACCTTGATTACTTGAGAACACATGTTCAGGATTCATTTGTCTATTAGACAAATAATTAAAAGGGTCCATGGCAGCTAATGGATTGCACAATAAGTAGATGAATAAACGGTCCTTCTATGTGTAACGTCCCACATCCATCATGGATAAAAAATATACCGAAGGGCCAACTGTTGCGGATCCGTCGGAACTGTACCTTGAAGGAGGACTTCCTAACTCAATCAGACATCCTGAAGGAGAAATTTATTCAGAAGGGCTATAAGGAAGATAGATTGGCCGAAATAATACAGGAAATTGCTGAAATTCCTAGAGAGGAATGTCTGAAAGAAAAAGAGGTACAAAATGAGGAAACCAGGCACCAATTAAGCTTTATATCCGGGTTTCATTGCCAGTATAAGGACATTGAGCATATCTTTAGGAAATACTGGCATATTCTATGTAGAGATAAACATCTAGGAGATATCTTATCAACTCAGCCGAGGTTTATATATAGGAGAGCCCCGAGTATAGGAGACCAAATAGTGAAAAAAATCCTTGATCCACCAAATTCAAGATCTTTGTCCTTTAGTTTTATAGGTTTTTACAGCTGTGGGAAGTGTATCTGCTGTAAGACAGTAAAGGTTAGGAATAGAGGTGTCACCACTGTCATGAACAGGGAGGGGGATAGGTTCGAGATCAAGGAATTTAGCACGTGTACCACCACACATGTTGTATATCTCATGTGGTGTCCTTGCGGCTTGTATTATGTTGGTAGAACGAAAAGACAACTAAAGATCCGGATCAGTGAACATCTGACCAACATAAGAAATGGGTACAAGTACCATAGTGTGTCTATGCATTTTAGGGAGAAACATCAACGGGACCCATCCTTGCTACAATTTTGTGGCCTAGAGGTGGTACACCCCTCCTGGAGAGGCTCGAACAGAGTGAGGGATTTGTCACGCCGGGAAACGGAATGGATATTCCTGTTTAAAAGCCTCACTCCGAGGGGGCTCAACATTGAACTTGACCTCAATTGCTTCATTAACGATTTTTAGCTGAGCAGGCATATCCCCTTTGGTATAAGATTGGTACATTAATCCTTGCCACCATGTAAAATGACACCTAGATCGCTCCCCCATACACCCTAGAGTTGCATTCAAACACCATGTACAGTATATGGTTATTTCGATATAAGATGAATACAGGACTTTTCTAGTAGTATGGTAACGTGTAGTCTGATATTAGACTGCTCAGTTTTTTATATATATTTTTTATATATATTTTTTATTTAGTTTTTACATATTGTTTATATGTCCCAGATTTGAATTTTAATATCCTTTGGAGGTAATCAGACTGAAATCTCGGGTTACGACTATTTTTGCGCCAATTAGCAGTAATGGATGAATTAGGATCGTCTATATTCCCCATATGAGAGTATGGAATATAGATATCTTAATATAGAGAAATGTGATATAGTTACAGATAATTATTTCAGGCATCATTTTTTGGAGCAGTGTAATAATATTCCTGAAATTAGTCATATATGATTGATATCAATAGAGGTAGATGTAGTAACATCAGATACATCAAGTCTGAGTTTATTTTAGTTTTGAGTTTAGCCAAGCTTATTCTTCCATTTTATATAATTTTATATACTATATTTCTGTATTTAATTTTAAGTTTTAAGTTCTGGAGTACAGATTTTTAATGTATGGTCATACACCTCTTTATGATGCGTATTAATGAGTACACTGATTATTACAAATCAATGAGGGTATTAACTAATTTATTTGAGGAGCTCTGGATCCCTCTGTTTAATGGAGGGGGAACAAAACACTCCTATATTATATAGTTCTTGTTAGTATTAAACGCATAAAGCGCTCTGAGATACATTCCAGGATACTCATTAAAACATTGAAACATTCATTGGGCTGTGGGATCCCCTTATCCATGGTAATTGAGCAGTGTGATATCAGTATCTTGAAGCCGCTGCTGAGAATGACATGGTAGGATAAACAGACAGCTGTATATAGATGCGGTTTGCGCGTACGGGGACACTTTAATTGCGCATGCGCGGGACACGCGGGACGCGCATGCGCACTGAGATCCCCCTAGTTAGACAGAGAGGAGGGAGGGTATATAAGTAGATTGACAATCTAAGCGGCCTATCCCATGAATAAGCTACAGTTGTAGCGAAACATGTCGGGGGCAAGGCCGAGAGAAGGATAAACACCAGAGACTGTGTGACTTGAGAGAGCAAAGCGCTGCGGTGCGCTTGTCAGGGGAGACGGAGGATTTTTCGGAAGAGCAAGCGAGGAGAGGGTGAGAGAGACCCTTATACACGCTATTGGCATTTAGGTCCTCCGTGACCACACACCCTATGTGAAAGCCTTAGGATAGACCACCCAGGTTGCTGTGTTGAGGTTGCTGTGTACAGATTGCCGTGGAGTTTTTTTTGATGTGCTGTTACAAAGTTGACACAATGTGAGTGCATCTTTTGAAGTGTAATTTGAAGTGTGTATATTAAAGTTTTTACGTTATCACACTATTGGGAGTTCTTTCTCATTTGCATATGGAACGAGTCCCTGAATGGAATACTTTTAACCCCTTCTGATTGCCTGGATATTCTCATGCTTGCTAGCCTCATACGAAAGTGGAGGCATACAGAGTTGGTAAGAGACTGTCTATTGGGAGAGGGAACACTGAACACAGAGGTGTGGTGGAGAGCTCAAGTTTACTTCAGGAAATTCCAAGATTTGCTGTGACACCATTTATTTTGCATCTTTATCACGGACTTTCTTTGTTTCACATATGTGCACCTATTGTTGGACTTTTATGCTATTTAGTCACGAAGGTCACGCTGAGTGTGTTTAGTGAGCAGTCACACACTTAAGTATAGGATTGACACATTTGCGTTTTTCAGCATTATCACTGAGTCACTGAAGTCATTATATTGCGTTTTGGTGTTTTTTTTGTTTTTTTTGCTTTGTTATTGTCTTTGTATTTATAATACTATTATTTTTCATCACCATTTGTTTGATTTACACACCTTTAACAAAGGGGTTATTAGATTAGGTTATTCACTAGCAATGGTAATACTACGGAAAGAGTGATTAGAATAGCGCCACATTTTATTCTTCACGTGGGTTGTAATACACCATTATCACGTCACAAGATTTAAAAATATTTTCCATACACTGTTATACACTAAGTGGCAGCTTTAGATAGACTTTACTAATTGATGATCATTATCATTTAATTGATTTGTTCCAAGGCGCAGTGGTGGTTAATCGTGTGTATGTGGGACGTTACACATAGAAGGACCGTTTATTCATCAAGGATAAAAGGTGGCCTTTGTCAAAGAATTGTCCCACACGGACAGTTGGATGTAGCCAGATATCTGAAAGGAAGGAATTTGACATGCCTGGAGGTAAAACCAGGTTGAGGTGAAGGGGAGTGAACAGTCCCGGCAGAAAAGATATTTTGTATTTTCGGCATGTTTCGTGGAAAGAAGCTATTGTGTTGCCTATTGAAGGGTGGGTCTTACATGTTGGAGGAATGTGTGTAAGAACTATCCAGGGTAGTTGATGAAGGGGTAATGGGAATAGAGCGTGTTCTACTTGAACCCATGCTTTAACTGGGGAGTGTATATTCCAGTCGATTACTCTCCCCAATTAACAAGCTCAGTGATATTTGATCGCGTCCGGGAGGCCTATGCCTCCTTTTAGTTTAGGGATCATAAGTCTGTTAAAGCTCAGCCTTGGACGGGATGTGCCCCATAGGAAAATTGTGCAGGCCCTTTGGTATGAGGAGAAAAGTACCTTAGGTAATTTGATTGTTGTATCTCTTCCAAACTATACCAATCTAGGAAGGATGTTCATTTACAATATTGCAGCTCTTCCAAACCACAAAAAGAATCCAAGAGACCATGACTTCAAATCTCGCTGTATATTTTGGAGTATGGGGAGATTTTTGGAATATAGGTCAGACAATTTGGAGGGTAATTGTACTCTGAGGTAAGTGATAGCATCCATTGAACGGGAAGTTGGATTGACATTGTCTTAGGATATCCTGGTCCATCGTGATTGTTTTTATTTTTTACCAGTAATATTTTTTTTTTACTTTATGTCATTTTGTTTTTTTTTTTTGTTTTTTTTTTACATAAATAGAAAATACACAAAATGATAGGATACAATGTATTTTTTTCATTTACAGTGAAACCTATAACTTTATAAACTAAGACTAGGGATGAGTTTTCTGTTCAGGTCGAGCATGAGTTCGACTTGAACATTGGCTGTTCGCCCGTTCATCAAAAACTGAACATTATGGGCCGTTCACACCAAATCTGAGCGGCACGTAACTGCCCATAATGCACTCCGGGAGTGCAGTGCATTGCTGTCTAATGATTGGCCAAGCATGCACTATGACCTGCATGCTTTGGCCAATCACAGCGCCGTCTGCAAAGAGAGCCATAATTGGCCAAAGGCAGGGTGCCTTTGAACAATTATGGCTCAGGGGGTAAGTCCACGCCCCACACTGTATAAGGCCACCTGCACATCGGCCCTATGTAGTGTGTTGCTGGCGTTGACTGAGAGAGTGTCATTTCATTTAGATTGAGCAGGCAGGCGATTCAGTTAGCTGCAGTGTATTTATTATATATATATATATATATATATATACATATATATACATTTAGCTAGATCTGACTGCAGTCCATTCCTGGTGTACTGTTTCTATTATACTTCAGGCAGGCAGGCAATTCAGTTAGCTGCAGTGTATTTAATATATATATATACAGTCAGTCTTGTGTGTGTATATATATATATATATATATATATATATATATCCACTGTATCCAGTTTAGCTAGATCTGACAGCAGTTCATTCCTGTTGTACTGTTTCTAATATACTTCAGGCAGGCAGGTGATTCAGTGAGCTGCAGTGCATAAAATATATATACATTCTCCTACATATATATCCACTGCATTCTAGTCTAGCCAAGCCTATATCTGACTGCAGTCCATTGCTGGTGTACACTTTCAAATATACTTTCAGGCAGGCAGGCAGGTGATTCAGTGATCTGCAGTGCATTAAATATATATATATATTTTTTGGCAGCTGGCTGTGTTGACCCACAACATGCAGAAGAGTTAGTAGAGTGGATAACAAAGCCGTCCTCATCCTCCTCATCCTCTGTCACCCAGGCTCAGAGTAATTTGCCTGCCAATGCAGCTGCCAAAGCGGCCTATTCCATCGACTCAACGTCATCAGTCACTCCTTCCCTAGCCCCACCATCATGCACGGAGGAGTCCCCCAAACTGTTCGACCACAGTGTCGGGTACATGCTGCAGGAGGATGTGCAGCATTTTGAAGGCTCCGATGATGGTACCCAGGTTGAGGAAGGTAGTAATGTGAGCCCAGAGAGAGGGACTGCCCAAGAAGGACAAGAAACTGGCAGTCATGTTCCCCCAGCTGCAGCATACTGCCATGTTTGCTCCAGTGATGAGGAGGGAGGGGATGATGAGGTCACTGACTCTACGTGGGTGCCTGATAGAAGAGAGGAGGAGGAGGCACATCTCCAACAAGGCAGGATGCCCTCCAGGGGTCAGCTTAAGGGCAGCCACCCGACTGCATCACACCACAGAGCTCCGCATGTGCAGGGCACTGCTGATTCCCTGAGTATTTTCTTTTCAATGTTTTTTTTGTTTTTTTACAAGAGAAAAAAATAATTTTTACAATAAAACATGTTACTTTCAAATACAGGTAAGGCACTTCAGGCGAGATTACATCAACTGAAACCGTTGTACAAATAGCATAAATTTCTGCGAATAACCGCTAGCTACAGTAGGAATACGAAAAACCTGCTCATGGAAGAGATTACTTGGGACCACAAGCTAGACCAGGGAGATCATTAATTACAAACCCGCTGTCAGGTTGCCATGGAAGTTGGACCTGTTCAGACGACTATAGGACAGAACAGTGACTGGGAGGGAGTATAATTGATCAAGGTAGGCCGTCTCTCCACCCCAAGGGGAACTCACTGTGGAGGCGACGAACCTGACCAATCCCTCCAGTCAGTGCACCTAGTTGTCTAAAAGAAAGAAACGAGACTTATCTGATCTATCTCTTGAGTTTCGATTGAGGGGACATGTGAAGTTATGCGGTCATAGAAGAAAATAATCACCTCATTATGGTATAGAGTAGCATGGAGTAGCCGCTTCTGGGTATCTTACTTACTGGCCAAATCTAATACAGATTAAAAGGATAAAAGAAAAATATCAGCCAAAGTTCACCTGAAGTCAGAAGGCAAGGAATATGCATCCTCTCCACTTGAGGAGATAAAGAGAAGGGGAATGAGGGGAGAAGGGAAAAGAGAGTAAGATTAGGGTGAAGAGGGTCCTAAAGAAGGAAGGAAGGTCACCTTGGGATTGTTGAAAAAGTCGCATTGAACTATGAGCCTGGAAGCAATGATATACCATACATATTTTGCCCAAGATTAATTCAAATTTGTGGATTTTGTCCATCAGTTTACTGACAATCTTCTCCTGGGCCATAATCCAGGAGATTTTATGTTTCATCGTGGCTAACGGTACAGAGTGCTTTTTCCAGTTCCTGACTATGGTGATTTTAGCTGCTAGGAGCATATAATAGATCAAAGATTGTGTATGTTTGGATATTTTTTCTATCTGGACGTTGAGAAATGCCACTTCCGGAACCTGTGGAACCGCAACCCCTGTAATCTTCCGTAATATGCTGAAAAAGCCGTTCCAAAAGCTCCGGTTTCGCGGCACGTCCACCAAGTGTAGAATAGGGAGCCAATGTGGCCACAACCCCTGAAAAATAGTGGGGATGAGTCATGAAATATCTTAGCAAGGGTGGCCAGCACTCTGTACCAGCACGTGATAATCTTAACACTAGCTTCCATTAGGGAAATGTTCATGATGCCCTTAAAGGATCTTTGAAAGCATCTGTACCATTTGTTCAGGTCCCACTCAACTGCCAGGTCTTGTTCCCAATTGCGGGCATAAAGAGGTTTGTTAACATTACTGGCTAGCGAATTGTATATAATGGAGATACCCCCCTCTGATCCTTTATAGTTGAGCACCATTTCTCATAGTCAGGCATTTTCAATTCATTCAAGCAGTATCTGACTGTGAGGGGCCCCCTGGGATTCAGGAAGTGTCCAATCCTGTAGAGGCCCTTATCTATCCACCATTTGAATGCGAGTATATTAAGACCTGGGGGGAATACTGGGTTGTGAAATAAGTGAGTTAGTGGGCGCATGGTAGAAGTTAGGGAGGAGTTTGTTTGAAGTTTATGCCACAGGGCCATCGAGTGAGAAAGGGTTGGAGCTAGTATTGCCGGTCTGAGGCGCAGTGGAGCTCTAAGTAAATAGTCTATTGTATGGCGCGGTGTCGCTTGCCTTTCCATCAGCAGCCAGTCTGGTTTCGGACCTCTTGAATATGCTATGGAAATCTGTGCGATTTGTGCCGCTTGGTAGTATAACCAAATATTGGGGAGGGCCAGTCCTCCTTGGGTTTTGTGTCTGTAGAGTATTTCTTTGGAGCATCGTCTGCCCTTGGAACCCCATATAAATTTAATGATGGAGGCTTGGAAACATAGGAGTTGTGCTTTCTTAATCGGGATGAGAAGGGATCAAAAAAGATATAGGAGGCGGGGAAGGAGGGTAATTTTTATAGAGTTAACTCTGCCCAGCCAGGATAGATCATGCTTAGACCATTCGGACATATCAGCGTCAAGTTTTTTGAACAGCGGGGGATAGTTGGTGGCATATAACTCATTAAAGTTAGAGGTCAGATTGATGCCTAGGTAGGGGATATGTGATGAACACCAGGTGAAAGGGAAGTGTGTCTGAAGACGTACAAGAAGCTCTGGGGGGGTTGAGATGTTCATGGCTGCGGATTTGGACACGTTGACATGGAGACCTGAAACCTCCCCAAACTGTTCAAGGAGCTTAATAATGTTAGGGGTGGAGATGAGGGGCAAAGTAATAAAGAGGAGTAGGTCATCCGCAAATAAGGCACATTTATGCTCTTGTGGGCCGCATCTGACTCCTTTAATGTCTGGAAGGCTACAAATGGCTATGGCGAGGGATTCTATGGCGATTGCGAAATTCAAGGGCAATAAAGGGCAACCTTTCCTGGCGCCTTTCTCTATATTAAATGTATCTGAATAGTTACCTCGCAATCTTACTTGGGCACATGGAGTAGAGGGTGTGTAAAATGCCTAAGAAGTTGGGGCCTAGTCCCCACCTTTCCAGGACCTTGAAAATATACGGCCAAGTGACCGTGTCAAATGCTTTCTGGAGATCAATGGAAAGCAGACGACCCTCCTGAGGGGGACCTCCGTCCCACTGAGATCTCAAAAGGGACACCACATCAATAGCCCTTCTCACCTGGTCAGGACCCTGATCTTGGTGGACATATTGAGCTATGAATGAGGAAAGGCGAGTAGCCAAAATTTTAGTTAATAGCTTGAGATCATTATTGATCAGAGAGATCGGACGATAGTTGCTAGTCATTGTGGAGTCTTTTCCTGGCTTGCGTATAACTGAAACATATGCTAGATTCAAGGATTTATCCAGGCGAGAGCCTATTTTGAGGGAGTTAAAGAATCTGAACAGGTAAGGTGCCAGGGTGTTGGAGAATTTTTTGTAATATCCCGCTGAAAAACCATCTGGACCGGAGTTTAATGGATTTGATTGCCTCACTGATCTCTAAGGATGTAATGGGTCGTTCCAAAAGATCAATATGATCCGTTAAAAGTTTGGGGAGTGAAATGGAGTTGAGGAACTCTTCAATCTGGGGGGGAGGGGCAAGGTTTGTCTTCTTTATACAGGGAGGCATAGAAATCATGGAAACATTCCATGATATGTTGTGGGTTTTGTGTGATAGAGCCTGATGACAAACTGATTTTGGGACAGGCCAACAGGCGAGGTTTGGGGGAAAGTTTGGTGGCTAATTTGGACCCAATCTTGTCCTTTTGGGAATAAAACCTGGCTCCCGACCAACACAGGTGCTTCTCAGCCTCCGTGGTGAGAGCCAGGTTAAGCTTTAACCTGTCTGATTCCAGTTGTTGTAGTGGTGACTGAGAGTGTTCACGTTTGTTGCGCCTACAAGAGTCCTGGTATGCTTTAGTAAGGCTATCTATCTCGGCTCGGTGCTCTTTCTTAAGAAGGGCTGAAAGTTGAATAATTTTGCCCCTCATCACTGCTTTATGGGCTGCCCACAAAGTAGCCGGAGAGATTGTCTCCGTGTCATTTGTGAGAAAATATTCTTTGAGGTCCTTCTCAAGCAGGATACAGTGAACTGGGTTACTTAGGAGCGATTTGTTGCGTCGCCATTTAAATTCTTTTTTTGTGTTATTGGCGTGTCAAAGGGAAAGAGTGACCATGGAGTGATCTGAAACAGGGGAGTCTCTAATAGATGACTTTACTGCATGGGTTATGTGTGTCGCTTAAATGAAAACATGATTTATCCTGGCATAGGTCTGGTGCGGGGCAGAGTAATGGGTGTGGTCTTTGGTGCAGGAGTTGAGTACCCTCCAAATGTCCACTAGTCCTGAGTCATAGAGGAGTTTGGCAATTTTTGTACTTTGGGGTGTTTCCTAGATTGGGGCCGGCCTGTTCCCGATTTGTTGAGTGTAAGATCAAACGCTATGTTCGAATCCCCTCCCAGAATGATGATACCCTCTAACTGAGATGTGAGTGAAAGCATCATAGAGGTGAAGAATTTGTCTTGGGCCTTATTTGGGGCGTAGCATGAAACAAAGGAACATATTGTTCCATCTATGGTGCCCTTTACCATGATATATCTACCTAACAGGTCTTTGGTGACATGGGTCTTAGCAAAATTTAAATGTTTAGAAAAACAGACAGCTACTCCTTTTGTTTTATTCTCTGCGTTGGAGAGATAAAATTGGGGAAAGTGTTGGTGGATAAACGATGGGTTGTAGGATTTGTGGAAGTGGGTCTCCTGAAGAAGGAGGACATCCGATCTTTGGGATTGATAAATCTTGAACAGTTTTCTCCGTTTTACAGGTGAGTTAATGCCCTGCACATTATGTGATACTACATGTAAATTGGTTGGTATCTTGTCATTTATGTGCATGGATCAGAGGAGGGGGTAGCTACCATGAATGAGTGGGACCTACCTTGTGAGAAGCTGCAGAAGACCTCCGAAGTGGGGAGGATCAGAAGTCTAGGTGACCTTCGAGGAAAAGAAGGAGAAGGAGTGAAGATTGTAGGGGGGAGAGGTGGACCATCTAGGAGGAAGCATGAGAGAAGTAACACGTTAATAAAGAGAAATGTACTGAAAAAATTACCCCAATTCCCAATGGTGTGTGGGAACCCATTCCCGCACATCCACATCCCTTTTCCCACTAAAGACAAAGAACAAGCCCCCCCAAGATCAGGGGGAGCTAGAAGTCACCAACTGGAAAGAGACCAAAAAACCTCTTCACAGCTGGAAACAGGTGGAGGCGCAGAGCATCCGCACACTGCTTTAGTGTTTGTGGGCAGAGCCCCTAATAGAATCAGTGTTTCCCGACGAGAGAGGTCCCCCCTGACCAATGAGCCAGCCATGGTCCCTTTAGAGGGGGCCATATTGGAATAGCTCAAGGGCCAGGGAGGAGCTCGCCTCACTCGGGAAAGGGAGGGCAGTAGGTCAGATATATTGTCGGGGAGTTAAAGCCTCCCCTAAGCAATTTCCTTGCGCTTTATCAGCTATTATAAGACACACCGTATGAAAAACCCCTTTCAGCATAGAATAAGGTGTCTATATGTATGTCAACTTGATAACGAAGCCAAAATAGTTAAAACATTTCTAAAGAAGTCAAAACAGAACAGGAGCAGTTCCTTGGACCTAAAACAACAAAAGAAGTGAAATATAGGACCAATAGAATCGTAAGAACTTGAGTGTTCAGTGCATCCCAACTATGGAGTCGGGGTATAGGAAGCTACGACTGGAGAAGCCAGCATATCAAGGAGAGAAAGTGTTCCTCAGAGGGTCCGATCTGGTCAGATTGGATCAGAGTGGATCTAGAATGAACCCAGGCCCCAAGCCTTGGTTAGGGGGGCCTGGAGTCTTTAGATTTTTTGGAGAGGCACTTCTCCCAGTTAGGGGCGATGGGGCTGGAAGGAGGTGGACTCTTGGAGGACGATTTGGAACCTCTGTTGGAAGTTATTGATTCTGATTCCTGGGAGATGAGGCCCAGCTGGAACAGTAGCTTTTCTCCATCCAAGAACGACGAGAAGCCATATGGTTTGTTGTTGAAGGAGAATGTAAGGCGAAAAGGAAAGGACTTTCTGTAGGTGATCGATTTCTGGGTCAGCACCAGAAGGAGTGGATTCAGGGATCTCCTTCTCTGTATAGTAAAGGGGGAGAGGTCCGCAAAGACTTGTATGGGGTGACCCTGGAATGATAGTGGACCTTCAGCACGCGAGCGTTGCATCACCTCCTCTTTTACTTTGTAGAAATGAGGTTTCACTATAATGTCTCTCGGGAGACCGTCTTGACGGGGGGGGTAATAGAGCTATCTGAGCACGGTCCATCTCAAGGCGATGGTCTGGGATGTTGAGGATAAGTTCCTTAATAAATGTTCTTACAATGTGATCAGAGTCTTTGAAGGATTCCGGTACTACCCGAATGCGAAAGTTATATCTCCTCAAACGATTTTCGAGATCGTCAATTTAGGAAAATGCATTTTCAAGCTGGTCCTGCAAATCTTGGATTCTGGCGGTGTTCTGGTTCACTCTAGATATTGTTTGGTCTGCTTTGATTTTTATCGTTTTAATTCTGGCGCCTAAAAGCTGTAAGTCAGCCTGGATGGCAGTGGTGATTTGATTAGCAGTTTGTGAGAGACCCTTGAAGAGCATTGTGTCAAACATGGCCATCATGGAGGAAAAATCCTGGGGTGTAGAGGGTAAGCCCTGTGTGTGAGCACTGCAGGCATCTGGGCTGGTCATGAGGTCTTCCACAGGGGAGAGGAGCATATCATCTAAGGTCCTGCTAATGAGGGATTCCGTGGAGGCAGGAGACAAGCAGGGATGACTGTGTGTACTCAATGTGGGGCCTGCCAGCCCTGAAGAGCAGCCATCCTGATCTGCTATGGAGTCTCCCCTCTCCATCTCCATCTCCTGTCTTCCCCCTCGTGTGGCGGCATCCAGGCGCCATCTTGGCTGAGATCGCGGGTCCCGGTCTGGAGGCTAAAGCACGGGAAAGATCTCTCCTGGCTCTTCTCCCTCCCCACCATCCTGAGGCTCCTTGAGTTGTCCCCTGTCCATGGGGATTGATCGTGACCAGGGCTCTGCGCTGTGAGTGGCGCTGGAGGGATTATGTGGCCGGTGCGGTGCAGAGCTCTCGGATCAGGCTTCCATCCGACGAGCAGCCGTGCATGCGCCCCCCGATTCCCTGCGTATTTTGAAAAGTTCTTTGGTGTGGGCCTTTTTTCGAATGCCTCAGCAAGCCTTCACTGCATGGCCTCCCTGATCCTGCAAAGCCTGCGAAAGGACCCTCGGATTCATGGTATCAAGGAGAGGGATCATTACTGGCTGGCAACCCTTCTTGATACACGTTACAAGGGTAACGTTGCAAAATTTATCCAGCCTTCACAGAGGGAGCAGAGGATGAAACATCTTCGGAAGGCCTTGCAGAGTGGTTTGTGCAATGCGTTTCCAGAGCCTGGGAGGTTACAATTTCCTGGTCCTCCTGGACAACGTGTTGCTGAGGCTTTGGTCAGTCACAGAAGGAGCTGTGGAGAAGGTGGCCATCTGAACAATGCGTTCAGACAATCCTTTAGTCCGCAGCCCCAAGGTCTGATCGGTTCCAGCAACCATCGCCAGCGTCTGATTTACATGGTGCAGGAATACCTAGGGGCAAGATCTGACTTGGAGACCTTTCCAACCGAAAATCCACTGGGTTACTGGGTTTTGAGGATGGATCACTGGCCAGAGCTTGCACAATATTCAATTGAGCTACTGGCCTGTCCTGCATCCAGCGTTCTTTCTGAACGCATATTCAGTGCTGCTGAAGGCTTTGTAACCGATCACAGAGTGCGCCTGTCCACAGACATATAGTTGATCGGCTCACCTTCATAAAAATGAATCAGTCTTGGATCATCAGCTACCAACCACCTGATGCTGATGTAATCGATTAATTTTTCTATGAATGTGAGATCCCTTGAAGACTGCCTATGCTGAGTGACTATCCTGTTATGCTGAGTGACTATCCTATTACTCCTCAATGTTCATGTTGATAGCTTCTAAAAAACATTTTTGTTTCAAGGCACCACCACCAGTGCCTAAGGCCCAATTTTCCTGTCCCTGTTTAACAGGGGCGCATAATTATAATTTTTGCTGTAATATTTCGCAGCAGGGCTTATTCTTGCACTCAACTAGAGTATCTGTGAGGAGTTGCAGTGTTGTGGCACCACCACCAGTGCCTAAGGCCCAATTTTTCTGCCCCTGTTTAACAGGGGCGTGTAATTACAATTTTGCTGTAATATTTCACAGCAGGGCTCAACTAGAGTATCTGTGAGGGGTTGCAGTGTTGTGGCACCACCAGTGCCTAAGGCCCAATTTTTCTGCCCCTGTTTAACAGGGGCATGTAATTACAATATTTGCTCTAATATTTAATGGCAGGGCCCGTTCCTGCACTCAACAAAAGTATCTGTGAGGCTTTACAGTATTGTGCCATGACCACCACCACCGCCAAAGGCCCAATTTTTCTGCCCCTGTTTAACATGGGTGTGTAATTACAATTTTTGATCTAATATTTCTCAGCAGGGCTAGTTCCTGCGCTCAACAACAGAATCTGTGAGGGGTTACAGTGTTTTGGCACCACCACCACTGCCTAAGACTCAATTTTTCTGCCCCTGTTTAACAGGGGCGTGTAAATACAATTTTTGATTCAATATTTCACAGCAGGGCCCATTCCTGCACCCACCAAGAGTAACTGTGAGGGCTTACAGTGTTGGGGCACCACCACCACACCACCATCAAAGGCCCAATTTTTCTGCCCCTGTTCAACAGGGGCATGTAATTACAATTCTTGATATAATATTTCACAGCAGGGCACGTTCCTGTGCCCACCAAGTGTAACTGTGAGGGCTTACAGTGTTCTGGTACCACCAACACCTAATGCCGCGTACACACGGTCGGACTTTACGGCAGACTTTGCCCGGCGTACTTTTTGACAGACTTTATGACAGACTTTCTGAATGAACGGACTTGCCTACACACAATCCACCAAAGTCCGTCGAATTCGTACGTGATGACATACGACCGGACTAAAACAAGGAAGTTCATAGCCAGTAGCCAATAGCTGCCCTATGGCTTTTTGTCCGTCGAACTAGCATACAGACGAGCTGACTTTTTGACCGGACTCGATTTCGACGGATCGATTTAAAACATGTTCCAAATCTAAGTCCGTCCAACTTTTGAGAAAACAAAGTCCACTGGAGCCCACACACGATCCAATTGTCCGACGAAATCCAGTCCGCTGGGCAAAGTCTGCTGTAAAGTCCGCTCGTGTGTACGCGGCATTAGGCCCAATTTTCTGCAGAGTATATAGGGCAGGCCGTATAGTATATACAGGCGGTCCCCTACTTTCAAACATCCGACTTACAAACGACTCCTACTTACAAACGGAGGGAGACAACAGGAAGTGAGAGGAAATTTACCCCTAGGAAGGGAAATTCTCTCCTGTAAGAGTTAATATGGGAAAAAGGTGTCTCCAATGATGCTTTATCACCAATCCTTGTGTAACTAGCCCCTTTGCTCGCTCGGTTCCATCTCCCGACACTCCTCTGCAGCTATAGAATCAGATTGCAACGTCTGATGGTTCGGTCATCCAATGCTCCGGGATTAGAACTTCAGCTATGTGCCGTTCTAACCCAGTTGTGATAGCTCAGAACAAACACCAGGCAGGCTGTATGTAAGTTCAACCAGGAATCTATCTTTATTGGAATATCCATGCTCTTTTATACACTAAAAGAGGAGGTGCAGACCTCCTGCTCATATTACTCTAACAATACAGCTGTAACCTAATTAACCTAATTAACATGAGCTAATTAACTAATCCCTTTAGACACCCTAGATGACTCAGACATGACCGTTAGGCCAGACTGGCCGTCTTGTAGTTCAGAAAATCCAATCAACATTATCACAATCAACATAGACTCTTCTTCACACAATAGCAGAGTTAATTAACACAAATAACAATGGGCATCTAATGACTCTTAGGGCCCATAGTAGACTTATTTACAATACACATTTTCAGCACACAATAGACAGACAGGTGTTGGAATTTACATCAGCATCTCCTAACAGTATCTGTCCCAGCATTATGAATCAGCCACTATTCCAGTATGGCAAATCCAGGGTCCCCAGGCATACAGCTCACAAAGAGCACCGTTCCCCCAAATGCAAGGGCCCCCGATCGATTGGCAAGAGGCTTGCATACAGTCCCCTCCAAAAGTCTCTTTCCCGGCTAGGTCTATCACATTTCTCCCCTTTCGGCAGGAGACTAACACAGGAGGAGACCCCAGGAGGAGACGGGTTGACTCCGAAGTTAGTCACTAGTTCCAGTCCTCTAATGCCTGTACCCAGACAGTACCCCAAACAAATTGTTCCAAACAAAGCATTACTTACCCAGCCAACCTCTGCCTCTCTCAGAGAACATATCTGCCGCTGGGGAGAGGCCTGGACTGGCCCTTCTCCCTGGAGTCCTTTCTGCCGCTGGAGAGAAGACAGGGTGTCTGGATTCACTCCGTCATGCTGTTGGGGATCTGGGCCGACTGCCCAGCATCCCTGGGGTATACAGGTGGAGAGTGAAGTCCCATCCACCTTCACAGGAAATCCATCCTCTGTTAGTTGAGGGCAGAGTCCAGCAGTACTCGGCCCTGTTGCCAGCCCTTCTGCTGGAAACCCCACACCATCTGCTCCGGCTAACTGTTGGGGAGGGACAACACACACCTCCTCTACCTTCTCCCCCTGTATCTGCTGCTGGGAATTGATTGCCACCTTCTCACCCTGAGCCTCCGAAACTGCCACAGGTGTGGGGCAGAGGTCTTGGACACTCTGTCCAGTTGCCAGCGCTTCAGCTGGGGAAGTTCCTTGTAACTTCACAGATACTTCTGTTGGTGCTGGGCAGAGCACAGTGAAGTTTGGCCCTAATAACAGCTCCTCTTCTGCTGGAGGCTCACCAGGTTGTTCTTCCTCAGCAGAAAAGTCTATCAAATCCCCTGTCTCTGCAACTGGTGTCTGGGGATAAAGGTTCACCATCTCCTCTCCGTGGAACCCAGAAGATGCTATCAGTGCTGGGCAGAGCACATTGAAGTTTGGCCCTAATAACAGCTCTTCTTCTGCTGGAGGCTCACCAGGTTGTTCTTCCTCAGCAGAAAAGTCTATCAAATCCCCTGTCTCTGCAACTGGTGTCTGGGGATAAAGGTTCACCATCTCTTGTCCCTGGAACCCAGAAGATGCTATCAGTGCTGGGTAGAGGTTAGCAGAGCTCTGCCCTGTTGTCAGCACTTCAGCTTTGGGGACGGCAATCTTCAGATTTTCCACTGCCGATTCTCTGGCATTCAGCTGGACAGGCACATTCCTCCATCCAAGATCATCCAATGCAGAAACAGGTTCATCAAGGTTAGTCAGCACTTGCTGCATCCGCCATAAGACCTCCGCCTCCATAGCTGCGGGGGCAGGTTGGCAAAGCACACCGTTACTCTGCCACATTGTCAACTCTTCAGCCAGGATTTCAGAGTTGTCAACTGGTATTTCCTGATAGTCCCAGGCAAAGGGAGCACCACCCTGCTTCTGAGCAGAGTCTAACAGCTGTTTGTAGGCGATCTCCAACTCCCATTCCTGAACGGCCAGAAACTCCAAATCTTCCAGTGCCCAGTGCACTTCTGAGACATTCAGTCTCTGCTCTCTGTGCTCCATTATTTCCTCCAAACGCCCCTCCCAATCACTTCCAAAGTCAGGGTCCCTGGACAACCTCCAGTATAACAATCCCAGGCCATCGTAGTCAAAGCCTTCCATGGGGCTGTCATTCGCTGTCCATGGGCACACTTGGGCTACATACCACTGGAGGGCTCTGTAGCTCTCGTCCAACCGAATTTCTGCCCGGATCAACCTGCTTAACTTGGCTGTCCACTCCTGGTTCGGCTGTTCCCCCAAAAACAGCATTCGCACTTCATACTGCGACCAGTACCTCACATGGATGGAGGGGAGAACTTTTTCCTGGTGTCGCTGCTCACGGGCTAGCGCTTCCTTCCAGAGCTCACAGCGGACAGAATCAAACCATCCTAGCAGGACCTGCTCTGATACTGGTCCTCTGTGCTGTATCTCCTCTCGCAACCTCCTTCTGAATTCCTCATCCATGGTGGCTGGTATTTCTCCTCTCCTGCTATCCTGCTACCTTGGATCCAGGTGATGGTTTGGATGTGTTCACAGCAAGGAAGCATGATCCCACCATTCCCTCCACGGCTCTCAAGTAAGTCTTTCAGCGTGGCTCCTGCAGGCTGGTTTGGAGTGTCCCAGTAACTGGAGAACAAATCCCACGGCTGCCAACCAATGTAACGAGCCCCTTGCTTGCTCGGTTCCACTCTCCTGACACTCCTCTGCAGCTATAGAATCAGATTGCAACGTCTGATGGTTCGGTCATCCAATGCTCCGGGATTAGAACTTCAGCTATGTGCCGTTCTAACCCAGTTGTGATAGCTCAGAACAAACACCAGGCAGGCTGTATGTAAGTTCAACCAGGAATCTATCTTTATTGCAATATCCAATGTCTTTTATACACTAAAAGAGGAGGTGCAGACCTCCTGCTCATATTTCTCTAACAATACAGCTGTAATCTAATTAACCTAATTAACATGAGCTAATTAACTAATCCCTTTAGACAGCCTAGATGACTCAGACATGACCGTTAGGCCAGACTGGCTGTCTTGTAGTTCAGAAAATCCAATCAACATTATCACAATCAACATAGACTCTTCTTCACACAATAGCAGAGTTAATTAACACAAATAACAATGGGGATCTAATGACTCTTAGAGCCCATAGTAGACTTATTTACAATACACATTTTCAGCAGACAATAGAAGACAGGTGTTGGAATTTACATCAGCATCTCCTAACAGTATGTGTCCCAGCATTATGAATCAGCCACTATTCCACTATGGCAAATCCAGGGTCCCCAGGCATACAGCTCACAAAGAGCACCGTTCCCCCAAATGCAAGGGCCCCCGATCGATCGGCAAGAGGCTTGCATATAGTCCCCTCCAAAAACCTCTTTCCCGGCTAGGTCTATCACACCTTGTTTCCCTAATAACCCAAAATTTTCAAAATCCAATTGTCATTGGGACAGAAAGTGAGGTGAAATCTTCTGAAGAGGTGCACAGACAGCAAAACAAATGTCACAGGGGTGATAACCCTTCCCTATGTTATCCAAAAAGCTTAAAAATTGATTTTTTGGCTGGAGCTACACTTACAAAATGTACCTGTTCCAAATTGCAAACAGATTCAACTTAAGAACAAACCTACAGTCCCTGTCTTGTTTGGACCGCCTGTATACTGCTGTTCAGAGTATATAGGGCCTGGGGGCCCCACACCTTTCCTTTTTTTAAATTTGGGTGCGGGGTTCCCCTTAATATCCATACAAGACCCAAAGGGCCTGGTAGTGGGCTGGGGGGGTACCCATGCCGTTTTTCTCAATAATTTTCATCCATATTGTCGGGACCTGACATTTCATTACAGCTGCAACAATTTTAAATGACTTTTATGCATTTTGTGCAGGCACTGTTCTAAACACGGGAAACACGCGCCACTTTATAAGCATACTATAGACACCCCCCAGGTACGATATTTAAAGGAATATTTCACTTTTATTTTTTCACTTTAAGCATTATTAAAATCACTGCTCCCGAAAAAACGTCAGTTTTTAAAACTTTTTTTTGCATCGATACATGTCCCCTGGGGCAGGACCCGGGTCCCCAAACACTTTTTATGACAATAACTTGCATATAAGCCTTTAAAATGAGCTCCTTTGATTTTTCACGTTCGGGAACCATAGACTTTAACAATGTTCGCGCAAACTTTCGGTCCGTTCGCATGTTCTGCACACACTGGGGGGTGTTCGGCTCATCCCTAACTGAGACTGATAAAAATAGAAAAAAACAATTTTATTAAAAATACTGTACTTTTATCTATAGATACCATAGAAAATGTAATATTTTTTGCAAGACAGTATTGCCAAAAGAAAGTCTAGTTTGATTCCCCAAAAAATATGCATTACTTTGTTACTTTATCCACTTCCTGCCTGTGCTATAGCTGAACGACGGCTACAGCGCGGACCTTAATTGCTGGGAGGGCATTAATAGACATCCTCCCGTGAACGAGCTGCCTGTGCACGCGGTGCGCTTTGTGATCACTGAGTCAAAGAGATTCAGCTGATCACAGATTGGAGTAAGGGGCCGATCTTCACCCCATACCACGTGATCAGCTGTCCGCCAATGAAAAGTCGATCAGCAGCTACTCCTGCTATGCAGTGCCCTCCAGTGCCACTTACAGGTGCAGATCAGTGCCCACCAGTACCACCTACCAGTGCCCACCAGTGCCACCTATCAATGCTCACCATTGCCACCTATCAGTGCCCATCAGTGCTGCCAACCAGTGCCCATCAGTGCCTCATCATCACTGCCACCTATCAGTGCTGCCTATCAGTGTCGCCTACCAGTGCCCATCAGTGCCACCCATTAGTGCCCATCAGTGCAGCCCACCCGTGCCACATATCTGTGCCCACCAGTGCTGTCTCATTAGTGCCACGTTATCAGTGCCCATCAGTGCCATCTATCAGTGTCCATCAGTGCAGCCTTTCAGTGCCCATCAGTGCTGCCTCATCAGCGCCACCTTATCAGTGCCCATCGGTGACACCCACCCATGCCACCCATCAGTGCCACCTATCAGTGCCCACCACTGCTGCCTCATCAGCGCATATCAATGAAGGAGAAAAATGACCTGTTCTCAAAATTTTATAACAAGCTATGAAATGTTTTTTTTTTTTTTCAAACTTTTCGGTCTGTTTTAGTTTTTTTTAGCAAAAAATAAAAACCCCAGCAGCGATTAAATACCACCAAAAGAAATCTCTGTGTGTGAAAAAAATTATAAAAATGTCATTTGGGTACAGTTGCCATTTAAAGTGTGACATTGCTGAAAGCTGAAAATTGGCCTGGGCAGGAAGTGCCCAATAAGTGCCCAATAAGCAAGTGGTAAAGTGGAATGTATGCCTAACATCAACTATTCTTAAAATGTTTCTTCCCCCTCCTCCTACCTATCCTGCCTACCCTGTGTAAAAAAAATCTCTAAACTTACCTCTTTTTAATCCACTCTGGTCATGTTCCTGCAGCTGTCTCCTCTATGTAAATGAGCACTCGACAATGGCTGTAAATTCTGGTCACCATCTCATGGCCCATCCATTGTTGAAAAATTCCTCCTCTCCCCTGCAGCTGTAGCTCACTGACACAGGGAAGCTGGAGCTGCGAGAGGGGGAAGGGACATTCGACTCTAAGTAATGGCATGGTTGTAGCTGAATAAACAATCCCATGATGGAAATGTATAAATTGCTCAGGTCTATAAGTGGTACAAAAGCTGAAGTTGGCAAAGTGGAACTATAGTAAAACCTGCTCTCCACTGAGGATGATGTCATCCTAGTCTCTATTTAGATTTCACTTGCCATAGTGCTTATTATACAGTATACCTAGCTATGACATCAGCCATTGGAGGGCTTAAATGTTTGGTTGATAGATAACATATTGTAAGTACAGTGGGAAATGTTACAGTTATCACCAGATGCATGCCTTGAATGTAATTTTTTTGAGAAACAGTTTGATTGGTGGATTTAGTTCTGCTTAAAAGCCCATCCATAGCCAAAGCTTTGTTTTTAGTCTCCCTAATGCCCTGTACACACGATAGGATTTTCCCTACAACAAACCGTGTTTTTTTTACCGACGGATGTTGGCTTAACCACTTCAGCCCCGGAAGGTTTTACCCCCTTCCTGACCAGAGCACTTTTTACAATTCGGCACTGCGTCGCTTTAACTGCTAATTGCGCGGTCATGCAATGCTGTACCCAAACGAAATTTGCGTCCTTTTCTTCCCACAAATAGAGCTTTCTTTTGATGGTATTTGATCACCTCTGCCGTTTTTATTTTTTGCGCTATACGCGGAAAAAGACCGAAAATTTTGAAAAAAAATGATATTTTCTACTTTTTGTTCTAAAAAAAATCCAATAAACTCAATTTTAGTCATACATTTAGGCCAAAATGTATTCGGCCACATGTCTTTGGTAAAAAAAATGTCAATAAGTGTATATTTATTGGTTTGCGCAAAAGTTATAGCGTCTACAAACTAGGGTACATTTTCTGGAATTTACACAGCCTTTAATTTATGACTGCCTATGTCGTTTCTTGAGGTGCTAAAATGGCAGGGCAGTACAAAACCCCCACAAATGACCCCATTTTGGAAAGTAGACACCCCAAGGAATTTGCTGAGAGGCATGTTGAGCCCATTGAATATTCATTTTTTTTGTCCCAAGTGATTGAATAATGACAAAAAAAAAAAAAAAAAATTACAAAAAGTTGTCACTAAATGATATATTGCTCACACAGGCCATGGGCATATGTGGAATTGCACCCCAAAATACATTTAGCTGCTTCTCCTGAGTACGGGGATACCACATGTGTGGGACTTTTTGGGAGCCTAGCCGCGTACGGGGCCCCGAAAACCAAGCACCGCCTTCAGGATTTCTAAGGGCGTACATTTTTGATTTTACTCCTCACTACCTATCACAGTTTTGAAGGCCATAAAATGCCCAGATGACATAAAACCCCCCCAAATGACCCCATTTTGGAAAGTAGACACCCCAAGCTATTTGCTTTGAGGCATGTTGAGTCCATGGAATGTTTTATATTTTGACACAAGTTGCGGGAAAGTGACAAATTTTTTTTTTTTTTTTTTTTTTTTGCACAAAGTTGTCACTAAATGATATATTGCTCACACAGGCCATGGGCATATGTGGAATTGCACCCCAAAATACATTTAGCTGCTTCTCCTGAGTACGGGGATACCACATGTGTGGGACTTTTTAGGAGCCTAGCCGCGTACGGGACCCCGAAAACCAAGCACCGCCTTCAGGATTTCTAAGGGCGTACATTTTTGATTTTACTCCTCACTGCCTATCACAGTTTCGGAGGCCATGGAATGCCCAGGTGGCACAAACCCCCCCCAAATGACCCAATTTTGGAAAGTAGACACCCCAAGCTATTTGCTGAGAGGCATGGTGAGTATTTTGCAGCTCTCATTTGTTTTTGAAAATAAAGAAAGACGAGAAAAAAATTTTTTTTTTTTCTTTTTTCAATTTTCAAAACTTTGTGACAAAAAGTGAGGTCTGCAAAATACTCACTATACCTCTCATCAAAAAGCTTGGGGTGTCTACTTTCCAAAATGGGGTCATTTGGGGGGGTTTTGTGCCACCTGGGCATTCCATGGCCTCCGAAACTGTGATAGGCAGTGAAGAGTGAAATCAAAAATTTACGGCCTTAGAAAGCCTGAAGGCGGTGCTTGGTTTTCGGGGTCCCGTACGTGGCTAGGCTCCCAAAAAGTCCCACACATGTGGTATCCCCGTACTCAGGAGAAGCAACAGAATGTATTTTGGGGTGTAATTTCACATATTCCCATGGCATGTTTGAGCAATATATCATTTAGTGACAACTTTGCGCAAAAAAAAATAAAAAAAATAAAAAATTGTCTCTTTCCCGCAACTTGTGTCACAATATAAATTATTCCATGGACTCAACATGACTCTCAGCAAATAGCTTGGGGTGTCTACTTTCCAAAATGGGGTCATTTGGGGGGGGTTTGAACTGTCCTGGCATTTTATGCACAACATCTAGAAGCTTATGTCACACATCACCCACTCTTCTAACCACTTGAAGAAAAAGCCCTTTCTGACACTTATTGTTTACATAAAAAAATAATTTTTTTTTGCAAGAAAATTACTTTGAACCCCCAAACATTATATATTTTTTTTAAAGCAAATGCCCTACAGATTAAAATGGTGGGTGTTTCATTTTTTTTTTTCACACAGTATTTGCGCAGCGATTTTTCAAACGCATTTTTTGGGGAAAAAACACACTTTTTTACATTTTAATGCACTAAAACACACTATATTGCCAAAATGTTTGATGAGATAAAAAAGATGATCTTAGGCCGAGTACATGGATACCAAACATGACATGCTTTAAAATTGCGCACAAACGTGCAGTGGCGACAAACTAAATACATTTTTAAAAGCCTTTAAAAGCCTTTACAGGTTACCACTTTAGATTTACAGAGGAGGTCTACTGCTAAACTTACTGCCCTCGATCTGACCTTCGCGGCGATACCTCACATGCATGGTGCAATTGCTGTTTACATTTGACGCCAGACCAACGCTTGCGTTCACCTTAGCGCGAGAGCAGGGGGGACAGGGGTGCTTTTTTTTTTTTTTTTTTTTTTTTCTTTATTATTATTATTTTTTTATCTTATTTTTAAACTGTTCCTTTCATTTTTTTTTTTTTAAATCATTTTTATTGTTATCTCAGGGAATATAAATATCCCCTATGATAGCAATAGGTAGTGACAGGTACTCTTTTTTGCAAAAATTGGGGTCTATTAGACCCTAGATTTCTCCTCTGCCCTCAAAGCATCTGATCACACCAAGATCGGTGTGATAAAATGCTTTCCCAATTTCCCAATGGCGCTGTTTACATCCGGCGAAATCTACGTCATAAAATGCTCGTAGCTTCCGGTTTCTTAGGTCATAGAGATGTTTGGAGCCACTCTGGTCTCTGATCAGCTCTATGGTCAGCTGGCTGAATCACCGGCTGCATTTTCAGGTTCCCTGTTGAGACAGGAGAGCCAGAGAAAAACACGGAAGATGTTGGGGGGGGGGGGGCATTCCCTCCCACTGCTTGTAAAAGCAGTCTAGAGGCTAATTAGCCACTAGGATTGCTTTTACATGAAAGCCGACCGCTGGCTGAAAAGAATGATACCAAGATGATACCTAAAGCTGCAGGCATCATTCTGGTATAACCACTCAAAGTCGTGAATGGCGTACCTGAAGACAAAAAAATGGTTAACAATGGTTAACAATAAAGCACAGTAAAGTGTAAATAATTACACACCTGAAAAACAAACATGATAAAACATAATAACAATAACAATAACAATAACAATAAAACATTGCAGAATAGAATACAGTAAAAAAGAGCAGAACAATAGAGAGAGAGAATAGAGAGAGAGAGAACAATAAAACAACAACTATTTTTTTTATTTCATATATTTTTTTTTTTTTTACACTTTTTTTGTAACTAACTTTTATAACGGTAACCGGTTCCAGGTTCGGGTCTCTCAAAATGCGATGGCATCTTGGGAGACCCTGTGAAAGTGCGCCTAGTCTGTGCAATGCTGTACCCTACGCTAATAGTCAACTAGTGCATGGTAGCGTTCAAAACATTCACCAATGCAAAGACCAGGATTGTCAGGACAGGAGGGACAATAATAGCGGGTGTCACGTCTATATCCGCGCTTGCTGCAGACACAACATCTTTTTTTGGGGGGTTCGCTGGGTAGGGGTACTCGGGAGGACATAAAAATGCCTCTCATGCAGCCGACTGCATTTGGTTGGGGATGTGAATGGGGGAAGTACGGGCGCTGCAGAAGCGGTGGGTTCCCAATTAGGATTGGCGAATGCAGCAGGAAGGGCACTATGGGCACGACGGGCCTGTGTTTGTCTTTTTGGTGGCAGCGGGACACTACTTGTGCTTGCCACCTCACCAGCTTGAACTGCACTTATGGGACTCGCCACGTCACCACGTGTTACTGCAGTGCTGGTTTGACTACGACCGGGGTGTACTAGGCCGCTGGCGCTTGCCAGTTCACCAAAACGCTACCAAAAAAACTGTTAGCGATCGCTATACCACTAAGGGAGGCGTACGGTGCGTGCGTGGGTGTTAGCGGTACTGGCGCTAATCTGACGCTGCCTGGGGCTGGTGCTTGCCAGTTCACCAAAACGCTACCAAAAAAACTGTTAGCGATCGCAGGGATCAGGCCTGACTCTGCGAACGCTGCAGTTATGCGTTTAGTGTTTTGTAAGTGACAGTGATCGATCGATACTGCACTTGGGTGGGCTGGGCCGGGCGGAGGGGCAAAACGCAGGTGCTAGCAGGTATCTGGGCTGATCCCGCTAACACTGCGTTTTTGGGAACCCTAAACTGCTGGGGACGCTAGTATAGATCTGATCGGATCAGATATTGATCCGATCAGATACTATACCACTAAGGGAGGTATACGGTGCGTGCGTGGGTGTTAGCGGTACTGGCGCTAATCTGACGCTGCCTGGGGCTGGTGCTTGCCAGTTCACCAAAACGCTACCAAAAAAACTGTTAGCGATCGCAGGGATCAGGCCTGACTCTGCGAACGCTGCAGTTATGCGTTTAGTGTTTTGTAAGTGACAGTGATCGATCGATACTGCACTTGGGTGGGCTGGGCGGAGGGGCAAAACGCAGGTGCTAGCGGGTATCTGGGCTGATCCCGCTAACACTGTGTTTTTGGGAACCCTAAACTGCTGGGGACGCTAGTATAGATCTGATCGGATCAGATATTGATCCGTTCAGATACTATACCACTAAGGGAGGCATATGCTGCGTGCGTGGGTGTTAGCGGTACTGGCGCTAATCTGACGCTGCCTGGGGCGACGCATATCACCGCCGGGCGATCGGGGGGCTAAACCTTTATTCGGTAATAAACGGCGGGTGCCCTGACACTATAAAAAATAAACAAACTAACCAGCGTCAACCGTAACAGTTATACGGTGATCAGTGGTGAAAGGGTTAACTAGGGGGCAATCAAGGGGTTAAAACATTTATTAGGTAGTATATGGGGGTCCCTGTCGCTATAAAATGCTGACGGCGAACCTAAATATTTACGTTCCTAACTAGCGTCACCAGCGACACTAATACAGCGATCAGAAAAATGATCGCTTAGCGACACTGGTGAGGGGGGGTGATCAAGGGGTTAAAACTTTATTAGGGGGGGTTAGGGGGGTATCCTAGACCTAAAGGGGGGTAATACTCACTGCCCTAACACTAACTGTCACAAACTGACACTATGCAGTAATCAGAAAAAAAAAAAATACTGCTAATGTCAGTTTGTGACAGGGGGGGGGGGGTGATTGGGGGGGGATCGGGGGGCGATCGGGGGGGGATCGGGGGTGTAAAGTATGCCTGGCATGTTCTACTGTGTGTGTGAGTGTTGTGTGCACTTACATGTCATCTCCCCTCGGCGCTGGAACGGAAACTGCCAGACCGAGGAGAGATGACATCACATCCTCTGCCTGTGTGAAACGACACACAGGCAGAGGAGCATTCCCATTGGCTGGGAGCGATCGCGAGGGGGGGGCCACGATCGGATGGTCTCCCCCTCGCCTCCCGACGCTCCCAGTCAGATGCCGACCGCCGATGGCACCGGGGGGGGGTCCGATCGGACCCCCCGCCCGCGGGAGGCAGATCACGTATGGGTACGTGATTTTGCCTGCCCGTGCCGCTCTGCCGCAGTATATATGCGGTAGGCGGTCGGCAAGTGGTTAAACTTGTCTTGCATACACAAATGTTGTCAGAAATTCCTAACGTCAAGAACACGGTGACGTACAACACGTACGACGAGCCGAGAAAAATGAAGTTCAATAGCCAGTGCGGCTCTTCTGCTTGATTCCGAGCATGCGTGGAAATTTTGTGCATCAAACTTATGTACACACGATCGGATTTGTGTTGTGGGAATATTTGAGAACCTGCTCTCAAACATTTGTTGGTGGAAATTCAGCCAACAAATGTTCTATGGAGCATACACACAGCCGGACTTTCCGACAACTAGCTCACATCCAACGTTTGTTGTCAGAAAATCCTATTGTGTGTACAGGACATTATAGTGGGGATGGGTTAGAATCCTTTTTGTTTTCATCGAGTAAATATCTCTTCTTGTCTAGTCTGTGTGGTGATACAGAAATAAAATCTTGACAGAAGTTCTAACTCTTCCTCAGTGGGAAGTGGTGATATTTTTCACTCAATTCCTGTTCTAATGTTCATCAAATGGACAGGAAGCGGGGGCAGATTTTCACTCACTTCCTTTTGGATAAAAATTTCCAATCAGCAATAAAGAATAAGAGGTTGTATCCCTTCTATACGCATTCCAAAGCAAACATTTTGGCTGGCGTTGGCCATAAAATAATTTGCAGATTTCTTTCATATTTCCTTAGGGTTCGGTGAGCTGGCAAGAATTTATACTGAAGCCATAAACTGTTCGAAAGCTGCCTGCATGGAGGAGGCGGTGGATTCTCTGGCTGACAACGAGAACAAAATGGCCATCCAGGAAGCTATACGGCACTATGAGGACAAGATGAAAGAAGTTGTTTTCCCCACCGAAACACTCAGTCAGTTCTTGGATATAAGCAGACATTATGAGGACCAAGCACGGCAGATATTCCTGATGAGGTGCTTCCAGGATGATGATCAGCGGTACCTTAAAGAATTTATGGTGAGAAATGGTGTCGGAGTATAACTGTAAATGAGTAATCCCATCTCAAAAGTCAGGCTGGACCTTTTTTATATGGAGTACGGTGTAATAACATAAATAGCAAGGCACATAGATCCCCAGACTGGCTGTCCACTTTGTTTATACTAACACTGCTATTCTGAACATACCTAGAGGGACATCACCCTGCTCAACTGGTATAAGCACAATGGCCTCCGCAGACATAAGATGGGAGGAACCTTCCCTTCTTACTCTAGTCAGAGGAGCAGGGAAGGTGCAGCACACTCTTCTGATGCCAGCTATTTGAAGCCATCCTATCTGGCTGAACACAGTTGATGGGCACATGAATATTACACTTTCAGAGTTTTAGCTATAAGCATAGGGCTGTCATAAGTTAAGAAGAAGGCAGAACTTTTTCCTCCACCAAGCAATAAACATGGATTTAGGGTATTCCTAGACATCCTATTGCATTTCATTTAAGACTGCCTCTGCTGCAACTGACAATCAACCAAAATCCAAACCCAAAGTAATACAGGCAATACTGTACATTTGACTACATATTCACCAACTGTCTGTGATAAGATAAGGCTAAATTTAAGAAATAAGATATAGATATAAGAGATAAATTTACTTTAAAAAATGAAAGCTAAAATTAAAAACCCCAAATTCAGCACATGGGACATAACGTATAGTCAATAGGAATGCATCCCTTATGCTGATTCCTCTTTTTAGTTGAAATCCTCCTCTATCCCTGCTCATCCCACCATCCTCGCTGCCATAATCTTCCAGTGGGGCACGGTTTAATGCAACTAAGAGGCTGTCATGGGCTCTCATCAAGAGAATCCGACTACACTCATCCTTTCCTCCCAGCTCTGCCAAGTATAGAAGCCATACTACAGCTTCCATGAATGGAACAGGCTCTATGAATGGAGGACGGGCAAAAGATTTAAAAAATCTGTCCCCTCCATTCATAGATCCTGTTTAATTCACAGAAGCTGTAGTATGGCTTCTATGAATTGAAAAGCTGTGGGAAAAGGACATGCATAGTCCGACTCTCTTGATGAGAGCTTGGGACAGACCCTCAATTGTATTGACCCCCACCGCACCTGAAGATTACAGCCACAGAGGATGAAAATTTCCACTGATAAATGAGGAATTAGCACAAGAAACACATCCTACTAACTATGTTAATTATGTTAATTGTGTTGATTTTTCTGTTTTAATTTTCGCCAAACCTAGGCCTTTTAAAAGAGAAGATAGAGCTGTGAGAACTCATATTTTAAAACTGGTCTTTTATTTTTAACCAATCGACCTCCAGAAGAGTTACCCCCCCCTTCATGACCAGGCCATTTTTTGCAATACGACACTGCATTACTTTTGATATTTGATCACCTTTGCCGTTTTTATTTTTTGCGATATAAACAAAAAAGAGCAACAAATTTGAAGAAAACAAAACAATATTTTTTTCTTTCTGCTATAAAACACATCCAATAAAAAAAAAAAATTGAACTTATCTATCAAGTTAGGCAAATAATATTCTGCTACATATTTTTTGGTAAAAAAAAAATCGCGTATATTGATCGGTTTGCACAAAAGTTATAGCATCTACAAGAGAGGTAAGAATGTGGAATTCCCTTCCACAGGCGGTGATCTCAGCGGGGAGCATTGATAGTTTCAAATAACTATTAGATAAGCACCTGAATGACCACAACATACAGGGATATACAATGTAATACTGACATATAATCACACACATAGGTTGGACTTGATGGACTTGTGTCTTTTTTCAACCTCACCTACTATGTAACTATGTCTACAAACTATAGGATATACTGTATTTAGGGGATTTGTTAGTATTAATTGTTATTTATTTATTTTTTTATCTATTTCTTTTTACTAGTAATGGTGGCGATCAGGGACTTATAGAGGGACTGCGATATTGCGGCAGACAAATCTGATACCTCTGACACTTTGTTGGAACCAGAGACACTAATACAGTGATCAGTGCTAAAAATATGCACTGTCACTGTACTAATGGCACTGGCTAGGAAGGGGCAATCAAAGGGGTAACTGTGTGCCTAGTCCTGTTATATTACTGTGGGGGAGGTGCTTGTACTAGAGGAAGACATTGATCAGTGTTTCTGCTTTGCAGAGAGACAGGATGCCTTCTGTAATGACAGAACAGCAATCTTCCTTGTTGACATAGGCAGATCACCGTTCTCCCTCTGTGCAGAAGGATCAGCAGGTGCCAGGGGACTTATAATATAGAAATTATTAAATGGAAGTGTTGAACCTGAGTCGGCACTCTCCATATCCCATGTTAAGTAACAACATGCAATAATTAAACGCTTGAAGTCAGTGCAATGGTTTCAAAGTTGTGCTTCGAGAGTTATATGTCAAATTTCAGTCGATCCTCTTTTCTCAAAGTAATCAATAGGATGAATAGTACAGTAAGGGACTTTTTTCGATTGACAATCAAATGCAGATAAATATCACCGATTGCTTTTCATCAAAGATGAGTGAGTTAAACCACATCAAAAGTTGGAAAAATGTATAGTGTTATGCCCCGTACACACGGTCGGACATTGATCGGACATTCCGACAACAAAATCCTAGGATTTTTTCAGACGGATGTTGGCTCAAACTTGCCTTGCATACACACGGTCACACAAAGTTGTCGGAAAAACCGATCATTCTGAATGCGGTGATGTAAAACACGTACGTCGGGACTATAAACGGGGCAGTAGCCAATAGCTTTCATCTTTTAATTTATTCTGAGCATGCGTGGCACTTTGTCCGTCGGATTTGTGTACACACAATCGGAATTTCCGACAACGGATTTTGTTGTCGGAAAGTTTTATAGCCTGCTCTCCAACTTTGTGTGTCGTAAAATCTGATGGAAAATGTCCGATGGAGCCTACACACGGTCGGAATTTCCGACAACACGCTCCGATCGCACATTTTCCCTTGGAAAATCTGACCGTGTGTACGGGGAATTAGTGTACAAAATTAAAACATGGACACCTGGTAATGGAGTTATCAAAATTAAAACGTAAAAAATAAATGTCTGGATAATTGCCCATCAAATGTTTGATAAATAGACCCAATAGTTTTGAGCTCAGTGCAGCATGGGGTGTTCACTTTTCTTTAAACCTTTTTTTTTTTCTATGTAACACTTAAAATACTAATTTTGCTTCTTCAATAAGAAACATCTCTGGCAGACATCTCAGTAGCATTACCCAATTCTCTGCATATGTCAACACTATGTATTCCCAAAATATCCGCAAATATATTGTTAAGTGGCTGCATTGCATCACAGTACGCTTGCTTTAAAGACAAGATCGAGATACAGTACCTTGAAGTGTATTCAACCATTTGATGACCAGCATGTTAAACTCCCTTCCTGTCCATGCTTTATTTTTATTTTTTTACATTTCAGCACTGTCATATTTTGAATGACAATTACTCAGTCGTGCAAACACTGTACCCAAATTAATTTTATATTATTTTTTTAAGACTGATAGAATTCTTTTTTTGGTGGGGTTTAGTCACAACTGAGTTTAATTAAATAAAAAAACAAACCAAAAATCCTTAAAATTTTGAAAAAAAAGTTTATTTCTTAGTTTCTGATTAAAACATAAGTCAGGAAAACGTAAAAATGTAAAGATAAAACATTATTATTATTTATTATATTATACAGTATTTATATAGCGCCAACAGTTTACGTAGCGCTTTACAACTTGAGGGTAGACAGTACAAATACAATACAATTTGATACAGTAGGAATCAGAGGGCCCTGCTCCTTAGAGCTTACAATCTAAGAGGGAAGGTCAAGAGATACAAGAGGTAATAACTATGGGTGATGTGCTGATTGAGAAGATAAATGTACAGTTGTTAGGTGGGGGCCAGATAGGCTTCTCTGAAGAGATGAGTTTTCAGGGATCGTCTGAAAGTGGATAAAGTAGGAGAAAATCGGACGGATTGGGGTAGAGCATTCCAGAGGATGGGGGAGGCTCTGGAGAAGCCCTGAAGGCGAGCATGGGATGAGGTGACAAGGGAGTTTGAGAGCAGGAGGTCTTGGGAGGAGCGAAGAGAATGATTAGGTTGGTATTTTGTGACTAGGTTAGAGATGTAGCTGGGGGCCAGGTTGTGGATGGCTTTGTAAGTTATAGTTAGTATCTTGAATTTAATTTGGCGACTGAGTGGCAGCCAATGGAGGGATTGGAAGAGGGGTGTGGCAGACGCTGAGCGGTTTGTGTGGTGGATGAGCCTGGCAGCAGCGTTCATGATGGACTGAAGTGGGGATAGCCCATTTAGAGGTAAACCAATGAGGAGGGAGTTGCAGTAGTCGAGGCGGGAGATGACCAGGGAGTGGATTAGAAGCTTTGTGGTGTCATTGGTTAGGAAGGGGCGTGTCTTGGAGATGTTGCGAAGACTGAGGCGGCAAGCTTTGGATAGTGATAGAATGTGGGGTCAAAAGGTTAGTTCAGAGTCCAGGATTACACCTAGGACCCGCAAACAAATAAACTGGCGCTCAGAGGCTATAAGGCAAATGACTATAAAAGTTAATGAAATTATAAAGTCTAAAAGCTGGATCAATCACGGTGTAATCAGGACGGTGTTGGAAGTCTTGGACAGGAGCCAGGAAACAGTCTATAAAGCAGGAGAGGATCCCTGGAGAATAAGTCATAGGTAAAACAAAACACCGGAATAAAACTTTTCTTTTCTTGTAGGAATTTGTGTGGCCAGATTCACGAAAGGCAGCTCTTCTTGTTGAGAGAAGTCAAACTCAGATCCATCCAGGTAAAAAAGAGAGAGAGGAGCGCCACTAAGTAAAATCATTTATTCACCAATATAAAAACAAAGTATCAACTTACATTTAGGAGCGGTATATAGAACAGACAGATGTGATTCCTGATAGAAGAGGGGAAAGGGAACAGTCAGTGATTCCCCGGGGATGCCTCCAAACACGACGCAGTCTGGCGGGGAGGCCAGGACGGTACACAGCCTGTCTCTGCGGGAGGATGGAGCGGCAGCCCAGGAAGCCGCTGGCAATGTTGTCAATGAGGAGAAAAAACACAACGCGTTTCTGAGCATGCACAGGGTCTGTACGGCACATGCGCCCTCCTTTATCAAGTGTAGAGTAGGGAAAACAGTGAAGAGCTATTTATAGCAGATCAAAGGTAATGGGTGGACCTTCACAGCTGATTGTATCAATGCCGGAGTGTCAATATATGAACCACGGACAATAGCAATGTTATATAACAAGGCCAGAGCACATATCTGTATCTTTATGAGCTTGCTGGATGTCTGATAAAAGAAAGCTGGGGAAAAAAATTATTACTAGAGAACTATATATCTAAAAAGGGTGAATGATTAAAAGAAGATGTGTCTCAAGAGTATATATATGCATATATATCAGAGCATTTATGATAAACTATCATAGAAGTATTATAAAAATATATTATGAAGACATAATCACAAGGTAAATTGGATAATGAAAAAAAAAGGGGGGGGGGGGTTCAAAAAATGTAAAAGTTCATTAAAAATTGCATGAAAAGAATTATTATATGACAATGTAAAAAATAAAAATTAAATAATAAAAAAATGGATGATAAAGGAAAAAAGGATATATATATATATATATATATATATATATATATATATATATATATATATATAAAAAAATATATATATATATATATATATATATATATATATATATATATATATATATATATATATATATATATATATATATATATATATATATATATATATATATATATATATATATATATATATATTGAAAAAATGGAAACAAAAATAAAAAAAAGGATTATTGCTATACATGATACATACAATATGCTGGATGTCACACCCCTGAATGATTGGTGCAACAATTAAAACAAAAGGTAAAATATATTGAATTGCGACTTATGGAGCACCCATAATCGCATACAAATGATATGTGCAAGAAATGCGTGAATAACATTATTAGATAGCCAATGGTAAGTAAACCACCTAAACAAAGGTAAATGAAAGAGAAACCATTCTGAATATATATAGGAAGGTGTTGATTTCCAGTTCCTCGCATACATGATCGCATTTGTATGCGATTTTTTTGTATATATTGTTTGTATGTATTTGTTTGCATGAAAATGATATATGCAACAATGCATGAAAAACATTATTACCAAATGGCCGATAGTGGGCAGGCAAGATAAACCAAGACAAATAAAACAGAAACCATTCTATACTAATGAAAAAATAATGAAAAAATGGAAACAAAAATAAAAATAAAGGATTATTGCTATACATGATACATACAATATGCTGAATGTCACACCCCTGAATGATTGGTGCGACAATTAAAACAAAAACAAAAGTTTAAATATATTGGATTGCGACTTATGGAGCGCCAATAATCGCATACAAATGATATGTGCAAGAAATGTGTGAATAACATTATTAGATAGCCAATGGTAAGTAAACCAGCTAAACAAAGGTAAATGCCAGAGAAACCATTCTGAATATATATAGGAAGGTGTTGATTTCCAGTACCTTGCATACATGATCGCATTTGTATGTATTGTTTGTTACCAAAACAAATAAAACAGAAACCATTCTGAATGTTTAGAGGATAGTGTTAATTTCCAGTTCCTCATTGAGTCCATTAGGGGCAAGCATGTCAAGGGTGTAAATCCAGAACGTTTTGCGCTCGCATAAACGCGAGAAATGCTTGGCTTCAGACAGATCTTTTGGTATGGACTCAATGACCCAAACTTGTAGGCCTCTAGTGGAGCGAGCATGAGATTTTAAAAAATGACGTGGTACACTGTGTTCGTCGCTACCTAATTCAACCAAACGACGGTGCTTACCAAAGCGCCGTCTTAATGGGCAAATGGTCCAGCCTACATACAAAAGTTTACAAGGGCATATAAGGCAATACACTACGTAGTCGCTGGAGCAGTTGTGGAATTTGTCGAAAGTGAAGAGTCTACCTTTATGGGTAAAACTTTTTTGGCCATGGTTCACAAAGCCACAGGTTAAGCACAATGGTTTATTACACCTATACATTCCCACTAAGGGAATGAGACAAAGGGAATTATCTTTGGTTTTACATTTTAACTTACTGGGTGCTATTTTATTTTTCAAAGTAGGGGCCCTTCTGTAGGTGACTTTGGGTCTTTGGCGCAGGGAGGTGTTCAAGTGGGGGTCTTGTTTAAGGATATTCCAATGTTTGGAAAGTATATGTTCCATCTTTCTGTGTTGGCTATGAAAACCCATAATAAAGCATACCTCCGGTTCTTCCGGGGGTTTGGTAATCTTGGGTTTCTTGCCCGGCAAGTACTGGTTGTAGGCCTGTTCTATCAATGATGTAGGATAACCTTTCTCTAGAAACTTGTTTTTGAGGTGCATACTCTGAGTGACATAATTGCAAGTTCTAGTGCAGTTCTGCCTGAGCCTGCAGAACTGCCTTTTCGGGATATTATTCTTCCATAGAGGGTGGTGGCAGCTGTCATAGTGCAAATAAGAGTTTCCAGCAGTGGCCTTGGTGTAATTACGAGAAAAAATATGATCACCTTCATGATTGAGTTCTAAATCAAGGAAGGCTAAGCTATCCCTGTTCCAGACTGCTGTAAAGGAAAGGCCCAGGTCATTGGTGTTACAATGGGCGACAAAGTCATCGATCCGGGAGCGGGAACCATCCCAGATGATGACGATATCGTCGATGTAACGATCAAAAAAGACTATGTGCTTGGCAAAGGGGTTGTTATTCCAGATGAATAAATTTTCCCAATGACCCATGGTGAGATTGGCATAAGACGGGGCAAAATTCGCGCCCATGGCAGTGCCATGGGTCTGTAGATAAAACTGATCTTCAAAGTGGAAATAATTGTGGGTGAGGCAAAATGACGTCACTTCCAAAATGAAAGCAGCCTGTCTAGTATTGAGCATAGGGTCTGTTAATAGAAAGTTCTGTACAGCCAATAAACCCACCTCATGTGAGATAGACGTATATAACAAATTAACGTCAAGGGATAACCAGGAGTAATTTTCGGTCCATTTATAGGGAGACAAGAGTTCCATTAAGTGTGTAGAGTCACGTATGTAGGACTGTAAGGCTTGGGCCAAGGGTTGCAAGAAGGAGTCTATATATAGCGAGAATCCGCTAGTGATGCTATTCATGGAGGTCACAATTGGTCTACCAGGTGGATCTTTTGCATCTTTATGTAATTTGGGCAAATGATAAAAATAAGGCGTGCTGTAAAAGTCTTTACGTATAAAAGTGGCTTCCTTTTTGTCAAGAACATGATCATTAATGGTGTGTGTGATAAGGAGATCAGCTTCTGTGCGAAAAGAGGGTAGGGGGTGGCAAGACAATTTTTTATAGGTTTTACTGTCAGAGAGTAGCCTCATGGCTTCAGCTACATATGTGGATTTGTCTAAGATAACGATCCCCCCGCCCTTATCGGCTTGTTTGATGACCAGCTCTGGATTATTCAAGAATTGTTTCAAGGACAATATTTCTCCGGGAGGTTAGATTGTGTTTGCTGCATTTTTTTGGCTGGTTTTTGGCAAAGTATTTGAAAATCAGCGAACACAACCCTATAGAAGGCCTCCAGATAAGGTCCCTTTGATTGGGTGGGATAAAAGGAAAACTTAGGTTTTAAAGAAGTGTGTACTACTGGGGGAGATGTTTGAAGGTGCTGCGTGTACAACTCATAATTAGGGTCTACATCCAATAAATCATCAGCCTCTACTGGATCATTATAAACACTAGGAGGGCTATTCATCTCTACCTCCAAGTTGGTGTCAGCTGAAATAGGGGGAGGCGATATCGGGGGTTCAATGCATTTTTTGGATTGTATCTGGAAGAACCTTTTTAAAGTAAGGTTTCTGATGAACCTATTTAGATCCTTAAGTAACTGGAACGAGTTGGGTTGTGTAGTGGGAGAGAAAGTGAAGCCTCTACAAAGCAAAGAGGTGTCCTCTTTAGTTAATACATGAGACGATAAGTTGAACAACTTTATCGTCTCTGTAGTTTGGCGCTGGTGTTTATTGATGTGGCATCCTCCCCTACATCCTCGTCAGTGTGTTTTCTTTTTTGTCGAGATTTTTGGATGAACGCCTTTGTCTAAAAAAGGAGAAAAAGAAAGAGGCAGAATGTAGGGATATTTCGCCTTTTTGAAAATCACCTAACAGAAGATTAAGTGTGGGGGATGGTGGATTTCGATTACCAGTAGTGTCAGTGGTAATATGTCCACTACCAGTAGTAGTGGGTGCAGCAGCCCCAGAAACTGGTAAGGTGCAAGCAATATGGAGAGGAGCGTTAAGGTGTGGTGAGTCAGGGTTTTGAGATGTGGCAGGTATGGTTTTCATACTGGACGTAGCAGAGGATGTTTCAGTGCGGGTATCATTAACTTTCACAGAACTGGTAAGTACCTTATTGGTGAGTTCCCCATTTTTATGAGAAGGGGCTGCAGGTCTATGTTTGTTTTTGAATCTTTGTTTGGTAGGTATGCTCTGAGGTAATGGGCGGGCCACATATGAATTGGGATAATTGTTAGATGTATTGGGAGGATTGGCAATAGGAGCGGGGCCCTTGGGAGGGACCGTGTGTGTGGTATTGGAATTATGGGTGGGCACCCTAGAAAAGGGTGATAAAGACATGAGTGCCAGTATTAATTTATGTTTTTTCCAAGAGAAAACTTTCCCTCGAGAGTAATCATCCAAGTCTCTATGAAATTTTTTGAGCTGGGTTTCAATGAGGTAATTCTCCTTGGTTTTGGTATTTTTCTTGAGTGTGTCCAACCAGGCTGAGATTATTGGTCACCAGTGTAAAATTCCTTTGGCCTGGTTGGACACACTCAAGAAAAATACCACACCTCCCTGCGCCAAAGACCCAAAGTCACCTACAGAAGGGCCCCTACTTTGAAAAATAAAATAGCACCCAGTAAGTTAAAATGTAAAACCAAAGATAATTCCCTTTGTCTCATTCCCTTAGTGGGAATGTATAGGTGTAATAAACCATTGTGCTTAACCTGTGGCTTTGTGAACCATGGCCAAAAAAGTTTTACCCATAAAGGTAGACTCTTCACTTTCGACAAATTCCACAACTGCTCCAGCGACTACGTAGTGTATTGCCTTATATGCCCTTGTAAACTTTTGTATGTAGGCCGGACCATTTGCTCATTAAGACAGCGCTTTGGTAAGCACCGTCGATTGGTTGAATTAGGTAGCGACAAACACAGTGTACCACGCCACTTTTTAAAATATCATGCTCGCTCCACTAGAGGCCTACAAGTTTGGGTCATTGAGTCCATACCAAAAGATCTGTCTGAAGCTGAGCGTTTCTCACGTTTGTGCGAGCGCGAAACGTTCGGGATTTATACCCTTGACACGCTTGCCCCTAATGGACTCAATGAGGAACTGGAAATTAACACTATCCTCTAAACATTCAGAATGGTTTCTGTTTTATTTGTCTTGGTTTAGCTTGCCTGCCCACTATAGGCTATTTGGTAATAATGTTATTCACGCATTGTTGCATATATCATTTTCATGCAAACAAATACATACAAACAATATATACAAACAAATCGCATACAAATGCGATCATGTATGCGAGGTACTGGAAATCAACACCTTCCTATATATATTCAGAATGGTTTCTCTGGCATTTACCTTTGTTTAGCTGGTTTACTTACCATTGGCTATCTAATAATGTTATTCACACATTTCTAGCACATATCACTTGTATGCGCTTAAGGGTGCTCCATAAGTCGCAATCCAATATATTTTACCTTTTGTTTTATTTGTCGCACCAATCATTCAGGGGTGTGACATCCAGCATATTGTATGTATCATGTATAGCAATAATCCTTTATTTTTATTTCCATTTTTTTTTTTTATATATATATATTTCTCTACACATACACATATATATATATATATATATATATATATATATATATATATATCATCCTTTTTCCTTTATCATCCATTTTTTTATTATTTAATTTTTATTTTTTACATTGTCATATAATAATTCATGCAATTTTTAATGAACTTTTACATTTTTTGAACCCCCCCCTTTTTTTTTCATTATCCAATTTACCTTGTGATCATGTCTTCATAATATATTTTTATAATACTTCTATGATAGTTTATCATAAATGCTCTGATATATATGCATATATATACTCTTGAGACACATCTTCTTTTAATCATTCACCCTTTTTAGATATATAGTTCTCTAGTAATAATTTTTTTTTCCCAGCTTTCTTTTATCAGACATCCAGCTTGCTCATAAAGATACAGATATGTGCTCTGGCCTTGTTATATAACATTACTATTGTCCGTGGTTCATATATTGACACTCCGGCATTGATACAATCAGCTGTGAACGTCCACCCATTACCTGCATTGATACAATCAGCTGTGATACAATCAGCTGTGAACGTCCACCCATTACCTTTGATCTGCTATAAATAGCTCTTCACTGTTTTCCCTACTCTACACTTGATAAAGGAGCGCGCATGTGCCGTACAGACCCTGCGCATGCTCAGAAACGCGTTGTGTTTTTTCTCCTCATTGACAACATTGCCAGCGGCTTCCTGGGCTGCCGCTCCGTCCTCCCGCAGAGACAGGCTGTGTACCGTCCTGGCCTCCCCGCCAGACTGTGTCGTGTTTGGAGGCATCCCCGGGGAATCACTGACTGTTCTCTTCCCCCTCTTCTATCAGGAATCACATCTGTCTGTTCTATATACCGCGCCTAAATGTAAGTTGATACTTTGTTTTTATATTGGTGAATAAATGATTTTACTTAGTGGCGCTCCTCTCTCTCTTTTTTACACCTAGGACCTTGGCGTGGGGAGATGGGTTGATAGTTGAGCCGTTGATCTTGATAGGGTAATCTATTTTGTTAAAATAGAGTCTACAAACTATGATATCTAATATTTATATACGAGGGGCGTTCAAGTCAAACCGGGACTTTTGAGTTTATACAACAACAGAACAAATTTCAAGGAGTGGAAACTGCATTTATTTTTCAACATACTCCCCTGCTACATTTATACACTTATTCCAGCGTTTAACCACTTCCCACCCGACCTATAGCAGATTGACAGCCGGGAAGTGGTTCTGTTATCCTGACTGGGCGTCATATTATGTCCAGCAGGGTAACATGCCGGCCCGCGGGGGTGCACAGTGCGGCAATCACGAGTGCGGCGTGTCAGTCTGACACACGGCATCTCCGATCGTGATAAGGAGCCTCTGACAAAGGCTTCTTACCACGTGATCAGCTGTGACCAATCACAGCTGATCATCGCGTGAACCAGGAAGTGCCGGTAAATGGGATTCCTCAGTTTGTGCTGACAGGGAGAGCCGATCGGCGTCTCTCCCTGTCAGAGGGGGGTCTGTGCTAATAATAAGCACATTGATTATCAGCACAGCCCCCATCAGATGTGCCAATCAGCTGACAATCAGTGCCCAACAGCTGCCAGTCAGTGCCCCCTTAATAAAGTCTCTCAGAGGCCACCACAGTGCCGATCAGTGCCCAGCAGGACCACCTGTCAGTACCTCATCATCAATGCCATCTATTAGTGTCCATCAGTACCACCTATCAGTGCCTAATATCAGTGCCGATCAATTCAGTGCCCATCAGTGAAGGAGAAAACAAAATTTTATAATGGAAACTAAGTAAAAGGTTTTTTTTTTTAATTTTGATATTTTTTAGTTTGTTTTGCAAAAAATAAAAACCCCATTGGTGATCAAATACCACCAAAAGAAAGCTTTATTTGTGGGGAAAAAATGATAAAAATTTAGTTTGCGTGCAGGGTGCAGTGCTGGGTGCAGCTGAAAGCTGAAAATTGTCCTGGGCAGGAAGGGGGGGTTGTCTGGTATTGAAGTGTGTAACTAAGTGTGTAACTAATGCCTGGAAAGCTTTGGCATTGAAATATTTGTCAGTAGGGTGTAGCCTCACAGGTATATCACATTGTTTCAATCATCACTAATTATCAAAAAACGATTTAACCTGTCATACCGCAAACCTCCTCCCATTTGCAACTAAACATCATTGTTACATAATCATCATTCATCTAATCATTAAACTTTTCAAGTAGAAGGAGAAATTCAGTTCTTATATCAATAAATAGTATGAGATTAATCATCATTGAAGGGTCAAAGATGATAAAGCAAGAAAAATTAAACAAAAATGCACACACAATACACACAATTGCAAAACACAGCCCTATATTTCATTTAGACTGTTTGTTAGGCCAAATCCATCTCCAGACACGTTCCATATTCCTGTTCTGTATAGTTCCATTCAACCAGTAAGGAAAAATGAAATATATTTCTCACAAGTTTATAAAAATAGGTATAGGTCATAATTCCTGTTCATTCCCATGGGGTGCAGGGACCTCAATTTGTTTACCCACCGTACTTCTCTTTGTTTCAATTTAAGTATCCTGTCACCCCCTCTCCAATCTCTAAGTACTTCCTCTAGAATCATAAATCTCAAGTCTGAATCACTATGGCTCTATTCAAGAAAATGCCTGGAAACTGGCAAACCTGGCTGCCTGTAAGTCAAATGGTACTGCGATGCTGGGCAAATCTATCTTTGACTTTTTGTGTGGTCCCACCAACATATATTAAATTGCAGGTACATATTAAAATATAAATAACATAAGAGGATTGACAAGTGTGATAACCTTTTATCTGATTTGATTGTAGCCGTATTGTGTCAGAGAAAATTGAGTACTGTCCGTAAAACTTTTTTTATTTGCACCAACATACAATTTTTCAGGACAAGCTTTTGGGGTATGTCCCCTTCTTCAAGGTCCAAGCAGTACTGATTCACAAATTTTTAAGCAGCATGTTAAAGAAGAAGAAAAAAAAAAGAGAAAACCAAACACATACAAATCAATGGTAATAAAGATAGCAGCAGAGTTAGTGAGATATAACAGAGGGAGAGCTATAGAATGCAGGGGGGGGTACTAGTCACAGAGGGGTCGTAAAACTTTAGCATAATGTGTAAGGAAACCAATATCTAAATTCAGGCCGTTATTTTTCGTGTCAAAAAGAAGTATCATTCTTAGTTCAAACATTTTCCTTTCCTGGATAGTTCTGAAATTCCCTTTAAGAACTAAAACATTGAGGTCTTCTATAGTGTGGTCCGGTTGTGAGAAATGATGTCCCACAGGTGTGCATAAACTGTCTTCTTTATGTTCTTTGATGGTATGTCTGTGCAAATTCATCCTCGCTTGCAACTTCTGTCCTGTTTCATCAGCATAAGATCCTTTGCTGCACCTTTTGCATTGGATGAGGTACACAACATTACTGGAGGTACAGCTGTAAGATCCCATGATATTGAAGGTCCCAGTTGTGTGTGTAACACTTTTGGATAGATTTATCTGGTTGCATAGTTTGCAGCGTTTTTTTATTGCAGGGTTTGCTACCATTATTTGTGACTTCATAATCAGAGTGAAGTTTCCTGATGATTAGTTTGTGTCTGAGGTTGGGTGGTTGTCTGAAAGCCAATAATGGGGGTTGTTGGAATATTCTTTTCAGAGTTTCATCCTCTGTTATAATGGGTTGTAAATCTTTGATTATCTTTTTGATCCATTCAAGTGCTGGGATGTATGTGGTGACTAGAGGTACTCGGTTATTTGTTTTTTTCTCTGTGTATTGGAGGAGATTTTCTCTTCGGGTTTTCAAGGCTGTGTTTATGCTGTTGTTGATGGTTTTGTCTTTGTAACCTTTCTTATGGAAGGAGTCTGCCAGTGTTCTGAGATGTTTATCTCTGTCTTCTGGGTCTGAACAAATTCGGTGGTATCTGATGGCCTGGCTGTGTATGATGGCCCGTTTAGTGTGTTGGGGGTGAAAACTGGAACTATGAAGATAGCTGCATCGGTCAGTCGGTTTACTGTATACACTACAGTATACATCAGGGATGACAAGCTTCACACATCGATATACAGAAAACCGACTGACCGATGCAGCTATCTTCATAGTTCCAGTTTTCACCCTCTAAGGCTTTCACATTGGAGAGACAGGAGCGGCTCTTTCAGGGCTCTTTCAGCGCGCTTTGCATGCAAAGCGCCCCAATGTGAAAGGGGTCTAACTGTGGAATTAAAAGAGAAAAGGTAATCTCCTCACCTCACGCCTATGTGTGCCTGTACCTGTCCTATTCTCATCCTGCAAAAGTTTTCTAAACTCCTGTGCAGTATTTTTTTTTAGGATATCCCCGCTCTCTTGTGACATGTCATTCAATCTGATCTTTCTCACAGCCATGTCATTGACAATGCATTTGACCTTACATAGTTGACTCCTCACAATGGATCTGAAGACATGCGGTGGATGAAAGCTGTCAAATGACAGCAATTGATTTTGGTCAGTAGGTTTCATATACAGATCAGACTCTATACGACTCCAGTCAATATAGATTCCTAGTGTCCAAAAAAAGGAACGGACTTGCCCCCCAAAATTCATCTTAAATTGTATCTCAGGACAACAATCATTAAGCATCATGTTAAATCTTTTCCAAGAATCAATGACGCTCCTCCATATGACAAATATATCATCAATGAAGCGCCACCAGGTGGCGCAATGCATCTTGAATAAATCATGAGAAAATATATATTGATGTTCAAAGTCATTCATAAAAGCGCAGGAATATGGCGGGGCAACATTCAAGCCCATCGCAACTCCTTTGAGCTACATAAAGAACTAATCCTTGAATAAAAAATAATTATTAGACAAAACAATCTGAAATAACTTGTCAAACAATAATAATTGTGACTCAGAATCTCTCAATATCCCTGATCAGTTTCATAGCCGCACCAATCCCAGCTGAATGCGGCATGGATGTGTACAGGCTCACATCCCAGGTAACCAGTAACTCATTGCCTTAACACAGGGAAAACTCCTTCAATTTGTGCAAAAAATCACTAGTCTCTGATGTATGATCTGGTATTTCTCACCAGAGGGGACAAAATTTTGTCCAAAAGTTGTGCTGAAGGGACAAAAATGTAGTCTCTCCCTGAGACAATGGGACATCCGGGAGGAGATTGACTATCCTTATGGATTTAGGCAAGGTGTACAGAACAGGAATCCTAGTGTGTGTAGGCAACAAAAATTCAAAAAGGTCCCGGGTGATAACTCCTTCCTTAAGAGCAGGTTTAAGAACACATTCAAGCTTTTTCCTTATGGCCCAAGTGGGGTTAAGTCACCTTCTTATATATCAATTGATCACTTAACTGGTTATTAATCTCTTGCTCATATAACTGGGGATCCATGAAGATCACCACTCCCCCTTTGTCCGCGGGTTTTACTATTACATTACATTTCCCAAGCTCCTGCAGAGCTATCCTTTCTTTATGTGACAAATTATTAGGCAAATGATCCCGAAGTCAATCTGGGAAGTCAATTCTTTGACTTCACGAGTTACCTCTTACCTCTACAAAAGTCTCCACCAGGGCATAAGTTGTGGGTGGTACAGATTTCAATGACACTTGCAAGCCTAGCGTTTTGCAATCTAATGAGTCACCAGCTGTATCCCCAAATATAAATGGTTTGTGAATAAAGTGCACTTTACATCTAATGCTGCAGAACAATCTATAAAGACCTTGGTCTAATTGAAACGTGTTTAAATTACTTTTCGGACAGAATGAAAGACCACGGTTAAAAAGTCCTACCTCCTCTGGTGACAGGACCCATCCAGAAATGTTATAAATCAGGCCTCTCGTACCTGACCCTGGTTGCCTCGTGTGTTGCGAGACCATTCTGAACCCGCTGAATCCTCTCTGTTCAGCCGAGAACAAGTTTGCATCTGGGGGGTACCCTCTACGACGGCCTTGATGTAAAAAACTAGATGAGGAATCCGTATCAGTATTTGCTGAGGAGTTGTCAGAAATATCTCTCCACATACCTCCATAGTCAGAACGCCCGCATCGGTTGTATGGGCGGGGCCATCTATACACTTGTTTCCTCTCATAGTCCTCAATGTCACGATAAAACTTATTTCTTTTCCTTACAGATCAGATCGATGTTACCAATTCCTTTAGTTTGGTAAACTCTTCAGCCATCACTGAAGTTTTTAAATCCTGTTCCACTTTCTTTAATTGCTCAGCTAAAACAGCAAGTTCTTTATGAATATTTGAAATAGTGAGCGTCTTGAGGTCAAATGACAACTTATTGAGGATTTGCATAAACGTGTTTTTATATTCCTCATTGTCATTAAATAATGTAGGAGTCAGTCTCACCCGCAGACCTTTCGGGATCCTCTGTACCCGATGTACTCAATCCATGTAGTTCCAATGCTGTGTGCTTTTTGAGCAATTTTTCCCATATATGGGTATTGTCTGTAGGTGTAGTACCAATAAGAAAGTTCCTTGATCCAGATATTTGAGACATAATCTCAAATAATCTCATAATCTTCTTCCTGAGTGAATGAAAAAGTGGATCCACTGGCTTCCATCATGTTGAAGTAACTTACTCAAAAATATGGGTGGGTTACTTCTAATGTTCCTCCGGTTCTTAATGTAGAGATCAGTGTCAGGGTGGACTCCCAATATTCCACCAATATCCAATAGAAAAAACGGCAGGACATGTTCTCCAATGCAAAATGTATTTATATCAGATGCTCTTCAAGCTACTGTACAGATGCTCTTCATGCTACTGTACAGTTACAAGCATACTATGCTCTTCATCAGGCATGGTGCAATGATCTGCTTTCAGCCACATACATTTATACTAACACTCCAGGGTGTAGCCTCACAGATATATCACATTTTTTCAATCATCACTAATTATCAAAAAACGATTTAACCTGTTGTCATACACACACACACACACACACACACACCCATGATGTACTACTAGCCTGCCTATCTAATTTCTTGAGGCCCTGAAATCGCAGGACAGTTTAAATACCCCCCCAAACTAATTTTTGTAAAACAGTCCAAGGTATTTAGTATGAGGCATACTGAGTGTAGCACCCTTGTCCTAAACAGGGCTGCTAGTAAATGTAGTTGTGCTAGGTGGTAGCTAGCCTGGCTAAATTGTAGTCTATTGATCAAATGGGTTTCTCCTAAGCCTGGTGTTAACTGTGATTTCTCCTTTTTGTCAATAAGTGGCACTGTTACCTTTGGCATCAGTGTGATGAATTACAGTGGATTCAGGTTATGAGTGTATATACTTCTCTTAGCCAATCAGCAGAAGTTTCTTTGACTGCCAAGGATGCTGGGAGAGGTTATTTATTTGGAGAAGGTCAGCTGCCGCCTGGGTGGGTGTGTGTGGAGCAGCAGCAGAAGTGTAGACCTGAAGCCTAAGGCCTAGCCATGTGTAAAGGGACTCGCCCTGAGGGGAGCCTGATTGTTGCTGGGAGGCAAGGGGGAAGAAGTTGCCAGAGGGTCAACCACTCTTGTTGCCAGAGTCAGGTGTAAAGGGATAGAGTTTTGAAGGAGTACCAGAGGAGACTTCTCATCAGACGGGGACTGTGAAGTGGCTGAGAAAGCTTCAGGAGAGAACTCATCCAAGAAGTACAGTGGGTAGCTGTGAGCAAAGCTTGAAGGAGTGCAGCGGGTAGCTGTAAGTAAAACTTGAAGAAGTACAGTGGGGAGCTGTGAGTTAAGCTTGAGGATCAACAGTGGAATACTGTGAGTAAAGTTGTTGCTATAGGAGACAGCAGTTGCTACAAAATACAAAATACAGATTCCTGTTAAGAGAAATATAAATCTCTTTGTTCATTTTTAAAAGTGACTGGGGCCCATCTTCCCACCTTACACAACACCCACCATGCCTAGTAATCTGCACCCTGAGGAGAAATGTCAGCCGTCCCTGACTCTGGGGGTCACCACCAGGCCTCTGGAGGTTGGGGAGAGCGCTACATGAGTTTTTTGAATTGTATTTTTTTGCCACAATTTTTTGGAAAATAAAGTAAATATATTTATTTTACAGAGTTGTCATTTTAACAAGTTATAGCTCACACACAGCAAGGCCATACTTATAATTACACCCCAAAACACATTCAACTCCTCCTGAGTATGGAGAAACCAGCTATGTGAGACTTTTTCACTATTTACATGCAGGGAGGGATCCAAAATCCAATGAGCAACTTCAGGCTTGCGGCTTTAATGTAATGTCGGGTCCCGGCAATATGGACGAAAATCAGTGAGACAAATGGCATGGGTACCCCCCCAGTCCATTACCAGGCCCTTTTGGGTCTTGTATGGATATTAAGGGGAACCCTGCACCCAAAAAATGAAAGGCGTGGGGTCCCCAGGCCCTAAATACTCTGAACAGCAGTATACAGGCGGTGCAAACAAGACAGGGGCTGTAGGTTTGTTGTTAAGTAGAATCTGTTTGTAATTTTGAACTGGTACATTTTTAACCACTTCAGCCCCGGAAGGATTTACCCCCTTCCTGACCAGAGCACTTTTTACAATTTGGCACTGCGTCGCTTTAACTGCTAATTGCGCGGTCATGCAATGCTGTACCCAAACAAAATTTGCGTCCTTTTCTTCCCACAAATAGAGCTTTCTTTTGATGGTATTTGATCACCTCTGCCGTTTTTATTTTTTGCGCTATAAACGGAAAAAGACCAAAAATTTTGAAAAAAAATGATATTTTCTACTTTTTGTTATAAAAAAAATCCAATAAACTCAATTTTAGTCATACATTTAGGCCAAAATGTATTCGGCCACATGTCTTTGGTAAAAAAAATGTCAATAAGCGTATGTTTATTGGTTTGCGCAAAAGTTATAGCGTCTACAAACTAGGATACATTTTCTGGAATTTACACAGCTTTTAGTTTATGACTGCCTATGTCATTTCTTGAGGTGCTAAAATGGCAGGGCAGTACAAACCCCCCCCCAAATGACCCCATTTTGGAAAGTAGACACCCCAAGGAAATTGCTGAGAGGCATGTTGAGCTCATTGAATATTTATTTTTTTTGTCCCAAGTGATGAATAATGACAAAAAAAAAAAAATTTACAAAAAGTTGGCACTAAATGATCTATTTTGCTCACACAGGCCATGGGCATATGTGGAATTGCACCCCAAAATACATTTAGCTGCTTCTCCTGAGTACGGGGATACCACATGTGTGGGACTTTTTGGGAGCCTAGCCACGTACGGGGCCCCGAAAACCAAGCATCGCCTTCAGGATTTCTCAGGGCATACATTTTTGATTTCACTCCTCACTACCTATCACAGTTTTGAAGGCCATAAAATGCCAAGATGGCACAACCCCCCCCCCCAAATGACCCCATTTTGGAAATTAGACACCCCAAGCTATTTCCTGAGAGGCATGTTGAGTCCATGGAATATTTTATATTTTGACACAAGTTGCGGGAATGTGACAATTTTTTTTTTTTTTGTACAAAGTTGTCACTAAATGATATATTGCTCACACAGACCATGGGCATATGTGGAATTGCACCCCAAAATACATTTAGCTGCTTCTCCTGAGTATGGGGATACCACATGTGTGAGACTTTTTAGGAGCCTAGCCGCGTACGGGGCCCCGAAAACCAATCACCGCCTTCAGGATTTCTAAGGGTGTAAATTTTTGATTTCACTCTTCACTGCCTATCACAATTTCGGAGGCCATGGAATGCCCAGGTGGCACAAACCCCCCAAATGACCCCATTTGGGAAAGTAGACACCCCAAGCTATTTGCTGAGAGGCATGGTGAGTATTTTGCAGCTCTCATTTGTTTTTAAAAATGAAGAAAGACAAGAAAATATTTTTTTTTTCTTTTTTCAATTTTCAAAACTTTGTGACAAAAAGTGAGGTCTGCAAAATACTCACTATACCTCTCAGCAAATAGCTTGGGGTGTCTACTTTCCAAAATGGGGTCATTGGGGGGGGGGGGGGGGGTTGCCACCTGGGCATTCCATGGCCTCAGAAACTGTGATAGGCAGTGAAGAGTGAAATCAAAAATTTACACCCTTAGAAAGCCTGAAGGCGGTGCTTGGTTTTCGGGGTCTCGTGCGCGGCTAGGCTCCCAAAAAGTCCCACACGTGGTATCCCCATACTGAGGAGAAGCAACAGAATGTATTTAGGGTGTAATTTCACATATTCCCATGGCATGTTTGAGCAATATATCATTTAGTGACAACTTTGTGCAAAAAAAAAAAAAAAAAAAAAAAATTGTCTCTTTCCCGCAACTTGTGTCACAATATAAAATATTCCATGGACTCGACATGCCTCTCAGCAAATAGCTTGGGGTGTCTACTTTCCAAAATGGGGTAATTTGGGGGGGTTTTGAACTGTCCTGGCATTTTATGCACAACATTTAGAAGCTTATGTCACACATCACCCACTCTTCTAACCACTTGAAGACAAAGCCCTTTCTGACACTTTTTGATTACATGAAAAAAAATTTTTTTTTGCAAGAAAATTACTTTGAACCCCCAAACATTATATATTTTTTTTAAGCAAATGCCCTACAGATTAAAATGGTGTGTGTTTAATTTTTTTTTTCACACAGTATTTGCGCAGCGATTTTTTATAAACGCATTTTTTGGAAAAAAAACACACTTTTTTACATTTTAATGCACTAAAACACACTATATTGCCCAAATGTTTGATGAAATAAAAAAAGATGATCTTAGGCCGAGTACATGGATACCAAACATGACATGCTTTAAAATTGCGCACAAACGTGCAGTGGCAACAAAATTAATACATTTTTAAAAGCCTTTAAAAGCCTTTAAAGGTTACCACTTTAGATTTACAGAGGAGGTCTACTGCTAAAATTACTGCCCTCGACCTGACCTTCACGGTGATACCTCACATGCATGGTGCAATTGCTGTTTACATTTGACGCCAGACCGACGCTTGCGTTCGCCTTAGCGCAAGAGCAGGGGGGACTTTTTTCTTTATTATTTTTTTGCTTTTTTATCTTATTTTTAAACTGTTCCTTTCATTTTTTTTTAAATCATTTTTATTGTTATCTCAGGGAATGTAAATATCCCCTATGATAGCAATAGGTAGTGACAGGTACTCTTTTTTTTTTATAATCTTTATTTATCAAAACAATTTTACAATTTTTTACATATATAGCAAGATATATACACATCCAAAACAATTAAAAGAACCCATTTTTCAAACTCGAAATCCTCTTCCTGTCTCTATATAGGTCGTTACAAAATAACTTCATGGATGTGTATCCCATGTACTTAACCAACCATACCATAACCCATCTCCCCCATCCCCCCCGTCATGCACACACAAAAAAAAAAAAAAAAAAACAGAGAAGAAAAAAAGAATCCATCCCTCCCTCTCTCCCAAAAGGTCTTGTCCTATTATGTTTCATTAGGCTCCTCAGTCACTCTGAGGAGCTGTGAGGAGGCTCTAAACTCTTTCCATCTATACCATGTACTTAATATCTGCTTACTTAACCCTTCTTCTAACACTTTTCTCTCTTCTAGAGCACGCATCTCCGCCATCTCCCACTCCCACTCTACCATGGAAGGCACACTTGTGCTTTTCCAATTTCTTGCTATAATAGTTCGTGCTGCCGTCAAGAAATATTTCAATAATCCTTTCTTTATATTTTTCAGTGATCCTGGGATCATAGATAATACAGCCACTTGTATATCCGGATATACATCGATCCCAGTCAATACACTATAAATCTCAAAATTTTTTTGCCAAAACGGTTGGATTTTAGAGCAATAGTACCAGATATGTGACAATGTGCCCTGAGCTTTAAGACTCTTTTTTGAAAAAATTGGGGTCTATTAGACCCTAGATTTCTCCTCTGCCCTCAAAGCATCTGACCACACCAAGATCGGTGTGATAAAATGCTTCCCCAATTTCCCAATGGCGCTGTTTACATCCGGCGAAATCTAAGTCATAAAATGCTCGTAGCTTCCGGTTTCTTAGGCCATAGAGATGTTTGGAGCCACTCTGGTCTCTGATCAGCTCTATGGTCAGCTGGCTGAATCACCGGTTGCATTTTCAGGTTCCCTGTTGAGACAGGAGAGCCAGAGAAAAACACGGAAGATGGTGGGGGGGCATTCCCTCCCACTGCTTGTAAAAGCAGTCTAGAGGCTAATTAGCCGCTAGGATTGCTTTTACATGAAAGCCGACCGCTGGCTGAAAAGAATGATACCAAGATGATACCTAAACCTGCAGGCATCTTTCTGGTATAACCACTCAAAGTCGTGAATGGCGTACCTGAAGACAAAAAAATGGTTAACAAAACACAGTAAACGGTAAAGTATAAAAAATTGCATACCTGAAAAGCAAACATGATAAAACATAACAACAATAAAACATTGCAGAATAGAATACAGTAAAAAAGAGCAGAACAATAGAGAGAATAGAGAGAGAGAGAACAATAAAACGACAACTATTTTTTTTTATTTTATATTTTTGTTTGTGGTTTTTTTTTTTTTTTTTTTTTTTGTTACACTTTTTTTTGTAACTGTAACTTTTATAACTGTAACCGGTTCCAGGTTTGGGTCTCTCAAAATGCGATGGCATCTTGGGAGACCTTGTGTTAGTGTGCCTAGTCTGTGCAATGCTGTACCCTATGCTAATACTCAACTAGTGAATGATAGCGTTCAAAACATTCACCAATGCAAAGACCAGGATTGTCAGGACAGGAGGGACAATAATAGCGGGTGTCACGTCTATATCCGTGCTTGCTGCAGACACATCTTTTTTGGGGGGGTACGTTGGGTAGAGGTACTCGGGAGGACATAAAGAAATGGGTGTGAATGGGGGAAGTACGGGTGCTGCAGAAGCGGTGGGTTCCCAATTAGGATTGGCGAATGCAGCAGGAAGGGCATTATGGGCATGACGGGCCTGTGTTTGTCTTCTTGGTGGCAGCGGGACACTACTTGTGCTTGCCACCTCACCAGCTTGAACTGCACTCATGGGACTCGCCACATCACCAAGTGTTAATGCAGTGCTGGTTTGACTACGACCGGGGTGTACTAGGCCGCTGATGCTTGCCAGTTCACCAAAACGCTACCAAAAAACGGTTGGTGATCACAGGGATCAGGCCTGACTCTGCGAACGCTTCAGTTATGCGTTTAGTGTTTTGTAAGTGTCAGTGAATGATCGATACTGCACTTGGGTGGGCTGGGCTGGGCCGGGCGGAGGGGAAAAACGCAGGTGCTAGCAGGTATCTGGGCTGATCCCGATAACACTGCGTTTTTGGGAACCCTAAACTGCTGGTGACGCTAGTATAGATCTGATTGAATCAGATATTGATCCGTTCAGATACTATACCACTAAAGGAGGTGTACGGTGCGTGCGTGGGTGTTAGCGGTACTGGCGCTAACCTGATGCTGCTTGGGGCTGGTGCTTGCCAGTTCACCAAAACGCTACCAAAAAACTGTTAGCGATCGCAGGGATCAGGCCTGACTCTGCGAACGCTGCAGTTATGCGTTTAGTGTTTTGTAAGTGACAGTGATCGATCGATACTGCACTTGGGTGGGCTGGGCTAGGCCGGGCGGAGGGGCAAAATGCAGGTGCTAGCAGGTATCTGGGCTGATCCCGCTAACACTGCATTTTTAGGAACCCTAAACTGCTGGGGACGCTATTATAGATCTGATCGGATCAGATATTGATCCGTTCAGATACTGTACCACTAAGGGAGGTGTATGCTGCGTGCGTGGGTGTTAGCGGCACTGGCGCTAATCTGACGCTGCCTGGGGCAACGCATATCACCGCCGGGCGATCAGGGGGCTAAACCTTTAAGCAGTAATAAACGGCGGGTGCCCTGACACTATAAAAAATAAACGAACTAACCAGCGTCAACCGTAACGGTTATACGGTGATCAGTGGTTAAAGGGTTAACTAGGGGGCAATCAAGGGGTTAAAACATTTATTAGGTAGTATATGGGGGTCCCTGACGCTATAAAACGCTGACAGTGAACCTAAATATTTACGTCCCTAACTAGCGTCACCAGCGACACTAATACAGCAATCAGAAAAATGATTGCTTAGCGACACTGGTGACAGGGAGTGATCTAGGGGTTAAAAATTTATTAGAGGGGGTTAGGGGGGTACCCTAGACCTAAAGGCGGCTAATACTAACTGCCCTACCACTTCTAACTGTCACAAACTGACACCATGCAGTAATCAGAAAAAAAAACAAAAAACCTGCTTGGTGTCAGTGTGACAGGGGGGGGGGGAGAGGTGATTGGGGGGAGATCGGGGGGCGATCGGGGGGGATCGGGGGTGTAATGTATGCCTGGCATGTTCTACTGTGTGTGTGTGTTTTACACTTACTCAGATGTCTTCTCTCCTCGGCGCCGGAACGGAAACTGACATCACATCCTCTGCCTCTGTGTACTATACAGAGGCAGGGGATGCTTCTCATTGGCTGGGAGGGATCGCGGGGGGGGCCACAATCGGATGGCCTCCTCCTGGCCTCTCAACGCTCCCAGACCATAGCCGGCTGCCGCTGGCACCGGATCGGACCCCCCGCCTGCGGGAAGGCAATCACGTACCAGGTACGTGATTTTGCCTGCCCGTGCCATTTTGTTCACGTATATATGCGTTAGGCGGTCGGCAAGTGGTTAAAGTGTAGCTCCAGCCAAAAAATGTATTTTTAAGCTTTTTGGAAAACATAGGGAAGGGTTATCACCCCTGTAACATTTGTTTTGCTGTCTGTGCACCTCTTCAGAAGATTTCACCTCACTTTCTGTACCAATGACAAATGTTTTTTGAAAATTTGGAGTTTTTAGTGAAACAAGGATTGGTGATAAAGCATCAGTGAAGAGGAGACACGTTTTTCCCATATTAACTCTTACAGGAGAGAATTTCCCTTCCTAGAGGTAGATTTCACCCCACTTCCTGTTGTCTCCTTCCGTTTGCAAGTAGCAGTCATTTGTAAGTTGGATGTTTGAAAGTAGGGGCCTGCCCTATATACTCTGAAGAAATTGGGGCCTTAGGTGTTGCCACAACACTGTAAGCCCTCACAGTTACTCTTGGTGGGTGCAGGAACGGGCTCTGCTGTGAAATCTTATATCAAGAATTGTAATTACATGCACCTGTTGAACAGGGGCAGAAAAATTGGGCCTTTGGTGGTGGTGGTGGTGGTGTTGCCACAACACTGTAAGCCCTCACAGTTACTCTTGGTGGGTGCGGGAATGGGCCCTGCTGTGAAATATTAGATCAAGAATTGTAATTACATGTTCCTGTTGAACAGGGGCAGAAAAATTGGGCCTTAGGCACTGGTGCCACAACAGTGCAACACTGCAACCCCTCACAGATGCTATAGCTGGAGTGCAGGAATGAGCCCTGCTGCAAAGTATTGCAGCAAAAATTGTAATTATACGCCCCTGTTAAACAGGAGCTGAAAAATTGGGCCTTGGGCACTGGTGCCACAACACTGCAACCCCTCACAGATACTATAGTTGGAGCGCAGGAATTAGCCCTGCTGCAAAGTATTGCACCAAAAATTGTAATTACATGCCCCTGTGGCAGAAAAATTGGGCCTTGGCCACTGGTGGCCCTTGTAACATGGATCAAGGAGGGTTGCCAGCCAGTAATCATCCCTCCCCTTGATATCACAAATACGAGGATCCTTCCGCAGGCTTTGCAGGATCAGGGAGGCCATGCAGCGTAGGTTTGCTGAGGCATTCGGTCCAGAGTCCTCTGGGTCACTAAGGACGACATGATCCGCAGCCACCTCCTCCCTGCCATGTACAAGTTCATGGGTTTCTTTGGACTGTAAATGATCCCTTGAAGATTGCTGCTGATGCTGAGTGCCAGGCTCCACCTCCATGCTGACACAATCCTCCTCCTCCTCCTCCTCTTCCTGTGTGCTCGACAGGCATGCAGGAACACTGTCTGGATAAAGGGGGCCTTGAGAGGTAAGGAAGTCCTCCTCTTCCTCCCTCTGTTCTGCCTCAAGTGCCCTGTCCATTATTCCACGCAGCGTGTGCTCTAACAGGTGGACAAGAGGGACAGTGTCACTGATGCATGAACTGTCACTGCTCACCAGCCTCGTGGCCTCCTCAAATGGTGACAGGATAGTGCATGCATCCTTGATCATAGCCCACTGGCATGGGGAAAAAAAACAAGCTCCCCTGACCCTGTGGTGGTGCCATAGTCGCATAGGTACTCATTGATGGCCCTCTGCTGCATGTGCAGCCGCTGCAGCATGGCCATTGTTGAGTTCCACCTGGTGGGCATGTCATAGATTAGGCGGTTCTTGGGCAGGTTAAATTCATTTTGGCTGCACCACCAAGTTAAGGACGTGAGCCAAACAGGGCACATGGGTCAGTTGTCCCTGTCGGAGGGCGGAGAGGAGGTTGGTGCAATTGCCGCAAACCACCATACCTGGCTTAAGCTGGTGTGGCGTCAACCACCTCTGAACCTGCCCCTGCAGAGCTGACAGAATCTCTGCCCCAGTGTGGCTCCTGTCCCCCAAACACACCAGCTCAAGCACCGCATGGCATCTTTTTGGCTGTGTGCTTGCGTAGCCCCTTGAACGCCTACGAAGCACCACTGGTTCCGAGGACAAATCAGCACATGAAGAGGCCATGTAGGAAGAAGAAGAGGAGGGGGTGGAGGAGAGAGGAGTAGCAGAATCACCACTAGTAGAATTTTGGAGGTGTGGTGGCGGAACAACCTCCAACACTACTGCACCCTGTCCTGCATCCTTCCCAGCTGCCAGAAGAGTCACCCAGTGCACGGTAAAAGATAGGTAACGTCCCTGTCCATGCCTGCTGGACCATGAGTCAGTGGTAATATGCATCTTACCACTGACCACCCTGTCCAGCGAGGCCAAGACAATGCCTTCCACATGCCGGTAGAGAGCCGGAATCACTGAGAAACCGCACATTCCACAAACTCACAGAAGGGGGCAGAGTCTACCAACTGAAAAGTCAGCAGTTAAAGTGCTAGCAATTTAGCCAAGCTAGCATTCAACCGCTGGGCATGTGGATGGCTGGGAGCAAACTTCTTTCGGCGGTGCAGCAGCTGGGGCAGGGAAATTTGCCTGGTACAATCTGACGTCGGTGTACCGATAGCAGATTTCCCGCAAGTATTTGGCTGTGACACACCTAATTCTACACCTTCATTCCTCTCAGTGCAGGTTTCAGAGAGGAATGAATGTATAGTGGGGTTGGCGATCCCAGCTGATGAGAAGCAAGGAGAGGTCCACTTTGTTCTTTGGTGTGGGTCTTTTAGGTACGCTTGCCAATGAACTGCATGGAAGGTCAACATATGTCTGGTCAAGCATGTGGTGCCCAAGCGGGCGATGTTTTGGCCACATGAGATACGCTTGAGATATTGCAAATAGCAGCGGTGCGATCTGATGCACTCGTCTCAAAAAAGGCCCACACCAAAGAACCATTGGAATAACGTGCAGAGACAGCAGCGCCCTGCACATGCGGAGCTCTGCAGTGTGATGCAGTCGGTGTGCTGCCCTTAAGCTGGCCCCTGGAGGGCATCCTAACTTGTTGGAGATGTGCCTACTCCTCCTCCTCTCTCCTATCAGGCACCCAAGTGGAGTCAGTGACCTCATCATCCCCTCCCTCCTCATCACTGGAGCAAACCTGGCAGTAAGCTGCAGTTGGGGGAACATGACTGCCAGATTGCTGTCCTTCTTGGGCACCCCCTCTCTCTGGGCTCATGTTACTGCCTTCCTCTAGCTGGGTACCATCATTGGAGCCTTCAAAACGCTGAGCATCCTCCTGGAGCATGTACCCAACACTGTAGTCAAACAGTTCGGGGGACTCCTCGAGAGAACATGGTGGGGCTAGGGAAGGAGTGACTGATGCCATTGAGCTGAGGGAAAAGGCCGCGTTGGCAGCTGCTCTGCCTGACAAAGTACCCTGAGCCTGGGTGAGAGAGGATGAGGAGGATGAGGACAGCTAGGTCATCCACTCTACCAAGTCTTCTGCGTGTTTCGGCTCAACACGGCCAGCTGCCCAAAAAAAGGCCAAGCATTTCCCACGGCCACGTGCTGATGAGGACGCACCGTCTCCACGACCAGCACTGTTGCCTCTAAACACAAAGCCTGCTTGCCCTCTTTTATTGGCTTGTGAATGTATGCCTCTCCTTGTTGGCCTTCCAGACATACTAATGGCCTGCAGTGAGATGTAGCTGCACAAAGCTAGGATGTATATATATACTGATACTGCAGCTAGCAGAATCATCTGCCTGCCTGTAGTATTATTAGAGAACACTGGCAATTGTCTTCAGGTAGCTTTAGGTGCACACTGTGCAGAGGACACAGTACACTAACTGTAAATACTGCAGCTGCCTGCCTGTGGTACTAATAGGTTCATAAGAACACCAGCAATTTTCTTCAGGTAGCTTTAGGTGCACACTGTGCAGAGAACACAGTACACTAACTGTAAATACTGCAGCTGCCTGCCTGTGGTATTAATAGGATCAGAACAACAGCAATTGTTTTCAGGTAGCTTTAGGTGCACACTGTGCAGAGGACACAGTACACTAGCTGTAAATACTGCAGCTGCCTGCCTGTGGTACTAATAGGATCAGAAGAACACCAGCTCTTTTCTTCAGGTATCTTTAGGTGCACACTGTGCAGAGGACACAGTAGACTAACTGTAAATACTGTAAAAACACCTGCCTGCCTGTCAGTGGGAAGAGAATAACAGGAATGGATCTAGCTAAACTGGATACAGTGTGTGTGTGTGTGTGTGTGTGTGTGTGTGTATGTATATATATATATTATATATATATATATATATATATATATATATATATATATATATATATATATACACACACACACACACATACACACATACACACACACACACACACACATACATACATACATACATACATACATACACACACCTAGGATGCATATATATACACAATACACTAAGTGCAGCAAACTGACTTGCCTACCTACTCTATCTAACTTAAATCAAATAACACTGTCTCTCTGTCTCTCTCCGCTGCAACACACTACACAAGGCCGCCACGCAGACGGCCTTATATAGTGTGGGGCATGTACTAAACCACCTGAGCCAAGCATGCGGGTCATAGTGCATGCTTTTCCAATCATCAGCCAGCAATGCACTGCGATGCCGCAGTGAATTATGGGCTGTGACGCGCAACTCGAATTTGGCGCAAACGGCCCATAACGTTTGCAATTCAATGAACGGTCAAACAGGCGATTCGACATGGGTTCGACTCGAACTCGAAGCTCATCCCTAATGGTGAGTCACTAAAGCTTTTTTGTCACAGGTTTTTGAATGCAGAAAAAAAATAAAAATGTGTATTATTTTTACACAAAATTTTCAATTAATAAGATATTTATCACACACACAACATAAGCATACTAATGCTGTGTACACGGTTGGATTTTCCGACGGGAAATGTTCGAAGTGAGCTTGTTGTCGGAAATTCCGACCGTGTGTAGGCTCCATCGGACATTTTCCTTCAGAATTTCTGCCAAACAAAATTTGAGATCTGGATCTCAAATTTTCCAACAACAAAATCCGTTCTCATAAATTCCGATCATGTGCACACAATTCCAACGCACAAAGTTCCACGCATGCTCGGAATCAAGCAGAACAGCCGCACTGGCTATTGAACTTCATTTTTCTCGACTCGTCGTATGTGTTGAACGTCACCGTGTTCTTGACGTTCGGAATTTCCGTCAAGATTTGTGTGACCGAGTGTATGCAAGACAAGTTTGAGCTAACATCCGTAGGAAAAAACATGGATTTTGTTGTCAGAATGTGCGATCGTGTGTACGCGGCATTAGACTTAAACTCCAAAACATATTCTGCTACTCTTTCTGAGTATGGCAATGCCACATGTGTGAGACTTTTCCACAGCAGCCTAACCACATATAGAGACCCAAAATCCAACGTGCACCTTCAGGCCTTCTAGGAGCATACATTTGCAGTCTAATTTTCTGATTACCCTTCACATTGTTGGAGGCCCTGAAGCACCAGGACAGTGGAAGCACCCACAAAATTTCATTTTGGAAAGCAGACACCCCAAGATATTTTCTAAAGGGCATGTTGAGTCTTTTAAAGATTTCATTTTTTCACAAAGTTGTTAATTAATACAAAATTTCTCACATACAACATAAGCACACTTATAGGGCGTGCACACGGTCGGACTTTGTTCGGACATTCCGACAACAAAATCCTAGGATTTTTTCCGATGGATGTTGGCTCAAACTTTATTTTTCTACACACGGTCGCACAAAGTTGTCGGAATTTCTGATCGCCAACCACGCGGTCACGTACACCACGTGCAACGAGACTAGAAAAGGCCGGTTCAGAACCAAGCGCGGCACCCTTTGGGCTCCTTTTGCTAATCTTGTGTTAGTAAAAGTTTGGTGAGAGACGATTCGCGCTTTTTCAGACTCGTGGTTTTCAGATCGTTTTCTGCCGTTCAGTTTGTGCTTGTGGGTTTGTATCTGCTCTTCAGTGCTTGCAAGCAAGTTCTGCGTGACTTTAATTAGTCATTGTATTCTTGTTCGTTAGTTACTGTTTTTCAGGTTGCTCTTCACAGGCCTTGCTGTTCTTCAGTGCGTTCTGTTACTTCGTTCTGAGCAGCCGACCATTTTCTAGCCATGTTTCGTATGCGTACTCCTTGTAGAGATTGTACTGTGCGGGGGCTTGGTGTTGGGGTCCTGACCTTGACACAAGTCCAGTCCATGAACAGGGTGGGGAGGAGTTCATGGACCAAGAATTGGTTGCTTCAGCGTGACCAGTTCTGTCATATGCCTTTGCTCCGTGAGATCCGTGAGAATAATCCTGATGATTTCAGGAACTTTCTCAGGATGACGGACCCCGTATTTCACCGTCTGTTGGCTTCGCTGACCCCCTATATTAGCAGGCAGGATACCTGCATGAGGCAAGCCATCACTCCGGAGCAGAGGTTGGTCTCTACCCTGTGGTACTTGGCGACAGGGAGAAGCCTGCAGGACCTCAAGTTCTCAACAGGCATCTCCCCCCAGGCTCTGGGGATCATCATCCTAGAGACCTGTTCTGCCATCATCCAGGTCCTGCAGAAGGAGTATATGAAGGTAAGATTTTTATCCTTTTATATCACATTTTATTGTATTGAATATTTGCTAATATATTGTATTTCTTTCCTCATTCCCTAATTACCATGATTGTAATATGCTGTGAATGTCCCCTTTGTCCTCATTCATGCTGGATTTTTATGTAATTAATATTTTAGGTCCTTCATACATATTTGCCCTTCACTAACCTCCCCAGCATGGTGTCTCCTGGCCCTATATTCACCTCAGGTAGTCACTTAACACTTAATGTATTTTATCTGCTCCATAGTAGTGCTTTACCCCAAACACCCCCTAAAATGTTTGGAAATGTTATTTTTGATTTAAATTCTGACAGAGTGCCAGAGGCTTTTTTTTGGTGGTGTCCCCAAATAATTTTTTGTAACCCTCCCTCCCCCAACTGCTAAGTCAGCTGATCCCAATTCTCTATCTATCCTCAATCATATATCTGCTGACTTTGCCAAACTCATACACACTATACCCATCTCTTTACTGGTCATATTTATGGATGAATTCCCCAAAGCATGTAGTGCAAGGGCCTGCCTGTATACTTTCAAATGGTACTGTTTAAAGTTTTTGTATCCTATTATTATCTTGATAGGTAATAGCAGAATGTCCAAATGTCCTCAAATGTGTACAATGTGTATTTATATCTTTGTATTATGACACTTCTTACCTGTCCAGTGGTCTGCCAATAGTGTAACTAAGGAGGGGCTGTTCCAAGTAATACCCTGTATTTAGGCATTCATCTCTCAATGAAGTGGAGAGGGTTACCTGTCTAAGAGTCCCCCCCTATAATGTTGGAAATGGCCCATGAGAGGGGAGGGGGAATATGATAGGTGTACCTTATACTTTGGCGTTGTTAAATTCCCCTTACTAAATGCTATCTGGAGGTTTCCCCATAATGTTTGTGTCTAATCTGCTTGCCATGTTTCTGTGAAAAAATAGTAATGTTTATTGTTTTTTCCTCAACCGTTTCCTTCCACGCCACAGGAATGGCAGACTGTGGCCTCCCACTTTGCCCAGCGGTGGGACTTTCCTAACTGCGGAGGGGCAATTGATGGGAAACACGTCCACATCGTCCCACCACCCAACTCGGGGTCGTACTATTATAATTACAAGGGGTTCAATAGTATAGTGATGTTGGCGGTGGTGTCGGCTAATTACGAGTTCCTGTATGTGGACGTGGGGAAGAATGGCCGGATGTCCGATGGTGGAGTCATCGCCCAGACTGAGTTTTACAGGCGTCTCCAGAATGGCAGCTTGGACTTGCCAGCTCCAGAGGACAATGTTGAAGGACTCCCAATTGTGTTCGTTGCTGATGAAGCGTGGGCGACCACCTGATGCGGCCATTCCCAATGAGGACCCTCACCCCGGAACAGAGGGTTTTTAATTACCGGCTGGCCAGAGCCCGAAGAGTGGTGGAGAACACATTTGGAATCCTGGCCAGCCGGTTTCGCCTATTTCTGACACCCATCCATATGGCGGAGTATAAACTGAACCATATTATACTTGCGTGCTGTGTTCTCCATAACTTTTTAAGGAAACATTCAGCCAACTATGCTGGCTCAGTTGGGCCTGAGGCCCGAATGATACATCAAACCACACTGACGGCGCTTGAAAGTGGCCATCCTGGCTTGCCCTCCCTGGGTGCCCGTGATGTCCGGTTACGCTACCTGGAGTTCTTTGCGGGTAGGGGGGCTATCAATATGCCAGACAATCTGTGAAGCCTTTTTATAATAAAACAAAAAAAGAATATCTTTGTGGAAATTTACTGCTTGTGTTTGTTTTAACTGACCCTGACAGAAATGTGTTGAGTCCATAAAATGTCTTGATTGTGTAACATTATTATATAAAGCACTGTTGGCTGTTATTTACTAAATGCAAAAACACATTTCACTACAAGTGCACTTGCAACTGCACTGAACCTGCACTTGTAGTGCAAAGTGTATTTGCCCTTAGGAAATAACACCATTTTTGCAGAAAACAGCAATTACATCACCCCAAAAGTGTTGTAGTGTTGAGACAATAATCCACACATTCTTGATTAACCAACTTTTTTATACCTGCACAATCACATGTGCATTTACCAAAGGTTTTTAAAACAAACCAACATGTTTGTTGTATAACAATTTTTGGAGTAGCATTATCAAAAATAGAAATGTCCATTTAAGATAAAACAGGCCTGTGTAAAACCAACAAGAAAGCCAAAAAACTTGAACTTACAAAGTTCACATTAGGTAAAACCTGAAGGCTATATCAGAAATCAGTATTTAGGAACTGTGTTCGATAGAGCGTTCAGATGGGCGGAAATCACCCCTGGAAAAGCCAAATTTGGAAGATGCACACCAATTTACGAATGTCAACATGTGCTATCTGCCATCATGGGGGATCAAGGGAAGTGTTTTGGGGGAGCAAGCCCTTCCTCACCGCTACTTTATAATTGAGGAAGGGGTTGCACTCCCAAAACGCGTCCATTGATCTCCCGTGATGGCAGATAGCACATGTTGGCACACTGTGTGCATCCTTCAAATTTGGCTTTTCTAAACATTGCAAAATGATTTAAAAGATTGGACCACAATAAAAAAAGTGATTTTGTGGGGTTTTAAATTCGCCCCAAAACATCAATGATGTTATTTTTTTGAATCACATCATTTATTTTTTGCTGGATGTTTTGCAATTCGACATTACACCCCATGATCTCCCCGATCAGGATCTGGGCACTTTCTGATGTGAAAGGATCTGGATCACGATCACCTAAAGAGAGAAACAAAACAAAAACAGGTATCAAAAATCTGCCGGCATCCATCTCTTACCTGAGCCTGTGGTCGCAGACACTCACCTGTTGGTGCCAATTTCCACCACATCTTCTTCCTCCTGCTCTTCTTGGGTTGGTGGTATTTCCCCTTCTTCCATAGGTGGGGGGTCTGTGGTCTCCTTGGATGAGGGGTGTCCTCCGAGTCTTTTATCCCCTATGTAAAACAAAAATGTTATAATTAGCACACAGATATTTGATGGTAGAACTATAAATAGGAAACATTGCTTGGAAGTGGGGTACAATTGTCTATTTTAGCTGAGTTCCAAGATGTATTTTTTTTATTGCCCTTTGTCAAGCTGCAATACTTTACCTGTTTGGTACAAGCTTCACAGATGGAGACCCCCCTATAGTATACACTGGAGCACCTGTGTGGCCCCCTAATAAAAATGGTGTTCTGGGGTCCCACACTAGTGCTCCAGTGTCCAGATGTGAAAACAGCTGCTCAGTGTCCTCTCCTTACACACAATCTAGTTTGCATTTCATTAGAGTAACAAACCCATCTACACAAACAAATATTTGGCATCCAAGTAGGCCCAAAAAAAAGGGGAAAAATGCATATGGCCTAAACAATGGTGTTTTAGAGGCCGAAAGAAAAATGTTTGATACGAACGAATAATGGGCCCATGAACATTAACGTTGCCCTTTTAAACGTTACAATTAAGAAAAGCATATGGAGCAGCACGAACGGAATAAAGACAGAAAGAATAGGAACACAGAACAACTACTTACTTTTTTGCAGCACTCTCCGGATCTTTCGGTACTGCTCTGGCTCTCTTAATTTGAGGTCCGACCACCGTTTCCTAAACTGATCTTTCGATCTTCGTACCCCATAATTCTTGTGAAGACTTTTGACCACTTTTGCCATGATCTTGGCTTTTCTCATATTGGGGTTGGGGTAAGGCCCATACTTTCCGTCATAGTCGGACTTCTTCATGATGTCGACCATCTCCAACATTTCCCCAAAGGACATATTTGTGGCCTTAAAACGTCTCCTTCTGGATCGGGACGTGTCCGGATCCGGGCTTTCCTCTTCCTCCTCCTCGTTCCTATAATTAGCACGCACCTGCTGTGACTCCACCATGTGCTCTTCCCCCACTGCGCCGAACGAAAAGGGGCGGGGAATAGAATAGAAAGAACATCAGGGGCGGGTGGAGTTACACACATGCGCAGTGTATATAAAGCGTAACACACGTGCGTATTACGTACGATCTGTGAGCGGAGGAAGGAGCATTGGACGCGCCGATCGTAAGAACGAAGGTAAGAGACAAACTTGTGCCTATACTGCTTCTACATTGAGGCCTATATTGTAACAAGATTAGGAGAGTTTTGTCTGACATTAGGCTTTGTCTTGTGTTGTGTCTTGCAGTGAACATGGATAATATGCTACTGAAAGATAATGACTTCATGTCAGTATTCGTAGATATGTTAAGGGAGCTGCCATGTCTGTGGGAGATTAAACACCCCCATTTCAAGAACCAAGCAAAGAGGAAGGCAGCACTGGTGCAATTGTGTGAAATTGTGAAGCAGGTGATCCCCACGGCAGACATCAACTATTTAAAGATCTTAATTGGTGGCCTAAGGGTCACATATGTGAGGGAGCGCAAGAAGGTCCTAGATTCACAGAGATCCGGAGCAGCAGATGACATCTATGTCCCCAGGATGTTGTACTACGACAGGCTGCATTTTCTGGCAGGCCAGACTGAACCCAGGCCATCCCTCTCAAGTCTTCCTTCCATACTTCCTTCCCCCCCGGCTGAGGCTTCTGACGCCCAACCTGGGCCTTCCAGGCCACATGTGGAGGAGCCCAGATTGAGCCAGGTATAGCATTCCTCTAAATATTTCTGCTTGTCCAATCAATGATGTTAACTAGATGTTAGTTTGGAGTACTAATTTAGGATTGTGATTGATGATGCAAAACATTACAACCATGTCCCTTTTTCATACACAGGGAAGTCTCAGCCAGGAGGTGGCCGGGCCTGATCTGCAGGTCCCTCCACCCCCCCTGAAAAGAGAAAGTGGCAGTAGGAGGAGTGCCCTAGAGGAGGCTGGCAGAGGACTCTTTTGGAGGGCTACAGAGGTCCTGGGAGCACTACACACCATGGAGGAGGACATTGCTGCCATCATTGCATATAAAATGCAGAGGATGGAGGAGGGCCAACAAGTCATGTGTGAGGCGCTCATATTGGAGGCTCTTAAGAAAGGTATGAGGGGCCAAATTACATCTGAGACACACCTTTGCGATGGTCCTCCTCCTCCTCCTGCAGGTCCTCCTCCTCCTTCTCCTTCAGGTCCTCCCAGTCCTCCTCCAGGTCCTACTACTCCTCCTGCCACATCTCCAACTGCACAGCCACAGCCGGGAAGGAAGCGTGTAAGGAAGACCAGAAAGTGAGGCCCCTGGGTTCAGTCTGGTCGGCCAAAAAAATGCAGCCTCTTGTGGTACCACAGCCTGGGGACACAGATGTCATCTGCTGCTATCCGGATCTCTGCGAATCCCGGACCAGACTGCCCTCCCTTACATATGGACTCCTCAGGCCACCAATTTTGATGTTCAAGAATTGATGTCTGCCATGGGGGTCCCAGGCTTCGCTAATTTCTCATGTTTCTCCAGTGTTGCCTCCCTCTTTGTTTGGTTCTGATACCTTAATAAAGGATTTTTGTTTTGAATTATACTCTCCTATGTGTTTTACTTCAAAAAGGACAGTTTGTGAGGATTCAGGTACATTTCAAATATACAATGTGAAATGAGCAAGGGACACCAACACCAAACAATCCTTGAGATTAAATAATAAAAGTTATCAATGGTGTGGGGGTAACTTGACACACAAAACACACCCAAAAATAATCTGGAGTAAAAATGAAAACAACATTGAACACAGATCAGCCTTTGAAAAAATACAAACTTTAAAAAAATAAAAATAAAAAAAAAAAAGTCTTAAAATCCCCAAAAAAATTAAATAAAAAAAAAAATTATGTCAGATGTGACAACTAATAACAATATATTCAGGGAATACCAATAAAAAAACACAAATAAAACTTTGTGAGAAGTGTGTGTGAATATGAGCAGCAAAACTACTTAATTCTTCGCACATTATAAAGAAGAAGAGAGTGCGCTGTATTAAACCATTTTTAGCATTGCAGCGTGACGAAAGTGCTGTATCCATTGCGAACGCTAAGTTTACCAGAACGAGCTGTTCCGTGCCGGAATTTCTTCTGAGCATGCGTGGCACTTTGTGCGTCGGAACAGGCCACACACGGTCGGAATTGACGCGATCGGATTTTGTTGTCGGAAAATTTTATCTCCTGCTCTCCAACTTTGTGTGTCGGAAAATCTGATGGAAAATGTCCGATGGAGCCCACACACGGTCGGAATTTCCGACAACACGCTCCGATCGGACATTTTCCATCGGAAAATCCGACCGTGTGTACGGGGCATTACACTTATACCTCAAAACACATTCTGCTACTCCTGAGTATGGCAATACCTCATGTGTGAGACCTTTTCACTGCCTAGCCACATACAGAGGCCCAAAATAGAAAGAGCATTTTAAGGTAGGGTGACCAGACCTCACCGGACTGAGGACGTTTTGTCCCCGCATTGCAGGGGGAGGACTTAGGGTTGCCACCTGTCCGGTTTTTGACACATGTCTCTGGGTCTCTGTAACCCGGACAGTGTCTCACTGGCCCGTCAGTGTCTCACTGTGTCGCTATGTCCGTAGTGATTTCTACTCCTGCTGGCCAAAGTTTCTCCCTCTCCCCCCTGCACTCGTTGCCTCCATGCGCTCAGTGTGCTACAGTCGGGACACAGAGGTGGAGGTGGAGCCTCCATGTTGCTGGGTGCTCTGGTTGGCTGCAGACGGGACATGGAGGCGGAGCCTCCATCTTGCTTTGGGCTCTGTCTGGCTGCAGAAGCCACACGGAGATGGGGTTGCAGGCGGAGCCTCCATGTTACCTGCTGCTCTCCTGAAAACTATGTGGTGATTGCACTGGGAGACTTGTACAGCAAGTGTTTGGGGTATTATGTATATCAGAACTTCAGCTAGAGTTGCCACCTCATCCCTTTAAACCCGAACACCTTTGAATTACACAGGTTCTGAGGCTAATTAAATGCACATAAGGCACCAAGTGAGTTTAATTACCACCTTAATCAGCCACAGAACCTGTGTAATTCATATGTGTTCGGGTTTAAAGGGATGAGGTGGCAACCATAACTTCAGCAAAGGGTACATTACACCATCCATCCATCCAGTCCTCACCCCCCCATATACAGTCCTCACCCTCCCCCATACACCATCCATCCATCCAGTCCTCACCCCTCCATACACCATCCATCCATACAGTCCTTACCCCCCCATACACCATCCTCATATAAAGTTCTTACCCCATACACTATCCATCCATACAGTCCTCATTCCCCCCCCATACACTATCAATCCATACAGTCCTCACCCCCCCCATACACCATCCACATATACAGTTATCACCCCCCCATACACCATTCATCCATACAGTTTTCACCCCCTCCTCATACACCATCCATATATACAGTTCCCCCCCCCCCCTATACACCATCCATTCATACAGTCCTCACTCCCCTCCATACACCATCCATATATACAGTTCCCACACCCCCCTATACACCATCCATCCATCCAGTCCTCATCCCCTCATACACCATCCACATATACAGTTCTCACCCCCCCCATACACCATCCATATATACACTCTGCACCCCTCTCCTACACATACCACCCACTGCCATACACTCCACACCCCTCCCCTACACATACCACCCACCACCATACACTCCACACCCCTCTCCTACATGTACCACCCACTGCCATACACTCCACACCCCTCTCCTGTACATACTACCCACCCCCATACAATCCACACCCCTCTCATGTACATACTACCCACCACCATACCCTCCATACCCCTTTCCTGCAAATGCCACCCACCGCCAAACACTCCACACCCCTCTACTGTACATACTACCCACCTCCGTACATCACACACCCCTCTCCTGTACATACTTCCCACTGCCATACCCTCCATACTCGTTTCCTGCCAATACCACCCACCGCCATACACTCCACACCCCTTCCCTATACATACTACCCACCACCATACACTCCGCACCCCTCTAATACTTTATACGTTTTTTTCTCTATCTTATCTTCTTAACATTTGGTAGTCATATCCCAATATTCTAAGAAGTATCTTTTTTTTATCTCATTAATGAAATGTGAGAAATAATAATCACACAATCATTCCATAAACATACCATATACACTGAATATATAATTTGAGAAAAATATGCTTATAAAATAGTTTACCATTTGCCATGCACGAAGAGCTGCTTTCCATGCGGGCACTCGTGTGGGCTAATGGCTTCTGCTGCTATCAATCTATCCAATGAGCACCCAAGACAGGGGCTGGAGCTGCTGTGCTCATCCCCATCGCTGGAATGATCGGGCTCAGGTAAGAAAAGGGGGGGCTCTTGGGGGCAGCTGCAGCACAAAAGGTTTTATCACCTTAGGGTAAAAAACTGAGGGTTTACAATCCCTTTAAGCTAGCCCTAGATGGATTGCAGGTTCAGCAGGGACTGGCCGAGATTTGATCCATTTATGGGCAGGCTGGTTGTACTGAATTTGATACGTGATTGACTTAAGTACAACCAGCCTGCCATATTTTTTTACATGTGATCACTGCCAGTGGCTATAGCAGCCAGCAGTTCTCATTGAACACAATAGAGCTGCGGGAAGGATCTAGCTGTATCTAGATGTATAATCTACGGCTTGCTTTACACACAAACTACAGAATAAAAAAAAACGTAAGCTTTACATTAACCACTTGCAGACTGCCTACCACAGATGTACTGCTCTATTGTGCAAAACAAAGTACCTGTACGTCATTTTGTGCAATAGCCACTGGGGGGCGCACGTCTGCCGCCGGAGGCGCAATTGCACGCTGATTGGACACAGGGGATGCCAATCAGGGGGTCCTGCAGATCCGGTGTACATCGGCCACCTGCGATCATTCCCCAAAGAGGAAGAATGAGGATCTGACAGAGGAGAAGATAGAGATCTTGTGTTCCATTCCTGCTAAGCAGGAACACCGATCTCTGTCTTCATCCAGTCAGTCCATCCCCCACACAGTTAGCAAGCACCAGCTAGGCACATACTTAATCCTTTGATTGCCCCTGATGTTAACCCCTTCCCTGCCAGTGTCATTAGTACAGTGACAATGCATATTTTTTTAGCACTGATCGCTGTATTAGTGTCACTGGTCCCCAAAAAAGTGTCAATTAGTTGTCTGATTTGTCTGCCGCAATATTGCAGTCCTGCTAAAAATCACCACCATTACTAGTAAAAAAAATTAAATAAATAAAAATGACATAAATATATCCCCTAGTGTGTAGACGCTATAACTTTTTGTGCAAACCAATCAATATACTTTTATTGGGATTTTGAAGAAATTAGATTTTTTGATTTTTTTAACCACTTCAGCCCCAGAAGGATTTACCCCCTTCCTGACCAAGCCATTTTTTGTGATATGGCACTGCGTCGCTTTATCTGACAATTGCGCAGTCGTGCAACACTGTACCCAAACAAAATTTATGTCCTTTTTTCCCACAAATAAAGTTTCTTTTGGTGGTATTTGATCACCTCTGCGTTTTTTACTTTTTGTGCTATAAGCAATAAAAGAGCGACAATTTTGAAAACAAACTATATTTTTTACTTTTTGCTATATCAAATATCCCAAATAAAAAAAAAACGAATTTCTTCATCAGTTTAGGCCGATATATATTCTTCTACATATTTAAAGAAAAAAAAATTGCAATAAGCGTATTGATTGGTGGCGCAAAAGTTATAGCATCTACAAAATAGGGGATAGATTTATGGCATTTTTATTTTTTTTATTTTTTTTTACTAGTAATGGCGGCAATCTGTGGTTTTCATCGGGACTGCAACATTGAGGCGGACAGATGAAACACTTTTGACACATTTTTGGGAGCATTGACATTTATACAGCGATCAGAGCTAAAAATAGCCACTGATTACTGTATAAATGTCACTGGCAGGGAAGGGGTTAACACTAGGGGGCGATCAAGGGGTTTAATGTGTTCCCTCAGTGTGTGTTCTAACTGTGGGGGGGGGGGGTGGGACTGATCTGGGGAGGAGACTGATCATTGTTTCTATATACTAACAACAGATAAGTCTCCTCACCCATGACAGATTGTGGATTTGTGTGTTTACACACACAAATCCACGTTCTCACTCTGTCAGGAGCGATCATGGGTGCCCAGCTGACTCCGGCGGCAGGTGCGCATGCGTGCCCCCTTTACTCCTTAAAGCGCCCACCGTACAGCTATGGTGATTTGCGCAGGAGTACCATTGACGGCGGACAGTCGGCAAGTGGTTAATTGGGTGTGTTGTATAGCAGAAAGTAAAAAAGAAAGGTTTTTTTTTTCAAAATTGTCGCTTTTTTATTTATAGTGCAAAAAATAAAAACCACAGAGGTGATCAAATGCCACCAAAAGAAAGTTCTTTTTGTGGGAAAAAAAGTACATTCATTTTATATGGGTAAAATGTTGCATGACAGCGCAATTGTCAGGTAAAGTAACGCAGTGACGGATCGCAAAAAATGGCCTGGTTATGAAGGGGGGTAAACCTTTTGGGGCTGAAGTGGTTAACATACTGTATACAACTGTACAAATTTCTAAAAAGCAGCAAAAAAAAAAAAAAAAAAACAATCTATCACTTTTTCTGAAATGTTGCACTGGATTGTAAGATATATACACTTGAAATGAAATAAAAAGTAGCGTATAAATGGTGCCAAAAGTCTTCAATCAAGAAAACAACTGGAAAAAAACAAAAAAAAAAACAAACAAATGTCCACAAATAATAAACCTAACAGTGAAAAAACTTGTAAGTCTCTCAATATAGGTGAATAAAATCCTGTCGGTGAGTGGGAAACAAATGACATGGAATGTCCCACTGAAAACCATGCATGGATGCAGGGAGACAGAAGTTAAAACGCAGGTGAATCAACAAATCATCCCCAAGTTGTATCTCTCAACAACATGCGACTTGGTAAAGATGGTGTGTAAGAAACTCTTACCAGATATGATGGACTCCCTTGTCAGCGACAGGGAGTCACTCTGTTATGGAAATGATTTAAGAGCTACAATCGAGCTCAAGGTTATCTGCTACTGTCTCTAATTTGAAAAGTGTGGATATGCATGCATATAAAAGTAAACACTCTGAGACACGCTCAGAACTGCTAACTCATTACACTTGTGTTTTATTCAAGGCGGTGTTAATGTTTTATACACACAAATACGTCATTGCTATGTTAGTCTAATAGGTACATCTTATTGGTTAAGATAAAAAAAGAAGATGGATAATTTTCATAACGAGGTTTGGCTCTCTTTGTTCTTATCTCCAGTTCCGCGTTCTTCTGTGTGTGGGAGGTAGGGGGTACACGCCATCTTGAGAAAATATAGGAACAGAGCAAATCTGTATACTTATATAATGAGTAAGGAGAAAAATATGTATGCACATAAGAAAATAGACATTTTCAGATTACTATTATTATTATTTACATCACATTCCTTCACAACTCGAGCGGGTTGCCTCTCAGGGCCAGTGAACGGGCATCACAGCTCTGCGAACCTTCTGGGTCAAACTCTGCGTGGATCTCCCGGGGTCGCCAGGTGGGTCCTCCCAAAGGATGGCCAAGGTGCGGATCAGAGGGAACAATGCGTCACGTACAAAGGCTGGAGTGAAGGCTGGTTGAATCTCTCAGTAAGTATGTGGAGAAAAAATAAACAAGCTCCACATAGTGTAGATGAGCAAAAATAGGATTTTTATTGCTAAAAACGCCAGGTAACAATAAAATGTGATCACAGAGTATAAAATCGAAAATGGGCAACAAGGAGGATGCTGGAAGCGCCCGAAGCTTTTCGATCAATGGATCGTCTACTGGGGCATGCAGCATCCCCTCCAAGTTGCCTAATATTTATAAAAAACATTCCAAAAGAGCAAATTGTGTGTGCTGTCAAACAACCTTCCCCATTGGATGAATGGGGTCACATGATCACACCTGGGTGGACCTGACAGGTGTGAAACATCATGCCTTAGTATACATAGTGTGTGATTAACCTGTTGTATGTCACCAAACAGACCTCACATAGAAAAATAATTGAATAATACAACCTCAGACTGTTCAAAAATGAAATAAACAGGGAACGGAATTTGACCTGTTATATAGCACCAAAAAGACCTTACATAGAAAAATAGTAGCATGATATCACATCAGAATGTTCAAACATTTTGTAATGAAGTGGAATGAACAACAAACAGACTTTTATGCACAATACTCCCATTGCTGACACTTCTGTGTCAGCTCTAAAGCAACAGGGAGTCAGTGCCAATCAGGGACTATGTTTCAGGGGGCGGGCGGAGCCAACCACCAATCGCTGTGAAGACAGGAAGTCACTGGCGGCGCCGCCCAACCTCCATAAGACAGACATGGGGAAGTGACGTCGGAGCGCAGGACCAGCTCCGCGTGAATCCCCTGTCATGTGATACCTCTCTCTGGAAGTCAGGGAGAGGAAGAGGGAGGGGGGACGGGCGTCAGATAGAACGTTCCCAACGCCGGTGCCCAGGCTCCTCCCCCGTGTCTCCGGAAGTAACAAAAAACGTGAATAGCAGCCAGAAATCCCACCTCAATGATGGAAAACTGGCAAAAAGTTACCTAAGAAATGGGGAAGGGGACACACCACTCAACAGACGGCAAGGCACAAGGGTAAGGGCCATGCAGTTGAGTGGCGCGCCTGAAAGGAAGGGTAGTGCTCGGCTGACTTCTAACAGTTGAAAATCGAGGGACCCAAAACCAGCACTAAATACATCAATGCTGGCGAGAGCCCCCAAAGTGTAATAATAATCCCTTCCTATCAAAACAACAGACAAGATAAATGAATAAAATGCAATGTCTTCTAAAAAAATGATATAAAATGGGTTCATGAACATTGCATCTACAAAGTAAGAGCCATCCTCATAATGTTAACCGTGCACAAGCCAGTGTGAAAAGCCAACATGCGGAAGGTGTAGCTCACCTCTGAATATAATGTAAGCGCACCCCCAAAAAATTGCGCCAACACAGGGGAAAATAGAATAATGTGGAAATAAACATAGGTGGTAGTATTAAAGGGGAGCACCTGAAAATATATGCAGATGTGATGAAATGAATACATAAAAGGGGGTGTTAGGATGAATTGATAAACGAGTTGAGGTCCCACTCCACGTTCATCCCAAACGGGAAGAAGGACTTCAACTCGTGAATCCAGTATGTCTCGAGACGTGAAACCCCACGCAGACGAGACTCACCCCTCCAGGGCGGGACAAACTTGTCAATAACCTGGAACAGAGTGCCTGTGGGATCCCTGTCATGGTGTTCCAGGTAGTGACGTGGCACAGTGTGCTTGTCCCTACCTTTTTTGATTGCAGCCACGTGTTCATTACCACGAACAGAAAAAGTTCTGATCGTGCGACCCACATATTGTTTGTGGTAAGGACAGGTTATCAGATAAACGATGTATTGTGAGGAACACGTGGTGAAATGCTTCATGGAGTAGGTGCGGGAAGTGACAGTGAACTTAAAAGTGACACTCTTGCGTCTTCCCCCAATATTATGTAGGCAGACCTGGCACTTACGACAGGGGTAGTAACCTTTACACTCCTGAAAGAACGACACTTTTTTGGGGGGGTCTATTATATTTGGGGCGATCTGTCCCTGAATGGACCTAGCGCCTCTAAAGACTACCGAGGCCTGCTTGGGTAAAACAGGACCAAGTAGTCTATCGGTCTGTAATATTCCCCAATGTTTTTTAATAATACGTTTAATCTGTTTAGATTGAATGGAATGGGTGGTAAAAAAGGATAGCTTAGCATTAAATGTAGTGTTGTCTTTAGAGCGTTCTATAAGCGTAGCCTGCCTTTCCGTGAGTAGTGCTCTATTGATTTCGCTGTCTAGCAGGTGAGGGTCGTAACCCTTATCCAGGAATCTGCTTCTGAGGACTTGAGATTGGGATAAAAAATCTGAAGTCTGGGTACAGTTGCGCCTCAATCTTAAAAACTGGCTGCGGGGGACTGACCGAAGCCATTCTTCACGATGGCAGCTGTCGATCGGAATGTACCCATTCCGATCTGTGGGTTTGAAGTAGGTACGGAACTCCAGGTGTTGGTGCACAACTGAAATTTCCAGATCGAGGAAATGCACCTTGGTTGTGCTGGCTTCAAAACTCAACGAAATCCCCCTGTCGTTGGCGTTGAGAGTATTCATGAAGCCCTCGAGTGATGGCCGATCTCCTTCCCAAAGGAGGAGGATGTCGTCTATGTACCTGGCCCAAAGAACCAATTCGGGTCTCCGGGCAGCATAGACGACATCCTCCTCCCACTGGGCCATGAAGAGGCTAGCGAGACTGGGGGCAAATTTGGCCCCCATGGCCACGCCCCTCTGTTGTAAAAAGAATTTGTCCTGAAACCAGAAATAATTATGCCTGGTTGCAAATTTTAACAGCTGCAAAATGAAGTTTTGTTGTAGTGTGGGGAGTCTTCCATCTCTGGAGAGATGGTTTTCGACTGCTTCAAAACCCAGATGGTGTGGTATGCACGTATATAACGCTGTAACGTCAGCTGTAACCAGGAAAGTATCTTTCTTAATTACAACAGACTCCAATAGTTTAATTGTGTCTCGGGTGTCCTTCAGATAGGAGGGGGTGGCCTGGACAAGTGGTTGTAAGTAGAAGTCCACGTATTTGCCAATCCTCGCCGTAACCGAATCTATCCCGCTGACAATGGGTCGGCCGGGAGGATTGGTTGGGTTCTTATGAACCTTGGGAAGATAGTATATGGCGGGAATACGTGGTACTTGGGGGACCAAAAAGCATTTTTCCTTTTTGTTGAGAATTCCCAAGGAAAAGCCTTCCTCTACCAATTCAACCAGAGCTTTTTTGAAGGAAATTGTGGGATCCCTAGGGATGCACTGATAAGTATCAGAGTCCCCTAAAATCCTATTCATCTCTTGAAGATAATCAGCTTTATCAAGAACAACGATGCCTTGCCCTTATCCGCCGGGCGGATGACCAGGTTCTTATTTTCACACAGTGATTTTAAACCCGTCTTGATGTCAGGTTTGACATAAAAGCGTTTCCGACATTTAGCCAGTCTATCCAGGTCCTCCAAGACCAAACTCTTGAAGACCTGGATAGAAGGGGCCAAGGTGCCAGGGGGATTGAATAGGGACGAGTTGGACAATCCCGAATGGATTACCTGAGGCTGCAAACACGTTCCCTCGGTAAAAGGTACGGTTCTATTGTGAGTAGATGTCTGATATACCAACCCGCATACAAACCAGAATCCAGAGAACCCCCACCTCCCAAAAGAAGTGCAGAACAAGGACCACCCAGACCACCCGGGGGTCCCCCCCCACCGGGAGGCCGGGGTGGGAGGGGCGCCCCGAGGACAAGAGGTCGGTCTAGAGGACACCTGGTAGATCCTCACAACAAGGTTAACTCGCGGGTTCCCCCTTCTAATTATGTAGACCCCCGTAATTATCACACCCCACCACAGCGGAGTTTGGATCATAGCTATCACTCTCCGATTCGTGTGAACAACAGATTCAGCCCTCTTAGGGACAATGTCCCCTTACATTTACAATCAAAGTAGGCCAGGCCCCCACCATCCTCAGGGTTTTCAGAGGACCACAGACTACCATCCAGGAAATTTAGACAGAAAAGAGGGACCAGAGGGGGGAGGAGGGTCCAACACCAAAAGGAAAAGAGTGTAAGAGGAATGGGTATTTTCAATTTGAGTTCTGCTGTACTAACAGAAGCTGAGAAATCAGTCCTGGACAGAGGACTCAAGTTTGTACCCCCCAAACCACTTAACCACTTTGCAACATTCATTGATGTTCTTAAATTCACCCGGAAGTTGAGTGTACAAAGGCATTTTCTCACCAAAATCACTCCCCCTATACACCACACCACTGTTCCAGTCACCACCCCAGCGGTGACATCTACTCACAATAGAACCGTACCTTTTACCGAGGGAACGTGTTTGCAGCCTCAGGTAATCCATTCGGGATTGTCCAACTCGTCCCTATTCAATCCCCCTGGCACCTTGGCCCCTTCTATCCAGGTCTTCAAGAGTTTGGTCTTGGAGGACCTGGATAGACTGGCTAAATGTCGGAAACGCTTTTATGTCAAACCTGACATCAAGACGGGTTTAAAATCACTGTGTGAAAATAAGGACCTGGTCATCCGCCCGGCGGATAAGGGCGGAGGCATCGTTGTTCTTGATAAAGCTGATTATCTTCAAGAGATGAATAGGATTTTAGGGGACTCTGATACTTATCAGTGCATCCCTAGGGATCCCACAATTTCCTTCAAAAAAGCTCTGGTTGAATTGGTAGAGGAAGGCTTTTCCTTGGGAATTCTCAACAAAAAGGAAAAATGCTTTTTGGTCCCCCAAGTACCACGTATTCCCGCCATATACTATCTTCCCAAGGTTCATAAGAACCCAACCAATCCTCCCGGCCGACCCATTGTCAGCGGGATAGATTCGGTTACGGCGAGGATTGGCAAATACGTGGACTTCTACTTACAACCACTTGTCCAGGCCACCCCCTCCTATCTGAAGGACACCCGAGACACAATTAAACTATTGGAGTCTGTTGTAATTAAGAAAGATACTTTCCTGGTTACAGCTGACGTTGCAGCGTTATATACGTGCATACCACACCATCTGGATTTTGAAGCAGTCGAAAACCATCTCTCCAGAGATGGAAGACTCCCCACACTACAACGAAACTTCATTATGCAGCTGTTAAAATTTGCAACCAGGCATAATTATTTCTGGTTTCAGGACAAATTCTTTTTACAACAGAGGGGCGTGGCCATGGGAGCCAAATTTGCCCCCAGTCTCGCTAACCTCTTCATGGCCCAGTGGGAGGAGGATGTCGTCTATGCTGCCCGGAGACCTGAATTGGTTCTTTGGGCCAGGTACATAGACGACATCCTCCTCCTTTGGGAAGGAGATCGGCCATCACTCGAGGGCTTCATGAATACTCTCACCGCCAACGACAGGGGGATTTCGTTGAGTTTTGAAGCCAGCACAACCAAGGTGCATTTCCTCGATCTGGAAATTTCAGTTGTGCACCAACACCTGGAGTTCCGTACCTACTTCAAACCCACAGATCGGAATGGGTACATTCCGATCGACAGCTGCCATCGTGAAGAATGGCTTCGGTCAGTCCCCCGCAGCCAGTTTTTAAGATTGAGGCGCAACTGTACCCAGACTTCAGATTTTTTATCCCAATCTCAAGTCCTCAGAAGCAGATTCCTGGATAAGGGTTACGACCCTCACCTGCTAGACAGCGAACCCAATAGAGCACTACTCACAGAAAGGCAGGCTACGCTTATAGAACGCTCTAAAGACAACACTACATTTAATGCTAAGCTATCCTTTTTTACCACCCATTCCATTCAATCTAAACAGATTAAACGTATTATTAAAAAACATTGGGGAATATTACAGAACGATAGACTACTTGGTCCTGTTTTACCCAAGCAGGCCTCGGTAGTCTTTAGAGGCGCTAGGTCCATTCAGGGACAGATCGCCCCAAATATAATAGACCCCCCCAAAAAAGTGTAATTCTTTCAGGTGTGTAAAGGTTACTACCCCTGTCGTAAGTGCCAGGTCTGCCTACATAATATTGGGGGAAGACGCAAGAGTGTCACTTTTAAGTCCACTGTCACTTCCCGCACCTACTCCATGAAGCATTTCACCACGTGTTCCTCACAATACATCGTTTATCTGATAACCTGTCCTTGCCACAAACAATATGTGGGTCGCACGATCAGAACTTTTTCTGTTCGTGTTAATGAACACGTGGCTGCAATCAAAAAAGGTAGGGACAAGCACACTGTGCCACGTCACTACCTGGAACACCATGACAGGGATCCCACAGGCACTCTGTTCCAGGTTATTGACAAGTTTGTCCCGCACTGGAGGGGTGAGTCTCGTCTGCGTGGGGTTTCAGGTCTCGAGACATACTGGATTCACGAGTTGAGGTCCTTCTTCCCGTTTGGGATGAACGTGGAGTGGGACCTCAACTCATTTATCAATTCATCCTAACACCCCCTTTTTTGTATTCATTTCATCACATCTGCATATATTTTCAGGTGCTCCCCTTTAATACTACCACCTATGTTTATTTCCACATTATTCTATTTTCCCCTGTATTGGCGCAATTTTTTGGGGGTGCGCTTACATTATATTCAGAGGTGAGTTACACCTTCCGCATGTTGGCTTTTCACACTGGCTTGTGCACGGTTAACATTATGAGGATGGCTCTTACTTTGTAGATGCAATGTTCATGAACCCATTTTATATCATGTTTTTAGAAGACATTGCATTTTATTCATTTATCTTGTCTGTTGTTTTGATAGGAAGGGATTATTATTACACTTTGGGGGCTCTCGCCAGCATTGATGTATTTAGTGCTGGTTTTTGGTCCCTCGATTTTCAACTGTTAGAAGTCAGCCGAGCACTACCCTTCCTTTCAGGCGCGCCACTCAACTGCATGGCCCTTGCCCTTGTGCCTTGCCGTCTGTTGAGTGGTGCGTCCCCTTCCCCATTTCTTAGGTAACTTTTTGCCAGTTTTCCATCATTGAGGTGGGATTTCTGGCTGCTATTCACGTTTTTTGTTACTTCCGGAGACACGGGGGAGGAGCCTGGGCACCGGCGTTGGGAACGTTCTATCTGACGCTCGTCCCCCCTCCCTCTTCCTCTCCCTGACTTCCAGAGAGAGGTATCACATGACAGGGGATGCACGTGGAGCTGGTCCTGCGCTCCGACGTCACTTCCCCATGTCTGTCTCATGGAGGTTGGGCGGCGCCGCCAGTGACTTCCTGTCTTCACAGCGATTGGTGGTTGGCTCCGCCCGCCCCCTGAAACATAGTCCCTGATTGGCACTGACTCCCTGTTGCTTTAGAGCTGACACAGAAGTGTCAGCAATGGGAGTATTGTGCATAAAAGTCCGTTTCTTGTTCATTCCACTTCATTACAAAATGTTTGAATATTCTGATGTGATATCATGCTACTATTTTTCTATGTAAGGTCTTTTTGGTGATATATAACAGGTCAAATTCCGTTCCCTGTTTATTTCATTTTTGAACAGTCTGAGGTTGTATTATTCAATTATTTTTCTATGTGAGGTCTGTTTGGTGACATACAACAGGTTAATCACACACTATGTATACTAATGCATGATGTTTCACACCTGTCAGGTCCACCCAGGTGTGATCATGTGACCCCATTCATCCAATGGGGAAGGTTGTTTGACAGCACACACAATTTGCTCTTTTGGAATGTTTTTTATAAATATTAGGCAACTTGGAGGGGATGCTGCATGCCCCAGTAGACGATCCATTGATCGAAAAGCTTCGGGCGCTTCCAGCATCCTCCTTGTTGCCCATTTTCGATTTTATACTCTGTGATCACATTTTATTGTTACCTGGCGTTTTTAGCAATAAAAATCCTATTTTTGCTCATCTACACTATGTGGAGCTTGTTTATTTTTTCTCCACATACTTACTGAGAGATTCAACCAGCCTTCACTCCAGCCTTTGTACGTGACGCATTGTTCCCTCTGATCCGCACCTTGGCCATCCTTTGGGAGGACCCACCTGACGACCCCGGGAGATCCGCGCAGAGTTTGACCCAGAAGGTTCGCAGAGCTGTGATGCCCGTTCACTGGCCCTGAGAGGCAACCCGCTCGAGTGACTCCCTGTCACTGACAAGGGAGTCCATCATATCTGGTAAGAGTTTCTTACACACCACCTTTACCAAGTTGCATGTTGTTGAGAGATACAACTTGGGGATGATTTGTTGATTCACCTGCGTTTTAACTTCTGTCTCCCTGCATCCATGCATGGTTTTCAGTGGGACATTCCATGTCATTTGTTTCCCACTCACCGACAGGATTTTATTCACCTATATTGAGAGACTTACAAGTTTTTTCACTGTTAGGTTTATTATTTGTGGACATTTGTTTGGTTTTTTTTTCAGTTGTTTTCTTGATTGAAGACTTTTGGCACCATTTATGCGCTACTTTTTATTTCATTTCACATGTTTCTTTGGTTGTTGTCACCTTGTAAGTAGCTGCTCCGCACCATATATTCTTTCAATTTAGCACAGTGTACACTTTTATTAGATATATACACTTAAAGAGGTTGAATTTGGTAAATATCATCAGTTTTTAGTTAAAGGAAAAAAATTTGAAAAGGCATGAAACACTGTTTTGCAGATTTTCAGACAGCACTGTAATACTGTATAATAATATACGACAGAGTGCCTTGTCATAGACTTGCCGGGCACCAGATAGCATGGTACAAAAGTACAATGCTATCTGGTTGCAGTACATTCCCAAAAGAAGCGCATGCACTACTTTTGGTGTGGTGTGGTGCAATTTCAGCCCATTCAAAATAAATGGGCTGAAATCGCACTGCACAGAACTGCATGTGATCCAAACAGGAACACACATCGCAATTCACATGCAGTCCCTAGTGTGAATGGACCCTTACTTTAAATTTAATTGTGGTGCCTTATATTACCTCCAGGCTATCAGCCTCCATCTTTTCTGGGTTCAGATGATGATCTTTCTATGCACAGGGCCCATACATTACGACCTTCTCCTGCCCTGGACTATATGTCCCATGAGGCATTGCTCCTTACACATAGAAATGCAAAAATCTCATAATTATTTTATGTCATAACTGAAGAATACACAAAAAAAAAAAAAAAACAACTAGCAGGTGTACTGATCAACAGTTTAGTATAGCCCTCCAGCTGGCTTTTGGTGATAATTAGACAAGTCAAAGGGTGCTGCACCCTATTAAGGATGAGCCGAACACCCTCCTGTTCGGTTCGCAGCAGAACAGGCTGCGAACAGGCAAAAAATTTGGCAGAACATGCAAACACTGTTAAAGTCTATGGGACAAGAACATGAATAATTGAAAGTGCTAATTTTAAAGGCTTATATGCAAGTTATTGTCATAAAAAGTGTTTGGGGACCCGGGTCCTGCCCCAGGGGACATGGATCAACGCAAACATTTTTTTTACAAAACGGCTGTTTTTTCGGGAGCAGTGATTTTTTTTAATGCTTAAAGTGAAACAATAAAAATGAAATATTCCTTTAAATATCATGCCTGGGGGGTGTCTATAGTATGCCTGTAAAATGGCGCAGATTTCCTGTGTTTAGAACAGTACCACAGCAAAATGACATTCCAAACTGATTGCGGCTGTAATGAATTGTTGGTTCTCAGCAATATAGATAAAACTCATTGGAAAAAAAGAGCATGGGATCCCCCCAGTCCATTACCAGGCCCTTTGGGTCTGGTATGAATATTAAGGGGAACCCCAAACCAAAATTTGAAAAAAAAATTGCGTAGAGGTCCCCCTAAAATCCATACCAGGCCCTTCAGGTCTGGTATAGATTTTAAGGGGAGCCCTGCTCCAAATTTAAAAAAATGGCTTAGGGGTCACCCCAAAATCCATACCAGACCCTTATCTGAGCACACAACCTGGCAGGCTGCAGGAAAAGAGGGGGGGATGATAGAGCGTACCAGGCCACATGCCTGTACTGTACCAGGCCATATGCCCTCACCACAGTTATATAAGAGCTGTCACAGCGAAGACGCATCAGACGGTGAGCTATTTTTTTTTTCCGGTCCGGGCGGCGTGATGGAAGATGAATGGACATCGTGGAACATTTTTGTTTTTTTATTTTTTAATAAAGGATTTGTCCCAAGCTGTGTCTTGTCTTTTTTACCATTTTGACACTTTTTTTGTGAAATGGTAGAGGTACATTTGTACCCCGTTACCATTTCACATGGGGGGAGGCTGGGATCTGGGGGTCCCCTTGTTAAAGGGGGCTTCCAGATTCCGATAAGCCCCCCGCCCGCAGACCTCCACAACCACCGGGCAAGGGTTGTGGGGATGAGGCCCTTGTCCCCATCAACATGGGGACAAGGTGCTTTGGGGGGCTACCCCAAAGCACCCTCCCAGTTTTGAGGGCATGTGGCCTGGTATCGTTCAGGGGGGGTCTCTCTCATCCCCCCCCTATTTTCCTGCTGCCTGCCAGGTTGCGTGCTCTGATAAGGGTCTGGTATGGATTTTGGGGGGACCCCTACGCCATTTTTTTTTTATTTGGCACAGGGTTGCCCTTAAAATCTGTATGGATTTTGGGGGGGACCCCTACGCCATTTTTTTTTATTTGGTGCAGGGTTCCCCTTAATTTTCATATCAGACCCAAAGGGCCTGATATGGATTTTAAGGGAACCCCCACACAATTTTTTTTTTAAATTTTGGTTCGGGGTTCCCCTTAATATTCATACCAGACCCGAAGGGCCTGGTAATGGACTGGCGGGAATCCCATGCTCTTTTTTCAATGAGTTTTATCTACATTGCCGAGACCCAACAATTCATTACAGCCGCGATCAGTTTTAAATGACAATTTTTCCTTTCAAAATGTCATTTTGCTGTGGTACTGTTCTAAACACGGGAAAAATGCACCACTTTACAGGCATATTATAGACATCCCCCAGGCACAACATTTAAAGGAATATTTAATTTTTATTGTTTCACTTTAAGCATTAAAAAAAATTACTGCTCCTGAAAAAACAGCCGTTTTAAAAAAAAATTTGGGATTGATACATGTCCCCTGGGGCAGGACCCAGGTCCCCAAACACTTTTTATGACAATAACTTGCATATAAGCCTTTAAAATTAGCACTTTTGACTTTTCACGTTAGTGTCCCATAGACTTTAACGGTGTTCCGGCAGCTTTCGAATTTGCCGCGAACACCGCATATTCTTTGCTGTTCAGCGAAGAGGCGAACACCGGATGTTCGAGTTGAACATCGGGCTCATCTGCACTCTCTATGGATTCTCTGGGTGGCAGGAACACATCTAGACAAAACACAAAAGAAGAGAGTGCAAAGCCGTCCTAGTGTAACTTGGCTTTAATATGGTGAATTTAAAAACACTACAATGGTCAAACTTACCTGTGAAGAGGTACAGTAAAATGTGAAGATAGATACAGCATAAGGATTTCACTGTGGCTGAACTCCTATAACCACCTCAAGATTCCGATGGGAAGGGGCAGCCGTGGATGTTCAACTTAGCTGCCCGGACCCTGGCAGCACATCCGAGGCTATCCACCACCACGCTGAACGCGTGTTTCGGAGGCATGGCCTCTTTCCTCAGGTCTGAGGAAGGAGGCCATGCCTCCGAAATGCACTGTTATGGCAACTGTGTGACGTCCTCATTCTATTCCCCCCTGTATCCTGTTTGTGTGGGTTTGTGTGTCCTCGAAGAGCAAAGCTGGCTGGACTGGGTGCATGTGCATTAGAATCTGCATGTTGAGTCTGATGGTGGATAGCCTCAGTTGCTGATATTGAAACATCCAACTAACTGCTAGTAAAATGCCTGCTACTTCACCAGGATGTACTATGCTTGCTTCATACATTTGGGTAAAACCTAAAGGCACAAGCAGTCAAGGAAGTCAGGCAATAGCAGATATCAGGCAGGTATAGCCTTTGGATCAGCTTTTGGTCCATTTGGTCCCGGGTAATCAGAAATCGTCCAAAATAATACTAAAACTTGGAATCAGCTCTGGACATCACATAATTCATGAAATTTGGTTAAAATCATATGCTGTCCAAATGTTGGGATCAGCTCTAATTTTAAATTCTAAATATAAAATTGATAGAATGATTTGACCAGATTCTAGTTAATAACTAGAGCGAGGAATTAACACAACTAAAGTATATATTATTTTTCTTCAGGTGATTATAAATAAACAGAAAAAGGACTTTAGCTTCAAGAATGAGACCAAGTCTCTGGAGATTTGTGACGCTCTCATTAGGAATCTTACTGTGGACCTTGAGAAAGCTTTGGTTGAGGGAGCGTACATCAAGCCTGGAGGACATGGGAAGTTCAAGCAGGATTTGAAGATCATAGAAACAAAATACAATAATGAACCTGGAAAAGGTGAAAAGGTCAGTGGGCTTGGTTTACTAAAAAAAAAGAAAAGAAATGCATCACTTTACATGTAGGAACATGTATTTACAAGATGGCATCTTCCATCTTTTCTAGCGGGCTCATTCTATCAGTCCAAGTACTGGTGAAACAAAACATATTTCAACTCAAATTTACTTTAAAGTGAGATACAACAAAATATATATACCATATTTGCTCTTATCATAATGCTCACAATTTACTGTAAATGAGATGTTATAAAACATAAAGTGTATGTAAAGGCATTCTTAGCTAAAGCAGAGCAGAATTAAAACCTCCATCGGGTTATTTTTTGCTACCTGTGTCCTGCTTGAGAGAGTTTCCTTTACTGCCTGTCCTAATGATTCAACAGGAAATCAGAGGAAATCTCTATAAAGTGAATGGAATTCCCATCTTAGACAGTTGTCATAGGGACAGCTGTTCCAGTGAGGGGAATTGTGCTCACTTCTTGCTCTGATGACAACTCAAACATTTGTAATTGATCATTACTTGCATCATTCATCATTACTTGATCACCAGGACTAATTAAGTCTCCCCAATGGGGACACAGCAATGAAAAAAATCTATCAGGGGCCTAACAATTCCCAACTCTATCTAAAACTAAATGACTCTGTGTGACCAATACCAAGGGTCATATAGATAGGGCCCTTTCAAACTGAAACAACATAATGTAAAATGTATCCCTTTAAAACCTATGGAACTCTTCACACCAATGTGCTGTGGGTGCAGTGTGTTTTTAAATGTCCTGCATGCTCCATTTTTGGTGCATGTTTAAAAAGCACACCAAAAACACACCACACCATTGAAATTAATGGAAATGCATAAAAAATGCACCAAAAATGTATAATCTTATTTTCAACTGAGCAGTGTGAAAGGGCCCATAGAGTCATCTGTTCTTTATTGCCTTCTCAACTGCAATCAATCTAAAAAGCCAGATGTGGTTCTGTGCTGGTAAGACAATATATTGTTCTGTCTTACAACATAGGAAAATAATAATTGCACACCAGTTGTCTGATTTTGTTATGCCAGCTTTGGTAATAAGAATGAAATGGACATTTTCCAAGCTTCCAGAAAGCTGCTCAGGAAGCATTTTTTTGGGTTGTATGCAAATCAGAGAGGCTAAAAGTTATTTTCCAGCAGTTCTCTTAACTATATTAACTGATTGATGTTAGAGAACTTTCAGACGACTGATGAAATTATTGATTTTTTAATAGTTGTTTTTTCTTTTCACTTTTTTTTTTGTTTAGCAAAAAGACAGGAGGCACCTTGAAAGTTGCTATCAATCAATGCCATAGCTTTCTGCAATATAGTGTGTATATATGGTGTGAAGACTTCAAGACTAGAGCTTCAAGGATGCAGTCCACTGTCCTAATTGCATCCACTTCCGGACTGGCTCACAATGATATATGTCGCCACTTTGAAGAGGATTATTGTTGTTATGGCAGCAGCTAGTATCCTCTTCTTCAGCGAGCGGTCTGCTTTCAGATAAAAGTGGTCTCTGCGGCAGATTCGCAGCGAGATCACTTTTATGGGGGGCGGGAGAGGCCCCCCTCCCGCGGCGCTCCGGTCGTCTTCGCCACTTACCGGAGCTGTCGGTAGCGCAGAGACGATCGGGTCCTCTTTCCTGCTTGTCTGGCTGTCGACTGAGACTGATTGGAAGATGGCCCCCGCTCGGCTCCATAGCAAACGTCACCTCTGCACAATGCTCTTAAAGAAGACTTTTTTTTTTTCAAATGATATATTTTTTTTATTGCATTTTAGTGTAAATATGAGATCTGAGGTCTTTTTGACCTCAGATCTCACATTTAAGAGATCCTGTCATGCTTTTTTTCTATTACAAGGGATGTTTACATCCCTTGTAATAGGAATAAAAGTGACCCAATTTTTTTTTAAAAGGACAGTGTAAAAATAAAAAATAAAAAGCAAAATAAATAAGAATTTTTTTTTTTTAAAGCGCCCCGTCCCACTGAGCTCACGCGCTGAACAAATGCATACGTGAGTAGCGCCCGCATATGAAAACGGTGTTCAAACCACACATGTGAGATATCACCACGATCGGTAGAGCGAGAGCAATAATTCTAGCCCTAGATCTCCTCTGTAACTCAAAACATGCAACCTGTAGAAATTTTAAAATGTCGTCTATGCAAATTTTTAAGAGTAAAAGTTTGTCGCTATTCCACGAGTGGGCACAATTTTAAAGCGTCACATGATGGTTTTCAATTTACTCGGCGTAACATTATCTTTCACAAAAAAAGAAAAAAATAGGCTAACTTTGTGCAAATCCGGTGTGACAGAAAGTATTGCAACGACTGCCATTTTATTCTCTAGGGTGTTAGAAAAAAAACAATATATAATGTTTGGGGGTTCTAAGTAATTTTCTAGCAAAAAAAAAAAAAAATGATTTTACCTTGTAAACAACAAATCTCAAAAAGAGGCTTGATCCTTAAAGCGGAGTTCCAACGACATGTTCTAATCTTTTTTAAACATTTCTAAAGGTCAGAACATTAACATATAACACTCACTTGTTTAGAAGATTTCCCCCGATGTCCACTGTAATATAAAAAATTAAGTTATATAATCGTGTCCTGGCCGTTCCCATTTTGCTTGTGGGCATGTGAAGCCCACAAGCACTATCTTCCGGGTTACGGTGCTGCTGCTGGACCAGCATGCACCGCCCCGTTCTCACGCTATGCAGTAATGCGCCGTAGCAGCGCTGTAAAGTATACAGGTTGCCATAACAACAGACAGCATCATCGGAAGTGCCCGCCCCATTGTAATGGCATCCTAGCCCTCCGTGCAGCCCACTGACTCCTGGGAAATGATGACACACATCTCCCAGGAGCAGTAGCGAGCGGAGGCACAGAGGGAAGTGAAGTCAGGAGCCCAGGCGCTGAAGGAGACAGATTTTGAGGGACCACGTAGCAACAGGCATAAAAAGGCAAGTAAAAAAAGTCATTTCTCCAAATGTTTTTTTTAATTATTTATTTCTTGCACATTAATGACATTTTTTTTGGGTGGAACTCCACTTTAAGTGGTTAAATGCTTTCACCCAATTGTCTTCTTTAACCTCCCTGGCGGTATGATTCTTTCTGATTTTAGGTGCTGAAAGTGGTACAATTATTTTGCACAGAAATTTGGCGTTTTATATTGTAGGCCTGTAATTCTTAGGAATAGTTCACTTAAATCTGTCCAAACAAGAGTCTAGTAGACATCCAGGGTATGATAAAGTTTGAAAAACGAAATAAAAAATTATAATATAATAAATAACTATAAATAGTTTTTGGTTGCTATGGACAATCTCCAGTTTCCTGGCAGAAAGAACAGTTTTATATATATAAAACTGCATGCAGGACAATGGGCAGACCACTAGGGACAAAGGGGATGTGTAGTTATTTGATACAGTACTGTAATCTGTATCTATACTGTGTGTTTCACTTTTGAATTTACCGCCGAACTCCGTCCCCGTGCGTCGCACCGCTCGCAGGGAACGGAGCTCGGCACTGTGAATCGAACGAGACACAGTGGCTCGCCGATCACAGCGGAGAGACATTGCAGGATCCTGGGGACAAGGTAAGTAACCTCTTCCTGGATCCTGCGATGCAAGCCCGAGTCTGGCTCGGGGATACCGCTTTTGGTATGAAAAATCCAACCCGAGCCAGACTCGGGAATACCGCCAGGGAGGTTAAACAAAAGTCTTTTTTTTCCACAAACTTTTTTTGGGGATTTTCAAGAAGATTTAAAAAAGGATAAGATATCACAAACAAAGGCAAGTTTGTTACATACTGCCATCTGTTCGGCAGAGGTAGAATGAACATACAAGTACAATAGACCTTCATGGAATGCACAGTATCTCACAAAAATGAGTACACCCCTCACATTTTTGTAAATATTTTATTCTATCCTTTCATGTGACAACACTGAAGAAATGACACTTTGCTACAATGTAAAGTAGTGAGTGTACAGCTTGTATAACAGTGTAAATTTATTGTCCCCTCAAAATAACTCAACACATAGCCATTAATGTCTAAACCGCTGGCAACAAAAGTGAGTACACCCCTAAGTGAAAATGTCCAAATTGGGCCCAAATTATCAATATTTTGTGTGGACACCATTATATTCCAGCACTGCCTTAACCCTCTTGGGCATGGAGTTCACCAGAGCTTCACAGGTTGCCACTGGAGTCCTCTTCCACTCCTCAATGACAACATCACGGAGCTGGTGGATGTTAGAGACCTTGTGCTCCTCCACCTTCTATTTGAGGATGCCCCACAGATGCTCAATAGGGTTTAGGTCTGGAGACATGCTTGGCCAGTCCATCACCTTTACCCTCAGCTTCTTTAGCAAGCCAGTGGTCGTCTTGGAGGTGTGTTTGGGTTCGTTATGTGGCCCAGGATGGGGATCATGCTCTTCTTCAGTGTTTCACAGTACATGTTGGCATTCATGGTTCCCTCAATGAACTGTAGCTCCCCAGTGCTAGCAGCACTCATGCAGCCCCAGACCATGACACTCCCACCACCATGCTTGACTGTAAGCAAGAAACACTTGTCTTTGTACTCCTCACATACTGGGGAGCACACCCTAAAATGCTTTACAATCAAGATGGTGCTGCTATAAGACCAAAAACAGTACAAAATAGATTACAGCACACACATACAAAAATAACATTTATCCTGCAAGGCTAGTTAAAAACACCTGAACATATTCAAAAATACGGGGGTTTGGTCACACTATATGGTCATATAGCGCTAAGCCAACTTACTGCGACAAAGTACCCCAAATTAGTGGGTCCTACCCTAGTAATAGAATGAAATAACCTGTGTCTCAACCATGGGAGATAAACTCCTCTATGTGGGAGAACTGAAGGGATTCCTCCTATGCACTGGCGGTCACTAATGAGAGGTAATGAAGAGGGGGAGTGGTGCTGCAGCCCAAGAGACCTAGTCAGGGTCTATACAATATACAAAAACATACTTGGGGGCACACCCTAAAATGCTTTACATTCAAGATGGTGCTGCTATAAGACCAAAAACAGTACAAAGCAGATTACAGCGCACACACACAAAAATGACATTTATCCTGCAAGGCTAGTTAAAAACACCTGAACATATTCAAAAATATGGGGGTTTGGTCACACTATATGGTCATTTAGTGCTAAGCCAACTTACTGCGACAAAGTACCCCGAATTAGTGGGTCCTACCCTAGTAATAGAATGAAAGAACCTGTGTCTCAACCATGAGAGATAAACTCTTCTATGTGGGAGAACTGAAGGGATTCCTCCTATGCACTGGTGGCCACTAATGAGAGGTAATGAAGAGGGGGAGGGGTGCTCCAGCCCAAGAGATCTGGTCAGAGTGACGTAACCGGGTGACCCCACCCCACTCTGATGCTACGGGGAAGCCATAGGGATGTCCCCGTTCGTCAGAGGGGGGCGGGGTCACCCGGCAACGTCACTGTGTGGCCCCGCCCTTAGTTATAAAAGAACTGTTACCTGATGGTCATTACAGTGTGTGCCACCTATGGAGGCGGATCGGTGGCGGCATGTGGGGTTTTTTTTTCAGTCCGGTAGAGCGAGAGAAGATGAATGGACTTCGTGGAACATTTTTATTTTTTTATTTTTTAATAAAGTTGTCCCAAGCCGTGTCTTGTCATTTTTACCATTATCATACTTTTTTGGTGAAATGGTAGGGGTACATTTGTACCCCGTTACCATTTTACATGGGGGGAGGCCAGGATCTGGGGGTCCCCTTGTTAAAGGGGGCTTCCAGATTCCGATAAGCCCCCCGCCCGCAGACCCCCACAACCACTGGGCAAGGGTTGTGGGGATGAGGCTCTTGTCCCTATCAACATGGGGACACAGTGCTTTGGGGGGCAAAGCATGTTAAGGGCATGTGGACCTGGTACGGTTCAGGGGGGACGCTCTCTCGTCCCCCTCCCCTCTTTTACTGTGGCCTGCCAGGTTGCGTGCTGGGATAAGGGTCTGGTATGGATTTTGAGGGGGACCCCCATGCCATTTTTTTTAAATTTTGGTTCAGGGTTCCCCTTAATAATTATACCAGACCCAAAGGGCCTGATAATGGACTGTGGGGGAATCCCATGCCGTTTTTTTTATGACTTTTATGTGTATAGCCGGGACTGACAATTCATTAATAACTGCAAGTACTTTTAAATGACTTGTTTTCCTTTAGAAATGTCATTATGTGCAGGGACTGTTGTAAACAAGGGAAACATCACTTTACAGGCATACTATAGACACCCCCAGGTACGAAATTTAAAGGAATATTACACTTTTATTGTTTCACTTTAAGCGTTATTAAAATCACTGCTCCCGAAAAAACTCCCGTTTTTAAACTTTTTTTTGCATTGATACATGTCCCCTGGGGCAGGACCCAGGTCCCCAAACACTTTTTTATGACAATAACTTGCATGTAAGCCTTTAAAATTAGCACTTTTGATTATTCTATGTCCCATAGACTTTAACGGTGTTCGAACAAATTTTTTGCCTGTTCGCATGTTCTGCTGCGAACCGAACCGGGGGGGTGTTCGGCTTATCCCTACTGGATACCCCCCCGTAGAATTCCTAGCTGGACTGACCAGTTCCCCTAACTTGAAGGCCCCATAAAATGCCTATGAGAACACCACCTTAAGTAAACTGGCCTCGTAACTGGAAGTATACACCTTACTCACCTGTAACATGAACTCTCGCAATATGGCAAAAGTGACTGGGTGCCTGCTGTCACGTCTCTTATTGCCGTTCCTGTAACCCTTCAAGGCCTGCCTGACCATAAATTCTTTTGTAACATCCCTGCTCCCTCTGACCTTAAACCAAAAGGCCAACCCCGCCATCTTATGGTTAATTAATGATACTGTTGTTCCTTGTTCATAATTTAAACCAATAAAGTATGACATTACTGTGACAATCCCATCTCCCATCACTTGTCCCACCCATCCCAGCAAGTCACACCACTCCTGCCAAACCTTCACATACGTTGACCAAGTACCCTTGCTGACGGATTTCCTGATCAAACCCGCGACAACTCCAATGCGACAGCTGTTGGGGACAAGGACTCCTGTGTTGCTCCGCTTTCGGTGCCAACTCTCGGAATTTGTCCCACTGAAACCAAGACAGAGCATCAGCCATTGCGTTAGTTGTTCCTGGAATGTGCACTGCATACATAAAAATATTTAATTGCAAACAACGCAACACCAGATGACGCCACAATCGCACAAATGACGCAGAGGAGGCCGTCACGTGAATGATGACCTGAATTACCCCCATCTTATCACAATGAAGCCTTATCTTCCTGTCTCGGAAGATGGACCCCCAAATCTCCACTGCCACAATCACCACAAACAGTTCCAGCAATACCAGGTTCTTGAGGAACCCCGCTCCTTGCCAAGACTCATGTCACTTCTCCGCACACCACACCACCAAGTTGAATTTTACGTTTTCCCACCACTAAGCCGATCTCCACCTGTAGCGCATGTAACTTGTCCTCTGGTAATCGACACTCCATAGCCAGTGAATCAACTATTATACCCAAAAAACTAATCTCAACCACTGGGCCAACTGTTTTATCCAGTGCCAGTGGTAGACCGAAATGTTCTGCAATATGCTGCAGCATAGCTAGCAAAATCCCACACAATCTGGAAGAAGGAGGGCCCACGCATAAAAAATCGTCCAAATTATGGATGATAGAGTTTATGCCTGACACATCCCTAACTACCCATTCAACAAATGAACTGAAGGTCTCAAACAGAGAGCATGAGCTCGAACAGCCCATGGGTAAACACCAATCGATGTAAAAATGTCCAGCCACTGACACCCCAACAGGTAAAAACTGTCCGGATGAACTGGCAGCAACCAGAATGCAGCCCCCACGTCCGTTTTTTCCATAAGGGCCACCCTGACCATAGCGCCGGACCCAACAAACTGCGGCATCAAATTAAGTATATGATACCGAGCATGCCTCCGGATCAATGGCATCATTTACAGAACCCCTTTAGGAAAGGACAAGTGATGGATCAAACAAAATTTACCCGGCTCCTTTTTGGGCACTACCCGAAATGGAGAAAACACTAATGCCGCGTACACACAATCAGAAATTTGGCCAGCAAAAGACCGATGAGAGCTTTTGGTCAGAAAATGCGACCATGTGTATGCTCCATCAGACTTTTGCTGGCCGAATTTCCGCCAGCAAAAGATTGAGTGCAGGTTCTCAATTTTCCAGACGGAAAAAGTTTCTATCGGAAATTCCGTTAATGTGTATGCAATTCCGACGCGCCAAAAACCACGCATGCTCAGAATCAAGTACGAGACGGAGCCACTCAGTCTGGTAAAACAACCGTGCGTAATGGAGATGGCACATTCGTCACACTGCAAATTTTTAAATCTTTCAATGCAGCGCATTCTCTTCTTCTTTATAATGCTAGAAGAATGAAGTTGTTTAGCTGCTCATATTGACACAGAGTTCTCACAAACTTGTTTCTTTATTTTTTCTCGACATCTCACGAATAATCTTTTTTGTTTATAAAGCCAGATCTCCATAATAATGTTTTTTTTTAGAGTCATTTTTATTTTTTTCTTAATCAAGATCTCCTGTTGTATTTATTATTTTTTTATTATTATTTTATAGTCATCTCCATATTTTTTTTTTTGTATGTCATGTTTCCACAACAATATTATTATCTTGTATTTGTAAACCTCAAGGAGGTTGCTTGGTGTCCCTTGTTAATTTGACATTGTATATGTAGCGCCCTGCTCCTGAAGAGCAGACGCTATTCTTTTGAAATTTAAATTAGTTAAAGCTACAGTTTGGCTCAACTTATTATTGCCTAAATGTAATGGTTTCTGTGCCAGATTGGCTGGACTGTGCAGATTTCCATCTAACCATGGGGGGTGCTGTCATCATTGGTGGATCGGGAAATACAGTCTGGTCAAACACATTGACTACTGGTTGCTTAGAGGCTTTACGGTGGGAGTGGTTCACACACCGGACATTCTGGGTAGGGGTATTTAAGGCCCAGATGCCATCTTAGGGAGTTTTTTTTGCTATCGGTTGGTCCGCGCTTCCTAACCCCCCGGGCTTGGGGGGGGGTTGGCGCTCCCCACCTCGTGGCCCTCCTGGCCTGGGAGACAATAAATCCTTAAAGTGCTGCCTTGAGCTTGGCAGACCTAAGGCCTAGCTACTAAAGGAAGGATCAGAGTCTTGGTGGCCTATGGGTCAGCATGATGGTCTCTGCGTGAAGAAGCAAGGGACTGCAGTGACCAGGGGAGGACTCTTTGGGAGAGGAACGAGCATAAGGCTGGTATCTTGGGAAGAGCCTGGGAACTCAGTCGGAGACGCATCTTGGATTAGTACCACAGTCAGTTCTTTCAAGACTGTACGGTCTGTGGCAGAGACCGGTTAGATCATCCACAATTTGTTCACCCAGAATTGTAAGGTCTGTGGCAGAGACCGTGTTCGAGCACTGCATCAGCTGCTAGGTCAGTGAGAGGGGCCTATCCGGTGATTGCTGAATCCAGCTTTGGAAGTGTTATTCGCTGGATGTAGAAACTATCTCCGACCGCAACGTCCAAGGTACCTGAATCCCTTTTCACCCTCTGTCTTTCTATTGCATGTGATGTTACTGAATAAAACTTTGAAAGAGAAAAAAGGACTAAGTGTTGGAGCCAGTGTTTCAATTGAACGAGTGATGAGTACCCCTAGGATGGACACTGGAAGTAAGGTAACGGTAAGCCCGAAAGAAAATAATTAGAAATTGCTTTGGGTTGAAGATATTAAAGTAATAATCGGATACTTTGATACACCGGAGAAAGCGTGGTAACGTTGCTACATATATTTGAAATGTACCTGCCTACTCACAAACTGTCCTATTTGAAGAAAAACACATAGGCAATTATTTTCATATTAAAAAAATCTCCACGAACAGCAGCAGATGACATGTATGTCCCCAGGCTGTGGTACTACCACAGCCTGCATCTTCTGTCAAACCAGACTGAACCCAGGCAATCACTTTCTTCTCTTCGCTGCAACCTTCCCTCCATGCTGCCATGCAGCCTTCCCTGCAGCCTTCCCTGCAGCCTTTCCTGCAGTCTGTGGCTCTGGAGGTGGACTTGTGGCAGGAGGAGGAGGAGGAGGAGGATGGGCGAGCGTACAAAAGTGGACGTCATCCGTCATTTGGCCACTCAACCCCTTATGGATGGCCTCAAAAATTATTTTTTCGCATTTGCGGCGTGGGCCCTCCTCCATTTGCTGCAAATTTGAGGCTATATAAATGCCATAGGCCGCTACAGCACCAAGGGAGCTTTCAGGGCATCATTAGTCTCCTTAATGAGGCCCAATGCTGCCTCCTCCACGTTCCTCCCCTTCCTGGGCCTTTTGGTTGTAAGGCGGAGGGGAGGCACCTGGGATTGGGTGAGGCTGGGCCTGGCCACCTCCTGGCTGACACTAACCCCCCACCTCCTGGCTGACACTTCCCCCCATCTCCTCCTGTGTGCCACATTCCAGAGCCTCCTCCTGGCTGAGGTCTTCCTGTGTATGAAAAAGGGACATAGTTTTAGTTTTTGGTTCATCAATCACACACAATTTTCAGCTCATAATTGTTTCAAATTGAATGTTAAAGAGGAAGTAAACTCTCCCACTCTGATGCTGCTTTTTATTCAGTCCATTATAATAAGTAATTATCAAACTATAGCCACTGTAATCCAGCCCAAATCGCATATTACTTACTGTTTAAAGAAACTTTAAAAAACTTGTTTCTAGGTGTTAGGCAGCGCCATCTTAAGTATTGTTTTCTGAGTCCACAGTAGAGTGTATTTCCGCCCTTACATTGAGCACTTCCTATACTGTTAACCAAGCCTCCTTCTCTATCCAACGTTTCTATAGCAACCCTTTTTCACTGCTCATAGCTGACTTGTTTTATTTAATTCATAGTATTTACTTGTGCCTATTATCTAGTGTTTGCCTGTATCAGTCTTATCAGCTTCAGCTGATAAGGCTCCAGTAATCCTGTCCGATGCCCAAGTTTACACTGCATGTGATGTCACATGGTCACATGGGGTGTAGTAGGAAGCTCTGAGTGATTATGCAGTCTCCTGGGATTTCAGAGTTGTGCCGTAGGAAGATATGATAGACAGATAGGTACACAGAGTATGCTGTAAATCAGGGGAGATCTGGGCATGCTTAGTGAAGTCATTCTAAAGAACAAAAAGGATTACAACAATACTAAGCCACTAAGGAGATATCTACAAGCAGTGTTCATTAGGGTTTTTATGCTGATTTACATGGGACAAAGTTGTCGGGGAGAGTTTACAACCACTTCCATCCTGGAATAAATAGAAAACTATCATTCTGACCCCAGCATTTTTCATTCTTGTCACAATCATTTTTGGCCCCTACTGTCTATTGATATGTCAAACACTTTTTGTTAAATTATGAATTTGTTAGCAATACTAACATCTAGTTATCAACAATCATTTTCGCACAAAAAATATTTTTAAAAATACTATACCTGGCTCCATCTGGGCTCCTCAATTTCTTCCAGGATAGAAGGCCCAGGTTGGTCCTCGGAAGCCTCAGCTGAGGTTGAGGGAAGGGTGGAGGGAAGGCTGGGTGGAAGGGGGGGCCGGAAGAGTCGAAAGTGATTCCCTGGCTTCAATCTGGTCTTCTAGAAAATGCATCCTGCTGTAGTACCACAGACTGGGTACATACACATCTTCTGCTGCTGCTCCTGACCTAATGGACTTATGGACCTTCTGAAGCTCCTTCCTATGCGTGCCTCTCCAGCTACAAATTTTCTTCTCCACAAAGTCAATTTCTGCGTCAGGGACCCAAGTCTTCACAAATTCCAGCAGTTTCTTCATCAATGCCTTCCTTGCTGGTTTGTTGCGATATAAGGGGTTTTTAACCTCCCACAAATTGCGCATATCCCTGTATCTGTCTATGAATTCACCAAGGAAGTCTGGGTCTTTAAATGGTTTCATTTTTGCTGCAAGACCAAACAAAAGACAAAAACACTAATATCAGGCTAAACTCTCCTAATCTTATCCCAATATAGGCCTCAATCTCGAATCAGTATAGGCCACACATGTCCCAAGTTAAAAATGTTACCTTCGTTATTACATTAGTCGCTTCTGTTCCTCCACACACAGAACGTAGGTACGTCACACGCATGTTAGCTCTATAGACACTAAGCATGCGTGAAACTCTGCCCGCATCGCCCGCCCCTGATGTTCTTTCTAGAATCTTCCCCACCCTGTCTCTTTAGTTGCAGTGGGGGAAAGGAACATGGCGGAGACACAGCAGGTGCGTAATAGCAGTAACGATGAGGAGGAAAGCCTGGATCCAGAAATGTCCTGATCCAGGAGGAGATATAAGGCTTCAAATAAGGCCTGTGTAGAGATGGTGGAGATGGTCAACATATTGAAGAGGGCCGACTATGACGGGAAGTATGGACCGTACACCAACCCTAATGAGAGAAAGGACAAGATCATGACTAAAGTTGTGAAAAGTCTGCACAGGAATTTTGGGGTATGACGATCCAAGGAGCAACTGAGGAAACGCTGGTCAGACCTCAAATTAGGGAGCAGGATCAGTATAGAAGGATCAAGAAAGTGCTTCTAAAAAGTAAGTTGTGTTTTCCTATTCTTATTATTACTTGCATGCTGCTCCATGTGCTTTTCTTTACTGTTGGACAGTTTAAAATGGCTATTTTCATGTTCGTGGGCACAGTAATCGATCGTAGTAAACATTGTTTGTTTGAAAATAAATACAATGTTTTTGCCAGATACAGGGTTAACAACATTTGGTCATAAAAATTTGTATTCCAAGACGTTTAGGACATTGTTGTCTAGATGTGTTTGTAACTAGAATGAATTGCAAACTTGATTCAGTGTAATGTAAGGAAAGGACACTCAGCAGCTGTTTCCACATCTGGACTCAGGAGCACTAGTGTGGGACACAAGAACAAACTTTTTAGGGTGTCCCACACAGGTGCTCCAGTGGATACTTGGGGTGTCCAAAAAAGGAAAGTATTCCAGCTTTGTTAAGGGAAAAAATCATGTTTTCAGCTTTGAACTCTGCCAAAACAGACAATTGTACACCACTTCCAAGCAATGTTCCATATTCCTATTTCTGGCCTCAAATATCGATGTGCTAAGTATACCTTTTGTTTCATTCTCATAGGGGAGCAAAGACTCGGAAAATATCAGGACACCAGGGACCCCCCCCCTGCTCCTGAAGAAGGGGAACAGAGGTCACTACCAGAGGATGTGGAGGAAGGAGAGGTGGTTGAATTTAACACCACAACAGGTGTCTGACACCACAGATTCAGGTAATACATGTATGCCTGCATATTTTTAATACATGGTGTGTCTTTTTATTTTAGGTGATTTTCAGGTAGTGCTACCAAAACCAAGTCATTTCACCAGTGACAGTGCACAACAGATTATACAGGAATTCATGTTTTGTAGTCAGAATTTGGACCTTTTTAAAGAAAAAAACAACGAGATTGAACAAAGACTGAAGAACATGATTGATGTGCTAGGGAAAATATAAATCATGAAAAGATTCCTGGATTTTTTAAATTTTTAATAAAACATTTACTAAGTTTTAAAACAGTTTAAAAGTCAAATTTGGAAGATGCACACAGTGTGTCAACATGTGCTATCTGCCCTCAGGGGATTTCAATGTACGCGTTTTGTGGCTGCAACCCCTTCCTCACTACTCAAGTAGCTGAGAGGAAGTGGTTGCACCCCCAAAACACATCTATTGATCCCCCATGATGGGAGATAGCACATGTTGACATTAGGTATGGGATCAGAAAGGAAATCCCCATTTTGACTCCCAAATTATGTGCATCTTCTAAATTTTGCTTTTACAGGGGTGACATCACCTCATCTGATGAAGGCAAGATCAAGACCTTTTTCACACTATAAAATGTCTGATATTGCCTTCTTTTTTGCAATGTTGAACTTTGTAAGTTGCAGAGTTGTGTATGTTATGTTTGGAAACATGCCTGTTTCTGTATTTCTTCAGAAATTTCAAGGTAAAACTTCTAAAAAAAAATGATGTGTTGATATAATGCACATGTGAATGTGCACGGAGTAAAAGGTTTTATACTCAACAATGTGTGGCTTCTTCTTTCAATGATCAATACCAGTTTTTGTGTTAAGTTGGTGTTTACAGTGACAATGGGGGTTATTTAATAATGGAAAAACCACTTGGCACTACCAGTGCACTAGGAGAACCCAGGAGACAGCAAAAATAAAACCAAGCAGTAAATGAAAATCAAGATTTTATCTGATAAAAGAGAAAATTTATTATAAATGTGCTGGCATAGCAATGGCCCCCCTACCCGTAAATTATTCAACATATTTTGCTCGCACTTCACGGGCACTTTGGGGGCGCAAGCCAGGACGGCCAGCTTCCAGGGCCATCATTCTAGTTTCAGAAAGTCCGGCCTCAGGCCCAACGGAGGCAACATGACTTGTATTATGTCTTTTTAAAAAATTGTGCAGGATGCAGCAATATAAAATGATATTGTTTAGTTTGTATTTGTATATATTTATGGCTGTTTGAAATAGGTGGAACCGGCTGGCCAGGATCCCAAAGGCATTCTCCATGACTCTTCTGGCTCTGGCCAGCCAGTAATTAAAAACCCTCTTCTCCGGGGTGAGGGTCCTCTGGGAGAATGGCCTCATCACGTGGTCACACAGACCGAATGCCTCATCTGCGATGAACACAAATGGCAGTCCTTCCACGTTCTCCTCCAGAGGTGGCAATACATGACAAAATACATTGTTAAGTGACTAGGCTAGGTGGATATGGGCCCAGGATAGCATGCTGGGGAGGTCAGTGAAGGCAAATATGCATGTAGGCCAAAAAACGAACTTTTAAAAATTCAAGCATGCATGAGAACAAAGGGGACATTCACAGCATATTACAATCATGGTAATTAGGGAATGATGAAAGAAATACAATACATTAGCAAACATTAAATACAACAGAATGTGATGTTAAAGGAGAAATCTTACCTTAATATAGTCCTTCTGCAGGACCTGAATGATAGCAAAACAGGTCTCTGGAATAATAATCCCCAGAGCCCGGGGGGAGATGCCTGTCGAGAACTTGAGGTCCTGCAGGCTTCTCCCAGTCACCAAGTACCGCAACGTGGTGACTAGCCTCTGCTCCGGAGTGATGGCTTGCCACATGCAGGTGTCCTGCCTGCTGATATAAGGGGACAGCAAAGCCAACAAACGGTGAAAAATGGGGTCTGTCATCTGGAGATAATTCCTGAAATCATCAGGGTTATTCTCCTGGATCTCACAAAGCAAAGGCATATGAGAGAACCAATTTTTGGTCCATGAACTCCTCCCCACCCTGTTCATGGACTGGGCTTGGGTCAAAGTAAGAACCCCAACACCAAGCCCCCGCACAGCACGAACTCTACGACGAGCACATACCCGCAACATGGCTTCAAAACGGTCGGCTGGTCAGAACAAACTAAACAGAACGCACTGTTGAACAGCAAGGCCTGTGAAGAGCGAGCTGAAAATCAGTAACGAGCGGACAAGAACACACTGAAAAACAGATGTGAACTGTCTAAACGCACTGAAAAGCAGATACAAACCCACAAACAGAACAGCAGTAAAACGATCTGAAAAAGCAAGAGTCTGAAAAGCGCAAATCGTCTCTCACCAAACTTCTACTAACACGAGATAAACACGAGATTAGCAGAAGGAGCCCAAAGGGTGGCACACTTCATACTGAACTGCCCTTTTATAGTCCCATCGTACGTGTTGTACATCACCGCGTTTTTGGCGGTCGTAATTTGGTGTGACCGTGTGTATGCAAGACAAGCTTGAGCGGAATTCCGTCAGAAAAGCCATCATAGAGAAGTCCGATCGTGTATACACGGCATAAGTTTGCCAGCGGAAGAGTTGAAAAGGGGCCACTCATGCGGCCCAATGCCATCTCCTTTACCAAGTTTTCCGCTACTACCGAAGGATGTTGTAATGCTGACCGTAAATTTCTAGACAAGGGGGGCATGCACTGTAATGAACACGGAATGCGAAAATCTTTCCTGAAACCTGATTCCAAAAGTCGGGCAGCCGCCCGGTCTGAATATCTACTTAGAAAAGGAAGAATTCTTTCCACTCTCACTGGAGTAGTCCCTCTTTCCTGAAGAATCACCAGAATGTCCCTTCCCCTGCCTAAAACACAGTGACAAGGTGTGACTACCCCCACAGCTGGAACATTTATGTTTGAAACAGCAACCGTTTCCAAACCTCCACACCCCTTCATTAAACTGCCAACACACCCCTTAACATTTTGGGGAGGGTTGTCCTGATGTTTCTGAACCACTGACCCTGTTGGGAAAAAAACGTTGTAGGTGCCCGCACGAGGACATAAGCTTTAATCACAAGCTGATGTCCTTATGGTCCCAGCGTAAGGATTGGCGAATAGCTTTTCTCTGACAAAATTGTTCATCATATCTGAGCCACGCCTGCCCCCCATACACCCGTTGCACTTCCCCAATGACATCCAAGTAGCAAAAAAGCGCAGAGTATCACTCGGGTTATTTTTTGCCAATCACACTTGCCAGAATCGCAAATGCCTGAAGCCAGTTCACAAAGGAGTGGGGAATAATGCACCCTGCCCCCCACTGTCCCGCACCCCTGAGTTTAAAAGCCCACCCAACACTGCCTGTAAGGATGAAAAAGCATTAGTAATGGACTCACCAGGCTGCACAGGAAGAGGACCCACAGCCGCAATAACCAGCATCCACCGCCACCGCCCGAACTGGCACTTCATCCTCCGAGCTGGACAGCTCACCCTCAGACCGGAGGAAGGCCGCATCTGTCCGACTTGCCACGGAAGGGACACTCAGCAAAAAAACCCCGGCACCGGGTCCGGAAGTGCTGGTCCCAGCCCAAGGGCTGCGCCTTGCTCCCGGGCCAGCAATGCCATCAGAACCCCTCGTAGACCTCCTTTGCGGAGTTGCTGTAGCCAGGGAAGGGGGAGGGAGCACCCACCTGGCCACGCCTCCTGACTTAAGGATCCGACCATCAGGGTGGATGGGGGGCCGCCGGCCGCTCTGCCTGACTGGCCAGTGCCCTAGGAATGACCTCTCCCTCAACGGGGCACCCCCTTGGTAGGTGCCTCACCAAGGGAGATGGCCACATGATCCTGCCTCCCACGATGTGCTGGTGGGACCGGGGGGATACAGAAGCGTGGTCCCCACCAGATAAGCTCCACCTTCACCGGGGATTCCTCCCAGAGCAAGCACCGGCCGCCTGTGTGGTCAGTGGAGCCGGTGTGCCTGGAGGGCCCCTCAAAGAGGGACTCCCTTGTTGGCGCTGAGCTTGGAGAGATGAGGGGGTGAATAGTGCTCCTGAGGCTGAGACCTCTGAGTGTGCCGGCCCCCTGATGTGCCTGCCGCTTCCTCCTCCTCTATGGCAGCGATCTGCCGCTGGAGCCATTGTGAGCCCTGGGACGCTGCAGCAGCCCTCAACTGCTCTAAGAAAGCTTCCATACCTGCCATGAAGCATGGAGGGAGAGGGAGATGAGAGACACACAGGCACATGCAGCTGCTTCTTCATCCTGTGATCAGAGACTGAACACTGGACCTTGGTCCCTCCTACCCCCAGGAAAGAATTTCTAGTACCACCCCCTACCATGGCCATCACTCTCCATCACTGTTAACCCCTTTCACTGCTGGTTTTCCCTGCTGCCCCAGTCATGATAGCCCTGCTTCTAGCTTGCGTCTTACTACGGGCTTTCCTTTATGTAGAGCAACAATATATTTTTTTTCAGATCCTCAGAGAGTTCTTTGCCATGAGGTGCCATGTTGAACTTCCAGTGACCAGTATGAAAGACTGAGAGCGATAACACCAAATTTAAGAGTGCTTTCACACTGAAAGCTCCCGGGCGTCGGCGGTAAAGCGGTGCTGTTTTTAGCACTGCTTTACCATTGTTTTAGCGCCGCTATTCGGCTGCTAGCAGGACGGTTGTAACCCCCCACTAGCAGCTGAAAAAGGATTAAATCCGCCCGCAAAATGCCGCTGCAGCGGCGCTTTGCTGGCGGTATGTGGCACTGCCCCATTGTTTTCAATGGGCAGTAGCGGTGGAAGAGCGGTGGAGGAGCAGTGTATTCACACACAGCGTTACAAAGAAGCTGCTAGCAGGACTTTTTGTGACGCCCTGCCAGCGCACCTGTGGCATTTTACAGGTGCTATTTTGAGTGCTAAAGCGCCTGAAAAATGCCTCCAGTGTGAAAGGGGTCTAATGCCCCGTACACACGGTCGGACTTTTTTCGGACATTCCGACAACAAAATCCTAGGATTTTTTCCGACGGATGTTGGCTCAAACTTGTCTTGCATACACACGGTCACACAAAGTTGTCGGAAAATCCGATCGTTCTGAACGCGGTGACGTAAAACACGTACGTCGGGACTATAAACGGGGCAGTGGCCAATAGCTTTCATCTCTTTATTTATTCTGAGCATGCGTGGCACTTTGTCCGTCGGATTTGTGTACACACGATCGGAATTTCTGACAACGGATTTTGTTGTCGGAAAATTTTATCTCCTGCTCTCCAACTTTGTGTGTCGGAAAATCCGATGGAAAATGTCCGATGGAGCCCACACACGGTCGGAATTTCCGACAACACGCTCCGATCGGACACTTTCCATCGGAAAATCCGACCGTGTGTACAGGGCATAACACACCTGCTTCCCATTCACATCTGAGATCTTGTAAGACTAACGAGTCACTTGACACCGGGGAAGGAAAATGGATAATTGGGCCCGATTTGGACATTTTCATAAATGCTGAGTACACACGAGCGAACTTGCCAATGGGCTAAACTCTGTCTGCATTTTCGACGGAAAGATTTAGAACATGTTCTTTATCTGAGTCCGTCGGAAATACCGACAGAAAAAGTCCGACGGGGCTTACACACGGTCGGAATGTCCGACCAAAATCTCCCATCTGACTTTTTCTGTCGGGAAGTCCGGCCGTGTATACGCTGCATTAGGGGTGTACTCACTTTTGTTACCAGCGGTTTAGACATTAATGGCTGTGTGTTTAGTTATTCTGAGAGGACAGCAAATTTACACTGTTATACAAGCTGTACACTCACTACTTTACATTGTAGCAAAGTGTCATTTCTTCAGTGTTGTCACATGAAAAGATAGAATAAAATATTTACAAAAATGTGAAGGTTTACTCACTTTTGTGAGATACTGTATGTAATTACATTACAGGTGGGTTGAAACATAACATAACAGTAACAGAACCAAATCCTGCAATGATCATCTGTGAAAGAAGGCTCCTAGGAGCAATGATATAACTGCTATGAGTATGTGGTCTCTTGTTTCTTCACTATATTTTCCACCTCTAGATGTGCATGTTAACCACTTGCCAACCGGCTCACGCCGATATATACGTCGGCAAAGTGGCACGTTCCCGCAAAACCCCGTATGGGTATGTTGTCCCCTTTATGACCCATAGCAGGCGCACCCGCTATCGTGGGCCACGAGAGCCAGCACGAGGATTTGTGTGTGTAAACACACAAATCCCTGTTCTGACAGGGGAGGAGATACAGATCGTCTGTTCCTACTAAGTAGGAACAACGATCTGGCTCCTCCTCTAGTCAGTCCTATTCCTTCACAGTTAAAAACACCTCCTAAGGAACACATTTAACCCCTTGATCTCCCCTAGTATTAACCCCTTCCCTCCAGTGACATTTACACAGTAATCAGTGCATATTTATAGCACTGATCGCTATATAAATGTCAATGGTCCCAAAAATGTGTCAGAAGTGTCCGATCTTTAATAAACAAGTAGAATAAATGGGAATATAACTCATCGTTAATGGCACTAAAGGAAAATAATTATTTGTACCTGGGAAAAGTTCCAAGGGAGGGAACTGGATAAAAAAAGAAAATGCACACCTCTGGGACATAACACAAAAGGGGAAAATCTGTTTATTTCAAAAAATAAAGCTTAAAAAAGACTTTATGGAGGTCAACGAATGGCAGTATTTCCAGCTCAAGCACTTCTTAGCAGCACTTTCACGCCCGATAAGAGATGGAGATGAACTTAGACCGTTTGAGCGATTATGCACTACGTAAAAAACACACAGGAATATAGATGCAGAGGGGCTGGAAATCCCAACATATATAAAAAAGTGAGAGAGGGAGTTTGGGAAGCGAGGAAAGAATCAAGAAGTAGGAAAAATGTTTAGGCTTGTACATGGTTCGTCAGTCAACAGTAGAATGGTGGAAATTAACTATAAGTGTTTAACGAGGTGGTATAGAACCCTGGATATGCTAGGGAAATATCAAATGGGACAAACAATTGAGTGCTGGCGAGGGTGTAAACAAACAGGAACTATGGCCCATATATGGTCAGGATGTTCTAAGAATAGGACAAACTGGAAGGAAATATTAAAATATATAAAAGAGATTACCAACAAAAATATACCTGAAGAACCATGGACATGTTTGTTCCATGGGGTAGATATCCCAATAAAGGAATATAGAAACTCAATGATAGCCCATATGATAAACGCCGCAAAAAGTTTGATATCCAAAAAATGGAAAGAAATAGAAAGCCCAAAAATCAGAGAATAGTTTGATAAAATAGAAGAGATATACAACATGGAATACCTGAGATATAGTGTAGAGGAAAGCAGGGAGGAATTTACAAATAGATGGGAAAAGTGGAAAAGGTTTAAATTGATGAGGCGTTACAGTGATGTACTTAGTCCCTAGAGAGGAGGAAAATTAAGCAAATAAGGGTAGGGGTAGGCAAGGGGGGAGGGGGGGATGTGGGGTGGAGTGGGAGGGGGAGATATGTTATTAGGAGTAAAGATATATTAAACAATGTCAATCCCTAATGGAAGGGAATGTTTTTTTGTATATGGAGATATATTGAAAAAAAAAAAAAAGTGTCCGATCTGTCCGCCGCAATGTTGCAGTCCCACTAAAATCGCAGATCACTGCCATTACTAGTAAAAAAAATAGAATAATAAAAATGCCATAAAAATGACAAAAATCTTTCCCATAGTTTGTAGACACTATATAAGTTTTGCGCAAACCAATCAATATATGCTTATTGCGATTTTATTTTACCAAAAATATGTAGAAGAATATATATTGGCCTAAACTGATGAAAAAATGTGTTTTTTAAAAACATTTTTGGGGATATTTATTATAGCAAAAAGTTAAAAATATAGGTTTTTTTTCGTTTATAGCACAAAAAATAAAAAACACAGAGGTGATCAAAAGAAAGCTCTATTTGTGGGAAAAAAGGATGTAAGTTTTGTTTGGGTACAGCTTTGCGCGACCGCGCAATTGTCAGTTAAAGCGACGCAGTGCCAAATCGCAAAAAATTGCCTGGTCATTAAGCAGGAAAATCTTCTGGTCCTTAGGCCCCATTCACACCTGAGCGTAGCGGTTTTAAGCAGAAAGTCGTGTGATTTTACAGCATTTTTGCAATCATTTTTCCTGCGATTTTGTACAGGTCAAAAAGTTCACCAATGTAAAAAGCAGAAAAACACCTGTAATCTGCCTAAAAAAAAGTTCCAGAACTTGTTTGAGCTTTAGGCGTTTTGGAGCATCTGGCTTCATGACCATTATAGATAAGATGTCCACCTTCATAAGACTGCCACCATTATCATACTCCAAAAACCCGTCCCACTTATCATTACCTATTTATTAACAAGACCACACTTGAACTGAAGTATAACTGGCCATAGCAGCCTTTTTATTCACAAATATTCAAAAATATATAAACATTTTATCCATAACAGAAACTTCCATAATCTCAGTTGCTTCCCCAGTGGTCTTTGATGACACTTCCCAACATAACTCCATTCCACTTCCACACTTTTTCGTATTAGGCCTCCAGCTGTGTCACACCAGCCCAGAGACAGATCTATTCCCACAGTGCCACCATTACCATCATCCAGTTAACCCGTGTTAACTGAATACACCGTGGGCCCAGACCGCTGATGGGTCCCCCACACTTCCATCTCATAGGTTACTTGCCACCATCAAAGACCACCACCGCCATGTCCTTGCTGCCATGACATGTCCATTTGCACATGAAATAAAGAAAAATTAAAAACACAAAAACACAGGGTGGGAAACTGTTCCTCTGACAAGATCCCTTGCAGTGTTGCCTGTGTCAGCCCCCTTGCTCCTCAAATGAACTAAACCCCACCAATGCCACTTTCTCCTCCAATCATTAAACCCCCACTTTTTCTCTATTTTGTTAACCCATGCTGTTCCCTTGTCACTTTGTCATGCTGGCCCTCTGCTAGTCCTTTTCATTCCCTCGCTCCAGGCCTCTCCGGCGTTTCGGAGTGGAGATGTAAACCTCTCCATAAAGAATAATTGATTTTTCCCCCCCAGCGTTTTTTAGCTTCAGGCTTCAAGCTACAAAACGCTTAGGTGTGAATGGGCCCTAAGTGGTTAATAGGTGTATACATTTATGTATTGGGAATATACAGCTGAAGGAACCTCTGATGGACTGTTGGAGGGTTGGGTCCAGCTGAGGGATGTTGTTAGGTGCCTACTGTATACTGTATGGAGACAAAGATACAGAAAAAAAGGCGGAGAAAGAAGAAAAAGGAGGGGAGGGACGAAAGAGATAAAAAAAGTTAGTTTGTCTATAAAGAAAGCTAATTATAGAATGATTTATTTTTAAATAAATGATAATATGACTAACATTTTTTAACATCTTAAAGTTAAAATGTTAATAGTGACTTCCGGTTCCGGCACCGGATGGAGAGGAGCTAGGAGACAATAGCTCCCACCGTGCTCCTCCACAAACCCACTGCCAAGCCTGCTCGCTCTCTAGGTCCCCCCTCCTTCCACCTCCCTCTTGCCTGAGCAAACATCATGGATTGCTTTGTGGCCCAATTGGCCCCTGCTCCCCCTCACGCTATCAGGGGACATGGCACACGCTGCAGCCAACATGGCACCCGCTAATTCGTCTCATGTTGTGAATACAGCACAAGCGCCCACTCTCTCTCAGGAGCCCTCCACACTCCCACAGATGGATCCTGCCTCTTGCCAGCATAGCCTAGGCTGTGGTAGTGCTCCTCACCCCAATTGTCACCAAGGCTGTAGACCATGCCATCCTTAAAGGGCTAGAGCACCTGCATAAAGAGCTGCATTTGCAATTCCTGAGAATTGACGAGGCAGAGGAGCAGATCTCCTCCATGGAAGATGATGATGCTGCTGCAAAGTCTTCTGCCCGAATCCTATTCCTCCTCCTCGCTCACCACCATCTGCTCCACCACCATGCCAGAGCAGCTGGGGCTATGCACCCCCTCCCTGGTGGAATGGGCACACCTTGTCAGACAACCATCGGAATCTCGCTCCAAGCCCCGTCCTGTGATTGTTTGGTACCTAAATTATGTGGATAAACAAGCCATACTTCAAAAATTCCACCAACAGCACTACCTTTCTGTGGATGACCACCCATTACTACTTTTTGCTGATTATTCCATCGAAGTAATGTGACGACATAAAGCTTTCTCGGCGGTCTTTTCTTCCCTCTACAACAATCATGTCAAATTTACTCTGGTGTACCCAGTGATCCTGCATATTCAACTTGCCACGGGTAAATGTGTTTCCTTCACCTCTCCATCTGAAGAGGAGCACTATCTCAACGCGCCACAACATTTCGACATGGAACACTATACTCTAACCAGTCTTCTCTATACAGGAAATCACCTCTGTCTTCCAGGAAATCACCTCTGTCTTCCAGGGGCCAGCAAAGTCCTCAAAAACCCTCCTACAAAAGGGTGCGCTTTGGCCTTCCAGGTGACCATTCTGCGCACTGCTGATTGCACGTTCCTGCCAAGTTACACGGTTTGCTCCTACTTCATTTGATCCTGATGGCTTAGGCCCTCTCTTAACTAGTGGCCCTGGCCCGCTACCTCTGACTCGCCTCATTTGGCAGACCATAATTTCTGTTGCATCTGACCATCCCTAATTTACTTAATACATGTATCGTTTGTCCTTGCCTAAACTCTGGTTCCCCTTCTCCTCCTTTTGCTACCCTCTTAACTTTTCCTCCCCTCCCTATCTCTCTCCCCCTCCCTGATCTACTCCTCTTTCTAGTCGATCATCGAAGACATGGTCATCTCCGACAACTCCCCTATTACTGTCCATATCTCTGGGTTTTTAACCCCCTGCAGCGTAGGCACTTGGCGCTTTCCATCCCTTTTGGCTGACAACACCGATTTCCAACTCACCCTTCGTACTGCCTGTTCTGAATTTACAGAAACCAACGGGGCTCATCTCTACACCCCTATTTTGTTTTAGGAGGTGGGGGAGGATTTTCTGAGGACGCGTTATCTCCTATACCGCTTAATTCAAAAAAACAAACTCGTCTCCATTATTTGTAGGCCAGTGACTCCCTACTCCTGGCGCACCGTGCCTTATATTTAAACCATACCATAGCCAATGCGCTTGCATGGCAAGCGGCTAAGTGTGCCTTTGACCACTGGTGTACACAGCAAGAGATTTCCAGGCAATCTGATGCCCCGTACACACGGTCGGATTTTCCGATGGACAATGTCCGATCGGAGCGTGTTGTTGGAAATTCCGACCGTGTATGGGCGCCATCGGACATTTTTCATCGGATTTTCCGACACACAAAGTTGGAGAGCAGGAGATAAAATTTTCCGACAGCAAAATCCGATCGCGTCAATTCCGACCGTGTGTGGCCTGTTCCGATGCACAAAGTGCCACGCATGCTCAGAAAAAATTCCGACACGGGACAGCTCGTTCTGGTAAACTTAGCGTTCGCAATGGATACAGCACTTTCGTCATGCTGCAATGTTCAAAATGGTTTAATACAGCGCACTCTCTTCTTCTTTATAATGTGACAAGAATTAAGTAGTTGATGCTCATATTCACACACACTTCTCACAAACTTTTATTTATGTTTTTTTAGTGGGATTCCATGAATATATTGTTATTAGTTGTCACATCTGACAGTTTTATATTTTTTTTATTTTTTATTTTTTGGATTTTCAGCCTTTTTTTTTCTTTAATGTTTGGATTTTTACCAAGGCTGATCTTTGTTCAATGTTATTTTTATTTTTACTCCCAAATATTTTGTGTGTGTGTTCTGTGTGTTTTGTGTGTCAAGTTACCCCAACACCATTGATACCTTTTATTATTTAATCTCAAGGAGATTGTTTGGTGTTGGTGTCCCTTGTTCATTTCACATTGTATATTTGAAATGTACCTGAATCCTCACAAACCAACTGTCCTTTTTGAAGTAAAACACATAGGAGAGTATAATTCAAAACAAAAATCCTTTATTAAGGGATCAGAACCAAACAAAGAGGAAGGCAACACTGGATCAACAGGAGAAATTAGCGAAGCCTGGGACCCCCACGGCAGACATCAATTCTTCAACATCAAAATTGGTGGCCTGAGGAGTCCATATGTAAGGGAGGCCAGTCTGGTCCAGGATTCGCAGAGATCCGGATAGCAGCAGATGGCATCTGTGTCCCCAGGCTGTGGTACCACAAGAGGCTGCATTTTTTGGCTGACCAGACTGAACCCAGGGCAATCACTGTCTGGTCTTCCTTCCACGCTTCCTTCCGGGCTGTGGCTGTGCAGTTGGAGATGTGGCAGGAGGAGGAGTAGGACCTGGAGGAGGAGGAGGACTGGGGGGACCTGGAGGAGGACTGGGAGGACCTGGAGGAGAGGGAGGAGGAGGAGGAGGACCTGCAGGAGGAGGAGGAGGACCATCCCCAAGATGTGTGTGAGGTGTAATTTGGCCCCTCATACCTTTCTCCAGAGCCTCCGATATGAGGGCCTCACACAAGACTTTTTGGCCCTCCTCCATCCTCTGCATTTTATAGGCTATGAAGGCAGCAATGTTCTCCTCCATGGTGTGTGGTGCTCCCAGGACCTCTGTAGCCCTCCAAAAGAATGCTATAGCAGCCTCCTCTAGGGTACTCCTCCTACTGCCACTTTCTCTTTTCAGGGGGGGTGGAGGGACCTTGATATCAGCCAGCCGGCTTGGCCCGGCCACCTCCTGGCTGAGACTTCCCCGTGTATGAAAAAGGGACATGGTTGTAATGTTTTGCATCATCAATCACAATCATAAATTAGTACTCCCAACTAACATCTAGTTAACATCATTGATTGGACAAGCAGAAATATTTAGAGGAATGCTATACCTGGCTCAATCTGGGCTCCTCCACATGTGACCTGGAAGGCCCAGATTGGGCGTCAGAAGCCTCAGCCAGGGGGGAAGGAAGCGTGGAAGGAAGACTGGAGAGGGATGGCCTGGGTTCAGTCTGGCCTGCCAGAAAGTGCAGCCTGTCGTAGTACAACATCCTGGGGACATAGATGTCATCTGCTGCTCCAGATCTCTGTGAATCCAGGACTTTCTTGCGCTCCCTCAGATATGTGCTCCTCAGGCCACCAATGAAAATCTTTAAATAATAGGTGATGTCTGCCGTGGGGCTCACCTGCTTCACAATTTCACACAATTGCTCCAGTGCTGCCTTCCGCTTTGCTTGGTTCTTGAAATGGGGGTGGGTAATCTCCCACAGACAGGGCAGCTCACTTAGCATCTCTACGAATACTGACATGAAGTCATTGTCTTTCATTAAGATATCCATGTTCACTGCAAGACACAACACAAGACAAAGCCTAATGTCAGACAAAACTCTCCTAATCTTGTTACAATATAGGCCTCAATCTAGAAGCAGTATAGGCACAAGTTTATCTCTTACCTTCGTTCTCACAATCGGCGCGTCCAATGCTCCTTCCTCCGCTCACAGATCGTACGTAATACGCACGCATGTTACGATTTATACACACTGCGCTTGCGTGTAACTCCGCCCGCCCCTGATGTTCTTTCTAGTCTATTCCCCGCCCCTTTTCGTTCGGCGCAGTGGGTGAAGAGCACATGGCGGAATTACAACAGGTGCGTGCTAATTCTAGCAACGAGGAGGAGGAAAGGCCGGATCCAGGCACGTCCCGATCCAGAAGGAGACGTTTTAAGGCCACAAATATGTCGTTTGGGGAGATGTTGGAGATGGTCGACATCATGAAGAAGTCCGACTATGACGGAAAATATGGGCATTACCCCAACCCGAACATCCGAAAGGCCAAGATCATTGCGAAAGTGGTCAGGAGACTTGAGAGGAATTTCGGGGTACGAAGATCGAAAGATCAGCTCAGGAAGCGGTGGTCGGACCTGAAGTTGAGAGAGCCAGAGCAGTACCGAAAGATCCGGAGAGTGCTGCAAAAAAGTAAGTAGTTGTGCTGTGTTCATATTCTTTTTGTCTTTATTCCGTTCGTTCTGCTCCATATGCTTTTATTAATTGTAACGTTTAAAAGGGCAACTTTAATGTTCATGGGCCCATTATTCGTTCGTATCAAACATTTTTTTTTCGGCCTCTAGAACACCATTGTTTAGACCATATGCATTTTCACACATTTTTTGGGGCCTACTTGGATGCCAAATATTTGTTTGTGTAGATGGGTTTGTTACTAGAATGAAATGCCAACTAGATTGTGTGTAAGGAGAGGACACTGAGCAGCTGTTTTCACATCTGGACACTGGAGCACTAGTGTGGGACACAAGAACACCATTTTTATTAGGGGGGGCACACAGGTTCTCCAGTGTATACTATAGGGGGGGCTACATCTGTGAAACTTGTACCAAACAGGTAAAGTATTGCAGCTTGACAAAGGACACTAAAAAATATACATCTTGGAACTCGGCTAAAATAGACAATTGTACCCCACTTCCAAGCAATGTTTCCTATTTCTAGTTCTGCCATTAAATATCTGTGTGCTAAGTATACCATTTTTGTTTTACATAGGGGAGAAAAGACTCGGAGGACACCCCTCATCCGAGGAGACCAGAGACCCCCCACCTCTGGAAGAAGGGGAAATACCACAAACACAAGATGCTGAGCAGGAGGAAGAAGACGTGGTGGAGATTGGCACCACAACAGGTGAGTGTCTGCGACCACAGGCTCAGGTAAAAGAGATGGATGGTGGCAGATTTTTGAGACCTTTTTTTTGTTCTTTATCTCTTTTTAGGTGATTGTGATGTGAGGGATAGAGAACGCTTTACTTCTGAAAGTGCCCAGATCCTGATCGGGAGATCATGGGGTGTAATGCCGAACTGCAAAACATCAAGCAAAAAATCAATGATGTTATTAAAAAAAATAATAACATCATTGATGTTTTGGGGCAAATTTAAACCCCACAAAATCACCTGTTTTATTATTGTGGTCCAATCTTCCAAAACTTTTTTCTATGTTTAGAAAAGCCAAATTTGGAGGATGCACACAGTGTGCCAACATGTGCTATCTGCCATCACGGGAGATCAATGGACGCGTTGTGGGGGTGCAACCCCTTCCTCAATTATAAAGTCGGGTTGAGGAAGGGCTTGCTCCCCCAAAACACGTCCCTTGATCCCCCCTGATGGCAGAGAGCACATGTTGACATTCGTAAATTGGTGTGCATTTTCCAAATTTGGCTTTTCCAGGGGTAATTTCCCCCCATCTGAACGCTATATCAAACCCAGTTCCTAAATACTGATGTCTGATATAGCCTTCAGGTTTTACCTAATGTGAACTTTGTAAGTTCAAGTTTTTTGGCTTTCTTGTTGTTTTTACACAGGCCTGTTTTATCTGAAATGGATATTTTGATTTTTGATAATGCTACTGCAAAAATTGTTATACAACAAACATGTTGGTTTGTTTTAAAAACCTTTCGTAAATGCACATGTGATTGTGCAGGTATAAAAAAGTGCCTTACTCAAGAATGTGTGGATTATTGTCTCAACACTACAACACTTTTGGGGTGATGTGATTGCTGTTTTATGCAAAAATGGGGGTTATTTCCTAAGGGCAAATACACTTTGCACTACAAGTGCAGGTTCAGTGCAGTTGCAAGTGCACTTGTAGTGAAATGTGTTTTTGCATTTAGGAAGTACCAGCCAACACTGTTCTTTATAAGGTTACCCAATCACAACATTTTCTGCACTCAACACATTTCTGTCAGGGTCAGCTAAAACAAACACAAGCAGTAAATGTCCACAAAGAATTTCTTTTGGTTGTTTATTTGAAAAAAGTTTCACAGATTGTCTGGCATATTGATAGCCCCCCTACCCGCAAAGAACTCCAGGTAGCGTAACCGGACATCACGGGCACTTAGGGAGGGCAAGCCAGGACGGCCACTTTCAAGCGCCGTCAGTGTTGATGAATTTGGGATTCCGGCCTCAGGCCCAACTGAGCCAGCATAGTTGGCTGAATGTTTTCTTAAAAAATTATGGAGAACACAACAGGAAAACGGTCGGCTGCTCAGAACGAAGTAACAGAAGAACAGCAAGGCCTGTGAAGAGCGACCTGAAAACCAGTAACGAATGAACAAGAATACAATGACTACCTAAAGTCACGCGGAACTTGCTTGCTCGCACTGAAGAGCAGATACAAACCCACAAGCACAAACTGAACGGCAGAAAACGATCTGAAAGCCACGAGTCTAAAAAAGCGCGAATCGTCTCTTACCAAACTTTTACTAACACGAGATTAGCAAAAGGAGCCCAAAGGGGGCCGCGCTTGGTTCTGAACCGGCCTTTTCTAGTCTCGTCGTACGTGGTGTACGTGACTGCGTGGTTGTCGATCGGAAATTCCGACAACTTTGTGCGACCGTGTGTAGGCAAAACAAGTTTGAGCCAACATCCGTCGGAAAAAATCCTAGGATTTTGTTGTCGGAATGTCCGAACAAAGTCCGACCGTGTGTACGCACTATGAGTCTGCTCTCCATTTTCATAGATATGGCAATAAGGCAGGCAAGCTCTTAGCGAAGTTATGCTCGGGCCGCCACCGGCCGACTCATATTGGAGCTCTACGCTCCCCCAATAGAGATATTACTAATGCGCCCTCTGAAATTAGTGCCATCCTCACTAATTACTACACCACCCTTTACTCAGAAGAACTTAATGACGTGGAAACGGCAAATAAAATACTTGCGACAATTAAACTGTCTACCCTATATCCTGACCAGTTGGAGACTTTAAATGCCCCCATTCCCCCTGAGGACATCTGCTCTACAATCAAATTCCCCTCTATTGGAAAAGCCCCTGACCCAGGTGGCTTTTTAGCAGAGTTCTACAAATTGACATCCAAGTTCATTCATGATACCTTGTCCCATGTTTACAAAGCAACATACCATACCTTCCCTCGGGCGCTCAGGCACACATCAAACTCATTGCCAAAAAGGAAAAAGACCCCCTTCTCCCGGGTTCATATAGGCCTATATCCCTAATCAACGTTGAAGTGAAAATTCTCTCCAAAATCGCTGTGTCCCATCTGGCGCATAACTTTCCATCAATCCTCTATCAGGCTCAATCAGGTTTTGTCCCGGAGCGGTCTGCTACCCTCAACATCCGTAAAGTCCTCCTGGTGCTTCAATTTTCTAAGACTAATTTGCTGGCCATGATAGTAGCAAAACATCATATTACCTACCTAGGTATTTGCATTGGCAGGGAACCCTCCTCTTTTTATATAGTTTGAATTACCCCTTGGTGATAGCCAAGATTGTACAAGAGTTGGAAGCATGGGCGGACCTACCCCTTTCACTATTTGGGAGATGCCACCTCTTTAACCACTTCCTGCCCGGCCTATAGCAGATTGACGGATGGGCGGTGGTATGTCGTCCAGCAGGATAACATGCCGCCGGGGGCCCGCGGGGGCTCGCATCGTGGCGATCGGTGGAGCGGTATGTCAGTCTGACACACCGCTCCACCGATCTTGGTAAAGACCCTCCGGTGGAGGCTCTTCACCACGTGATAAGCCGTGCCCAATCATGGCTCTCCTGACAGGGGGGGTCTGCTGATTGTTTATCAGTGCAGCCCCCCCTCATTTGACCACACTGGACCACCAGGGAGGCCACTAGGACCACCAGGGAAGGGGGCAACATGTGGATGGCCAGGTATGTACCCCATGGCCATCCAAATGTGCCCAATCTGTGCCAATCAGTGCCCACAAATGATTGGCACCATTATATTTAAGTGATGCCTAGCAATGCCACCCATTATTGTTATCAGTTCTACCAATCAGTGTCTTCAGTGCCACCCATCAGTGTCCATCTGTGCCACCTGTCAGTGCCCACCTATGAGTGCCCATCAGTGCCCATCCATGCCACCTATCAGTGCCACCCATAAGTACCCATCAGTGCCACCCATGAGTACCCATCAATGACACCTACGAGTGCCCATCAGTGCCGACTATGAGTGCCCATCGGTGCCACCTATGAGTGCCCATCAGTGCCGCATACCAGTGCCACCTATCAGTGCCCATAAGTGCTACCCATCAGTGCCCGTCATCAGTGCCCGTCAGTGCCACCTCATTGGTGCCACCTCAGCGGTGCCCATCAGTGCCTCTGAATCAGTGCCCGTCAGTGCAGCCATATCAGTGCCCATCATTGAAGAAGTAAACGTACTTATTTACAAAAAATTTTAACAGAAACAAAGAAAAACCTGTTTTTTTTTTTTTAATTTTCAGTTTTTTTTATTTGTTGCGCAAAAAGTAAAAACTGCAGAGGTGATCAAATACCACCAAAAGAAAGCTCTATTTGTGGGAACAAAATGGTAACAAATTTGTTTGGGTACAGTGTAGCATGACCGCGCAATTGTCATTCAAATTGCGACAGCACTGAAAGCTGAAAATTGGCCTGGGCAAGAAGGTGTCTAAGTGCCTGGTATTGAAGTGGTTAAAATGGTCTCGTTTGCTAGACTATTGTATCCACTACAGACCCTTCCTCTATTACTGAAACATACTGATGTCCAAAAGATACACACTGCACTGCTCGCGTTCATTTGGCGTGGCAGGAAACCTTGAATTGCACTTCAAAAACCCTGTCTCCTGAAGAGTGAAGGTGGAGCAGGCCTGCCCAATATTAGATTTTATAACCTTTTGCTGACTATTGAGACAAGGTATTGATTGCTTGTCCAAAAATTCTTGTTACTCTAACTACATGCTGGAGGGCGCCCTGCTGTCCCAGTTTAATCTCCAGGCTATCCTTCATTCTAGGTTACACATCCTACCCCAGCCCCTGAGATCCAACCTCTTAGAGACACAGTTATTGGCTGGAGAGAAATATGGAGGCTCTTGTCTAAGGACCCATTGCTATGCCTTTTCAGCTGCGACACCTCGCAGGCTTCCTCGTCAACACAGGCAGGCTGCATTGGTGGACATGGGCTGGCAGCAATGGTGGGCACGGACAGGCAGCATTGGTGGGCACAGGCAGGCTGCATTGGTGGACATGGGTAGGCTGCATTGGTGGGCACAGGCAGGCTGCATTGGTGGGCGTAGGCAAACAGCATTGGTGGGCACGGGCAGGCAGCATTGGTGGGCACGGGCAGGCAGCATTGGTGGGCACGGGCAGGCAGCATTGGTGGGCACGGGCAGGCTGCATTAATGGACACGGGCAGACTGCATTGATGGACACGGGCAGGCTGCATTGTTGGGCACAGGAGAGGTTGCGATGGACACAGGTAGGCTGCACTGATGGGCACAGAAAATGTTTATTTTTATAACTTAATTCTGCATAAAACATTTAAGTGTAATTTCATGAGAAAATTTATGAGGGAGTGTTTAGGGTGGAATTAGGGCAGGGCAGGGCAGGGTAGGGGTAGAGTGGGGAAACTGGTGGCAAAAAACCCTTAAGGGCCTGGCTAGTAGCTCAGGACTTGAAATTTTGTGCCCTGGCTCATTTGATATATATGTTGTTTATTTCTTCATAACTTTATTAATCTTTTTTACCTGTTCCCGGGTGAAACGTTCACCTGCTTCCATTCCTTAGGTTGCCTCTTTGGTATAATCATTAGTTAGTTACTCTTGTTAGACCAGATACTATGCTACTAGTTCTCATATGAATGTTTGTAGGCTCCAAGCCACGCGGTTCTATCTTGCTTTTTATGTCGTACTCTGTACAAGGTCGATAAAGACATGGATGAGTGCATTTCGGTGGAGGAACTTGACTGGCCTGCACAGAGTCCTGACCGTAACCCGATTGAACACCATAGGTAAAAAACCTTGAGACTTGGAGAATTTGCATCCTTCCCATGTTGCCCTCTAAGCCACAAAAATGTCTCCTCCCTATTGCTGTACACATCCCCCCCCTTTTTTTTAATAGCAACTAGGGATGAGCTCGATGTTAGAGTCAAACGTAAGTTCGACTCAAACATCGGGTGTTCGCCGTACAGCGAACAATGTGGGGCGTTTGTGGAAAATTTGAGCTCCGCTGAACGCCCCATAATGCACTGCGACATGGCAGTACATTAGTGTCTGATGATTGGCCAAAGCATGCACCTGACCTGCATGCTTTGGCCAAATACAGCGCGCTCTGCAGAGAGAGACAAAATTGGTCAAAAGGCATGGTGCCTTTGGCCAATAATGGCTCAGGGTTACTAAGTCCACGCCCCACACTATATGAGGCTGCTTACATAGCGACGATGTATAGTATGTGACATTATATATATATATATATATATAGCAAAGGACGCCAAGACTGGGTCCTGGACGGGTGCTATATAGCACCGATATTTGGGTTATGGTCCCTTTAAGGGAAGTGTGGTAGTATTCAGGGGGTCACCCAGGATGGGTGAGGAATTCCCGGGATTAGCCTTAGTCAGGAGAGGACTGGCTCACAGTCTTCTCTTTGTTAATAGAGAGACATTTGGGACCCGGAATTTCGGAGGCTCTGAAGAGATAAGACCCCCTTCACACGGACGGATAGAATGGTGCTTTTAGCTGCGGATTTTCTAATTTTCTACTGCAGCTAAAAGCACACAATGTTTTCCTATGGCCCCATTCACACACTGCGTTTAGCTGCGAATTAGATACATGCGGTTCTGTGCGGATAGAAAAAATAGAATTCACTGCGTCCAGGAGCGATCTAGCGCAGCTATCCGCACATAACCACAGGTAATCGCAGTGCACTGTGTCAGCTGCGGATAACAGCGCCGAGCTGCTCATCGGGAAAGGAAACATTATTTTTCCTTTCCCGATGAGCGGGGATCCGACTCGGATCCCTGCCAATGCCCGGCACTGTTTGGTATGAATCTTGAGGGGGAACTCCACTCCAAATTTTAAATAAAAAACCGGCGTGGGTTCCCCCCCAGGGGCATACCAGGCCCTTAGGTCTGGTACGGATTTTAAGAGGAACCCCTGCCGGGCTCCTCCGCTATCTTCTGCTCTTTTGCCGCTCTTTTGCCAGCGGAGAAGCCCGGACTGCTGTCTTCTGCCTTCTGCCTTCTTCCCTCTTCTTTTATTCCGATGTTGACACGACGGTCTCTCCGGCGCCCCCTCCCCCAAAGCACCCACCCCCCATGTTGAGGGCATGCGGCCTGGTACGGCTCAGGAGGGGGGGCGCTTGCCCGTCCCAACCCCCTTTCCTGACCTACCGGGCTGCGTGCTCGGATAAGGGTCTGGTATGGATTTTGGGGGGGGACCCCACGCCGCTTTTTCAGTGCAGGGGTTTCTCTTAAAATCTGTACCAGACCTAAGGGTCTGGTTTGCCCCTGGGGGGGAACCCACGCCGGTTTTTTATTTAAAATTTGGAGTTCCCCCTCAAGATTCATACCAAACAGTGCAAGTCAGTACCCTGTCGGGTTGCCATGGAGATGGCAAACCGCAGCTAAAGGCAACTGCAGCTAATCGCACTGTGCAAATGCAGCTAATCGCAGTGCCTGGAGTCTAATTTCAAAAAAAGCCATGCTTTTAACTGCGGCAGAATAGCCGTCCGAGTGAAAGGCGCCTAATTGTGTAGGAAAGAGCCTCCACCCCTGACTACAGGGGTTCCAGCACACACAGGTATAAGAGCCTCCTGGAAGCAGCTCTTAAAAGACAGGAAGTAGTGCTAGGAATGGGAAAGACACCTGTCTTGAAGAGTTGTGAATCTGCTTGGGGCTGCTAAAAAGATCCAACAAGGACTGTTAAACCCTTGGGGAAAAGACCCATCCACGGACTGTATGTGCCTTTTTACTTTTACTTTGTGCTGAGGTTAAGCGGACTTTATTTTTGCTTTTTGTGCTTGTGTGCTGCTAGAAGCCCTATTTTGATTTGCTTGCTGAAAATAAAAGCCTTTTTGTTTAAAGTTTAACAGCTTTGCACTCGGTCCTGTGGAGCTACAATCCCCCCCAAACTTTACTATATATATCTATATATACTCTGCATTCAGTGTAGCATATATACAGTTCATTCAATGGTGTACATTATATAATACACTTCAGGCAGTATATATACACACACACATACAGTCTAGTGTAGATGACTCAGAATCCAGAAACGTTATTGCAGCACTGGATGGAAGATGCAAGGGTCTGTCAGGAGTCCAGAAACTCATTGACCTTTTACGCACACACACACAGTGTTGGGTACATGCTCCAGGAGGATGCGCAGCAATTTGAAGGCTGCGATGTTGTCTCCCAGGTGGAGGAAGGGAGTAACGTGAGCCTAGAGAGAGGGGGTGCCACAGAAGGACAAGAAACTGGCAGTTATTTTCCCCAGAGTAATAAACGGTTACAGCGCTGATAAACGTACAATAAAGTGCTATGTGCTGAAAAAATGCATTGGGTATTAGCTATATTTCAAATACAACTGCTGGTCACCACAGTGTAAGTGATAAGACAACCAGTGTTACCTGATTAAAAGCAACCTAAAAAATATACTAATAAATGGTTAACAAATCAAATAAAAGTGAACTCTAATCACAATATAACAGTGCAAAAAAAGGAAAAATAGTCCCAAAATAAATAACTAGCACCAGCTGGGCATGGAAGACTCAGACAGACAACTTAATGATGGCCCAACGGCTCCTAAGTAAAAAAGTCAGTCCGTATCTATGATCCAACACCAGGTACTTCTAAATGGATAAATGGATGTTTAGGCTGATATTTCAAACAATGGAGCCATAGATCTTGCAAACGGTCACCCAAAATAGAAAGAGAAAAAAATATATATGGTGAAGTACTGCGGGATGTAAGAGCCAATCGCGCTACAAACCGCTACTCACGCTTTCCCTGGTGGCAGTCAAGCATGTCAGGCATATCAGATGCTTCCGCAATCGCCGCTTGGTAGCGTGCGTTCCACGAAGCCAGGAAGATAAAAAAAGCGTCACTTGGTTGTATGAAGGCTGGATGTGACGTCGACGCGTTTCGCCCCTCCCCCAGGGCGTCATCAAAGGACGTTTGATGACGCCCTGGGGGAGGGGCGAAACGCGTCGACGTCACATCCAGCCTTCATACAACCAAGTGACGCTTTTTTTATCTTCCTGGCTTCGTGGAACGCACGCTACCAAGCGGCGATCGCGGAAGCATCTGATATGCCTGACATGCTTGACTGCCACCAGGGAAAGCGTGAGTAGCGGTTTGTAGCGCGATTGGCTCTTACATCCCGCAGTACTTCACCATATATATTTTTTTCTCTTTCTATTTTGGGTGACCGTTTGCAAGATCTATGGCTCCATTGTTTGAAATATCAGCCTAAACATCCATTTATCCATTTAGAAGTACCTGGTGTTGGATCATAGATACGGACTGACTTTTTTACTTAGGAGCCGTTGGGCCATCATTAAGTTGTCTGTCTGAGTCTTCCATGCCCAGCTGGTGCTAGTTATTTATTTTGGGACTATTTTTCCTTTTTTTGCACTGTTATATTGTGATTAGAGTTCACTTTTATTTGATTTGTTAACCATTTATTAGTATATTTTTTAGGTTGCTTTTAATCAGGTAACACTGGTTGTCTTATCACTTACACTGTGGTGACCAGCAGTTGTATTTGAAATATAGCTAATACCCAATGCATTTTTTCAGCACATAGCACTTTATTGTACGTTTATCAGCGCTGTAACCGTTTATTACTCTACCTTAAGTTTACACACTTTTTTACAGCAGCGATAGCTTCTAGCATAATTAATAATTTTTGTTGCGAGCGCTGTTCCTTTTATTTATTATTTCAGTTATTTTCCCCAAGCTTCAGCATACTGCCAAGTTTGCTCCAGTGATGAGGAGGGAGGGGATGATGAGGTCAATGACCGTAATTGGGTGCCTGAGAGGAGGAAAGTGAGGAGGTGGAGAAGGTGGCACAACTCCAACAAGGCAGGATGTCCTCCAGGGGTCAGCTTAAGGGCAGCCACCCTATTGCATCACACCACCGAGCTCCACAGGTGCAGGGTGCTGCTGACTCCCCGCTGACTTTTAAAAGTTCCTTGGTGTGGGCCTTTTTCGACACGTGTGCAGCAGATCGCACCGTTGCTGTTTGCAACCTATGTCTGAAGCGGTTCAAGCGTGGCCAGAACAGCAGCCTCTTGGGCAACACATGCTTGACCAGACATATGATGACCTGCCATGCAGTCCGTTGGCAGCAGCACCTGAAAGACCCACATTATAGAAAAAGGCGGACTTCTCCTTGCTCCTCATCTGGGATCTCCAACCCTACTATACCTCCAGTCCTCTAAAACCTGCACTGAGAGAAATGAAGGTATAGCAATAGGTGTCACAAGTACTTGCAGCCAATCTGCTAGCAGTACTCCCCCAGTTGATTTCAGAAGGCACATTTCCCTACCCCAGTTGCTGAACTGTAAAAAGAAATTCGGTTCCAGCCATCCACATGCTCAGCGTCTAAATGCTAGCTTGGCCAAATTGCTAGCACTAAAACTGCTGCCTTTTCAGCTGATAGACTCTTCCTACTGTACGACATGTGCTGTATGACAGTGGCAGGTTCCAAAATGCCTTTTCTTTTCACGTAAGGTAATTCCGGCTCTCTGCTGCCATGTGGAAGGCAAAGTTTTGGCCTTGTTGGACAGGGCAGTCAGCAGTAAGGTTCATATTATCGCTGACTCATGGTCCAGCAGGCATGGGCAGGGACATTACTTTTCCGTCACGTCGCACTGGGTAACTCTGCTGGCAGCTGGGAAGGATGCAAGACAGGGTTCAGTTTTGGAGCTTGTTCCAGCAACCATCACCAGCATCTGCATTATATGGTGCAGGAATATCTAGGGGCAAGAGCAGAATTGGAAACCTTTCCAACAGAGCATCCCCTGGGTTACTGGGTCTTGAGGTTGGACCACTGGCCAGAACTTGCTCAATATGAAATTGAGCTACTGGCCTGTCCTGCATCCAGTGTGCTTTCTGAATGCACATTCAGTGCTGCTGGAGGGTTTGTAACAGATCAAAGAGTGCGCCCATCCACAGACATCGTTGGTGGGCTCACATTTATAAAAATGAATCAGTCCTGGATCAGCAGCTATCAAGCACCTGATGCTGATGTAACTGATTAAATTTGCTATGGATCTGGGATGCCTTGAAGTCTGCCTATGCTGCCTATCCTATTCCTCCGCAATCATGATGATGCTAGCTTCCAACAATATTTTTGGTTTTGGCCCAAGGCCCAATGCCCAATTTTTCTGCCCTTGTTTAACAGGGGCATGTAATTACAATTTTTAAAATAACATTTAACAGCAGGGCCTGTTCCTGCGCCCAACAAGAGTAATGCCCCGTACACACGGTCGGATTTTCCGACGGAAAATGTGTGATAGGACCTTGTTGTCAGAAATTCCGTGTGTAGGCTCCATCACACATTTTCCATCGGAATTTCCGACACACAAAGTTTGAGAGCAGGCTATAAAATTTTCCGACAACAAAATCTGTTGTCGGAAATTCCGATCGTGTGTACACAAATCCAACGGACAAAGTGCCACGCATGCTCAGAATAAATAAAGAGATGAAAGCTATTGGCCACTGCCCTGTTTATAGTCCCGACATACGTGTTTTACGTCACCGCGTTTAGAACGATCGGATTTTCCGACAACTTTGTGTGACCGTGTGTATGACAAGTTTGAGCCAACATCCGTCGGAAAAAATCCTAGGATTTTGTTGTCGGAATGTCCGAACAAAGTCCGACCGTGTATACGGGGCATAACTGTGAGAAGTCACCGTTTTCTGCCACCACAACACCTGCCACCACACACCTAGTATATAGTGCAGTCAGTGTAGTATATATAATACAGTGCAGGGCATATAGTGCAGTGTACAATATATAAATATAGTGTATTAAAGTTGTTATGGGGAGCCCTTTGACAGAATTAAGGAAAAAAACGGCATGGGTTCCCCCATCCATACTGGGCCTTTTCGGGTGGACTCCCACGCCATTTTATTGAAACAAATTGGCGCAGAGTTCCCCTTAATATCTATACCAGACCCGAAGTGCCTGGTATGGACTGGGGGGGGACCCACGCTGTTTTTTTATGTTTTTTTTGTATATTGCCGAGATCTGGCAATACATTACAGCCGTGAGCAATTTGACATTTGACAGCCGTGAGCAAATTACATTTTATCCTTTTTGAAATGTAATTTTGCTGCGGTACTGTTCTAAAAATGGGAAAGATGTGCTACTTTACAGGCAGACTAAGGGGACCCCCCCATGCAAGATATTTAAAGGAATATTTAATTTTTGTTGTTTCACTTTAAGCATTATTAAAATCACTGCACAACTTTTTTTTGCATGGATACATGTCCCTCGGGGCAGGACCCGGATTCCCAAACACTTTTTATGGCAATAACCTGCATTCATGTTCATGTCCCATAGACTTTAACGGTGTTCGCTCAAATTTTTTGCCTGTTCGCAAGTTCTGGTGCGAACGGAACCAGGGGGTGTAACATGTGCCATGTTACATTTAGCTGCTTTTGTTTCCCTCCAGGGACCTGAACAAACCATCATATTTTTTTCCCTATTGACTTCAATGAGGTTCAGATTCAATGTATCCCAAAAATGTTCACCTGTTCAACGATATTGCCCACAAATCAAACAGAGTCATATTGGTCCCTCCAAAACCCTGAGAAAGCTGTGGATGGAGTACTGACTCAGACTCTCTACAGTTCTGCCTTGCATGCCCTTCAGTAAAGTAAAATTGTTAGCACTAAGTTCAGGGCCGATGCAAGGATTTTTGTCTACTCAGGCGAAGGTGCATTTTGGTGACCCCACACCACCACCAACCGTCCTCCTGCCACCCCCCCCAATTCCCTCCACCATCCAAACCCCCACCCCCATATAGCATACAGTTTATTTGCCTGCTGATGTTGCATCAATGTTACCATGCATTCAGTCATGAATGTAATGCAATGTAGATCGCATGCATTACATAAGAACCCCGTACAGTCAACCAACCACCCACCCGCCTACAAAAAAAATTCAGCTTTGTGAAAGCAGAGTTCTTCTACTCATATGGAATTCTGTGGAGTCCAATTAGAAGCCCTGAAAATGTTTGTTTCAGGTTCTGGGCTCAGTGCTAGATCCCATCACCAGCTGACTGTGAAAACCAGGATCTAGCGCTATGCCCAGAAGCTGAAACAACCATTTTTAGGGCTCCTGATTGGGCTACACAGCATTCTATATGGGCACCTGCAGACGAGCTCTGATTTTACAGACAGCCGGTGAATTGAGTGCTAAATCCAACAAGGGCCAACAGAAACTGTTAAAGCTAAGCTAGTTTTGAAATGGCACTGGGGTGGCTCTGGGATGAATGTCTGCTATTAATTCATCATTTTAAAACAATCCTGGGGACTCAGGCCTTATACACATGGAGGCTAAAAATATGCTGGGCATAAAATTCCTGCACCTTCAATTAAAAATTGGCATGTCTGTTAAATGGTAACAAACTACAGCACCTAAAATTGTCCATAGACTAAGCTTTATAGAGTTTAACAGGAGGTCTGGTGCTAGAATTATTGCCTTTTTACATTTTTTTTGTTCAGCTTTATTGCTATCACAAAGGGATGAATAACATCCCTTGTGATAGCTGGGGCAGTGGCAGGTGCTTTTTATGAAAAGATCAGTGATCTATTAGACCCCTGATCCCTCCCCTGACCTCCAAGGCAACTGATCAAACACAGATTGGTTTGATTGGCTGTTTTCCTGGCTGGCACCAGCCAGGTAACCACAGAACTGGAATCGGAAGTGGTGTAAACCTAGTAGATTCCAGCTTCATTCATCACAGAGGAGATGGTGAAACAGATGTTTCTTCCTCTACTCTTTATTCTATAAACCCAACTACTATGAGAGAGCCCAGGAAAAAAGGGGTGGGCTGTGGGTGAACAGAACAGCATGATCATTTTAGCTGCACAAAAATCAACAGGGCTACGGTGTAGATAATCCCCACTCCACTGCTTTGCAGTATAGGGTGGAGCGATTGGTGGTGGTAAAAACACGCAGCAGAGCTGCACGTTTTTACCGTACCCCCAAATCCAAGTGTAAACGAGGCCTAAGGCCCCTTTCACATGATTGGTCTGATCAGGTCTGCCTGTCAGTTTTTTTAGGCAGACCCAGTCAGACCCTCCATTCTCCTCTATGTAGCAACAGGAGTAAACTGACTTGTGTCCATTTACACCCGCCTATCTTCAATCTGATCTACTAGAAAGATATAGAATGAGATCCGTTCTCCTCGATCTAGGTGGATCAGATCAGAGGGCAGTCAAGGGTAAAGAGACAGTGTCCATGTACACCTGACTGCCCATAGAGCAGAGTGGGCTTAGTTTGTGTCCGTTCTCCATAAATGGAGCAGATACAGACTGGTCATCTGCCTGCTCTGCTCAGCAGGGGATCAGTGGACAGATTCCCTGCTAAGCAAAGTGGAGTCCCCCTGTGTGATAGGAGCCTTAGGATGCATTTCACTGTCCTTTAATGATCTTCATCATTATGATAATAACATAATAAAGGTGCTGTTGCTCAAAGCACATGAACTGTGTGACTATCATGATGATCACATTTGGCTGCTTTCTAATTCAACTTGGGCAACAGCCAGGATATGGCATGGGGGGAAGGTGTCTGTACTGTACCTTTTCTGAGACTTCTCTGCCTCTGCTCTTCTTCTCTGCCCCTTCTCTGTCTCTTCTCTTCTCTGCCTCTTCTCTTCTTCTCTGCCTCCTCTCTGCTTCTCTGCCTCCTCTCTGCTTCTCTGCCTCCTCTCTGCTTCTCTGCCTCCTCTCTGCTTCTCTGCCTCCTCTCTGCTTCTCTGCCTCCTCTCTGTTTCTCTGCCTCCTCTGTTTCTCTGCCTCCTCTCTTCTTCTCTGCCTCTTCTCTTCTTCTCTGCCTCTTCTCTGCCTCCTCTCTGCTTCTCTGCCTCCTCTCTTGCTCTCTGCCTCTTCTCTTCTTCTCTGCCTCTTCTCTGCTTCTCTGCCCCTTCTCTGCTTCTCTGCCTCTTCTCTGCTTCTCTGCCTCTTCTCTTCTCTGCCTCTTCCTCTTCTCTTCCTCTTCCTTTTTTCTACCTCTTACTCTTCTCTTTCTCTTCCTTTTTTCTACCTCTTCCTCTTCTCTTCCTCTTCTCTGCCTCTGCTCGTCCTCTGCTCTTCTTCTCTGCCTTTTCTCTTCTATGCCTCTTTTCTCTTCTCTTCTCTGCCTCTTTTATCCTCTTCTCTGCCTCTTCTCTGCCTCTTCTCTTCTTCTCTGCCTCTTCTCTTCTTCTGCCAGCCAACACTGAGCCTTCCTCCGTTCTTCTGAAAAAAGGAAAGAAAGTCCCTCTATCTACAGTCTTTGGGTACCCCCTTATCAGCAGCCCTGTCGCCTCGACGGCTAAAGGGAGGGTGGGTGTCTTCGAGCCGAGGGTGTCTCTCTCTGCCCTGCATCTGGCAGAGGAGGAGATGGAGGTAGATTAGCCACCTCATCTCTTTAAACCTGAACACATATGAATTACACAGGTTCTGTGGCTGATTCAGGTGGTAATTAAATTCACTTGGTGCCTTATTTGCACTGATTTAGACTCAGAACTTGTGTAATTCATATGTGTTTGGGGTTGAAAGGGATAAGATGGCGATCCTGGATGGAGGAGTGCATTAGCCGGGCCATGACTCGAGTCAGGAGAGGAGTACAGGTGAAGTTAAGGGCGCCCTGGCGGGGCTATGCTGTGCCGCCTGTTGGTGTGCTAAACTAGGTATAGGTGCGAGCAGGGCCAGCTGCCAGCACTAGGATAAGCACCTTGTAGGAACCCCTGGTTTTGGCACCCTCAGGCGGCCACCTTGGCTGCCTTATGCTGGCGCCGGCCCTGGCTAGGTTTAATATACATGAGGTCTACTATGCAGATGTACAGTTTTTAAAATCCAACACTGTGTCAACAATAAAATCATTCGCTCAGTATGGAGATATTGGACTCAACTGACCTCTGTGAACCCCAACAATACAATATTTAGGGCTTCTACCTGATTGCTTTTCAATATTATTAATCTGAAAAAAATGAACCACTTACAGACCGGAAGATTTTCCGGCTTAATGACCAGGCCGTTTTTTGTGATTCGGCACTGCGTCACTTTAACTGGCAGTTGCGCAGTTGTGCGACGTTGTACACAAACAACATTTGCATTCTTTTTTTTTCCACAAATAGAGCTTTCTTTTGATGGTATTTGATCACCTCTACATTGTTTTTGTTTTTTTGCACTATAAAAAAAAAGAGCGACAATTTTGGAAAAAAAAAATAATTTACTTTTTTTTTTATAATAAATTTTCCCAAAAATGCTTTTAAAAAACAAATTTCTTCAACAGTTTAGGCCGATATATATTCTTGTGCATATGTTTGGTAAAAAAAAAAAAATCACAATAAGCATATATTGATTGGTTTGCGCAAAAGTTATAGTGTCTACAAAATAGGAGATAGATGTATGGCATTTTTATTTTATTTTTTTTTATTTTTACTGGTAATGGCGGTGATCTGCCATTTTTAGCTGTACTGTGATATTGCGGCGGACAGATCGGACACTTGACACATTTTTGGGACCATTGACACTTATACTGTGTAAAAGTCCCTGGCAGGGAAGGGGTTAACATTAGGGGACGATTAAGGGGTTAAATGTGTTCCCTGGTGAGTGTTTCTTACTGTGAGGCGATGGGACTGACTGGGTGAGGAGACATATCGCTGTTTCTAATCACTAGGAACAAACAATCTGTCTCCTGTCCCCTGACAGGATAGGGATTTGTGTGTTTACACACACAAATCCCTTGTTCTGGCTCTCGTGGGCGGCGGCGATAGTGCACACTGGCCGGGTCCTCCACCGTGCAGCGGGTGCACGTGCCTCCAGCGGCTCTTAAAGGGGAAGATGTACCCATAAGTTGTTTTGTGAGAATGTGCCACTTTGCCGACGCATTCGGCGTGAGTCGGACGGCAAATGGTTAAAAAGGACTGTACTTGTACTTGAAATGGAGGTAATCTGCATTATCAAGAAAACGTTATATTTTTTGCTTGGCTGACCCCTCAAGCTACCACCTGTGCTTTTGGTAGGCTTAGTGACAGAAGGCCTATTAATGGGCACATCAAAGTGCAGGAGATGATGTTGTAGGGACAGACTTGCAAATCAGATATTTCATTTTACAGATCACCTGCCATTCATTTACACTATAATTCACCTTTTACAGGCAGAAGAGGTGCTGCAGACATACCTAAAATCCAAAGAAGTCAATGCAACCATACTTTTACAACAGGACAACGCTCTGAGCCAGAGAGAGAAGGAAGAGGAAGGTAAATTATTAAGTTACTGTCAGAGTCTTTTTCAGTCATTGGCACAATTTGTCCTTCCTTTAAGAAATGCACATTTTTCCTGAAATCTCCTTTCATTTCTTTTATGGGGATTATAGACAATGTAGTGGCTGAGAACAGTGAGGCTGCAGCGAGAACACCTGAGCATTTTCAGCTTGTAAAACACCCCAAAAAACACTGAAAAATGCTCAACAAGCAAAATCCCATTCATTTAAATGGCCTCTATTCACATCTGAGCGTTTTGTCACCTGAACCAAAATGCCTGCAAATTGCCTGAAGCTCAAAAAAGTACATGAGCTTCTTTTTTGGGCAGATTACAGGCGTTTTTCTTCTTTTTTGTTTTTATCACGGCAAAAAAACGTGGTAAAAACATGCCTGAAAACTAAACTGGAGTTGAGAAACACTGCTTAAGACTAGGGATGAGCCAAACGCCCCCTTGTTCGGTTTGCACCAGAACATGCGAACAGGAAAAAAGTTCTCTCGAACACCCGAAGACCGTTAAAGTCTATGGGACACGAACATGAATAATCAAAAGTGCTAATTTTAAAGGCTTATATGCAAGTTATTGTCATAAAAAGTGTTTGGGGAACCGGGTCCTGCCCCAGGGGACATGTATCGATGCAAAAAAAAGTTTTAAAAACGTCCGTTTTTTCAGGAGCAGTGATTTTAATAATGCTTAAAGTCAATCAATAAAAGTGTAATATCCCTTTAAATTTCGTAGCTGGGGGGTGTCTATAGTATGCCTGTAAAGGGGCGCATGTTTCCCGTGTTTAGAACAGTCTGACAGCAAAATGACACTTTGAAGGAAAAATTACATTTAAAACTACCCGCGGCTATTGCATTGCCGACAATACACATAGAAGTTCATTGATAAAAACGGCATGGGAATTCAACACAGAGAAACCCCGAACCAAAATTTTAAAAAAAAAATGACGTGGGAGTCCCCCTAAATTCCATACCAGGCCCTTCAGGTCTCATCCCCACAACCCTGGCCGGTGGTTGTGGGGGTCTGCGGGTGGGGGGCTTATCGGAATCTGGAAGCCCCCTTTAACAAGGGAACCCCCAGATCCCGCCCCCCCCCCTGTGTGAAATGGTAAGGGGATACTTACCCCTACCATTTCACTAAAAAACTGTCAAAAATGTTAAAAATGACAAGAGACAGTTTTTGACAATTCCTTTATTTAAATGCTTCTTCTTTCTTCTATCTTCCTTCATCTTGTGGTTCTTCTGGTTCTTCCTCCGGCATTCTCGTCCAGCATCCCCTCCAGCGGTGTCTTCTACCTTCTTTTTCTCGGGCCGCTCCGCACCCATGGCATGGGGGGAGGCTCCCGCTCTTCTCTTCATCTTCTTCTTCATCCTCTTCTCTTCTTCCTTCTTCTCTTCTTCATTCTCTTCTCCGGGCCGCTCCGCATCCATGCTGGCATGGAGGGGGGCTCCCGCTGTGTGACGGAGTCTCCTCGTCTGACGGTTCTTAAATAACGGGCGGCGGGGCCACCCGGTGACCCCGCCCACTCTGACGCACGGGACATGACGGGACTTCCCTTTGGCATTCCCCATGACGTCACAGGGAAGTCCCGTCAAGTCACGGTGCGTCAGAGGGGGGCGGGATCACCGGGTGGCCCCGCCCCCCGTTATTTAAGAACCTTCAGACGAGGAGACTCCGTCACACAGCGGGAGCCTCCATCCATGCCAGCATGGGTGCGGAGCGGCCCGGAGAAGAAAATGAAGAAGATAAGAAGGAAGAAGAGAAGAAGATGAAGAAGATGAAGAGAAGAGCGGGAGCCTCCCCCCATGCCATGGATGTGGAGCGGCCCGAGGAGAAGAAGATAGAAGACGCCGCGGAGGAGATGCTGGACGAGAACACCGGAGGAAGAACCACAAGAGCCAGAAGAACCAGAAGAAGAAGATGAAGGAAGATAGAAGAAAGAAGAAGCATTTAAATAAAGGAATTGACAGTTTTTTAGTGAAATGGTAGGGGTAAGTACCCCCTTACCATTTCACACAGGGGGGGGCAGGATCTGGGGGTTCCCTTGTTAAAGGGGGCTTCCAGATTCCAATAAGCCCCCCACCCGCAGACCCCCACAACCACCGGCCAGGGTTGTGGGGATGAGGCCCTTGTCCTCATCAACATGGGGACAAGGTGTTTTGGGGGGCTCCCCGAAAGCACCCTCCCAATGTTGAGGGCATGTGGCCTGGTACAGTTCAGGAGGGGGGGCGCACTCTCTGCCCCCCCCCACTTTTCCTGCGGCCTGCCAGGTTGCGTGCTCGGATAAGGGTCTGGTATGGATTTTTGGGGGGACCCCACGCAGTTTTTTTTTTTTTTTTTGGCGCGGGGTTCCCCTTAAAATCCATACCAGACCTGAAGGGTCTGGTATGGAATTTAGAGGGAACCCCACGTCATTTTTTTTTTAAAATTTTGGCCGGGGTTCCCCTTAATATCCATACCAGACCTGAAGGGCCTGGTATGGAATTTAGGGGGACTCCCACGTCATTTTTTTTTTGTAATTTTGGTTTGGGGTTTCCCTGTGTTTAATTCCCATGCTGTTTTTATCAATGAACTTCTATGTGTATTGTCGGCAATGCAATAGCCGTGGGTAGTTTTAAATGTAATTTTCCTTCGAAATGTCATTTTGCTGTCAGACTGTTCTAAACATAGGAAACATGCGCCCCTTTACAGGCATACTATAGACACCCCCCAGGTACGAAATTTAAAGGGATATTACACTTTTATTGTTTGACTTTAAGCATTATTAAAATCACTGCTCCTGAAAAAACGGCCGTTTTTAAAACTTTTTTTTGCATTGATCCATGTCCCCTGGGGCAGGACCCAGGTCCCCAAACACTTTTTATGACAATAACTTGCATATAAGCCTTTAAAATTAGCACTTTTGATTTCTCCCATAGACTTTTAAATAGTGTTTTGCGGCATTCGAATTTGCCGCAAACACCCCAAATTGTTCGCTGTTCGGCGAACTTGCGAACAGCCAATGTTCAAGTCGAACATGAGTTTGACTCGAACTCGAAGCTCATCCCTACTTAAGACCCCCATACACACTATCCAACTTTTGTTGTCAGACTTCCTTCAGATTTACCAACACCATGTATTGCATGGCCTGTCTGATTGCATACAAATTGAAACCCTTAAAGCGGAGTTCTACCCAAAAGTGGAACTTCCGCTCATTTGTCTCCTCTCCCCCTCCAGTGCCACAATTGGCACCTTTCGGGGGGGAGGGGGGACAGGATACCTGTCTTTGACAGGTATCCTGTTCCCACTTCTGGGAGTCCGCGCCTCAGCCCATGATGTCACTGCGGGGCTCCCTCCTCCTCCCCCTGTCGCCGGGCCAGTAGGAGAGAGGAGTGGAGCCTCGCGCATGCGCAGCAGGGTTCCCAGCATGAAGCTGTAAGGCTACACTGCTGGGTTCCCTTACCTGCAATGGCGGCGGCAGCACCTGACAGCTGATGGAAACATCGGCTGCGGTGCCGACATCGCTGGACTCCAGGACAGGTAAGTGTCCTATTATTAAAAGTCAGCAGCTGCAGTATTTGTAGCTGCTGGCTTTTATTTTTTCTTTTATTTAGGCGGACCTCTGTTTTAAGGTTTGACCTCATATTATATGGTTTTGCTAAATCTGAGGGAAAAAAATCTACAGAAAATTGTATAGTGTGTATCCAGCTTTAGACTGTCAGCAAATCTGCCTCTACAAATCCACACAGTGCCTAAAAATAGAGAGCAACTGAGCATGTGCAGAACAGGGTGAGACATTGGGGTTTATTTACTAAGGCTGGAGAGTGCAAAATCCGGCTCACTTCTGCATAGAAACCAATCAGCTTGTTTCAGTTAAGCTTTGGCAATAAAACCTGGAAGCTGATTGGTTTCTTTGCAGAAGTGAGCCTGATTTTGCACTCTCCAGCTTTAGTAAATAAACCCCATTGCATTACTTGAATTTGAACAGTATAGACAACTATTTTTAATGCTTTACATACAAGCTATAGCTACAAAAGGGAAAATGATGTGAGAGAATGCACTTTCCTGCTACATTCACTTTTGGTGGTTGAAACCTCCTCCAGCAGTAGAAGAGAAAGTAAAAATTGCTCATGGGGGGGTGACTTAGACGGACCTGTGCTGTGAACATCTGGTTGGGACTGATCAGTGAGATCTGGGGGTCTGCACTACACAGTAAGAACTCACTCGAAACATTGTCAGAAAATCAGCTATTAATATACTGATAAAGTGTAGGATATGAAACATTCAGAAATACATATAGATGTAGGCTAAGTGGTGGCCCGTGCATTGTGGGCGCACGTGCCGCCGCTCCCCCATCCATGCGCCCGGCCCCTTTCAGGATGCCGGACGCATGGACTCCTATGGCGGGGATGGGAGGGGGTGTTTTTTTTTTCAAAAACCTGATTAGAGCCACAGGCTCTAATAAGCTTCAAAATAGGGTGGGCTCGGGGCGCAGAGAGTGCACCCTGATCCCATCCAATTGTGTGATGATAGCAAATTTATTTTCGCTATTTTCACACTAACCTTCCTCCCCGCCAATCAGGAGGCAGGGCGTCAGACCTGTTTTCCTGATTGGCCAAAGTGCCAGGCCACCCTATTAGACGCCTGGTGCTTAGGTAGAGGAGTGGAGGAGACACACGCTGGACTAGAGGAAGGATACCTCCGCCGCCGCTCTGGTGCATTTGTAGAGGAGCCTGGGGGTAAGTGCCTGACCACAGGGGGTCTATCAGAGCTAAGAGCCACGAGTCATGCATGTGGGGGGGTGGGGGTGCTGCCAGAGCCACGAGCCCCACGATGGGGTGCTGTTAGAGCCGCGAGCTCCAAGGGGGGGTGCCACTGTCAAATCCCAGAGACGGGGGGGGAGTGCTGTCAGAGCCCAGAGACGGGGGCACAAGTGTGCTGTCAGAGCCGCGAGTCCCACGAGTGGGGGGGGGCAGTGGGCACATGCTGGGCACAGTGGCTGCATTTGGTGGGCACAGTGGCTGCATTTGGTGGGCACAGTGGCTGCATATGCTGGGCACCGTGGATACATTTGATGGGCACAGTAAGGCTGCAATTGATGTTTTTTTTAAAAGTATTTTTCAGAATTTTTCAGTTTGTTTGCACCCCCCCCAAAAATTTTGAGCATCAGCCACCACTGTGTTGGCTCCCTTTACTGACTTCTACTGTAAATGTTAATTGTCTGGCATTAGAGTTTTCTGAATCGTAGACCCAGAACACATACGCAGACAAGCCCTTCATTTTTTTTCTCCTTGATATGCTGTATACTTGTTCCAGGTCTGTGACTCAAACTACTACTACAGAAAAGCGGGCAGTGGAAGGCAGCAAGAGCAATCCTCAAATTTTTTCATGTAGTTGCAGGTTGTGATGTTTAGTTTAACTGCTTCAGCCCCAGAAGAATTTACCCCCTTCCTGACTGGAGCACTTTTTGCGATTCGGCACTGCGCCGCTTTAACTGATAATTGCGCGGTCAAGCGACGTGGCTCCCAAACAAAATTGACGTCCTTTATTTCCCACAAATAGCTTTCTTTTGGTATTTGATCACCTCTGCGTTTTTTTTCATTTTGAAAAAAACGTATTATTTTTTACTTTTTGCTATAATAAATATCCCCAAAAAATAATTTAAATTTTTTTTTTTCCTCAGTTTAGGCCGATACGTATTCTTCTACATATTTTTGGTAAAAAAAAAATCGCAATAAGCGTTTATTGATCGGTTTACGCAAAAGTTATAGCGTTTACAAAATAGGGGATAGTTTTATGGTATTTTTATTAATATTTCTTTTTTATTAGTAATGGCGGCGATCAGCAATTTTTTTTGTGACTGCCACATTATGGCGGACACATCGGACATTTTTGACACATTTTTGGGACCGTTGTCATTTATACAGCAATCAGTGCTATAAAAATGCACTGATTCCTGTGTAAATGACATTGGCAGTGAAGGGGTTAACCACTAGGGGGCGGGGAGGGGTTAAGTCAGTACTAGGGATCGGTTTCCAACTGTAGGGGGGATGGGCTAGCTGTGACATGTCACTATCTCTGCTCCCGATGACAGGGAGCAGAGATCAGTGAGACTGTCACTAGGCAGAACGGGGAGATGCTTGTTTACATCATCGTTCGTCCTCCCCGTGAGGCGATCGTGGGTATCCCCGCGGCAATCGAGTCCGCGGGACCCGCGACCAGACTCATAGAGCTCGCGGCCGGCACGCGCACGCAATGGCACAGCAGGGAATTCAAATGGGACTTACAGGTACGCCCATTTGCCCAGCGGTGCCATTCTGCCGACGTACATCGGCGTGCGCCAGTCGGGAAGTGGTTAAAGTGATTGTAAGGGTTTTTTTTTTTAAATAACAAACATATCATACTTACCTCCACTGTGCAGCTTGTTTTGCACAGAGTGGCCCCGAACATCCTCTTCTGGGGTCTCCCGGCGGCTCTTGCGGCTCCTCCCCACATCATATAACCCCCTAGGAGAAGCCCTCTCCTGGGGGGGTTACTTTGCGGGCGCGCTCCCGAGTCCTGCATTTGCGTCCATAGACACGAATGCCGGACTCGTCATTGGATTTGATTTACAGCAGTGGGAGCCAATGGCTGCGCTGCTATCAATCTATCCAATCAAGAGCCGGGACCCCGTGGAGAGAGGGAGAGCATGTCCCCAGTGACAGAAATATGAGGCTCAGGTGAATAAAATGGGGATGGCTGGGGGGGGGGTGGTCACTGCCAGGTGTTTTTTCACCTTAATGCATAGGATGCATTAAGGTGAAAAAACACAAGGGTTTACAACCCCTTTAAATGTAGAGCTCATCAGTGAGTACGGTCCACAGCTAATATTCCCTTTTAGGATTTGTTGGCCCACTTTTATTTAAAATGGAAAGAAAAGTCCAGCGAAAGTAAGAAGAACAAGTTCAACAAAGACCTGTTGCCCATACAGGGGTTTCCACCATCATCACAAAATAAGGAAAGATTCAGCCTCCCGGCTTTCTTTAGCAGCACCGCTGCTCAGACCTTGTGCCTCGTTCTTTCTGACCATCTAATAGAGCATCCTTTGTGTTCATGTACAAACAATGTACCTCCGTTAGTACTCAGTCTTGCAGCTCCCTGCTGCTCTGTTGATACCAGCACCATGCAGACACACACACCTCTGGCTGCTCCCTTGCAACCACGTGGAGCTTGGGAGCCATGGGTGGAGCCCAAAACCACTGTACTCTCTCTCCGAAAAGTGGCTGCTATTTACCTGAAATGTCTACCCCCTCGCCGCCACTTCACTGTGCTGTGTCACCCGCTGCTCCACCTGCCTTTTCTGTGGTCTAAAAGGGGAACTCTGTGGACTCTGACATAAAGGGGAACTCTTGTGGTTAATTTCATATGATTAGAAATGTTATTTAATTGCAAAATATATGTATAGTTTATACTATAAAAAAATTGCTGTGCGCCACTAAAGTGTTCGGGTTTGACTTGAAGAAAAGGTGGCAACCCTATTGCAGCCTCTGCCAGGTCCCAAAGGCTGGGCAGAGCCCATAGGCACATCTGCACACTTGCCATAATGGCAAGTTGAAACATCTTTCAGAGAGGCAGTTTATTTACTTAGAATGGACCCTTTCATAATTCTCATTAAAAAAAAAATTCCTTGCAGTACTGTGTGCAGTGGCATAGCGTGAGTTGTCAGCATTCGGGGCAAGGCAAGTAATTTGCATCCCCTAACCTGCGGACTTTTAGCACTCCCCGAATCCCTTACAATAGTACTGACCTATTTGATTCCTATACTGACCACTACACTAATCTACTTGATTTCAACACTGACCAACCTGATTCCTTTACTGGCCATTACACACTACACTGACCACTATACTGTCCACTACATGGAGAACTACACTGACCACTATACTGTCCACTACACTACACTGATCACTACACTATACTACACTGACCACTATACTACACTGACCACTATACTATACTGTCCACTAAACTACACTACACTGACCACTATACTACACTGTCCACACCACTACACTGACCACTACACTGACCACTACACTATACTGTCCACTACACTACACTGACCACTACACTGACCACTATACTATACTGTCCACTACACTACACTGACCACTATACTGTCCACTACACTGACCACTATACTATACTGTCCACTCCACTACACTGACCACTATACTGTCCACTACACTGACCACTACACTATACTGTCCACTATACTGACCACTATACTGTTTACACCACTCCACTGACCACTATACTGTCCACTACACTATACTGTCCACTACACTGTCCACTACAGTAACCACTATATTGTCCACTACACTAAGAACTACACTGTCCACTACACTATACTGTCCACTACACTGACCACTATACTATACTGTCCACTACACTGATCACTATACTGGCCACTACACTATACTGACCACTATACTATACTGTCCACTCCACTACACTGACCACTATACTGTCCACTACACTGACCACTATACTATACTGTCCACTCCACTACACTGACCACTATACTGTCCACTACACTATACTGACAACTACACTGTCCACTATACTGTCCACTATACTACACTGAACACTACACTGACCACTACACTATACTGTCCACTATACTGACCACTATACTGTCCACACCACTACACTGACCACTACACTATACTGTCCACTACACTGACCACTACACTGTCCACTACACTGACCACTACACTATACTGTCCACTGCATTGGCCACTACACTGACCACTATACTTTCCACACCAGTACACTGACCACTACACTATACTGTCCACTACACTGACCACTACACTATACTGTCCACTACACTACAATGACCACTACACTGTCCACTACACTGACCACTAGGGATGAGCTTCGTGTTCAAGTCGAACCCATGTTCGCCTCGAACATCGTCTGTTCGTCCGTTTGCCGAATTGCAAACGATATGGGCCGTTCGTGCCAAATTCGCGTGGCGCATCACGGCCCATATTTCACTGCGGCATCGCAGTGCATTGCTGCCTGATGATTGGCCAAGCATGCACTATGACCTGCATGCTTGGCCAATCACAGCACCGTCTGAACAGAGAGCCGTAATTGGCCAAAGCCAAGGAGGCTTTGGCCAATTATGGCTCAGGGGATTTAGTACACGCCCCACACTATATAAGGCCGCCTGTACGGTGGCCCTGTGTAGTGTGTGTTCCAGTGTTGAGAGAGATAGACAGAGAGACAGTGTCATTTGATTTAAGTTAGACAGAATAGGCAGGACAGTCAGTGAGTTAGCTGCACTTACAGTGTATTGTGTATATATATGCATCCCAGGTGTTGGGTGTTGTGTATATATATATATATATATATATATACACTGTATTCAGTTTAGCTAGATCCGTTCCTGTTATCTTGCTACTGACAGGCAGGCTTGTCTTGTTACAGTATTTACAGCTACCTGAAGAAAATTGCTGGTGTTCTTTTGATCCTATTAGTACTACAGTCAGGCAGCTGGACTATTTACAGTTAGTGTAGTGCATCCTCCTCACAGTGTTCAGTTAAAGCTATAAGTTAGTTTTGTGTGACCTCTGCACAGTGTTCAGCTAAAACTACAAGTTAGTGTAGTGAGACCTCTGCACAGTGTTCAGCTAAACCTACAAGTTAGTGTAGTGAGACCTCTGCACAGTGTTCATCTAAAGCTACAAGTTAGGGTAGTGTGTCTCCTCACAGTGTTCAGCTAAAGCTACAAGTTAGTGTAGTGCGTCCTACTCGCAGTGTTCAGCTAAAACTACAAGTTAGTGTAGTGCGACCTCTGCACAGTGTTCAGCTAAAGCTACAAGTTAGAGTAGTGTGTCCTCCTCACAGTGTTTAGCTAAAGCTACAAGTTAGTGTAGTGCGACCTACTCACAGTGTTCAGCTAAAACTACAAGTTAGTGTAGTGCGACCTCTGCACAGTGTTCAGCTAAAGCTACAAGTTGGTGTATTGCTTCCTCCTCACAGTGTTTAGCTAAAGCTACAAGTTAGTGTAGTGCGACCTCTGCACAGTGTTCAGCTAAAGCTACAAGTTAGTGTAGTGCCTCCTCCTCACAGTGTTCAGCTAAAACTACAAGTTAGTTTTTTGCGAGCTCTGCACAGTGTTCAGCTAAAGCTACCTGTAGAAGGTTGGTGGTGTTATCCTAATCCTATCACTATGAAGTGAATGCCACATGGTTAAAGAAGAGAGGTGTATAGTTTGTGGGTACCATCATCCTTCTAGAATTAATAATAGGGGGAGTTGGGGAGGCAATGACCAGGACTTCTCCAATTAAGTCCTACCTCACCATGAAAGAAAACAATGGGGACTATCGCGGTACCTCATGAAAACATGCAAAATAAATAAAATTTCAATTTATTCAAAAATAGACATTTAAAAAAATCTATATATACACAATATAGATTGACAACAGTATAGTAAAGACATGTTACAGTACAAAATTTGTTGAAATAACAAAGGAAAGGAGGAAAAGCACAGGAGTGGGAGAGGGGAGGGGGGAGGGGGGAGAAGGCAAGGAAGGGGGGAGGGGGGGAGGGTTTGGGCGGGACAGGGGATGGGGAGGAGGGGGGGAAGGAAAGGAGGAGGGGGAAAAAAGAAGGGGGGGAAGGGAGGGGGGGGGGGGAGGGGGAAAAAGAAAAAAGAAAAAAGGAGAGGAAGGGGGATGAGAGAGAGGGGAGGAAGGGGGGTGGTGACCAGAAAGGAAAGGGGGGGGAGAGAAATAAGAATAACCCTCCACACTTAGTGAAGCTTGCAATTGTTCATGTAGAAGTAAAGCATGTGAAGTGAAGGGTTTTCCTGATCCTATCATTACCGCAGGCAGCTAAATAAGCTACAAGTTCATTTTTTGCAAGCTCTGCACAGTGTTCACCTAAAGCTACCTGTAGAAGGTTGGTGGTGTTTTCCTGATCCTATCACTACCGCAGGCAGCTAAATGAGCTACAAGTTAGTGTAGTGCATCCTCCTCACAGTGTTTAGCTAAAACTACAAGTTAGTGTAGTGCGACCTCTGCACAGTGTTCAGCTAAAGCTACCCTTTAGAAGGTTGGTGGTGTTTTCTTGATCCTATCACTACCGCAGGCAGCTAAATGAGCTACAAGTTAGTGTAGTGCGTCCTCCTCAGTGTTCAGCTAAAACTACAAGTTAGAGTAGAGCAAGCTCTGCACAGTGTTCAGCTAAAGCTACCTGTAAAAGGTTGGTGGTGTTTTCCTGATCCTATCACTACCGCAGGCAGCTAAATAAGCTACAAGTTTGTTTTTTGCAAGCTCTGCACAGTGTTCAGCTAAAGCTACCTGTAGAAGGTTGGTGGTGTTTTCCTGATGCTATCACTACCGCAGGCAGCTAAATAAGCTACAAGTTAGTGCAGTGCGTCCTCCTCACAGTGTTCAGCTAAAGCTACCTGTAGAAGGTTGGTGGTGTTTTCCTGATCCTATCACTACCGCAGGCAGCTAAATATGCTACAAGTTAGTGTAGTGCAAGCTCTGCACAGTGTTCAGCTAAAACTACCTGTAGAAGGTTGGTAGTGTTTTCCTGATCCTATCACTACCACAGGCAGCTAAATAAGCTACAAGTTAGTTTTTTACAAGCTCTGCACAGTGTTCACGTAAAGCTACCTGTAGAAGGTTGGTGGTGTTTTCCTGATCCTATCACTACCGCAGGCAGCTAAATAAGCTACAAGTTAGTGTAGTGCGCCCTCCTCACAGTGTTTAGCTAAAACTACAAGGTAGTGTAGTGCAAGCTCTGCACAGTGTTCAGCTAAAGCTACCTGTAGAAGGTTGGTGGTGTTGTCTTGATCCTATCACTACCACAGTCAGCTAGATAAGCTACAAGTTAGTGTAGTGCGTCCTCCTCACAGTGTTCAGCTAAAACTACAAGTTAGTGTAGTGCGAGCTCTGCACAGTGTTCAGCTAAAGCTACCTGTAGAAGGTTGGTAGTGTTTTCCTGATCCTATCATTACCGCAGGCAGCTAAATAAGCTACAAGTTAGTTTTTTGCAAGCTCTGCACAGTGTTCACCTAAAGCTACCTGTAGAAGGTTGGTGGTGTTTTCTTGATCCTATCACTACCGCAGGCATCTAAATAAGCTACAAGTTAGTGTAGTGAGTCCTCCTCACAGTGTTCAGCTAAAACTACAAGTTAGTGTAGTGCAAGCTCTGCACAGTGTTCAGCTAAAGCTACCTGTAGAAGGTTGGTGGTGTTCTCATACTACAGGCAGGCAGTTGATTTTGCTAGCTGCAGTATCAGTATATATATATATATATATATATATATATATATATATATATATATATATATATCCCAGCTTATTGCAGCTACAGGCCATTAGTATGTATGGAAGGCCAACAAGGAGAGGCAGACAGTCACAAGCCAATAAAAGAGGGCAAGCAGGCTCTGTGTCTAGAGGCAACAGTGCTGGTCGTGGAGACGGTGCATCCTTATCAGCACGTGGCCGTGGTACACGCTTGACCTTTTTTTCAGCAGCTGGCTGTGTTGAGCCACAACATGCGGAAGACTTGGTTGAGTGGATGACCAAGCCATCCTCATCCTCCTCATCCTCTCTCACCCATGCTCAGGGTACTTTGTCTGGCAAAGCATCTGCCAACGCGGCCTCTTCCCTCAGCTCAATGGCATCAGTGACTCCTTCCCTAGCCCCACCATGTCCTCCTGAGGAGTCCCTCGAACTGTTTGACCACAGTGTTGGGTACATGCTCCAGGAGGATGCCCAGCATTTAGAAGGCTCTGATGATGATACTGAGGTAGATGAAGGCAGTAACGTGAGCATGGACAGAGGGGGTGCCCAAGAAGGACAGCAATCTGGCAGTCATGCTGCCCCTGCTGGGGTAACTGACTCAACGTGGGTGCCTGATAGGAGAGAGGAGGAGGAGGCACATCACCAACGAGGCAGGATGCCCTCCAGGGGCCAGCCTAAGGGCAACACACTGACTGCATCACACCCCAAAGCTCCGCATGTGCAGGGCGCTGCTGTCACTGCACGTTATTCCAAAAGTTCTTTGGTGTGGGCCTTTTTTGAGATGAGTGCATCAGATCGCACCGCTGCTATTTGCAACATATGTCTCAAGCGTATCTCGCGTGGCCAAAACATCTCCCGCTTGGGCACCACATGCTTGACCAGACATATGTTAACCTGCCATGCAGTTCATTAGCAAGTATATCTAAAAGACCCACACCAAAGAACAAAGAGGACCTCTCCTTGCTCCTCATCAGCTGAGATCTCCAACCCCACTATACCTTCAGTCCTCTCTGAGACCTGCACTGAGAGGAATGAAGGTGTAGCATTAGGTGTGTCACAGCCAAGTACTTGTGGGCAATCTGCTTTCGGTACACCGACGTCAGATTGTACCAGGCACATTTCCTTGCCCCAGCTGCTGCTCCGCCAAAAGAAGTTAACTCCCAGCCATCCACATGCCCAGCAGTTGAATGCTAGCTTGGCAAAATTGCTAGCACTTTAACTGCTGCCTTTTCAGTTGGTAGACTCTGCCCCCTTCCGTGAGTTTGTGGAATGTGCGGTTCCTCAATGGCAGGTACCCAAACGCCACTTTTTCTCATGGAAGGCGATTCCGGCTCTCTACCGGCATGTGGAAGGCAATGTCCATGCCTCGCTGGACAGGGCGGTCAGTGGTAAGGTGCATATTACCGCTGACTCATGGTCCAGCAGGCATGGACAGGGACGTTACCTAAGTTTCACTGCGCATTGGGTGACTCTGCTGGCAGCTTGGAAGATTGCAGGACAAGGTGCAGTATTGTTGGAGGTTGTTTCGCCACCACGCCTTCAAAATGCCACAACTAATGATTGTGACACACCTCTCTCCTCCACCCCCTCCTCTTCTTCTTCCTCCATGGGCTCTTCCTGTGCTTTGTCCTCGGAACCAGCGGTGCTCTGTAGGCGTTCAAGGGGCTACGCAAGTATGCAGGCCAAAAGATGCCATGCGGTGCTTGAGCTGGTGTGCTTGGGGAACAGGAGCCACACTGGGGCAGAGGTTCTGTCAGGTCTGCAGGGGCAGGTTCAGAGGTGGTTGACGCCACGCTAACTTAAGGCAGGAATGGTGGTTTGCGACAATGGCACCAACCTCCTCTCCACCCTCCGACAGGGACAACTGACCCACGTGCCCTGTTTGGCTCACGTCCTTAACTTGGTGGTGCAGCGGTTCTTGGGCAGGTACTCGGGCTTACAGGATGTCCTGAGGCAGGCCCGGAAAGTCTGTGTGCATTTCCGCCGGTCATAAAATGCCAGTGCTTGGCTGGCAGACCACCAAAAGGAATTTAACCTGCCCAAGAACCGCCTAATCTGTGACATGCCCACCAGGTGGAACTCAACGTTGGCCATGCTGCAGCAGCTGCACATGCAGCAGAGGGCCATCAATGAGTACCTGTGCGACTATGGTACCAGGACAGGGTCAGGGGAGCTTGTTTTTTTTTCCCCACGCCAGTGGGCCATGATCAGAAATGCTTGCACTGTCCTGTCACCATTTGAGGAGGCCACGAGGATGGTGAGCAGTGACAGTGCATGCATCAGTGACACTGTCCCCCTTGTCCACCTGTTGGAGCACACAGAGGAGGACTTCCTTAGCTCTCAAGGCCCCCTTTATTCAGACAGTGTTCCTGCATGCCCGCCGATCACACAGGAAGAGGAGGAGGAGGAGGATTGTGTCAGTATGGAGGTGGAGCCTGGCACTCAGCATCAGCAGCAGTCTTTAAGGGATCAGTCCCAAGAAAAACATGGACTTGTACGTGGCTGGGAGGAGGTGGCTGTGGACCATGTCGTTCTTAGTGACCCAGAGGACTCCGGACCGAATGCCTCTGCAAACCTACGCTGCATGGCCTCCCTGATCCTGCAAAGCCTGCGTAAGGATCCTCGTATTCGTGGTATCAAGGAGAAGGACCAATACTGGCTGGCAACCCTCTTTGATCCACGTTACAAGGGTAAGGTTGCGGACCTTATCTTGCTGTCGCAGAGGGAGCAAAGGATGAAACATCTTCAGGAGGCCTTGCAGAAAGGTCTGTGCAACGCGTTCCCAGAGACTGGGAGGTTACAAACTCCTGTTTCTGGACAACGTGTTGCTGAGGCTTCGGTCAGTCAAAGAAGGAGTGGTGGAGAAGGTGGCCATCTGACCGATGCGTTCAGACAATGTTTTAGTCCGCAGCCCCAAGGTATGATCGTTTTCAGCAACCATGCCTGTTTTACATGGTGCAGGAATACCTAGGGGCAAGATCTAACTTGGACACCTTTCCCACCGAAAATCCTCTGGGTTACTGGGTCTTGAAGATGGATCACTGGCCAGAGCTAGCACAGTATGCAATTGAGCTACTGGTCTGTCCTGCATCCAGCGTTCTTTCGGAAAGCACATTCAGTGCTGCTGGAGGCTTTGTAACTGATCACAGGGTGCGTCTGTCCACCGACTCGGTCGATGGACTGACCTTCATAAAAATGAATCAGTCTTGGATCACCACCAGCTACCAAGCACCTGATGCTGATGTAACCAAATAATTTTTTTTGAAATCTCAGATCCCTTCAAAGACTGCCTATGCTGATGCTGAGTGACTATCCTGAGTAATTATCCTCTTCCTCCTCAATGATAATGCTGATAGCTTGTAAGGACATTTTTGGTTCTGGGCGCCGCCACCAGTGCCTAAGGCCCAATTTTTCAGCCCCTGTTTAACAGGGGCGTGTAATTACAATTTTTGATGCAATACTTTGCAGCAGGGCTCGTTCCTGCGTTCCAACTAGAGTATCTGTGAGGGGTTGCAGTGTTGTGGCACCAGCACCAGGGCCTAAGGCCCAATTTTTCAGCCCCTGTTCAACAGGGGCATGTAATTACAATTTTTGATCTAATATTTCACAGCAGGGCCCATTTCTGCGCCCACCAAGATTAACTGTGAGGACTTACAGTGTTGTGCCACCAGCACCAGCACCACCACCAAAGGCCCAATTTTTCAGCCCCTGTTCAACAGGGGCATGTAATTACAATTCTTGATCTAATATTTCACAGCAGGGCCCGTTCCAGCACCCACCAAGAGTAACTGTGAGGACTTACAGTGTTGTGGCACCAGCACCACCATCACCAAAGGCCCAATTTTTCAGCCCCTGTTCAACAGGGGCATGTAATTACAAATTGTAATTGTTGTCTTGAGGCCACAACAACACCTAAGGCCCAAATTTCTGCTGAGTATATAGGGCAGGCCCCTACTTTCAAACATCCAACTTACAAACAACTCCTACTTGCAAACAGAAGGAGACAACAGGAAGTGAGATGAAATCTACCCTTAGGAAGGGAAATTCTCTCCTGTAAGAGTTAATATGGGAAAAACGTTTCTCCTTTCCACTGATGCTTTATCACCAATCCTTGTTTCACTAAAACCCCAAATTTTCAAAAAACATTTGTCATTGGGACAAAAAGTGAGGTGAAATCTTCTGAAGAGGAGCACAGACAGCAAAACAAATGTCACAGGGGTGATAACCCTTCCCTATGTTTTCCAAAAAGTTTAAAAACAGATTTTTTGGCTGGAGCTAAACACGTTAAAAATGTACCAGTTCAAAATTACAAACAGATTCTACTTAACAACAAACCTACAGTCCCTGTCTTGTTTGCACTGCCTGTATACTGCTGTTCAGAGTATATAGGGCCTGGGGGCCCCATGCCTTTCCTTTTTTAATTTAGGTGCGGGGGTTCCCCTTAATATCCATACAGGACCCAAAGGGCCTGGTAATGGACTGGAGGGTACCCATGCCATTTGTCTCACTGATTTTCATCCATATTGCCAGGACCCGACATTACATTAAAGCCGCAAGCAGTTTTTAAATGACTTTTTTTTTCTTTAAAAATGACATTTTGTGCAGGGACTGTTCTAAGCACGGGAAACACGCGCCACTTTACAGGCATACTATAGACACCCCCCAGGTACGATATTTAAAGAAATATTTCACTTTTTTATTTTTTACTTTAAGCATCATTTAAAATCACTGCTCCGGAAAAAACGGCCGTTTTTAAAACTTTTTTTGCATTGATATATGTCCCCTGGGGCAGGACCCAGGTCCCCAAACCCTTTTTAGGACAATACCATGCAAATTAGCCTTTAAAATGAGCACTTTTGATTTTGAACGTTCGAGTCCCATAGACGTCAATGGGGTTCTAACGTTCATGCGAATTTTCGGTCCGTTCGCAGGTTCTGGTGCGAACTGAACCGGGGGTTGTTCGGCTCATCCCTACTGACCACTATACTATACTGTCCACTCCACTACACTGACCACTATACTGTCCACTACACTATACTGACCACTACACTGTCCACTACACTACACTGTCCACTACACTATACTGTCCACTATGCTGACCACTATACTGACTACTACACTGACCACTACACTGACCACTATACTGTCCACACCACTACACTGACCACTAAATTATACTGTCCACTAAACTATACTGTCCACTACACTGACCACTACACTGACCACTACACTATACTGTCCACTACACTGACCACTATATTGTCTACTACATTGACCACTATAATGTCCACTACACTATACTGTCCACTACACTGTCCACTACAGTAACCACTATATTGTCCACTACACTGAGAACTACACTGTCCACTACACTATACTGTCCACTACAATGACTACTATACTGTTTACTACATTATACTGTCCACTACATTATACTGTCCACTACACTACACTGTCCACTATACTGACCACTACACTGTCCACTACAGTGGGAACTACACTGTCCACTACACTGACCACTATCCTGTCCGCTACACTACACTGTCCATTGCACTATACTGACCACTATACTGACACATCACTACACTACACTGAGAACTACACTACACTACACTGACCACTATACTATCCACTACACTACACTAACCACTACACTGACCACTACACCGACCATTATACTGTCCACTACACTGACCACTACACTATACTGTCCACTACACTGACCACTATACTGTCCACTACACTATACTGTCCACTATACTGACCACTACACTGACCACTATACTGTCCACACCACTACACTGACCACTACACTGACCACTATACTGTTCACTAACCACTATATTGTCCACTACACTGACCACTATACTTTTCACTACACTATACTGTCCACTACACTACACTGTCCACTGTACTGACCACTACACTGTCCACTACACTGAGAACTACACTGTCCACTACACTACACTGACCACTATACTGTCCACTACACTACACTGTCCACTATACTACACTGACCACTACACTGGCCACTATACTGTCCACTACACTACACTGTCCACTACGCTACACTGTCCACTATATTGTCCACTGCACTATACTGACCACTACGCTACACTGACCACTATACTATACTGTCCACTACACTGACCACTATACTGTCCACTACACTATACTGACCACTATACTTACCACTATACTACACTGTACACTACACTACACTGACCACTATACTGTCCACTACACTACACTGACCACTACACTGACCACAATACTGATCACTATACTACACTTTACACTACACTACACTGACCACTACAATGTCCTGCCTACAGTCTTCCTATACTGACACTACATATACGGCGCCTCTCTCCCCCCCAGTCCATGTCCATCCATTCCTCACCTTCTTGTCCTGCATCGGTCTCCGGAGGATAGGAGGAGAAGACAGCGGCCCCAGTGGCTCACACTTTCCAGTGCTTGTCTCCCCCGCGCTCCGGCCGCCATGTTCAGCGTTTACCTGGCGCACTGTGATTGGGCGTATTGGGGTCATGTGCAGAGGCAGGACTTCAGGAGCAACCGTGATCACGGACAGGCCAGCCCCACGCAACACATGACCCCCATACGCCCAATCACAGGGTGCCAGACACTGAACATGGCGGCCGGAGCACGGGGGGACACAGGAAATTAAAATCAGCAGGAGGCAGCCAGTAGTGACACTAGTGGCACAAAATTTCACCCCCCTAAATGTCGTGCCCGGGGCCATGGCACCCCCCGCACCCCCCCACGCTACGCCACTGACTATGTGCACAAAGATCAGAATCCAACCTTCGGGTCCATTTATGTGAATAAGGCAAATCGTCCCATCTCTATCCGTGATGGTCATAATTTACATACCTACAAAATTAGGATGCAGCAGAATTTTCAAATTGAAAGGAAAAGCTGGTAACTCAGTTGATCCTTATAAATCCTTTATTGTAACATATCAGTGAGTAAAAGCAGTGCTAACACTTGTGTGCCATGATTAAGGCTTATCACCGAAATGCAGTAGCCACTGCATTTACTCACTGATAAGCCTTATAAACTCTTTATTGTAACATATCAGTGAGTAAAAGCAGTGCCTAACGCATTTCGGGGATAAGCCTTGATCATAGCACACAAGTGTTAGCACTGCTTTTACTCACTGATATGTTACAATGAAGGATTTATAAGGCTCAACAGAGTTGCCGGCTTTCCCTTTCATTTGGCTATTTGTCTACCGGTGGATGGGAGGACGCCTGAGCCTGAGCACTCAATATATGGCTTCCACTACTCATTGACATCCTGTGCTTCCACTGTTCTGAGGGCTGCACCTGTCCCTTTTCTTCTAATTATTCTATGAATGCAATAGCAAAAGAATAGACATTTTTATTACAGTTTTAAATGTACTGAGCAATAGCACCTTTTTACTTTAATACTGTCTTTTTGTTTTCGTTGTCAGAGAAAAAAGTTAGAAAACAAACAAAGGAAATGGAAGAGAAAATTCGACAACTGGAAATGGCTAAAAAAAAGCAGAAGGCAGACGAAGAGAAAGAGAATCTCCAGGAGACCATTAAACAGTTGATAGACAAATTAAAGGAAGAAAAAAATATAATGATCCAAAAAATTGAACAAACCATTGAGGTTAAAACAAAGGTAAAACAAATTACTTGAAATAACCAATTTTGATTAAAGGTTAACTGCAAAATAACAGTTATTAAAAAAAAATCATAATGCTACCATAACTATTGATTAATGTCACTTTCATAGTCTTCCACTGTGCATCCCATGAACCATGTACACTGCAGTGATATTTAACACTACCCCATCGCCATTTTCATACCCCAGTTCCATTTTAGATGCACTCTCTTTCCCTGATTTTAACACTTGATACTCAGTGAGAAATCCACACATTCCCAAATTTCATACTATTCTACTACCCAGAAGTGCCACTATAACCAGACCATCAGCTGATCTTAATGAGAGGTTGCCTACATCACAGCTTTTTGTTCTAGCAGTGTTGTCAACCAGGGTTCCTCCAGAGGTTGCTAGGGGTCACTTGTGCTGTGATTGGGTGACATCCTCTTTGATGGTTTTGGCCCCATAGAGCTAGGGTCAATGCCAGCTAGCTGCAGGACATCAATAATCTTTTTAGCTGTCTATAAAAAAGGAATTCTTTCCACTAGCCACCAATGTTTGGGGCATTTTTCCCACTGTACAATACCAATACATTGGTTTTAGCAGGGGTTCCCTGAAACCCTGAGAAGGTTTCTCTGGAATAGAAAGTTGAGAAAGGCTGTTCTAGCATATAGCCAATGTAGTCTACAGTATATAATCACAGTGCAGAGGCTCAAACTGTAATAGCTATTTAACCATAAAGCCTGCAGGTTTAATCCTTATAAGTCCTAGTCTAATTAAAACATTTGTTAGCAGACCAAATTTTACACTTTTGATATGTGGCAGTTTACTTTTTAACTGCCTTGCACACCAAGATGATTTTCAAACTATTTGTTTAGCGCATATGGGGGGCCTCCATTCGGTAATTTGTTTTTAAAAGAACAAAATTATAAAACATTACTTGGCTGCATCCATCTCGAAATACAAATTTACCATCTTGCATGCGTGACTTTCTTTCTCAAAGAAGGGGTGCAGGAACTCAATCATGCCCTTACCACAACAACCCCCCCACGGAGAAAGCACACTGTATCAAATGGTGGGTTTGGTCAAATTAAAGCAGAGTTCCAGCCAAAAGTGGAACCTCCACTTATCCGCTTCTTGCCCCCCTCCAGTGCCACATTTGTCACCTTTCAGGGGGGAGGGGGGAAAAGTGTACCTGTTTTTGACAGGTACCCTTCCCCACTTCTGGGAGACTGGTTCACGGCGCTATGCCTCAGATGTTCGCCCCCCCTCCTCCTTCGCCTGCCGCCGGGCCAGTTAGAAAGTGCAGCACTCTTCGTCCATGCACAGCAGCGAACCGGCTGTAAAGCCGAAAGGCTTCACTGGTGGTTTCCCTTGCCATCAACGGTGGCGTCAGCACTCGAGAGCCGATCCAAAGATCGGCTGGGGTGCCAACATCACAGGAACCCTGGACAAGTAAATATCCAATGTTAAAAGTCAGTAGCTACAGTATTTGTAGCTGCTGACTTTAAATTTTTTCGGTGGGGGGGGAGAACAACTCTTTAAATACTAAGAGTGTTTTACGTACAGGGTTTAAGTGTGCACTACATACAGAGTTCAAGGTTCAGTTGTACGCTTTGTACAGAATGCAGGGTTCAGGAGTGTGCTATGTACCCAGTGCAGGGTTCAGCAGTGTGCTATTTACAGGGTGCAGACTTTGGGAGTGTGCTCTTTGTACAGAGAGCAGGGTTCAGGAGTGAGCTATGTACAGGATGCAGGGTCCAGGAGTGTGCTATGTACCCAGTGCAGAGTTCAGCAGTGTGCTATTTACAGCGTGCAAGGTTCAGGAGTGTGTTGTGTACAGAGTGCAGTGTGCTATGTACAGGGTGCAAAATTCAGGAATGTGCTATATACAGAGTACAGAGTTCATTTGTGAGCTATGTATAGGATGCAGAGTTCAGAAGTGATACAAAAAATATGCCACTTGCTCCCATCTATAGCTGGCTATCGCAGTAAGAAGCATTGGAAGGCTAACAACAGGTACAAACAAGGCTAAGGATAAATCCAAGGGAAAAACCAACCTTAACTTACCACCAGCCCGCAGACAACCAAATAACCTGTCTAACAGTATGCGTTAAAAGCAGGGGTTTAGTCTGCACACATTTGCAAATGCATGTGCATGAGTTCAGAAATGTGCTACAGAGTGTAGGGTTCAGGAGTGTGTTGTGTACAAGGTGAAGAATTCAGGATTGTGCTTTATACAGAGTGCAGGATTCAGAAGTGTGCTATGTACAGTGTGCATGGTTCAGGAGTACGCCATGTACAGGGTGCAGGGTTCAGGAGTGTGCATACAGAGTGCAGTGTTCAGAAGTGTGCTATGTACAGAGTGCAGGGTTTAGGAGTGTGCAATGTATATGGTGCAGAGTTGAGGAGTGTACTACATACAGAGTGCAGGGTTCAGGAGTGCACTTTGTACAGGGTGCAGGGCTTATGAGGGTATACCTTACAGGCTAGTTAACCTAAAATTCTTCCTAACCACCCCCACCCTTCCATTACATTGCTGTCCTCTGAATCCCAAATGCCCCCCCCCCCCATCTAGAGATTACCAGAGAGAGGAGAGTGAGGCTGCTGCAAAAGAGCAGCTCCAACTTACAGTAGGAGCTTGCAGGCTGTGGGTGAGGGCTTCAGGAGTGGTTGCCATTGTAAGACTAGAGGGGTTGTGCACATTCCCCCAATTTGCTCTCATAGGAATAGTGCATGCAGGGAAGACTGTGTGCAAACCGCTGGGAGAGGAGTGCTATCACTTGTAGATACAGAGTCAGGCTTCTGTGTTTGCAAGTGACAGTAGTGATCAGCAGGCAAGGGGCTAGTGCCGAAAATTCTGTTTGAAAAAATAGCCCTGCTCATATGTCCAGTAAATACTAGACATGGTGTAGACAGAACTAATATAGCAGTAGTGTATAACCACAAGTAAAAAGAAAAGAAAAAAGTGCTTACACTCACAGAGATGTACAGTATAATACAATGTATAATATAAACTTACTCATATAATAATCTGGAAACACCCAATACATAGAAATACAAACAGAACCATTTCCCCTCCAAATTCACAAACATTTAATAAAAACAGACAGATTTGTCTTAAAATTAGAGGTACCCCGTTAAAATCAGGCTTGTGTTGAAATTGTCTATCTTATGTTAAATATTAACATATAGACAGCATATGAATTATTGAATCAGTCCTAATATAAAAGCAGGAGGCTAAGCTAGGCACCATAGACTGAATCAGTCACCCTGCAGATGAGGTACCTCTATTTGTGTCATGCTCATCAATGCCCCAAGAAAAGGCATGTTGGGCAATAACTCAACCTTAAGACAGACCTCCAACTTAGAGATGGGCGTACACAATATACACTTGAACAAATAAATAGGACTCCATGCATGCGCTTGGTTAGTTCTTCCTTCCACAGGCTGGGGACCTCTGTGGCACTAATCTGCTCCTGTTGCTATGAGAGATGGACCTGCTCACTAAGAGGGTGCCGGTAACAACTCCTGCAAGAGGCTATCCCATCTGCCACATGTACATGCTTACATCAGACTGCTACAGAATCCTTCATAACCCTTGGTAACCACTTGTGTCTTCACACCATATTAACTCTAATGCCCCGTACACACGGTCGGATTTTCCGATGGAAAATGTGTGATAGGACCTTGTTGTCGGAAATTCCGACCGTGTGTGGGCTCCATCACACATTTTCCATCGGATTTTCCGACACACAAAGTTTGAGAGCTTACTATAAAATTTTCCGACAACAAAATCCGTTGTCGGAAATTCCGATCGTGTGTACACAAATCCGACGGACAAAGTGCCACGCATGCTCAGAATAAATAAAGAGATGAAAGCTATTGGCCACTGCCCCATTTATAGTCCCGACGTACGCGTTTTACGTCACCGCGTTTAGAACGATCGGATTTTCCGACAACTTTGTGTGACCGTGTGTATGCAAGACAAGTTTGAGCAAATATCCGACGGAAAAAAACCTAGGATTTTGTTGTCGGAATGTCCGAACAAAGTCCGACCGTGTGTACGGGGCATAACGCTATTGTCTTCATACCCCAATGTGTGTAGATGACTAAATCTGTAAACTATATGTGCCAGTTACTTCCATCACACCCCTTGAGTAACTTCAGACCAGGCAAGGAAAAAGTTTCAAAAGCTTTACTGGAAACTCTTATGCCGCGTACACACGATCGGAAATGCCGCCAGCAAAACTCCGATGTGAGCTTTTGGTCGGAAAATGTGACCGTGTGTACGCTCCATTGGACTTTTGCTGGTGGAATTCCAGCCAGCAAAAGATTGAGAGCAGGTTCTCTATTTTTTGGTCGGAAAAAGTTCCTATCCGAAAATGCGTTCCTCTGTATGCAATTCGGACGTGCAAAAAATCACGCATGTTCGGAAACAATTGGACGCATGCTTGGAAGCATTGAACTTCATTTTCTCGGCTCCTCATAGTGTTGTACATCACCGCGTTCTTGACAGTCGAAAGTTCAGAGAACCTTTTTGTGGCTGTGTGTATTCAAGGCAAGCTTGAGCGGAATTCCGTCGGAAAAAACATCCAAGTTTTTTCTGACGGAATTCCTGATTGTGTGTATGGGGCATTAGTGTAACAGTTCAAAAAAAAAAGTGCACATTTTTTTTACCTAAACAAATCCTTAACTTGGACCAGTCCCCAGGTGCAGATCTTCAGGGAGGACTGCAGGTCCCAGCAATCCCCCTACATGGTGAATGTAACAGCAGGCAGGCTTGCTCTCTGAGGTGGAACTTCTCCCTTCTCTCTTTTCTGTCTGCAGCTGGAGATTACATAATGTGTCCTGTCTGTGTATTTCCTTCCCATGCAGACTGTGTGTCTGGGCATAGCCCCCCCCCCCCTTTTATTATCAGCATAGGGAGAGAGGCAGAGCTCAGGTTAATTGTTTCCCTCCCAGCTGAGGCAGCAGCTGTCTCACTAATCAGTATTTCAACCTGCTTACACATTTCCAAATGCACTCAATTTTCCACATTTATCTGTAGTAAATGACAACAAATCAACCTCATTTTTCAACATCATTCTATTTGTATAACAAGGCTAGGGAAAAGTAACATTCCATATTTCATGTGGTAGGTATGCTTCCATATACTTTATATAACTTGTACACCAGAAAGACATTGTAAAGATTACAAAAATTACAGTATTCCACATAGACTGTCCAATTGTATTATAAGTGTTGCGCTACCACCACATGAGCCGCTTGATTTTATGGGTCCTCTGTTCTCTGCCCCGACTATTTAACCCGATTGGTCACCACTGACACATATGGATATAGCGTAGCGTGCTGCAAGGACCTAGGTTAGTTTAGGTGTTGGTATAGCACCACAACTGTATTAGCACACAGGAAACAGACCACAAACTGCTTGATGGGGAATAAAGTAATTGTATTATTGTAGGGCAAGAAAAATGGCAATGCACAGAACAATGAAAAGGCAATGATTATGTTAGTTTAACTGGTGAGAATATTAGCCTCACCTACGGCTATTTAAGGGGTTATAAAAGCAGAAGGTGCATTCTATGCATTAAGATATAAAAACCTTCTGTGTGCAGCAGCCCCGCCTACTACTTACCTGAGCCCATCTCTATCGAGCGATGTTGCGGGAGTGCTTCGTCTTCCCAGGATTCTCCCTCCACATTGGCTGAGACGTCTGCCCAGTGCCTATTGTCCGCATTGGAAACAGTCAAATCAGTGCGACTGTTTGAGTCGCACAGATTTTAACCACTTACGGACCGCCCGCCATCATTATACAGTAGCACTTTGAATTGGAATACTGTTGTTATGGCAACAGCTAGCTGCCATAACCCCAGTATCCACTTCTTCAGCGTGCGGTCCGATTTCAGATAAAAGTGGTCTCAGTGCCGAAATTGCTGCAAGATCACTTTTATCGGTGGCGGGAGAGGGGCACCCCTGCCGCTCTCTGGTGCCCTTCGCCTCTTACCGACAGAGGCGGAGGCAATCGGGTCCTCTCTCCTGCTTGGCATGGAGCTGACTGAGGGGAAGATGGCCCCCACCTGGCTCCATACAATTGCAGGGTGGAAGCGATGTCAAAACGTCACTTCTGCCAATAGCTCTTAAAGGGACATTTTTTTTTCTTTTTAAAACGATATTTGTTTTTAATTTCAGTCTTAATTTTATCCTATCAGTTATCTCCACCCAATATCTGAAAAGCTTTAGACACCTCCACACCATGTGGATAAGGTCTCCTGTCACTTTACACCTGGGGCAGTCATCATTTTGTTTCCATCCAAGTTTAAACATTCTTTGGGGGGTATAATAGACTCTGTGGATGAGGAACAGGTGAGAAACCTTCTGCAAAGGGTAAATCGAGACCAGGGCTCCCTGTTCTAGAATCTTATCCCATTGTTCCATAGTTATTGGCCCTACGTCTCTCTCCCACCCCTCTCTACTCTTAAAAGGTCCCACTCCACTAATAATTCTATCCCCAAACTAGCATACAATTAGACCCTATAAATTAGACCCTTAGTTGAGGCTGAGTTAATTATTTTTAGGAGTACAGGGATCTGGGTCCACTCCATAGACTGAGACCTCAACTGTACTTGAATGGCGTGCCTAATCTGCAGGTATTTATAAAACGCCTTGTTTGATATGTTAAATTTCCGTCTTGAGTCTAGAAATGACTTCATGAGGTTACCTTCATATAGCTGAATTAAACAGTTAATACCCTGCTTTTCCCATTCCTTGGGTCTCTCTATACCCCTCATCTTGGCCAAGTTTTTATTATGCCATAAAGAGGTATATTCTGTTACCCCATTATACCCCATTAGTGCCTTCGTTACCTGCCACATTTTACTGACTAGTTTTATCGTTGGGTATCTGTAAATAAAAGAGTCTGCCTCTAGTGCCTCCACTAGTGTATTGTGTGGGACCCCCATTATCATCATTCTATTACTAGAGTTCCCACCACCTAGGGTTCCACAGCCCACTAGGTGTTGCAGCTGGGATGACAAAAAGTATAATCTCGGGTGCGGAATCGCCATACCTTCTTCTTTAATCGGTAATTGTAAAGTTTGCAGGCTAATCCTAGATTGGCCCTTTTTCCAAATTAATTCCCTAAAAAGAGATTCTATTCTCTTGAACCACTTTCAGGTGGGAAATTCCTGGTAGTTTCTGATCGCCAAATGGGTCAATCGGTAACAAAGCTGACTTATCCCAATTGATGACCAGACCTGAAAAACGACCAAACTCACCAACCATTTGTATCACTGAATTTAATGAGGTTTCCACATCCCCAAGGAAAAACAGGACGTCATCTGTGAACAGTGCTATCCTGTCCTCTACTGACTGGCCCCGGAAACCCCTGTATGTCTAGCCTTGATCTAGTCATAATTGCTAGGGGTTCCATTTCAAGGGCGAACAGTAGGGGAGACAGGGGGCAACCCTGTCTCGTCCCTCTCTCCAACTTGAACACATCTGAATGTTCGTTGTTAATTTAAATTTTTGCTCTTGGTTCGCTATAAAGTAGCCTCACCCAACTAATAAAAGAGGGGCCAAACCCAAATTGCACTAGCATCTTCCATAGATAGTCCCATTCAAGACTGTTGAGGGCCTTGGTGGCGTCCAAGGGCAAAATGGCCTTAGAGACGGCGTTATCAGTAGGAATCTGCAGATTCAAGAAGACTCTTCTGATGTTAATGCTAGTTGATCTGTTTGGAATAAAGCCAGACTGGTCCAGAGGTATCGGGCCTTAAATACATCTGTTTAGGTGGGTTGCTAAAACTTTAGCCAGGAGTTTTACATCGGTGCATAATAAAGAGATTGGGCAATAGGAGGAGACATCCAGTTGGTCTTTCCCCTCCTTGTGTATTACGGTAATGGTGGTTTCCGACATTTAAGGTAGGGAGTCTCCCACTGGTTAACGCCCACCCCAATGTTTTCAGCAATTCTGGGAGTAACACCTCGCCATATTTTTTATATATTTCTACTGGGACCCCGTCAGGGCCTGGTGATTTTTGGCTGGGCATCCCAGGCACTGCCCGTTTTAGCTCCTCTTGGGTCACTGGTGCTTCCATATCTGTTCTATCCTGCTATCCTACAAGGTCGGTATTGATATTTCCTGGAAAAATGATCCATTATTTCACCCCCTACTCCCCTGTTGGATTTATAAAGAGATTTATAATAGTCGCTGAATACCTGCATTATCACTGTCGTGTCAGTAGTAATTAGAATTAATCAATAGGGACAGCATACGACCAACCCTCTCCCCCTCTCCAAAATGACACTGTCTCTGGAATATTCGTCTATTCTCCGTCCTCCTAGTAATAGCCATTTTATAGACTTGTTGCTTATCTAGCCATTCTCTCTTTCTGTCTGGGGTTGGATTCTCGACATAACGCTTCTCTGCCTGAATTACCTCTTTCCTAATATCCCCTTCCCACTCTCTAGATTTCCCCTTAGTTCTTGCCACTTGTTGAAACAGGAGGCCTCTAAGATAGGCCTTCAAGGAGTCCCAAACCACATCCGGCAGCGCCGTACCTGTATTAATTTGTACAAATTAGTTTAATCTAGACACCACATCCCCAGAACTACCAATCTGTTCCAGCCAACAAGTGCTGATTTTCCATTCTCTAGAATGGGTCTTGCCCCCAACATTGATTGTCAGCACAAGCAGGGAGTAGTCTGAGACTCCTCTTGGACCGTACTCAATATTACATACTGTCGATATTGCCTCCCAATTACCCAGGGACATGTTGATTCTAGAGAGAGTGAGATAGGAGCTTGAAAAACATGAATACTGTTTTTCTTGCAGATAGCGCATTCGCCATATGTCGCTCAAACCCATTTCCTCTAGAAATCAAGATAGCTGACCTTCACCTGCTGTGTTGGACCTATGACCCGACGGGAATCTGTCTAGACTCTTGTCCAGTACTTCATTGAAGTCTCCCACCACTAATAGATGAGCAGAATCTAAACAAAAAATTATTCTTCATTGTTGTCACTTGGTGTGATGAAAGTGACACATTAAGAATTTCTGATTTTGATACATTTACCTTGAAATTACTCAGCACTCCAAAACTCTGAAATTCAGATAAAATAGAAGGCATAGAGATATGTGGGTTGGTAACATCGAGTAACAGATCATCAGCGAACAGGGAAAGTTTTATTTCCTGCTGATCTATCTTTATGCCAGTGATAGAAGGATTCTGTCTGATTGCTATTGCTAAGTGCTCCATTACTAGAACATAAAGCAAAGGAGGCAGAGGGCATCCCTAATGAGTACCATTTTGTATAGAAAAACTTGTAGTAAATGATCCATTAATCCTTATTCTAGCCTTGGGTTTAGAATATAGCGCTAAGATCTTATTAAGCATATTTGGGCCCATCCCTATTTGCCTCAAGGAATGCTCGAGGAAAGGCCACCCGACCTGATCAAAAGCCTTCTCCGTGTCAACTGGGAGAATTTTAGCTGTTTAGGCATAGCGTGTCATAGTGTTGAGTCCTTATCAGGTTTAGGAATCAAAGTAATATGGGCTTCCAGTGTTTGAGTCGGAAATAGGTTAGTGGAGGAGATGGAATTGAATACCTGGAGCATAAATGGGGAGAAATATTCTTTAAACGTTTTATAAAATTTTGGAGTAAATTCGTCTGGACCAGGGCTCTTACCTGATGGAGTATTCAAAATTACTCCCAATAATTCCTCACGTGAGAAAGGGTAGTCCAATAATTTCCTATAGTCAGCTTCTAATGTTGGAATAGCAGTTTCCTGTACATAGTCTTCAATAGAACGAGTATAAGATCCCCTACCTTCCAGAAACGATGGTTGAGTCAGATTATAAAGAGCTGAAAAATATTTCCTGAATGTTTGTTGAAGGCATTGTGGGTCTAAGGTAGTTTCCCCCGACAACTTCCTAATACTAGCAATAAAAGTTTCGGGAGGATGGGGATGCAATATATGTGCTAACTATCTCCCACATTTATTCCCATATCTGTAACTACTTAAGGCACATCTATGTTGATATGAACTGTGAGATGCTTCCAACAACTCTAATGCCCCGTACACACGGTCGGATTTTCCGATGGACAATGTCCGATCGGAGCGTGTTGTCGGAAATTCCGACCGTGTGTGGGCGCCATCGGACTATTTCCATCGGATTTTCCGACACACAAAGTTGGACAGCAGGAGATAAAATTTTCCGACAACAAAATCCGATCGCGTCAATTCCGACCGTGTGTGGCCTGTTCCGACGCACAAAGTGCCACGCATGCTCAGAAGAAATTCCGACACAGGACAGCTCGTTCTGGTAAACTTAGCGTTCGTAATGGATAAAGCACTTTCGTCACGCTGCAATGTTCAAAATGGTTTAATACAGCGCACTCTCTTCTTCTTTATAATGTGACAAGAATTAAGTCGTTTTGATGCTCATATTCACACACACTTCTCACAAACTTTTTTCGTTACTATTTATCGGGATTCCCTCAATATATTTTGATTTCTCACATCTGACAACATATTTTTTTTTTTTTTTTTTTTACTTTAATGTAGAATCTTTTTTTGTGTTTCTCTTTTTATTTTTTATTTTTTTGGTGATTTTGATTTGTACTCCCGAAAATGTTTGTGTGTTTTTTGTGACAAGTTCCCACAACACCATTGATATGTTGTTCTATTTAATCTGTAGGAGGAGATTGTTTGGTGTTGTTGTCCCTTGTTAATTTCACATTGTACTTTAGAAATGTACCTGAATACTCACCAACAAACTGTCCTTTTTGGATGAAAACACACACAGGAGAGTAGAATTTACCTAAAAATATTTTATTAAGGGGTCACAACTATAAACAAAGAGGGAGGCAACGCTGGAGAAACTGCAGAAGTGGGCGAAGCCTTGGACTCCCAGGGCAGACATCAATTATTTAAAAGCAAAATTGGTGGCCTGAGGAGTCCATATCTAAGGGAGGGCAGTCTGGTCCAGAAGTCCCAGAGATCCGGAAAGCAGCAGATGACATCTGTGTCCCCAGGCTGTGGTCATACGAGAGACTGCATCTTCTGTCAGACCAGACTGAACCCAGGGCAATCACTCTTTGGTCTTCCTTCCACGCTTCCTTACAGGCTTTGGCTGTGGTGGTGGAGTTGTGGCAGCAGGAGGAGGAGGAGGATCGTCCCTCTCCATGACATCTGTCTTGTGTGTCAGTTCCCCACTCTCCCCCTTACGAAGGACTTTATAAATCAGGTCCTCAGAAATCTTGCGTTGGCCCTCCTGCATGCCCTGCAATTTGGTGGCAGCCATGCAGGCAAAGGCCTCTTCAGGACTGGGGAAGGCTCTGAGGGACGCCGAAGCCTCCTGGATCAGCCTGTACGCTGAATCCTGCACAGGACTGGGAGTGGCCTTCCTGGCCCTTTTATATGGCAGGCGGAGGGGAGGGACCTGAGACTCAGTCAGGCTGCGACTTGTCCCTGGCTTCTCTTGGCTGACACTTAGCCCCGCCTCCTCCTGGCTGCCACTAATCCCCGCCTCCTCCTGGCTGACACTAATCCCCGCCTCCTCCTGGCTGCCACATTCCACAGCCTCCTCCTGGCTGAGGTCTTCCTGTGTATGAAAAAGGGACATAGTTTTAGTATTGTTTTCATCAATCACACACAATTTTCACCTCCTGACTGCTGCAAATTCAATGTTAACAAATATAACAGACTATCCTTCTGAGCCCAGCATTTTGCATTCTTGTCCCAATTTTGGGTGCCCACTACTGTGTATTGATATGTAAAACACTTTCAAGCAGCAATTAGTGATCAATAATAACATATAGTAAACATCATTTATTTATTGCCCAGAAATCTGTAGAAGAATGCTATACCTGACTCCAGCCTGGCTCCTCCACTTCTTCCTGGCTGGAAGGCCCAGGTTGGACATCGGAAGCCTCAGCTGGTGTGGAAGGAAGGGTGGAAGGAAGAGTAGAGAGGGATTCCCTGACTTCAGTGTGGTCTGACAGAAATCGCAGTCTCTCATAGTACCACAGCCTGGGGACATAAACGTCATCTGCTGCAGCTCCGGACCTCTGGGAATCTGTGACCTTCTCAGATATGTGCTCCTCAGGCCACCAATTTTAGCTTTTAAATAAGGGATGGTTGCTGTGGGGACCACCGGCTTCACCAACTCCAGCAGTTTCTCCAGCGCTGCCTGCCTCTTCTGTTTGTGGTTATAGTGGGGGTGTCTGACCTGCCACAGACAGGGCAGCTCTCTGTACTTGTCAATAAACAGGGGCAGGAAATTGTGGTCGTTGAACCCATCCATTTTCTCTGCAAGACACAACACAAGACAAACCCTAATGTCAGGCCAAACTCCCCTAATCTTGTTACAATATAGGCTTCAATTTCGAAGCAGTATAGGCCCAAGTTTAGATCCTACCTTCGTTAGCACGATCGACGTCTCCGATGCTCCTTCCTCCGCTCACAGATCGTACGTAAGACGCGCGCGTTACGATTTATACACACTGCGCATGCGTATAACTCCGCCCGCCCCTGATGTTCTTTCTATTCTATTCCCCGCCCCTTTTCGTTCGGCTCAGTGGAGGAAGAGCACATGGCGGATAGACAGCAGGATCGTGCTAATTACAGCAACGAGGAGGAGGAGGAGGAGGAGGAGGAAAGGCCGGAGCCTGAAACGTCCCAATCCAGAAGGAGATTAAAGGACTCAAATATGTCCTTTGGGGAGATGTTGGAGATGGTGGACATCCTGAAGAGGGCCGACTATGATGGAAAGTATGGGCCTTACCCCAACCCCAATGTCCGAAAGGCCAAGATCATGGCGAAAGTGGTCAGGAGTCTGCACCGGAAATTCGGGGTACGACGATCGAAAGATCAGCTCAGGAAGCGGTGGTCGGAACTGAAATTACGAGAACATGAGCAGTACAGAAAGATCCGAAGAGTGCTGCAAAAAAGTAAGTAGTTGTGCTGTGTTCCTATTGTTCTTGTGTTTATTACGTTCGTGCTGCTCCATGTGCTTTTAGGAACTGTTGTACAGTTTAAAATGGCAACTTTCATGTTCATGGGCACATTATTCGTTCGGATCACACATTTTTTTTTCGGACTATAAAATACCATTGTTTAGCCCATATGCATTTGGCCACCATTTTGAGGCCCTATACTTGTCTTCAAAGAATTGGGTTGTGTAGATGGCTTTGTTACTAGAATGAAATGCAAACTAGATTGTGTGTAAGGAGAGGACACTGAGCAGCTGTTTTCACATCTGGACACTGGAGCACTAGTGTGGGACACAAGAACACCATTTTTATTAGGGGGGCCACACAGGTGCTCCAGTGTATACTATAGGGGGGTCTCCATCTGTGAAGCTTGTACAAAACAGGTAAAGTATTGCAGCTTGACAAAGGACACTAAAAAAGCTACATCTTGGAACTCTGCTAAAATAGACAATTGTACCCCACTTCCAAGCAATGTTTCATCTTTAGAGTTCTGCCATCAAATATCTGTGTGCTAATTATACCATTTTTGTTTTACATAGGGGAGAAAAGACTCGGAGGACACCCCTCATCCGAGGAGACCAGAGCCCCCCCCCCTCTGGAAGAAGGGGAAATCCCCCCAACACAAGATGAGCAGGAGGATGAAGACGTGGTGGAACTAGTCACCACAACAGGTGAGTGTCTGCGACCACAGGCTCAGATAAGAGATGGATGGCGGCATTTTTTTTAGACCTAATTTATTTTGGGTTTCCTTTCTTTTTAGGTGATCGTGAGGTTGTGGATGAAGATCCTTTCACATCAGAAAGTGCCCAGATCGTGATCGGGGAGATCATGGGGTGTAATTTACAATTGGAAAACATCAAGCAAAACATCAATGATGTTATTCCAAAATATAAAAACATCATTGATGTTTTGGGGCGAGTTTAAAGCCCCTCAAAATCACTTTCTTCTTTTGTCTGCTACAATGTGTGAAATGTTTTTGTGATTTTTCCCAAAGCCAAATTTGGAGGATGCACACAGTGTGCCAACATGTGCTATCTGCCATCACGGGAGATCAATGGACGCGTTTTGGGGGTGCAACCCCTTCCTCAATAATAAAGTAACGGTGAGGAAGGGCTTTCTCCCCAAAAACACGTCCCTTCATCCCCCGTGATGGCAGATAGCACATGTTGACATTGGGAAATTTGTGTGCATCTTCCAAATTTGGCTTTTCCAGGGGTGATTTCCCCCCATCTGAACGCAATATCAAACACAGTTCCTAAATACTCATGTCTGATATTGCCTTCCAGTTCTACCAAATGTGAACTTTGTAAGATCAAGATTTGTGTCTTTCTTGTGGGTTTTACACAGGCCTGTTTTCTATAAAATGCACATTTTGATTTTGGATAATGACACCACAAAAATTGTTATACAACAAACATGTTGGTTTGTCAGAAAAACCTTTGGTAAATGCACATGTGATTGTGCTGGTATTAAAAAGATTGTTCATCAAGAATGTGTGGATTATTGTCTCAACGCTACAACACTTTTGGGGTGATGTAATTGTTGTTTGATGAGAAAATGGGGGTAATTTCCTAAGGGCAAATCCACTTTGCACTACAAGTGCAGTTTCAGTGCAGTTGCAAGTGCACTTGTAGTGAAAAGTGTCTTTGCATTTAGTAAATAACAGCCAACAGTGCTTTGTATAAGGTTACACAATCACGACATTTTCTGCACTCCACACATTTCTGTCAGGGTCAGCTAAAACAAACACAAGCAGTAAATGTCCACAAAGAAGAGCCTGGGGGGAGATGCCTGTCGAGAACTTGAGGTCCTGCAGGCTTCTCCCTGTCGCCAAATACCGCAGGGTAGCGACCAACCTCTGCTCCGGAGTGATGGCTTGCCTCATGCAGGTATCCTGCCTGCTGATATAGGGGGTCAGCGAAGCCAACAAACGGTGAAATACGGGGTCCGTCATCCTGAGAAAGTTCCTGAAATCATCAGGATTATTCCCACGGATCTCACAGAGCAAAGGCATATGACAGAACTGGTCACGCTGAAGCAACCAATTCTTGGTCCATGAACTCCTCCTCGCCCTGTTCATGGACTGGACTTGTGTCAAGGTCAGGACCCCAACACCAAGCCCCCGCACAGCACGAACTCTACGAGGAGTACGCATACGAAACATGGCTAGAAAACGGTGGGCTGCTCAGAACGAAGTAACAGAACGCACTGAAGAACAACAAGGCCTGTGAAGAGCGACCTGAAAAACAGCAACGAGCAGACAAGATCGCACAGAAAACTCCGATACGAACTGACTGCACGCACTGAAGAGTAAATACAAACCCACAAGCACAAACTGAACGGCAGAAAACGATCTGAAAGCCACGAGTCTGAAAAAGCGCGAATCGTCTCTCACCAAATTTTTACTAACACGAGATTAGCAAAAGGAGCCCAAAGGGTGCCGCGCTTGGTTCTGAACCAGCCTTTTCTAGTCTCGTCGTACGTGGTGTACGTGACCGCGTGGTTGTCGATCGGAAATTCCGACAACTTTGTGCGACCGTGTGTAGGCAAAACAAGTTTGAGCCAACATCCGTCGGAAAAAATCCGAGGATTTTGTTGTCGGAATGTCCGAACAAAGTCCGACCGTGTGTATGGGGCATAATAGCGATGCCCTAGTAGACGATCTTTTAGCTAGTATTTCTGTAGATTGTGAGGCTTTATATAGAATTTCTAGGGAATGAAGCTTTTTTTTTTTTGAAAAATATTTATTGATTTTTTCAAAATATATTCATAGAAGACATTGTACAGAGCAATTGTAAAGCATGAATATACACAATTATTCTTTATACAGAATGCACGTTCTATCTAAACATAAACATATTTATAAGGAGCACTGGGGAAAGGGAGGGGAGAGGGGAGGGAGAGGGGGGTAAGCAATTCACATTTGCCAGCTTGTCACTAACATTGAACAAGAAGTTGCCAAAAGGGTTTATCCTACATTTTTGTACCTTTAGGGAATGGAGGCGACTTATGAGCATATCTAGCTAGATAACCTACAATATGATCTGGTTGATACATTTTATTTGGGTGAATACAGTCCCAGAGTGTAATAGCTGAAGTTGATGGATGCCAAGGAGCTTCAAGTGATTGTAGGCCGCTTATGGTGGTTTAAATGAAGAAGAATCAGAGGCTGGAGGAATTTTAAGTTTGCCGAGTGAGTTATGCCGCGTACACACGGTCGGACTTTCCGGCATACTTGGTCCGGCGGACCAGAGTGTGCCGGACAATCCGCCCGTGTGTGGGCGCCGGCGGACTTTTCCGGCGGACTTCTTCCCAAAAGCCCGCCGGACCTAGATTTGAACCAAGTTTCAAATCTTTCCGTCGGACTCAGTTTCGGGCGGAAAGTCCGCTCGTGTCTGTGCTGGTCCGACGGAAAGGCCGCTCGTGTGTAGGCTGGTCCGACGGACCAGATGCGACGCGAGGGCAGGGTATTGCATCTCGCGCTTGCTGCAATAGGAAAAACAAATTTTCCTATTGCGGCGAGCGCGGGGCATACCAGGCCCTTAGGTCTGGTATGGATTATAAAGGGAACCCCGCTACGCCGAAAAAACGGCGTGGGGTCCCCCCTAAAATCCATACCAGACCCCGATCCGAGCACGCAGCCTGGCCGGTCAGGAAAGGGGGTGGGGACGAGCGAGCGCCCCCCCTCCTGAACCGTACCAGGCCGCATGCCCTCAACATGGGGGGTGGGTGCTTTGGGGGAGGGGGGCGCCCTTCGGGGCCCCCCCACCTCATAGCACCTTGTCCCCATGTTGATGAGGACAAGGGCTGGGTGATGGTGATGTTGACCACTGGGTGATGTTGACCACGCCCCTAAAACGTCACAGTCCCAGCATGCCCAGGGACTGTGACATCAAAAGGGGGCGGGGTCTCCGCCTATATAAGTCACAATGCAGCCCTCGGAGAGCAGTCCAGACGGAGAGAGCGTCGTGTCAACATCTGGAGAAGAGAAGACCAGAAGCCCAGAAGCCCAGAAGTCCGGACCTCTGCTGGCAAGAGAGCTACCTGAACACAGCAGAGGAGCCGGCCGAAGAACTGGAACACCGGGAGAAGAGAGCGGAGAAGAACCAACCGGACGCCCAGAGAAGATGAAGCGGAGGGACCCCCGAAGCCGGAAGAAGACCCCCGAAGCCGGAGGAAGATCCCCCCCCCGGAGCTGTTTAATAAAATATTTTAAAAACCTGTGTAGTGTGTTTAATTACTTACAATTTTTCCCTAGGTGAAGGGGTAGGGGGACCATGTACCCCATACTCATTCACATAGGGTGGGGGGCCGGGATCTGGGGGCCCCCTTATTAAAGGGGGCTCCCAGATTCCGATAAGCCCCCCGCCCGCACACCCCGACAACCAACGGCCAGGGTTGTCGGGAAGAGGCCCTTGTCCTCATCAACATGGGGACAAGGTGCTTTGAGGTGGGGGGGGCCCGCAGGGCACCCCCCTCCCCCAAAGCACCCACCCCCCCATGTTGAGGGCATGCGGCCTGGTACGGTTCAGGAGGGGGGGGCGCTCGCTCGTCCCCACCCCCTTTCCTGACCGGCCAGGCTGCGTGCTCGGATCGGGGTCTGGTATGGATTTTAGGGGGGACCCCACGCCGTTTTTTCGGCGTAGGGGCTTCCCTTTATAATCCATACCAGACCTAAGGGCCTGGTATGTCCCGCGACGGGGCTCGCAAGGTGTCAATCTCGCCGATAAAAGCGGCAAGATTGACATCCTTTGCTAGTCCCGTCGCACCTGAGTCACGTTCAAAATGAACGGACTTGGCCGTGTGTGGGCAAGTCCGTTCATTCTGAAAGTCCGCCGGAACTCCGGCGAAAGTCCGTCGGAAAGACGGGCGGACTTAGCCCGCCGGAAAGTCCCGGCGTGTGTGGGCAAGTCCGTCCGTTTTAAAGTCCGGCGCACCTGGCGGACAAAGTCCGTCGGAAAGTGTGCCGGACCAAGTATGCCGGAAAGTCCGACCGTGTGTACGCGGCATTAGTGATGTCTCTCGTCAGGTACCATTCTGTATATCTAAATGGGTGCATTATGTCTTGGATGGTCTGTTGAGGAAATGTGGCTTCCAGAAATCTTCTCCAGCGTTTAAAAAATCGTGGGGTAAAGCGGAGATTTGACTTGATGAGGTCCAATCTTTCTAGATAGAATAATGAAGTCAAGGCTTTTATAACCGCAGGCAGACAGGGCAGCGATGTCGTTATCCAGTGGGACATAATAGTCCTGCGGGCTACAAGAAGGCAGATATGGGCCCAGTGTGGGATGTTTGAAAAGTCCAGTGCGGACGAGGAGGATGCTGAAGGTATGATGCTAAACAGGCATAGTAGGCAGTCACTATGTAATCTGATATTGCAGATTTTATTAATGTAGGCTATCACATCATTCCAGTAGCTGTTAATAGCAGAGCACTCCCAAAGCCTATGGAGCAGCGTGGGACGTGGCAGTAAACACCATGGACATAGAGCTTGAGACAGGTCCTCTTTGTTGAAACGGAATGGGAAATATGCTCTGTGGATAATCTTAAATTGAGTTTCACGCCATGTTTCAGAGATCATAAGTTTCCGGGTGAGCCTATATCCCTCAAGGATTTTGTCGGGTAGGTCCTCATCTCCTAGTATATGAGACCATTTTTGGAAAGGCGTGAGGCGGTACTTCCGTGACTGGTGTTGAATGAGGTGAGAATAGATGTTGGAGATAGAGTATTCTTTGCTTTGCATTAAGTTATCAATAAAGGATGGTTTAAAAGGATCAGTCTCGGGACCATGGCAGGATCTCAGATAATTTGTGAGTTGGTAATGGAAGAAGCTGTGAGTTGGTGGCAGGGAGAATTCCCGCATCAGATTTTGGTATGGTTTGAGCTTACTTGTATTATTTTGGTATAACGAGGTTATCTTCATGAGTCCTCTGGATTGCCATTGGGTATAAGCTTTATGTAAAGTGGAAGATATGAACATAGGGTTACCTTGTATTTTGAGATGTTTCGAGATGTTAGAGGGCAGACCAAGTAGTTTTCTGACCTCCCTCCAGGCGATGACAGTGTCCCTGAACAGTATGCTGGTTTTGAGGTGATGCGGCAGGTTGTTAGGATTGGAGTGGAGGATGCCTGTAAGGTCATATGGAGAAGCCATAGAGTCCTCTAGGGCAAAGTTGGAATATTTGGACCCTCCTGTTAACCAGTCTAGGCCCTGTCTAAGTAAGCAGGCTAAATTATAAAAATGAATGTTGGGGAGCCCCGCCCCGCCCTCGCTCTTTGGGAGACATAGTTTTTGAAGCGCGATGCGTGGTTTTTTGCTAGACCATAGGAAAGCTGTCACAGCCTTCTGAAGTTTCTGCACGTCTGAATGCCTCAATAATAGAGGTATGGTTTGCATGGGATACAGTAGGCGTGCAAATGATACCATTTTAAAAAGATGGGCTCTCCCAAAAAGCGAGAGGGGAAGGGCACCCCAAGCCTCCAATTCCCAAACAATTTTGGCTACCAAGGGAAGATAGTTGAGTATATATAAGGAAGATGGGTCTCGGCCTATATGTATTCCTAAGTATGTTATATGTTGAGGTGCAATGGTCAGCGGGGACAAATGTATCCATTTAGTGGATAGTCAAGGGTGTAGTGTTAGGATTTCACTTTTATCAAAGTTTATACGAAAACCAGAGCAGAGTCAAAAGGTCGTAAATATTTGTTTAAGTCTGTCAAAGTCTGATACGGGGTCAGTAGAGAACAATAAAATATCGTTCGCAAATAGTGCAGAGCGGAGTATTTGGTTTCCCAAGGTGATGCCACTAACCCCTTCGGTTGAATTGAGGATTCTAGATAAGGGTTCAATCGCAATGTTGAATAACAACGGGGATAGGGGGCATCCCTGTCTCGTTCCTTTCGCTAAGGGGATGGTGTCTGAAATAAAGTTCGGGGTGACAAGGTGTGCCATTGGTGAGGCGTACATTTGTGAGAGGAACCTTGTGATTTGACCTGAAAAGCCGAATTTTTCCATTACCGTAAAAAGCCATGAAAAACCAATATTGTCAAAGGCTTTTTCGGCGTCTAGGGACATGATTGCTACATCTTGATCAGGGTGTGTTTTAGCATATTCTAGCGCCATTAAGACCTTACGCATGTTTAGTGTAGCTGATCGTCCTGAGACAAAACCTGATTGGGCTGGGTGTAAGAGGGATGGAAGTAAGAGAGCTAAACGTGATGCTACGATTTTAGACAGGATTTTTACGTCTACATTTATTAATGAGATTGGACGATAGGAGCCTGGAAATAAGGGATCCTTTCCTTTCTTGGAGATTAATTTAATATGAGCTTGTGTCCCTGTGGGGAGGTATGGACCTCCGTCTCACATGGCTGCATATACATGCTTCAGTGTGTTGGGGATAAAATCGGCCGTTAATTTGAAGAATTCCGCAGTGTACCCGTCGGGACCCAGAGCTTTAGCAGAGGCCATAGATTTGATCGTGTGTTGTATGTCTTCTAAGGTAAAAGGCGCATTAAGTGCCTCCAAGTGTGACATTTGAAGCCTGGGCAGGTGTATCTTGTCAAGTAGAGCTTCCACGGCAGGTTGATCTGTTGGGTCTGCTCGGTACAGGTCAGTATAATAATCTGCAAGTAGTTTGCTGACTTCGGTAGGCGAGGTAACTAGCGAGCCGGAAGCATTTCTCAAGGTTGGGATATGTGTGGGACGTCTTGGTCCTGAACAAAGTCTGGCTAGCAATCTGCCTGCCTTGTTGCCAAATTTGTGAAAGTGAAGAGTAGAGTATGAAGTTTTAGCAGCTTCGTGTTGTTCTGCCCAGAGATCAAAGGCACACTTGGCCCGCTTCCATTCCTGTATATTAGCTAAGGTGCGGTCTAGTGTTAGCTTGTCATGAACTAGACGTAGGGATTCACTTGCTTGCATATATTGTTGTCGGGTGTGTTTTTTAAATTGTACGGTGTACGAGATGATTTTACCCTGTAGGAAGGCTTTACCTGCTTCCCAGAAGAGGTTTGGGTCAGAGATATGTGCTCCATTTGTGGAGATATATTCTTCCCATGTTTGGTGCAATACTTGTCGGAAGTCTTCATTATCCACCAGATATGAAGGGAAACGCCAGATAGGGGAAGGAGTTGAGGGTGTGAGTTGAGTCATATGGACTGCGATGGGGCTGTGGTCTGAGATTCTGGCATCGTAAATGTTTGAGGTGTTTATTACAGATACTAGGGCCGGGGAGGCAAAGAAGTAGTCTATACGAGAGAAGGTGTTATGTGGGGGCGAGAAGAAAGTATATTCTCTGTCCGTTGGATGTGCCAGGCGCCAGATGTCTACAAAATGCATAGATTCAATGGAGTGCGCTAAGAGAGTCGAGTCTGGTGTATGGGAGGGACCGGGCCTTGTCTTTTGCTTAGGGAGATAAGTGCGGTCTGCCAGTGTGGACATGGCAGAGTTAAAGTCCCCGCCCACTAAATGCAATACCTCAGGGGCCGTGAGGATTCATTGAACCATGTCCTGGAAGAATGTAGTGTCTGGAGAGTTGGGAGCATAGATATTAGTGATAGCTACGGCTTTGTCGCTTATGGTCATGTGTAAGGTCAGTTTGCGGCCTAGGGCATCAGCCCTCACTTCTCTGACAGAGTGTTGTAGGTTTTTATGAATTAAAATAGCTACACCAGCCTTGCGGCCTATTGCAGGGGACCCGTATACAGAACCTACCCACATTTTTTTTTTGAAGGCGTGTTAAATCGTCTGCAGAGAGATGTGTCTCCTGTAATAGGGCCACATCTGCCCGAAGACGCCGTAAATGTCTAAGAATGGACATGCGTTTATTCGGGGATCAGAGCCCCTTAACATTCCATGATATAAATTTCAGGTGACTCCCATCAGCAGAAAAAGACATGGTTGGATATGATAGTTGCAATAAATGGGAGGCTGATCAGGGAGCCTCCTGATATGTACAGTGTCAACCATACGGGAATCACCCAAAAGTTGTAGGTCACATAGGAGAAGAGGTACTAGTAAGGCAAACATGAATTGCAAATGTATTAAGCAATAGGTATTGAGCTGTAACAAAGCAGGATTACGGTTATAGCGTAACAAACTACAAACAGTGTACTTCACTTTTTTCCACATGGGATACAACTACCCATAATGCCTCTCAGCGACCCGCCAGCTCCTCACATATGAGCATGATTTTGGCTAAGAGGAGTGGGATAAGGAAGGAAGAGATGGGGGAAAAGGGGGGAGGAAGGGAGGGAGGGGTGGTAGGTAGGAGTTGGTATAGGGGTAGGATCAGGGTATGGGGTTAAGGGAAGTGCTGGTTGTATCTGTGTCAAAGAAAGGGCTCAGCTAAGATAATAAAGTTAAAAAAAAGAAAAAGGGGGGTGGCTTAATCAAAGGGTCTGCCCCGTGGGGGGTCTATAGCCATGGAGATCACCTGAGTTATTATGTTGACCTTTTGGGTAAACAGAGTGTGGGCGGTGGGTAGTGGTAAACCAGGCTGGGAGGCATTATAACAGGACCTTTAGCTAACAAATAATAGCAACCGTGTAAGACATTACACCTAAAACAGGCTAACATATAAAATAGGAAGAAATCAGGTTAGAGACCATGGGGGGTAATATTGCCCATCCGAGGAAGTGTAGATGGTTAGATAAAGTTCCTGGAGTCCTTCATCGATGTGCAGAGCGGTCGTCTTGGTTAGTAAAGCGGCTACGCTTGTATGGAGGTTTTGTGGGGCTGCGTTGATGTTTAGGTGGTACCTTCGCTGTCGACGGTGATGATGATGGTGAATTCTCTTCAATGTTGCTATGCTCCATTTCTGTGCCTTGGGTGGCGAGAAAATGTTCCGCCTCCTCAGGGGTATGAAACGTGAGGTGTTCTCCTTCATGCGTTTGGATGCGGAGGACAGCCGGATAAGCTAAGGAGAACCGGATTTGGTTATGATGAAGGGTGGAGCAGATCGGTGAAAACGCTTTACGCTGCTTCATTACCTCTATGGAATAATCTGCAAAAAGTAGGAGTTTTGCGCCATCAACCATTAAAGACCGCGAACGACAAAACTTTTGCATTATGGCATTCTTGTCCGCGTAGTTGAGGTACTTTACAATAACGTGGCGGGGTTTGGCACGTGATTCAGAGAATTGACCTATGCGGTGCGCGCATTCAATAGTGCAGGGAATGCAAAGGCCCAGTTGTTCTGGGATTATTTTTGCGCATATATTGGTTAGCTGTGGTGTGGAAACTGATTCAGGCAGACCAATGATGCGTAAATTGTTTCTTCTCGAACGATTTTCCAAATCATCGAGTTTGTCCCATATGTCCCTATTAGTAGCTGTGAGACGTGCTACTGCTGCGGATGAGGCTGTGAGTTCATCTTCCAGGGAGGAAATCCTATCCTCTACCTGATTGATTCTCTGTGCCTGTGCTTGTAGGTCAATATGTAGCTGCTCTAACCCTCTATGTACTGCTGCATCCACTGTAGCTGTGAGAGTGGGGCCCAGCAGCGTGACTACAGCCTGTGCAATTCCAGCAGGGGAGGTAGGGTCCTTACCTGTCATGTCCGGAGCTGAGGGGAGCTGTGGTTGCGGCTGTGGCTGCATGTGTGCCTGCTCCGTCATGCCTGGGGCGGCCGCCATCTTGGCTGTGTCCACTGCTGTATCTCCTCCGGTGGGGATCGTGGATGTGACCGCCTGAGCGTACGATCGCTCCACAAAGCGATCCATGGGAGCCCGCTGTTAGGGATGAGCTTCGAGTTCGAGTCGAACTCATGTTCAACTCGAACATTGGCTGTTCGCAATTTCGCCGAACAGCGAACAATTTGTGGTGTTCGCGGCAAATTCGAATGCCGCGGAACACCCTTTAAAAGTCTATGGGATAAATCAAAAGTGCTAATTTTAAAGGCTAATATGCAAGTTATTGTCATAAAAAGTGTTTGGGGACCTGGGTCCTGCCCCAGGGGACATGGATCAATGCAAAAAAAAGTTTTAAAAACGGCCGTTTTTTCAGGAGCAGTGATTTTAATAATGCTTAAAGTCAAACAATAAAAGTGTAATATCCCTTTAAATTTCGTACCTGGGGGGTGTCTATAGTATGCCTGTAAAGGGGCGTATGTTTCCTGTGTTTAGAACAGTCTGACAGCAAAATGACATTTTGAAGGAAAAAACTCATTTAAAACTACCCGCGAGCCGGCTATTGCATTGCCAACAATACACATAGAAGTTCATTGATAAAAACGGCATAGGAATTCCCCAAAGGGAAACCCCGAACCAAAATTAAAAAAAAAAAATGATGTGGGAGTCCCCCTAAATTCCATACCAGGCCCTTCAGGTCTGATATGGATATTAAGGGGAACCCCGGCCAAAATTAAAAAAAAAAAATGACGTGGGGTTCCCCCTAAATTCCATACCAGACCCTTCAGGTCTGGTATGGATTTTAAGGGGAACCCCGCGCCAAAAAAAAAAAAAAAAACGGCGTGGGGTCCCCCCAAAAATCCATACCAGACCCTTATCCGAGCACGCAACCTGGCAGGCCGCAGGAAAAGAGGGGGGGACGAGAGTGCAGCCCCCCCTCCTGAACCGTACCAGGCCACATGCCCTCAACATTGGGAGGGTGCTTTGGGGTAGCCCCCCAAAACACCTTGTCCCCATGTTGATGAGGACAAGGGCCTCATCCCCACAACCCTGGCCGGTGGTTGTGGGGGTCTGCGGGCGGGGGGCTTATCGGAATCTGAAAGCCCCCTTTAACAAGGGGACCCCCAGATCCCGGCCCCCCCCCTGTGTGAAATGGTAAGGGGGTACTTACCCCTACCATTTCACTAAAAAACTGTCAAAAATGTTAAAAATGACAAGAGACAGTTTTTGACAATTCCTTTATTTAAATGCTTCTTCTTTCTTCCTTCATCTTCTGGTTCTTCTGGTTCTTCTGGCTCTTCTGGTTCTTCCTCCGGCGTTCTCGTCCAGCATCTCCTCTGCGGCATCTTCTATCTTCTTCTCCTCGGGCCGCTCCGCAACCATGGCATGGAGGGGAGGCTCCCGCTCTTCTCTTCTTCTTTTCTTCTCTTCTTCTCTTCTTCTCTTCTTCATCTTCTTCTCTTCTTCATTTTCTTCTCCGGGCCGCTCCGCAACCCATGCTGGCATGGAGGGAGGCTCCCGCTGTGTGACGGCGCTCCTCGTCTGACAGTTGTTAAATAACGGGAGGTGGGGCCACCCGGTGACCCCGCCCCCCTCTGACGCACGGGACATGACGGGACTTCCCTGTGGCATTCCCAGTGACGTCACAGGGAAAACCCGTCAAGTCACTGTGCGTCAGAGGGGGGCGGGGTCACCGGGTGGCCCTGCCCCCCGTTATTTAACAACTGTCAGACGAGGAGCGCCGTCACACAGCGGGAGCCTCCCTCCATGCCAGCATGGATTGCGGAGCGGCCCGGAGAAGAAAATGAAGAAGAGAAGAAGAGAAGAAGAGAAGAGCGGGAGCCTCCCCCCCATGCCATGGGTGCGGAGCGGCCCGAGGAGAAGAAGATAGAAGACACCGCGGAGGAGATGCTGGACGAGAACGCCGGAGGAAGAACCAGAAGAGCCAGAAGAACCAGAAGAACCAGAAGATGAAGGAAGATAGAAGAAAGAAGAAGCATTTAAATAAAGGAATTGTCAAAAACTGTCTCTTGTCATTTTTAACATTTTTGACAGTTTTTTAGTGAAATGGTAGGGGTAAGTACCCCCTTACCATTTCACACGGGGGGGGCCGGGATCTGGGGGTCCCCTTGTTAAAGGGGGCTTCCAGATTCCGATAAGCCCCCCGCCCACAGACCCCCACAACCACCGGCCAGGGTTGTGGGGATGAGGCCCTTGTCCTCATCAACATGGGGACAAGGTGTTTTGGGGGGCTACCCCAAAGCACCCTCCCAATGTTGAGGGCATGTGGCCTGGTACGGTTCAGGAGGGGGGGGCCGCACTCTCGTCCCCCCCTCTTTTCCTGCGGCCTGCCAGGTTGCGTGCTCGGATAAGGGTCTGGTATGGATTTTTGGGGGGACCCCACGCCGTTTTTTTTTTTTTTTTGGCGCGGGGTTCCCCTTAAAATCCATACCAGACCTGAAGGGTCTGGTATGGAATTTAGGGGGAACCCTACGTCATTTTTTTTTTTAAATTTTGGCCGGGGTTCCCCTTAATATCCATATCAGACCTGAAGGGCCTGGTATGGAATTTAGGGGGACTCCCACATCATTTTTTTTTTTTTTTTTTGGTTCGGGGTTCCCCTTTGGGGAATTCCTATGCCGTTTTTATCAATGAACTTCTATGTGTATTGTCGGCAATGCAATAGCCGCGGGTAGTTTTAAATGAGTTTTTTCCTTCAAAATGTCAATTTGCTGTCAGACTGTTCTAAACACAGGAAACATGCGCCCCTTTACAGGAATACTATAGAAACCCCCCAGGTACAAAATTTAAAGGGATATTACACTTTTATTGTTTGACTTTAAGCATTATTAAAATCACTGCTCCTGAAAAAACGGCCGTTTTTAAAACTTTTTTTTGCATTGATCCATGTCCCCTGGGGCAGGACCCGGGTCCCCAAACACTTTTTATGACAATAACTTGCATATTAGCCTTTAAAATTAGCACTTTTGATTATTCATGTTCGTGTCCCATAGACTTTAACGGTGTTCGCGTGTTCGAACGAACTTTTTTCCTGTTCGCATGTTCTGATGCGAACCGAACAGGGGGGTGTTCGGCTCATCCCTACCCGCTGTATGTCCGCACTGCGATGGGGGGTCTCCTCGGAGCAATAGCCGGCTTGAAAGGCAGATAAGTGAGGAGCGCTGCGGGAGCTGGAGCTCGCTACCTCCTCCTCATGTGGCGCCGGAACCGGAAGTTGGGAATGAAGCTTTGATAAAGTATTTTCACTAGCCACAGTTCTTTCTTTTTTGAGACGAGAACCATGTTGGATAAACAACCCTCGTAATATCGCTTTAGAGCTTCCCATTTTAGTAGTAACGCTGTTTCAGCCTTGTTCATGATCAGTGACAAAGTTGCCAATTGCCTCCACAATTGCTTTGTGACAAAGTGGGTCTGACATGAGCGTACCATTCAAACGCCAAGACCAACTTGTGCCCCGAGTCTGAGAGGGATATATTGATAAAAATACCAGTGAATGGTCAGACCAAATAAACGATCCTATTTCCAAAAAGGAGTCTACTATAGGATTTATGGGCTGATGAAAAATATGTATAATTGCGATCTTTAGGATATAGGCTCCGCCATAGATCAAGTAACCTATGATCAAACAATTGTTTTTTGAGAGCTCTCAACAGGGAGTGAGGAATACTGGAACATTGAGCAGAGGTGTCCAACTGGGGCTCTAAGGTTAAATTGAGATCACCTCCTTCAATAATGACACCTTCTGCAAAAATCCGCTAGGAGCCGAAGATAATGAGAAATTGTCATGGTCTGATCATGATTCAGAATATAAAAATTAGCAGCTATGAATAAGCGCCATGATGGGGCGTGAAACATGTTAGCTATCTTTCCTGTTCCTCCCTGTACATGAGGTGACTGCATTTGGATTTTATTTCTTCATATCAATAAAGATGTCTTCTATGGTGTGCGGCCGTCCAGGATATTTTTCTCTTTCCACAATATAAAAATTAGCAATTGTAAAAAGTTTATCCCACAACCAAAATTTAAGTAAAAGATATCTACCATTAGGATCAGCTATATGTTCCAACTGCTGAACCGGTAAATTTTTATGAAAAGCAATGGAGACCCCTCTTGCCTTTGAATTAGGCATAGTGCTATAAAAACCACTGGGGAAAGTGTTTATTAGAACATACAGGAATGCCATCAGTATGAAAATGGGTCTCCTGAAGGAGTATGATGTCGGCCCTAGCTTTATGCAAACTATATAAGATCTGACCTCTTTTTGACTCATTATTAAGGCCTTTGACATTATAAGTACAAAATTTCAATGAAGATACCAAAATAGAACTTGTTGCCATCTTAAAAAAAAAAAAACACCTTACAAATAAAAAAGAGAGAGGGTCCCTCTCTCAGTGCCCTGAGCTACTCAGGAGCCACAAGTGTCACAATATATGGGGGAAAAAAAAACACACACAAAAACAAAAGGATATGGAATCTAACCAAAAAATAATTTCCTGACAGACTCCATGGCAGCCTACGTGTGGGTTAACCCCGCCTCCTCTCCAGTGCTATAGTACCCCATTCCCATAAATAAGAGCTCACCGCTAGGTACTGCGTTCCTTTTTTGTCCTCCTCCACTGGACCTACACACACGATTGTTCCTGTTGACGTCCAGTTGGATATTACTGGAATCTGGTATACCATTTATGCGGTGCAGCTCATGGCCCAGCCACGGGCGGGCGAGTAGCTTTCAAGGCACTAGATACCCCAGTGGTGGAGGGGAGGTTGCCTCTGTATGCCTGAAGATGGACGCATCAATGGCTGGCAAGGTCTGCGACTTTCTTCTTCTTCCTATATTCATGGCAGTCGTCTCTGTGTGTTTTTGTTTGTCTGTAGCCCCTTGTTTTGTTTTACTTCAAACAGTGCCTTCCCGTATCCCCAGCTACCCCTCATGGTGATTGGAGCGCTTCTGCATTCCAGCTCGCTGCGGCGCTTCTGTGTCACGGCCGCCTCCGTCATTGCGCATGCGCCGGAGCCTCCACGATAGTGAGGCTTGGCTCGCGCATGCATGGATTGATGGGTGGCCATGCAGGCGCTACCTCGCCACAGCGCAGGTGTGAGGTGGGGGGACAGTGACGTCACAGGCGGGGGATTCGAAAATGGCTTCTAGCTCCTGCCAAAATGGGATCTCCCCAGGCATTGAGCAGTAGCAGCTCCAGCTCCTCCAGCCTTGGTGTGCCCTGGTGAGTGCCTAGTCCTTTTTCCCTTAAGGGAAAATGTTTAAAAAAAGAAAAAGTGTTTGCTATTTTTTGGTGTTTCATTAAAAAAAAAAGGGGGGGGGGGGTAATATATAAATGAGTATATATTTCTTCTTGACGTTTTGTCCAAAGGTCATGGACAAGTCACCACCTTCATGTGGCCAGCCCTCACGCACATGGTACATGCAGGTAAGGGGAGGGGTCAAGCTTACAGTCGCAAAGTATTGGCGTATTGATGTCATATCTCACCTTCCCCCCTCCCCACATTTTATTTTTCAGCCCTTTCAGATTGTGATCCAGAACGACAGAGAGCTTGCCAGGCCACAACATTACAAGAGCAGAGGAGATGTTCCCATTCTTCCTCCAACTAGTGGAGATGTTCCCATTCCTCCTCCAACTACAGGAAATGTTCTCATTCCTGCTCTAGTCACCGCACCCACCGCCATGACAGCCACTCGGATCGCAGAACCTGCTGGAGATGTGGGACACGAGTCCCGGAGGGCATGTCTTTATATGACCAGTGTTATGCCCGAGCGGTTGAGGGAAAACGAGATGGAAAACAAGAATATGGAGTCTCTGGTGAAACATGTGATGTAGCAATACCTAAGGAAATGGGACACATCCCACACAGGGAGCCAGTTCTCCATCCTACCCGGCTCCATGACTGACGTGGCCCAAAGGATTTGGGTCCTTCTCAGCCCTGCGTTGCTTTTTTCGGATTCTTCGGACAGCAAGTTGGAGGATGTCGATTGTGTCAGAAGCTTTGATGCGTCTCTGGTTCCCCCGCTAGTTGAGCAATTAAGGAAGCCTTTAAGTGGGTAGACCATTCCACCCCCCGGCAAAACAAAGACATTCTTTAAGCACTTGGGGAAAGAATGCTCTCTCTCTTTTGCTCCTTACGGATTTAAAGGATGAGGAGTGGAGCAAGGTGGACAAGAAAATTTCTATGTCAAGAAAAATCTCCAGATTATACCCCTTCAAGGCAGAAGAAGGGAAGTGTCTGGGAAACTCTCCCCTCATAGATGCAGCATTGTTGCGTCTGGCAAAACAGGTTACGCTACCTTTAGAAAATGCTGTGTCTTGTATGATGGGACTGAGAGAAAATAGATCAAGTCCCTGGCTCTAGCAACTATGTCTAAGGCTAAGGAAGCCTGGACAGAGAACATAATCTTTGCACTCGGGAGTTTCGGAAGAGTTTTCTAGAAGTTCAGCAGTTAAGGAACTGAAGCTGGCGTCAGTCATCGGGGGAGGCTTCTATCAATCTAATCCACCTGTTGGCTTGGACTAAACGGTCCTTGGTCACGGTTCAATGGACCTTATAGTTACGCCTTCCCCAGGTTGGATATTTGCTCGGTCGAGAGTCTCCAGTACAGAAGGTGCTGAACGCTCGAGAGAAGCTTGCTCTTAAAGGCCTGGCAGGGACTTCAGAAAGAATTGGAGCATAGGGCAAGCGTCCTTCTGAAGACCCGCTAAGAGCCAGGCATCCGGTGGTTGTGAACCAGCTAAATCTTTTGGGTTGCGCCCGCCCAGGCAGGGAGGCTCATCTACTTCTCTTCCGGCACGTCTCAGTGGCCCCAATTGCGGATTACTGGACCGTCAAGACTGTTTTAATCAGGCCACACATGGTCCTTCACTAATACTCCTCCACCCGGATTTATTCCCGCTCTGCTAACTCGGTCGGAAGAGCAGAAGAAGGCGTTACTGTCCTAGTTAGACTCGCTGAAGTCTCTGGGAGTAGTGGTACACGTCCCGAGGAACCAAAAATTCCAAGGGTTATACTTTCCCCTCTTTCTAACACAGAAGAAAATGGTTTATAGTGACCAGTGATAGACTAACCATGATAGACTCTAACTTACCTAAACAAGTATATAAAATTTTCGATCATCTGTACGGCCAGGCGATTGGCTAACCTCAAAACTTTAAAGATGCTTACCTACATGTTCCGGTGGCAAAGGAATTTCTCAAATACCTCCGGTTCTAGGTTGGGCAAGACCATCTTCAGTTCTTCTTCCTCCCTTTCGGGCTGACAACCTCACCCGATGTTGTAATATGTTGGCCAATTTATGTATAATATTGTATTGGAGTGCCATGCTGACCAGAAATTCAGTTGCATTGTCCAACTGAATTTTAACATAGCAAGGGGACAGCTGAAAACCCTTTGATGTGTCAGTCTCATGCAAGTCTACCTAGGGGTGTGAGGTATGGGCTGTTAACCTAATTGAACATTTCAAAGGGTACATTGTTTAAAGGACCATAGAAGAAATATTTATGGATGGTAATTAGACTTGAGGGGGTAACAATGGGATCAAGGAGTGTTTTGGGTTGGCCTAGCGGAGGCTCCCTCCTGTGGGGCTAATTTATCAGGGGGGCTTGTTGATATGCAGGAATGTAGGTATTCCAAAAGGTATTCAAAAGGGTGTTCAGGTGGTATACACATATCTAAAGGGGACTTGTTGATGTTGATATGCGGGAGTGCAAATTGGGGTGGTTCACGGCTGTTCACGGCTGGGGGTTGTTGTCTGTTTGAAAGACTAAAGCTAATCAAAGTCCTAAATTGAAACGGCCAATCAAATTGCTCAGCCATTCAATAAATCCGGGTCACGGCACCAGTGTAGTAATCGAATCTATTAATGGATATTGGGTGATATGATGTAGAGTGGGTATAATAATTGATATTTAGGTATTATTATAATGATGATGTAAGTACTCTTCCGCAGCAACCCAATTCTTCCGGAGAGATGCACTTTATTGACTTCCAACACAGAACAAAGTCCAAAGTCCACAGATGACAAAGAAATCCGACACAGTAGATATAATTCAGAACCCCATGTCTTAGGTCCGCGTGTGCATACACAGACAAGCCTCTCTCATACACAGACGAGCCTCACTCCCCCATAGACTGAATGCCGTGTTATATTCACTAAATATTGAATGGCTGAGCAATTTGATTGGCCGTTTCAATTTAGGACTTTGATTAGCTTTAGTCTTTTAAACAGACAACAACCCCCAGCCGTGAACAGCCGTGAACCACCCCAATTTGCACTCCCGCATATCAACATCAACAAGTCCCCTTTAGATATGTGTATACCACCTGAACACCCTTTTGAATACCTTTTGGAATAGCTACATTCCTGCATATCAACAAGCCCCCCTGATAAATTAGCCCCACAGGAGGGAGCCTCCGCTAGGCCAACCCAAAACACTCCTTGATCCCATTGTTACCCCCTCAAGTCTAATTACCATCCATAAATATTTCTTCTATGGTCCTTTAAACAATGTACCCTTTGAAATGTTCAATTAGGTTAACAGCCCATACCTCACACCCCTAGGTAGACTTGCATGAGACTAACACATCAAAGGGTTTTCAGCTGTCCCCTTGCTATGTTAAAATTCAGTTGGACAATGCAACTGAATTTCTGGTCAGCATGGCACTCCAATACAATATTATACATAAATTGGCCAACATATTACAACATCCGAGTCTTCTCAAAAAAAAAAATCCTCTGTCCATAATGGCCCTCATCAGATCGAGCTGTTCCAAGACAATGACCAGCTGCTGGTTCACAGGGAATAGGTAATCTCCACCTTGACCAGCTTTGGGTGGCTCCTAGATCCGGGAAAGAGCCACCTAAAAAATAGTCCAGCGCCTGAAGGAGGAGGGGCCCAGTTTGTTACAGTCGAAAGCACCATCTCTCTTCCAGTGGGGAAGATCCCGGTCATCCAGGAGAGAATTTCATGATCTCTGATATCTTCACAGCAGAGGGCCTCACAGTGCCTAAAAACTATCGGCTCGATGGTCTCCACGACCCCTATGGTCAAGTGGTCCCTGTGGGGGTTATACCCTTTCCAGTCAGGTTTTCTACAGCAGTGGAATCAAGGGTCAACAGTCAACCTATTCACATATCATCAATGACGCAGAGCAGCCTCTTCTGGTGGCTTTAGCGCAAAAACCTGCTCAATTGCCACTCTGTTGCATCCCATGGGAGCTCTCTCGTATCTTGCTCAAAGCAAGTTGGGTGCGCATCTTCTCAACCTGGGCTAGAACGTCCTGGAACTTCGGGCAGCCTGGTGTGCCCTTCAGTCCTTCTCCCATCTCCAGAAGGGAGAGTCAGTATTATTAAGAATGGATGACACAACGGCGATCTTCTATGTGAAGAGTCATGGGGGCACTCGAAGCTCCACACTACTCCAGGAGGTCGAGCCCATCATGTCTTGGGCCCAGAAGAGCCTGGATGGCCTACATCCCCAGAGTCCAAAACGTCAGAGCAGATTTTCTGTTCCACATTCGGTTAGGCATTAACGATGGGTCTCTTTGTGTGCAGACAGTCAAGTGGATTCTGTCCCTGGGAGTCAATTCCGAAGTGGGTCTATTCTCTTCCCAGGCAACTTCAAGCTGATGAGGTATTACACTCTAGGCCGTTTCAGCTAGGCCTCGGGTATGGATGCCCTTAAAGATCGATTGAGTTTGAAAAGGGCATACGCCTTTCCACCACTCCCAATAGTCCTCAGGTTCTTACGAAGACCTCATTCGGAAGCGGTCAAAGTGGTGGCGGTAGCTCCTTTCTGGCAGAACAAGCCTTGATTTTCCCCTCCTGAGCCAGCTCAGTTTCCGGGATCTGGTGCCTCCTTCTCGGGCCAGACCTTCTTTCTCAAGTAGCAGTCCTGCACCCTTGTCCGGCTCGGGTGCGCTTTAAGTGTGGTTTCCACTTTCATGAGCTCTACGGGGACAAGCACGAATTAGGTTGTTAGGAGAATATGGGCCAAGTCTGTCGAGTTCTCATCTTCTTCGGGCAGATCATGTAGAAATCCAAAAGCTCGGGATGTATTTAGTTTTCTTTATTCCGGCCTAGATTTATCTCTGTCCATCCGCTCTCTTATGCCCTGTACACACGGTCGGACTTTCTGTCGAAAAATGTGCGATTGGAGCTTGTTGTCGGAAATTCAGACCGTGTGTGGGCTCCATCGGACTTTTTCCATCGGAATTTCCGACACACAAAGTTTGAGAGCAGGATATAAAATTTTCCGACAACAAAATCTGATCGTTTAAATTCCGATCGTATGTACACAAATCCGACGCACGAAGTGCCACGCATGCTCAGAATAAATTAAGAGATGAAAGCTATTGGCTACTGCCCCGTTTATAGTCCCGACGTACGTGTTTTATGTCACCGCGTTCAGAACTATCGGATTTTCCAACAACTTTGTGCGACCGTGTGTATGCAAGACTAGTTTGGCCCAAAATCCATCAGAAAAAATCAGACGGATTTTGTGGTCGGAATGTCCAATCAATGTCCGATCGTGTGTACAGGGCATTAGAGTCCAAGTATCAGCCTTGTTGGCCTTCTCCGGAACTTCGTGGGCTGTTGTCACGTACCTGGTAGGTTGTGAGCCTGAAGTGCAGGGAAAGACCTCCCTTACAGCTCCCACTCCCGTTCCCCTGGAATGGAAACAGAGGGCCAGGAGTGAAGAGTGGTATGGGTGCCTGGCAGGATCAACAGTTGCTGGAAGTTCAGTAGTGGTGGCACCCTCTGGAATCAGGAACCTGAAGAGAAGACTGAAGGCAGAGACTGGAATGCAGATAGGACCAGGAGCCCAACAGGTAAGCAAGCTGTATAGTGGAACACTGGACTGGAACCAGGAACAACAGCAGGTAGGAGCCTGGAACGCTGGTCTGGAACCAGGAACAACAGCAGGTAGTAGCCTGGAACACTGGACTGGAACCAGGAACAACAGCAGGTAGGAGCCTGGAACACTGGACTGGAACCAGGAACAATCAGTAGGTAGCAGACTGGTATGCTGGACTGGAACCAGGAACAAGCAGTAGGTAGCAGACTGGAACGCTGGACTGGAACCAGGAACAAGCAGTAGGTAGCAGACTGGAACGCTGGACTGGAACCAGGAAAAAGCAGTAGGTAGCAGACTGGAACGCTGGACTGGAACCAGGAACAAGCAGTAGGTAGCAGACTGGAACGCTGGACTGGAACCAGGAACAAGCAGTAGGTAGCAGGCTGGAACGCTGGACTGGAACCAGGAACAAGCAGTAGGTAGCAGACTGGAACGCTGGACTGGAACCAGGAACAAGCAGTAGGTAGCAGACTGGAACGCTGGACTGGAACCAGGAACAAGCAGTAGGTAGCAGGCTGGAATGCTGGACTGGAACCAGGAACAAGCAGAGGTAACAGGCTGGAATGCTGGACTGGAACCAGGAACAAGAGCAGGTAATAGCCTGGAACGTTGGACTGGAACCAGGAACAAGAGCAGGTAATAGCAGACTGGAAGCTGGTATACACAGCGGAGGGTCAACAAGCCGGTGGTCGGTATCGGTCGGACAGCAGAGGTACCAAGGGTAATGCAGAGGAATGGTCAGGCAAGCCAAGAGGGTCTGATGCAGGCGGATAGCAGGATAGTCAAACAGGAAGCCGGGTCAGATAACAGGATACACAGGTCAGATCAGGTAACACACACAGAACGCTGTAGAGCAGACAGCGGGGATGAAGTGTGACAGACTGGTTTAAATAGCCCGCCTGACAACAGCGGGAGTGCGCGCGCGCGTGCCCGTGCGTGACCGCACCCGTGAACGCGCGCACATGCGCAGAACTCATTAATACGGGGCCCTCCCCGCTTTCTAATTGGAGACCTTTCGGCTAAAATCACTTTCCTTGTAGCCATTACCTTGGCTAAGAGGGTCTTGGAAGTCGCGTACCTAAGTTACAAAGAACCTCTTCTGTCTTTCTTTCCAGGACCGGATGGTCCTTATTCCTATGCTCAGCTCAATCTGAGCTCCTATTCCTATGCTCAGCTCAATTACCTCTAGGTTCCATAAGAACCAGGAAATCGTCCTACCTGCACTCTGTAGTGCTACCTACCTACTCTGCACCTGGAGTACACTAAAGTTCATCATCTGGACGTGGGCAAAATTCTGAAGGTATACCTGCAAGCTACTTCCTTCCTGTTAGATACTCTGTCTACCTGTTTGTCCTGCACTTTGGCAGTAATAAACGGAATTGAGCTTCGACCAAAACGACTGTGGCCAGGATCGTCCAGTTCATCCATAAGCCTTTTATAACTAGGGGCCTGGCTCCGGAGGCAGTGACGGCACGTTCCACCAGGGGTACAGCGGCTTCATGGGCAGCAGCCGGCACGTGGCTCCAGACGTGATCTGCAAAGCGGCCTCATGGGCCTCTTGTAAAAATTTAATGTGGAGCCTGGAGCCTGCTTCGTTATCTTCTGTGAACTTTGTTTATAAATCCTGTCGGTTGACGGGTCAAATTCAATTTATTTCTGTTCAGCATACCCACCTATGTGGATTGGCTAGTTATTTCCCACATATAGGCTGCCATGGAATCTGTCAGGAAAAAGGAAAATTTATTATCAATTACTTACCGTAATTTTCCTTTCCTGATGGACTCTATGGCAGACAGAGTTCCCACCCATCGGTCAAAGAGTAGGCTAGTTACGGAATGCAGTACCTAGCGGTGAGCTCTCATTTATGGGAATGGGGTCCTATAGCATTGGAGGGGGGGGGGGGTTACCCACACGTGGGCTGTCATGGAGTCCATCAGGAAAGGAAAATTACGGTAAGAGTTTGATAATAAATTTTCCTTTTTTTCACCAAGCCCTACCAGAGGGCTCTTGTACCTACTGAGGGGTAAAGTGGGTGAGCACAGGGGATGTCTCACAACCGAGACCCGGGACGAACATAATATATATTCCTTATTCTCCACCTAAGTTATTGCTATCTGTACTGGGGCCTAGAATTTCACCAAGATGGTCTGGGATGTGGGTCAGGGGGGGAAAAAGACTGCGCTAAATTAGAACACAAGCTGCTAACACTCAAACATACAAAGTTCAAAGTGAATAATATAATAATAGTGTAGCGCTACTAAAAAGTGAAAATAAATCACAAAAAATGGAAAATAAATAACACATCTAAAAAGAAACCAAAAAACAATATAAATTGGCTATGCTGAATATAACCCAGTGAGGGTGTGAGAAAGAATGTCCACAGAAAATCTTAAATGGTATATTCCTTGGTGAGAGTAATCCCAATAGTGAGATAATCAGTGTAAGGCTTGTCTGTAATCAACAACAGCGGAACTCAAGATATAAATGGGTACTCTTACCAGCTGTGATGGACCCCAAATGCCATACGACAGAGGGATCAGACAGGCTTGGGATCTTATATTATGTATTTCAGATGTTGTTGTATTCATCAGATGTTGCTCAGATACTGGACACAGATGGAAGAACCCGTTCAAGGTGGTATCCTCAGCTCCTGGACTGTGAAGGCTCCAAGTACTCCCCTGTTAAATAGCTGTCTTCAACGATGTTCCGTGAGGGCTCCAGGGAATGATCATGTAAAACAGAAGGAAAGAGAAGGATTCCAATGGTGCAGGTGAAAAACCAATGAGGTTTATTAAGAATAAAAGTTCAGATGGTAAACACCAATCAATAAAAGTGATCACAGGAACAAGTAAAAATTAAATAAAAGCAATGTAGAATACAAGAAATGCTAGCCCGACCGGTTTCGACACTAAGGGGTCTTCAACTGGGGCAAAACTTGGAGCCTTCGCGGTCCAGGAGCTGAGGATACCACCTTGAACGGGTTCTTCCATCTGTGTCCAGTATCTGAGTGACATCTGATAAATACAACAACATCTGATATACATAATATAAGATCCCAAGCCTGTCTGATCCCTCTGTCGTATGGCATTTGGGGTCCATCACAGCTGGTAAGAGTTCCCATTTATATCTTGAGTTCCGCTGTTGTTGACTACAGACAAGCCTTACACTGATTATCTCACGATTGGGATTACTCTCACCAGAGGAATATACTATTTAAGATTTTCTGTGGACATTCTTTCTCTCACCCTCACTGGGTTATATTCAGCATAGCCAATTTATATTGTTTTTTGGTTTCTTTTTAGATGTGTTATTTATTTTCAATTTTTTGTGATTTATTTTCACTTTTTAGTAGCGCTACACTATTATTATATTATTCACTTTGTACTTGGGATGTGGGTCATATGGATGAACCATCAATAGAGAAAAAAAAAAGGGGGGGGGGGAGTGCTTTATTATGTTGTACAAACCTATATAGTCCAACAAGATATCCTTCACATAACTCATCAGCAGCCCTCTCTGTGCCACCTGGACCTTTGAAGGAGCCATTGAGATTGAAAAAACTAACTGACCCGTTCACTTGTTGCAAAGCGTACCATCATCTCTATCAGGAATCCGATAACATAGCTAAGAACGGCCATATAACTGGTTCCTATGAGGTCATGGATAATTCCATGAACTTGATCTAAATGTGGTGTAAGCCATGCCCCACAAGCTTATGCGATCCACCTCTTGACACACTATCATTACCAGTGTTCCAGACAACAACATGATTCAAACACATAAGACCAGTGTGATCAGTACCAACCACATGCAACAACATGGGTTGTCTGACATTGCGACAACATGAGCCAGTCCACAATCTTAGAGACCAATAGGGATATGCAAATATGAGTAAATACAAATAAACATATATACCCATCTTTTATATATACTGTATAACACATGATGATAGATATAAGGATAGATATAGACAATACAAATGATAAATATAGCCTTTTTACAACCATATTTATCATACAGATTGTAGTGCTCCTTGAGTACTCTTCAAGTACTCATCATGATATTCACCAAGGTTCATCGAGGTTATATAAATGGAGAGTTGACAGGCCTTAATTTTGATCCCATCCTAAATAAATCGCACATGTTTGCATTCTGTACCCTGTAGATCGCACATGTCTGCATTCTACACGTTATAAATAGCACATGTCTGCATACTATAGATCGCACATGTCTGCATTCTACACCCTGTAGATCACACATATATGCATACTGCACATTGTAAATAGCATATATCTGCACCCTGTAGACTGCACGTCTGCATTCTGCACCCTGCAAACAGTACATGTCTGCCCCCCGCACGCTGCAACCGCACATGTCCGCATTCTGCACATTGCAAACAGCACACCTCTGCACTCCATACCCCGTTAACAGCACATGTCTGCACTCTGCACATTGCAAACCGCACGTCTGCATTCTACACACTGTAAACTGCACATGTCTGCATTCTGCACATTGCAAACAGCCCATGTCTGCATTCTGCACCCCATAAATCACACATGTCTGTACGCTGCACCCTATAAATCGCACATGTACGCATTCTGCACACCACAAACCTCACATATCAGCATTCCCTACTTTGCAAATCGCACACATCTGCATTCTGCACACTGCAAGCAGCAAACAGTACATGTCCGCATTCTGCACCACAAATGTCTGCATTCTGCACACTGCAAATCGCACATGTCTGCATTCTGCACCCTATAGGTCGCACATATCTGCATTCTGTACACTATAAGTCGCACACGTCTGCACTCCTCACATTGTAAATAGCACATGTCTGTATTCTCCATGATGTGCCCTGTAAGCCGCACATGTCTGCATTCTGCACAACGCAAATTGCACACATCTGCACTCTGCATACTGCAAACAACAAGCAACACATGTCTCCATTATGCACACTGTTAATAACACATGAATAACACATGTCTACAATCTACTCCCTGTAGATAGCACATGTCTACATTTTGCACATTGTAAATCGCATAATGAAATAAATCATACATCTATATCTATCAATATCTATACATCTCTATATCACTATAATGTACTATACGCATACCCATAACACACTATGCTAGAACTTCATCCAGCATAAAGAGAAAAAATAAATAAAAATAGACATTTAGTGAATATTTAGTTCATATTTAGTTCATTACTATTCAAACCCACCAAATGCTATAAAGGGTATTGCACTACAAATATTAAGCAAAAATAAACACCACCACCATTTGTCATACAATATATATGGTGACACTATGCATCTCCAGTATACCCCAAAAAAAAAAAAAAAAATTAGGGGGGCAGGAAGAAAAATAGAAAAAAGAAGTAATTGAAAAAAAAAAAAGGCTTCTTCTTTATTTCACTCTCTTTCTTCCATCTCTCCTCCTAACCCATTACTGTTGCAGCTAGTAGACAGTTCCCAGAGCTCTCAGGTAAAACCTTTGAATCATTCCCCTGACGTTCCACTCTCCTAAATGGTGTATAGGTCTGGGGCCATATTATATTATTGTAGCGCTGGTAGATTTTTAATCTACCGCTTATATGTAAATTTAGTGGGTCATCTGTTCTGTACATAGTTCAGATTTAATCTATGGCTAAATTAGCTTCTGTTCCAGCCTTGGTTGCATTGTGTGCAGTTCCACTCCGTCGCCTGTAGATTTCGGTGTCACTACAGACCGGAGCTGGAAAGCAACAGACTAAGGTATATTGAGTGCTCTTCTTTCTCAGAAGTAACTCGGCAGAGGTTGTCCCCTGCGGTGCATTCTGGGAAGGGGTATTTAAGGGACAGACGCCATATTTCGGGGTCTTTTCATTCCACCTGCTGGTCCTCCTGGCTGACAGGTATGTGCTAGGAGTCCTACCTTGTGGTCCTCCGGGCCAGAGGACTGTGTTGCTGCAGCGTGTGGGTGGGCCCAGAAGTCTGTCTGGGGCCTACTACTACAACTGTTGCAGAGACAGTCCTGTGCTGTCTGTCCTGCGGGAAGAAGCTGGACAATTGAGAAGAATCCAGGGGAGGACCTGTCATGGAAGGATCATGCGGAGCGCTGGTCTGGAGAGGGGCCTGGTGACTCAATTGGAGGACGCATCTTAAGTTAACCTACCACGTAATACTGCCGGGTCAGCTTAAAGGTTCTGGTACTGTGTTGCTTTTCATTGAAAACTACTACATCCTGTGGCAGAGGATCGTACAGTTTTGTTCTACTCAAGTCTGTGGCAGAGACTTTCTGTTCGTGCTGCGCTCCGGCTGCTAGGTTAGTGAGAGAGGCCTATCCGGGCGAGCAAAGATCTAATCCTGTATTGAAGATACATTCATCCCTGAGATTTCCTTAGTGCTAAACCAAGAAAAGGTACAGTATATAGAAGCAAAATACTCTTGCATACAGGCGTATTGGCTAAATGATCCCAAGGGTTTAGGAAGGACTATGGGTTTCGGCCTTGCTGCTCTCCAGGATGGGATTATCCTAGTGGTAAATGATAAGAAAAAAAGAGAGCGCACCAGCTTAGTGCATTATCCTAGGTAAATTTATTAGTTAAAACCAAGATTAAAGTCTACTCACAAAGGTAGGAGAAAAAATCAAGAAAAAGTATTTGAACTTCCCTGCAACTCTTCTTCTACCTCTTTCCTGCTACTTTTTCCAGTTATCTCTCATTAAAGCATTGGAAAAGTATTAAAGTGACTGGTGCCTACATTGTCAGATAATAAGTTCAATGTGGACTCTAATGCCCCGTACACATGGTCGGACATTGATCGGACATTCCAACAACAAAATCCTAGGATTTTTTCTGACGGATGTTGGCTCAAACTTGTCTTGCATACACACGGTCACACAAAGTTGTCGGAAAATCCGATCATTCTGAACGCGGTGACGTAAAACACGTATGTCGGGACTCTAAACGGGGCAGTAGCCAATAGCTTTCATCTCTTTATTTATTCTGAGCATGCGTGGCACTTTGTGCATCAGATTTGTGTACACACGATCGGAAATTCCAACAACGGATTTTGTTGTCAGAAAATTTTATAGCCTGCTCTTAAACTTTGTGTGTCGGAAAATCTGATGGAAAATGTGTGATGGAGCCTACACACGGTTGGAATTTCCGACAATAAGGTCCTATTACACATTTTCCATCGGAAAATCCGACCGTGTGTACGGGGCATAAGTCTGGTATTGGTGAAACTACAGGTAAAAAGGTAACGGAAACAGCCTGCTTTAAATCAGCAGCTCCACCGTGAGTTATTGCTACATGTGGGGGCTCGTCCGGGATTGTTTGCCGTTGCCCTAAGCAGCCCTGAGAAGTATTTCATCGAGAGTCTATGTTAAAAGAGGTTTCTGGACTTTGTCATTTTATCCAGGAAAAGAAGGGGTTAAATTGCAGGACTACATTTTTGACTGCGTAGGCTGCGGGTGAGAAGTAAAATCCCGGGAGCTACATGATCAGAGGAACAAGTGGGAGGAGCCACATCTACTTGTTGTCACGTGGGACGCGTGTATGTGTGTTTGGCGCCAAAGGAAAAGAGAGGCCTCGTGATCGTGTTGAGAGGATCAGAGTGCAGCCATGTCTTCTTTTCCGTTAATACCGTCAACCATGGGATCCAAGATGTTTCCCACAAGTACCGCTGCGGGTGCTATGTTAACCGGAACCCTACTGACGGATACCGGCATTCGTTTGAAGCCGCAGGGGCGGTTTGTACTATACACTGTAGGAGATATTGAAGGGCTGGGCATGCTTTGCCACAAGTGTGAAGGACTGGCCATACATCGCCATCCATTTGTCTGATGTTTGCAGTGCGGAGAACATTTATTCACAGTGGAGCAACCTACAATGTCCCCCCATGCTTATTGTGTGGACTAGGCTACAGGTACCGCTACAGTGGAAACTACTGCCATCACTGCTGGAGAGCAGCAGGCCGTGGTCTCATCTGCTACCGTGAGTGTTCCTGAGGGAGATGTCGCTGTTACTGCTTCATCAGCGGACATCACTCTTATTTCTACTTCTACTACACCTATACTTGCTGCACCTGTCCCAAGGAAGGTGGGATATGTGAAGGCTTCCTGCGGCCGTGGTCGAGGCCTGCCCCAGAGACTACCCGAACCGGAGCCGGAGAAATATATGGATCCGGAGAAGTCCACGTCAGGAACGGGTGTGAGATCAAAGGGGAACATACTGTATCTGGGACTCTTTGTAAATACTTGCCAGCGGAAGAGTTGAGAGACTCGGAGATAGATTCTATGTTTAATCTCTCCGGTGATGATGATTTGTTTGAGACAATGTCACAGGAACTACAGTATTGTGGGCCCAGGGTGAAGATGTTGCTTCTGCCCTTACTTTTTCAGAATGGATAGCCATGGATCCTGGGAAGACATCACCTTGTGTGGAGCCGAACAGTACTACCAAAGAGACATTGTCTAAAGTTGCTAGTTTGCTTGAGTTTGAGCCCATGCCCATCGGATCTATGGTGCGTAAATCACCAAATTTGTGTGTGCCTCCTGGTTTGGGGAAAAATAGAGCTTTACCTAGACTTGCCCGTTTACAGAGAGTGCTCACCAAACATGTTGCCACAGAGTATGGTCTGGAATTTCCCTACGTTACTTAGGAAATTATGCAGGAAATTGAGGCCAACCGGGAACAGTGGTATCGTGAAGCTGTCTGGGACTATTTGTCTGTACCAAAACCTTTCCGGAGAGCTGGGTATTCTGATACTATGGATGAACGTTTCAATGGATGTTTGCTGCATTGGAACTATGGTCGGCACATCTATGCTGACAAAGTGGTCATTTGCAGACCCGGAAAAGATGACATTGTTTATTTTATCACCACCGTGGATAAACAAGGGAAGAAACTGACATTACCAGATCCCCGCTTTTATTGGTGATTATGCAAAGAGACTGTTGACTTCTGTTCTTCTAAAAGAAAAAGAACTTTGGGGTATATAGCCAGATAGTGTCAGGGCTTAGAGAACTCCGTGGTCAAGAGACTTTATTCACCTCAGCGCTTCTATATCCAAAGACTTTTTGCTAGCTGGATTTTCTTTTGCTGAAAAGATATAATTTGCTCAGAGATAGGGATGGACTTTTCAAGTTACTTTTAGTTCATTTTCATTAGAAGGAAAATGTGTGGGGAAGAATGTGTTATTCTCTGGGGAATGAGGCTTTGCTCCTGAATTGTTTAGTGATGATACTGTACATTTTTGTGTGTGTTTAACTTTGTTTCTTTCAGGAACAACTAGATCTCCTATCAAGCTGTTAGGCTTTTTAGCTAGGTAGATAGTGGGGTTTGTGATATGACTAATGTGACTTCTTTTGCTGAAAGAATATGTTGTTGTATAAATGTTTGAAGCTGTAGAGTTATATTTAGGCAGATGTTGAGGACAACGTCTATTGTAGTGGGGGGAGTATGTAGCGCTGGTAGATTTTTAATCTACCACTTATATGTAAATTTAGTGGGTCATCTGTTCTGTACATAGTTCAGATTTAATCTATGGCTAAATTAGCTTCTGTTCCAGCCTTGGTTGCGTTGCGTGCAGTTCCACACCGTCGCCTGTAGATGTCGGTGTCACTACAGACCGGAGCTGGAAAGCAACAGACTGAGGTGTATTGAATGCTCTTCTTTCTCAGAAGTAACTCAGCAGAGGTTGTCCCCTGCGGTGCATTCTGGGAAGGGGTATTTAAGGGACAGATGCCATATTTTGGGGTCTTTTCATTCCACCTGCTGGCCCTCCTGGCCGACAGGTATTTGCTAGGAGTCCTACCTTGTGGTCCTCCGGGCCAGAGGACTGCATTGCTGCAGCGTGTGGGTGGGCCCAGAAGTCTGTCTGGGGCCTACTACTACAACTGTTGCAGAGACGGTCCTGTGCTGTCTGTCCTGCGGGAAGAAGCTGGACAATTGAGAAGAATCCAGGGGAGGACCTGTCATGGAAGGATCATGCGGAGCGCTGGTCTGGAGAGGGGCCTGGTGACTCAATTGGAGGACGCATCTTAAGTTAACCTACCACGTAATACTGCCGGGTCAGCTTAAAGGTTCTGGTACTGTGTTGCTTTTCATTGAAAACTACTACATCCTGTGGCAGAGGATCGTACAGTTTTGTTCTACTCAAGTCTGTGGCAGAGACTTTCTGTTCGTGCTGCGCTCCGGCTGCTAGGTTAGTGAGAGAGGCCTATCCGGGCGAGCAAAGATCTAATCCTGTATTGAAGATACATTCATCCCTGAGATTTCCTTAGTGCTAAACCAAGAAAAGGTACAGTATATAGAAGCAAAATACTCTTGCATACAGGCGTATTGGCTAAATGATCCCAAGGGTTTAGGAAGGACTATGGGTTTCGGCCTTGCTGCTCTCCAGGATGGGATTATCCTAGTGGTAAATGATAAGAAAAAAAGAGAGCGCACCAGCTTAGTGCATTATCCTAGGTAAATTTATTAGTTAAAACCAAGATTAAAGTCTACTCACAAAGGTAGGAGAAAAAATCAAGAAAAAGTATTTGAACTTCCCTGCAACTCTTCTTCTACCTCTTTCCTGCTACTTCTTCCAGTTATCTCTCATTAAAGCATTGGAAAAGTATTAAAGTGACTGGTGCCTACATTGTCAGATAATAAGTTCAATGTGGACTCTAATGCCCCGTACACATGGTCGGACATTGATCGGACATTCCAACAACAAAATCCTAGGATTTTTTCTGACGGATGTTGGCTCAAACTTGTCTTGCATACACACGGTCACACAAAGTTGTCGGAAAATCCGATCATTCTGAACGCGGTGACGTAAAACACGTATGTCGGGACTCTAAACGGGGCAGTAGCCAATAGCTTTCATCTCTTTATTTATTCTGAGCATGCGTGGCACTTTGTGCATCAGATTTGTGTACACACGATCGGAAATTCCAACAACGGATTTTGTTGTCGGAAAATTTTATAGCCTGCTCTCAAACTTTGTGTGTCGGAAAATCTGATGGAAAATGTGTGATGGAGCCTACACACGGTTGGAATTTCCGACAATAAGGTCCTATTACACATTTTCCATCGGAAAATCCGACCCTGTGTACGGGGCATAAGTCTGGTATTGGTGAAACTACAGGTAAAAAGGTAACGGAAACAGCCTGCTTTAAATCAGCAGCTCCACCGTGAGTTATTGCTACATGTGGGGGCTCATCCGGGATTGTTTGCCGTTGCCCTAAGCAGCCCTGAGAAGTATTTCATCGAGAGTCTATGTTAAAAGAGGTTTCTGGACTTTGTCATTTTATCCAGGAAAAGAAGGGGTTAAATTGCAGGACTACATTTTTGACTGCGTAGGCTGCGGGTGAGAAGTAAAATCCCGGGAGCTACATGATCAGAGGAACAAGTGGGAGGAGCCACATCTACTTGTTGTCACGTGGGACGCGTGTATGTGTGTTTGGCGCCAAAGGAAAAGAGAGGCCTCGTGATCGTGTTGAGAGGATCAGAGTGCAGCCATGTCTTCTTTTCCGTTAATACCGTCAACCATGGGATCCAAGATGTTTCCCACAAGTACCACTGCGGGTGCTATGTTAACCGGAACCCTACTGACGGATACCGGCATTCGTTTGAAGCCGCAGGGGCGGTTCGTACTATACACTGTAGGAGATATTGAAGGGCTGGGCATGCTTTGCCACAAGTGTTAAGGACTGGCCATACATCGCCATCCATTTGTCTGATGTTTGCAGTGCGGAGAACATTTATTCACAGTGGAGCAACCTACAATTTCCCCCCATGCTTATTGTGTGGACTAGGCTACAGGTACCGCTACAGTGGAAACTACTGCCATCACTGCTGGAGAGCAGCAGGCCGTGGTCTCATCTGCTACCGTGAGTGTTCCTGAGGGAGATGTCGCTGTTACTGCTTCATCAGCGGACATCACTCTTATTTCTACTTCTACTACACCTATACTTGCTGCACCTGTCCCAAGGAAGGTGGGATATGTGAAGGCTTCCTGCGGCCGTGGTCGAGGCCTGCCCCAGAGACTACCCGAACCGGAGCCGGAGAAATATATGGATCCGGAGAAGTCCACGTCAGGAACGGGTGTGAGATCAAAGGGGAACATACTGTATCTGGGACTCTTTGTAAATACTTGCCAGCGGAAGAGTTGAGAGACTCGGAGATAGATTCTATGTTTAATCTCTCCGGTGATGATGATTTGTTTGAGACAATGTCACAGGAACTACAGTATTGTGGGCCCAGGGTGAAGATGTTGCTTCTGCCCTTACTTTTTCAGAATGGATAGCCATGGATCCTGGGAAGACATCACCTTGTGTGGAGCCGAACAGTACTACCAAAGAGACATTGTCTAAAGTTGCTAGTTTGCTTGAGTTTGAGCCCATGCCCATCGGATCTATGGTGCGTAAATCACCAAATTTGTGTGTGCCTCCTGGTTTGGGGAAAAATAGAGCTTTACCTAGACTTGCCCGTTTACAGAGAGTGCTCACCAAACATGTTGCCACAGAGTATGGTCTGGAATTTCCCTACGTTACTCAGGAAATTATGCAGGAAATTGAGGCCAACCGGGAACAGTGGTATCGTGAAGCTGTCTGGGACTATTTGTCTGTACCAAAACCTTTCCGGAGAGCTGGGTATTCTGATACTATGGATGAACGTTTCAATGGATGTTTGCTGCATTGGAACTATGGTCGGCACATCTATGCTGACAAAGTGGTCATTTGCAGACCCGGAAAAGATGACATTGTTTATTTTATCACCACCGTGGATAAACAAGGGAAGAAACTGACATTACCAGATCCCCGGTTTTATTGGTGATTATGCAAAGAGACTGTTGTCTTCTGTTCTTCTAAAAGAAAAAGAACTTTGGGGTATATAGCCAGATAGTGTCAGGGCTTAGAGAACTCCGTGGTCAAGAGACTTTATTCACCTCAGCGCTTCTATATCCAAAGACTTTTTGCTAGCTGGATTTTCTTTTGCTGAAAAGATATAATTTGCTCAGAGATAGGGATGGACTTTTCAAGTTACTTTTAGTTCATTTTCATTAGAAGGAAAATGTGTGGGGAAGAATGTGTTATTCTCTGGGGAATGAGGCTTTGCTCCTGAATTGTTTAGTGATGATACTGTACATTTTTGTGTGTGTTTAACTTTGTTTCTTTCAGGAACAACTAGATCTCCTATCAAGCTGTTAGGCTTTTTAGCTAGGTAGATAGTGGGGTTTGTGATATGACTAATGTGACTTCTTTTGCTGAAAGAATATGTTGTTGTATAAATGTTTGAAGCTGTAGAGTTATATTTAGGCAGATGTTGAGGACAACGTCTATTGTAGTGGGGGGAGTATGTAGCGCTGGTAGATTTTTAATCTACCACTTATATGTAAATTTAGTGGGTCATCTGTTCTGTACATAGTTCAGATTTAATCTATGGCTAAATTAGCTTCTGTTCCAGCCTTGGTTGCGTTGCGTGCAGTTCCACACCGTCGCCTGTAGATGTCGGTGTCACTACAGACCGGAGCTGGAAAGCAACAGACTGAGGTGTATTGAATGCTCTTCTTTCTCAGAAGTAACTCAGCAGAGGTTGTCCCCTGCGGTGCATTCTGGGAAGGGGTATTTAAGGGACAGATGCCATATTTTGGGGTCTTTTCATTCCACCTGCTGGCCCTCCTGGCCGACAGGTATTTGCTAGGAGTCCTACCTTGTGGTCCTCCGGGCCAGAGGACTGCATTGCTGCAGCGTGTGGGTGGGCCCAGAAGTCTGTCTGGGGCCTACTACTACAACTGTTGCAGAGACGGTCCTGTGCTGTCTGTCCTGCGGGAAGAAGCTGGACAATTGAGAAGAATCCAGGGGAGGACCTGTCATGGAAGGATCATGCGGAGCGCTGGTCTGGAGAGGGGCCTGGTGACTCAATTGGAGGACGCATCTTAAGTTAACCTACCACGTAATACTGCCGGGTCAGCTTAAAGGTTCTGGTACTGTGTTGCTTTTCATTGAAAACTACTACATCCTGTGGCAGAGGATCGTACAGTTTTGTTCTACTCAAGTCTGTGGCAGAGACTTTCTGTTCGTGCTGCGCTCCGGCTGCTAGGTTAGTGAGAGAGGCCTATCCGGGCGAGCAAAGATCTAATCCTGTATTGAAGATACATTCATCCCTGAGATTTCCTTAGTGCTAAACCAAGAAAAGGTACAGTATATAGAAGCAAAATACTCTTGCATACAGGCGTATTGGCTAAATGATCCCAAGGGTTTAGGAAGGACTATGGGTTTCGGCCTTGCTGCTCTCCAGGATGGGATTATCCTAGTGGTAAATGATAAGAAAAAAAGAGAGCGCACCAGCTTAGTGCATTATCCTAGGTAAATTTATTAGTTAAAACCAAGATTAAAGTCTACTCACAAAGGTAGGAGAAAAAATCAAGAAAAAGTATTTGAACTTCCCTGCAACTCTTCTTCTACCTCTTTCCTGCTACTTCTTCCAGTTATCTCTCATTAAAGCATTGGAAAAGTATTAAAGTGACTGGTGCCTACATTGTCAGATAATAAGTTCAATGTGGACTCTAATGCCCCGTACACATGGTCGGACATTGATCGGACATTCCAACAACAAAATCCTAGGATTTTTTCTGACGGATGTTGGCTCAAACTTGTCTTGCATACACACGGTCACACAAAGTTGTCGGAAAATCCGATCATTCTGAACGCGGTGACGTAAAACACGTATGTCGGGACTCTAAACGGGGCAGTAGCCAATAGCTTTCATCTCTTTATTTATTCTGAGCATGCGTGGCACTTTGTGCATCAGATTTGTGTACACACGATCGGAAATTCCAACAACGGATTTTGTTGTCGGAAAATTTTATAGCCTGCTCTCAAACTTTGTGTGTCGGAAAATCTGATGGAAAATGTGTGATGGAGCCTACACACGGTTGGAATTTCCGACAATAAGGTCCTATTACACATTTTCCATCGGAAAATCCGACCCTGTGTACGGGGCATAAGTCTGGTATTGGTGAAACTACAGGTAAAAAGGTAACGGAAACAGCCTGCTTTAAATCAGCAGCTCCACCGTGAGTTATTGCTACATGTGGGGGCTCATCCGGGATTGTTTGCCGTTGCCCTAAGCAGCCCTGAGAAGTATTTCATCGAGAGTCTATGTTAAAAGAGGTTTCTGGACTTTGTCATTTTATCCAGGAAAAGAAGGGGTTAAATTGCAGGACTACATTTTTGACTGCGTAGGCTGCGGGTGAGAAGTAAAATCCCGGGAGCTACATGATCAGAGGAACAAGTGGGAGGAGCCGCATCTACTTGTTGTCACGTGGGACGCGTGTATGTGTGTTTGGCGCCAAAGGAAAAGAGAGGCCTCGTGATCGTGTTGAGAGGATCAGAGTGCAGCCATGTCTTCTTTTCCGTTAATACCGTCAACCATGGGATCCAAGATGTTTCCCACAAGTACCACTGCGGGTGCTATGTTAACCGGAACCCTACTGACGGATACCGGCATTCGTTTGAAGCCGCAGGGGCGGTTCGTACTATACACTGTAGGAGATATTGAAGGGCTGGGCATGCTTTGCCACAAGTGTTAAGGACTGGCCATACATCGCCATCCATTTGTCTGATGTTTGCAGTGCGGAGAACATTTATTCACAGTGGAGCAACCTACAATTTCCCCCCATGCTTATTGTGTGGACTAGGCTACAGGTACCGCTACAGTGGAAACTACTGCCATCACTGCTGGAGAGCAGCAGGCCGTGGTCTCATCTGCTACCGTGAGTGTTCCTGAGGGAGATGTCGCTGTTACTGCTTCATCAGCGGACATCACTCTTATTTCTACTTCTACTACACCTATACTTGCTGCACCTGTCCCAAGGAAGGTGGGATATGTGAAGGCTTCCTGCGGCCGTGGTCGAGGCCTGCCCCAGAGACTACCCGAACCGGAGCCGGAGAAATATATGGATCCGGAGAAGTCCACGTCAGGAACGGGTGTGAGATCAAAGGGGAACATACTGTATCTGGGACTCTTTGTAAATACTTGCCAGCGGAAGAGTTGAGAGACTCGGAGATAGATTCTATGTTTAATCTCTCCGGTGATGATGATTTGTTTGAGACAATGTCACAGGAACTACAGTATTGTGGGCCCAGGGTGAAGATGTTGCTTCTGCCCTTACTTTTTCAGAATGGATAGCCATGGATCCTGGGAAGACATCACCTTGTGTGGAGCCGAACAGTACTACCAAAGAGACATTGTCTAAAGTTGCTAGTTTGCTTGAGTTTGAGCCCATGCCCATCGGATCTATGGTGCGTAAATCACCAAATTTGTGTGTGCCTCCTGGTTTGGGGAAAAATAGAGCTTTACCTAGACTTGCCCGTTTACAGAGAGTGCTCACCAAACATGTTGCCACAGAGTATGGTCTGGAATTTCCCTACGTTACTCAGGAAATTATGCAGGAAATTGAGGCCAACCGGGAACAGTGGTATCGTGAAGCTGTCTGGGACTATTTGTCTGTACCAAAACCTTTCCGGAGAGCTGGGTATTCTGATACTATGGATGAACGTTTCAATGGATGTTTGCTGCATTGGAACTATGGTCGGCACATCTATGCTGACAAAGTGGTCATTTGCAGACCCGGAAAAGATGACATTGTTTATTTTATCACCACCGTGGATAAACAAGGGAAGAAACTGACATTACCAGATCCCCGGTTTTATTGGTGATTATGCAAAGAGACTGTTGTCTTCTGTTCTTCTAAAAGAAAAAGAACTTTGGGGTATATAGCCAGATAGTGTCAGGGCTTAGAGAACTCCGTGGTCAAGAGACTTTATTCACCTCAGCGCTTCTATATCCAAAGACTTTTTGCTAGCTGGATTTTCTTTTGCTGAAAAGATATAATTTGCTCAGAGATAGGGATGGACTTTTCAAGTTACTTTTAGTTCATTTTCATTAGAAGGAAAATGTGTGGGGAAGAATGTGTTATTCTCTGGGGAATGAGGCTTTGCTCCTGAATTGTTTAGTGATGATACTGTACATTTTTGTGTGTGTTTAACTTTGTTTCTTTCAGGAACAACTAGATCTCCTATCAAGCTGTTAGGCTTTTTAGCTAGGTAGATAGTGGGGTTTGTGATATGACTAATGTGACTTCTTTTGCTGAAAGAATATGTTGTTGTATAAATGTTTGAAGCTGTAGAGTTATATTTAGGCAGATGTTGAGGACAACGTCTATTGTAGTGGGGGGAGTATGTAGCGCTGGTAGATTTTTAATCTACCACTTATATGTAAATTTAGTGGGTCATCTGTTCTGTACATAGTTCAGATTTAATCTATGGCTAAATTAGCTTCTGTTCCAGCCTTGGTTGCGTTGCGTGCAGTTCCACACCGTCGCCTGTAGATGTCGGTGTCACTACAGACCGGAGCTGGAAAGCAACAGACTGAGGTGTATTGAATGCTCTTCTTTCTCAGAAGTAACTCAGCAGAGGTTGTCCCCTGCGGTGCATTCTGGGAAGGGGTATTTAAGGGACAGATGCCATATTTTGGGGTCTTTTCATTCCACCTGCTGGCCCTCCTGGCCGACAGGTATTTGCTAGGAGTCCTACCTTGTGGTCCTCCGGGCCAGAGGACTGCATTGCTGCAGCGTGTGGGTGGGCCCAGAAGTCTGTCTGGGGCCTACTACTACAACTGTTGCAGAGACGGTCCTGTGCTGTCTGTCCTGCGGGAAGAAGCTGGACAATTGAGAAGAATCCAGGGGAGGACCTGTCATGGAAGGATCATGCGGAGCGCTGGTCTGGAGAGGGGCCTGGTGACTCAATTGGAGGACACATCTTAAGTTAACCTACCACATAGTACTGCCAGGTTGGCTTAAAGGTTCTGGTACTGTGTTGCTGTTCATCGAAAACTACTACATCCTGTGGCAGAGGATCGTACAGTTTTGTTCTACTCAAGTCTGTGTCAGAGACTTTCTGTTCGTGCTGCGCTCCGGCTGCTAGGTTAGTGAGAGCGGCCTATCCAGGCGAGCAAAGATCTAATCCTGTATTGAAGATACATTCATCCCTGAGATTTCCTTAGTGCTAAAACAAGAAAAGGTATTTGAACTTCCCTGCAACTCTTCTTCTACCTCTTTCCTGCTACTTCTTCCAGTTATCTCCCATTAAAGCATTGGAAAAGTACTAAAGTGACTGGTGCCTACATTGTCAGATAATAAGTTCAACACACACGGTTGGACTTTGTTCGGACATTCCCACAACAAAATCCTAGGATTTTTTCCGACGGATGTTGGCTCAAACTTGTCTTGCATACACACGATCACACAAAGTTGTCGGAAAATCCGATCATTCTGAACGCAGTGATGTAAAACATGTACATCGGGACTATAAACGGGGCAGTGGCCAATAGCTTTCATCTCTTTATTTATTCTGAGCATGCGTGGCACTTTGCCTGTCGGATTTGTGTACACACGATCGGATTTTGTTGTCGGAAAATGTTATATCCTGCTCTCAAACTTTGTGTTTCGGAAAATCTGATGGAGCCTACACATGGTCGGAATTTCCGACAACAAGGTCCTATCACACATTTTCCGTCGGAAAATCCGACCGTGTGTACGGGGCATAAGTCTGGCATTAGTGAAACTACAGGTAAAAAGGTGACGGTAACAGCCCGATTTCTTTTCTCCAGTGTAAACCGACACAAATCATGTAATAAATGAACAGATGACCCATTGATTTTAATTTGACCCTTTTCTCTTGCTTTCCTCATAATCTCTTCCTTCTTTCTATAGAAATGCACACAACAAATAATATCTCTTGGCTTGGTTGGATCTGTATTCCGACGTCCCAGAGCCCGATGGACCCTGTCAAGCTCCAAATTTGATGCCTTTTTTCCAACAGTGAAATGAAGATTTTTTTTACTATTAATTTAAGGTCCTCTGTATCTGTACCTGTTACCTCTGGCAACCCCTTAATCCGAATGTTGTTCCTTCTAATGTGATTTTCCTGATCTTCCAAAAGTTGAAACAATGTTTGTATATGAGACTCATGGGTATCTATACATTTATCCTGAGAATGCTCTGCGCTTCATCGGTCATAAACATCCGGGCTCTCTTCAGCGCTGGGCGGGCAGTATTGATTATGTGTCCACACCAGCGCCGCCATCCAGCCACTCCATAGTGTCCCCGCTGGTCGGGAGGTCAGCTAACAGAAGCTGCACCTCTCGATGCTCCTCTCTCCACAGAGCCCCGCCCCTCCACTTCACGCACACAGACACACAGCGCCGCTCTAGAGGGAGACGCTGGAGCAAAGGAGTCCCGGAGTGGTGCTGTGTGAGGAGATATGACAGCAGGCACTCAGCGGGACATTGGCGGCAATGGCGGCACGCAGCAGATGTTTTCCCAGGACAGCCGGCACTGAACAGGGGCGAGCTCACTCACACCTGGAGCTTTACTGAGACAGAGGCCGTGGCTGCGCCCTAGGCGGCTGCCTACTTCGCCTAGTGGTAGCGCCGGCCCTGATGTACAGAGTCCGTCAGGACATCTATGGAGCGTTCCAGCTCTATTGTCTTTGCCCCTGTTGCTTGCACTTTCATTCTGACAGACTCAAGCTCCTTATGATATCCCTGCTCCAAACGCTGCACAAATGCCTCCATGTCACTTTTTTTTATTGCATTTTAGTGTAAATATGAGATCTGAGGTCTTTTTGACCCCAGATCTCATATTTGAGAGGACCTGTCATTTTTTTTGTTTACATTCCTTGTAATAGGAATAAAAGTGACACATTTTTTTTTAAAAGATCAGTGTAAAACCAAAAACTAAAAAGTAAAATAGGTAGTTTTTTTAACGTGCCCTGTCCTGACGAGCTCGCGTGCCGAAGCGAACGCATAAGTGAGTAGCGCCTGCATATGAAAACGGTGTTTAAACCACACATGTGAGGTATCGCCACAATCATTGGAGCGAGAGCAATAATTCTAGCCCTAGACCTCATCTGTAACTCTAAACATGCAACCTGTAAAAAATTTTAAACATTGCATATGGAGATTTTTAAGGGTAAAAGTTTGTCACCATTCCACAAGCGAGCGCAGTTTTTAAGTGTGACATGTTGGGTATCAATTTACTCGGCGTAACATTATCTTTCACAATATAAAAAAAAAATTGCGCTAACTTTACTGTTGTCTTATTTTTTAATTCAAAAAAGTGTATTTTTTCCAAAAAAAGTGCGCTTGTAAGACCGCTGCGCAAATACGGTGTGACAGAAAGTATTTAAATGGCTGCCATTTTATTCTCTAGGCTGTTAGGAAAAGAAAAAATATATATATAATGTTTGGGCGTTCTGGGTAATTTTCTTGCAAAAAAACCCCAAAAAACTGATTTTAACTTGTAAACAGAAAGTTTGAAAAATAAGCCCGTTCTTAAAGTGGTTAAAAAATAGTTCCTGCACTACTTCTTGCAAGTTCAGGTGCAACTTGCATAAATATCTGTGCATGAAGTCACAGATGTCTTCCTAATAGCACCTGAATTCTTATTCATTTATAATTAGCAATTCTTTTGTTATTTGGAATAGGCATTTTCTTAATGGTACAATTTGCCTGCTGGGGAGTTTGATAGAGGACCTAGTACATTTAGTGCTTTTTTAATAATAAATAATTAAAATAATTAAAAAAGCACTAAATGTACTAGGTCCTCTATCAAACTCCCCAGCAGGCAAATTGTATCATTAAGATCGAAAATGCCTATTCCAAATAACAAAAGAATTGCTAATTATAAATGAATAAGAAAAGTACAGCAATATGAGAGAAATGCAAAGTAAACATGGAAATATGACAGATGAATAAGAGACAACTACCCAAACTGTCATCTAAGTTTGTCCTTAACTTTTTTGGAAGGAAAATAAAAGAAGGAGGAGCGATCACACCTGGTTTTACTATAAAGGAGAGGTAGGGATCAGCCCCATGAACGTCCAGTTGAAGCTACGTAACTTGTTAGGGGCAACTCTTAAATAAGTTGCTTTAAGTTTATATTGCTTTGTCAAATTATTGCTTCTATAAGAAAGATGACACGGAGTCAGGTATGTCTGTATCACAGTTCTGAGCATAAAGGACTGCTGCCTTTACTCTTTCAAAGGCCTTTTATAGGCAATTATACAAGCAGTAATCTTATCGGCATTACCAAATGAGGTTAAGGTACAAAGAGTTTCTCATCAGCGAACATGTAATGATTATTCAGCAGTTCCAAATTCCATCTGGATACAGATTGATACGTACACAGAAGAGAAAAGCACAAACAATTTAAATAGAACAATTGATACGTACATAGGTAAGAAAGGAGCACAAACAATTTAAATAGAACAATTGATACGTACACAGGTAAGAAAGGAGCACAAACAATTTAAATAGAACAATTGATACGTACACAATTACAGTGGAACTCTAAGTCATTATTTCAACCCTATCAATTTCCCCCTTTGACATCATCCTCTCCCTCCCCCTGGGTCCTCATGAATAAGTTCTAGTCAGTTTTTCCCCAGAGTCCTTTCCCTGACCGCGAGTTGTCAGAGGGGTAGAACCCATCCCCCTAGGTATTACCAACATCTTAAAATTCAAGAAGAGGAGTTTTATAGGAGTAGGGTGATGTCAATACACATTTATCGGTATGCCCTGTCTATTCTCCTAATTTTCCTATTTATTTTCCTGTATACACATATATTTGTGATTGTAAGTGATATTAATATTAGAATAACAATTATCATTGGACTTAACAACCAGTGAAAGGTATTGGTTGCTGTAGAAGACATTCCACTAAATATATCCCACCAATGTGGTGCAGTATCCTGTTGTATCTGTGAGGAAAGATGTAGTAGTCTACCTTTGTCAATAATCATTTGCTACTTTAGGATCATCTATAGCCCATTCGAAAGTTGTTGTTTCCTCTACTTCAAGTACATTAATACCAGGAGTCCATGCATATATTTGTAAAACAACAATCTTCAACAAAAAATATGTAAGTAGATATTTGATCATGTTGTTTTCTCGGGTTGTTTCTTGCAATGTGATGCGTGTATCCAGGTAGGTTTTCCTTCCAGCTTTACTGAGGTGGCTGTGGTCAAGAGTACTTGATAAGGACCTTCAAACCTGGGTTCCAATGTCTTTCTGGTGTGTTTCTTTACATATACATAATCCCCTGGTAGCAGCGTATGTGTACCTGTTATTGAATTAGGGTCTGGAAGAGAAGAATACACACTTTTGTGGATCTTAGTTAGACGTTGTTGTAATTGTATCACATATGCAGTCAAACTATCACATTGCAATTGCATACTCTGTGGAAAGTATAAACCTAATCTAGGTGCATTCCCAAAAAGTATTTCGTATGGGGATAATCCTGTTTTTCCTGTTGGAGTGTACCTTATAGAGAATAAAGCCAGAGGCAGGCATTCTGGCCAAGGCTTGTTTAACTCTTGCATGGCTTTTTGTATTTTTAGCTTTATTGTCCCATTTACTCTCTCCACTGATCCTGAACTCTGTGGGTGGTAAGGGGTGTGAAAACTTTGTTGAACCCCTAACATGGTCATCACATTCTGCATGATTTCTCCTGTAAAGTGTGTCCCCCTATCTGATTCTATGGTTTCAGGAAGACCAAACCTAGGTATTAACTCAGTGATCAGTTTCTTAGCTGTGGCTTTAGCTGTAGCCGATTTTACTGGATAACTTTCGGGCCAACCTGAGAATAAATCGATACACACGAGGACAAACTCAAAGGGGCCGCTCTTAGGCATTTGTATGTAATCAATTTGCAGTCTCTAGAAGGGGTATTGGGCCCGGACCTGGTGTTTACGTGGGGTTTTTACTCTCTGTCCTGGGTTATTCAGGAGACAGATTTGGCACAGGAACGCACGCCGACGCGCACCGACGCACACCGCCGCGAGCACCCTGCCCGCCGAGGTACGCTCTCTGACAGTGCCCCCTCCTCAAGGGCAGCCTCCGGATGCCCAGCTGGCCAACCTGGTTGCGTGAGAATCCTTGAAGGCTTGTAGCAATTCATCAGCATGGAGATTACTTTCAGGCTCCCAAGAGTTGTCTTCGGGTCCATACCCTTTCCATTTAATGAGGTACTGGATCTGATTCCGCCTCTTTCTACAATCCAGGATTGCCTCAATTTCAAATTCCTCCTCATTGTTGATCATAATAGACTCAGGTGGCTTGGCATTGCGGTCAGAGAAGGAATCAGGAACAACTGGTTTCAGAAGGGAAACATTAAAAACCGGGTGTATTCTAAAAGACTCTGGCAGGTTAAGTTCATACGCAACATCATTTACTTTTCTTTTCACCTGGAAAGGACCCATAAACTTAGGTCCCAATTTTTTGGAAGGACAAGCCATCTTTAAGTTACTTGTGGATAGCCATACTTGGTTACCAGGCTCAAGGATAAGCTCCCCACGTCTTTTCTTATCGAACATCCTCTTAAAAGATGCCTGGGACTGGGCCATGGTCTCCTGTAGGATCTTACAGTTAGTAGAGAAGAACTCCATTGTTTCAGTCACTGCTGGAAGGGCACATTCCGGAATAGAGCTGGGAAGAAAAGAGGAATTGAATCCATAGTTGGCAAAGAATGGCGTCTGGTTGATGGCTGAATGCAGAGAATTATTGTAAGAAAATTCAGCGACTGGTAACAGAGACACCCAGTCATCTTGCGAAAATGCAGAAAAGCAACGGAGGTATTGCTCCAGCGTCTGGTTAGTTCTCTCTGTCTGGCCGTTTGTCTGAGGATGATAGGCCAAAGAAAATGCCAGCTCAATTTCAAGAGCACCACACAGTGCCTTCCAGAACCGGGAGGTGAACTGGACACCACGATCTGACACAATATTAGCGGGTACTCCATGTAGTCTCACTATTTCCTTAACAAAGATCTTCGCCGTTTCTACAGCCGTGGGTGTACCCCTCATGGGGAGAAAGTGTGCCATTTTGGACAGTCTATCAATCACAACAAAGATAGTCGAGAAACCTTCAAATGGGGGTAGTTCTACGATGAAATCCATCGAAATCATTCTCCAAGGCCTGTCAGGAATCGGTAAGGGTTTCAACAAACCCCAGGCCCTTGTGCGATTACTCTTGCTCTGGGCACAAGTGTGGCAAGAGCTTACATATTTCTTACAATCCTCCATTAATTGTGGCCACCAAAAGGTGCGTTGCACCAGTTCAATTGTCTTCCGGGCCCCGAAATGACCTGCCAGTTTGTGATCGTGGCACAATTCCAGTACCGGCACTCTAAGTTTCTCAGGAACCAGGATCTTGCCTTCGTGCCAGAGCAACCCATCGCTTAAGCTAGTCCCAGTAGGTTGGGGAATTTCTGAGGAGGCTTGCCTTATTCTGGAAATTAGATCTCCCTGAAGAAGTAAGAAATTTCCAGCTGGCAGGATAGTGTCTGGAGGAGCGATTTCCTTGGAATCATGAAACATTCGTGACAATGCATCTGGTTTCACATTTTTGGAGCCTGGTCTGTAAGTGATGTGAAATGAGAAGCGAGAGAAGAAGAGTGCCCATCTAGCCTGTCGTGGTTTAAGTCTCTTGGCAGATCTTAGGTATTCCAAGTTCTTGTGATCAGTATAGATGAGAACAGGATGTACAGCACCCTCCAGAAGATAGCGCCACTCCTCCAGAGCCGCCTTGATGGCCAAGAGTTCCCGATCTCCTACATCGTAATTCCTTTCAGACAAAGAGAGTTTGCGAGAAAAGAACGCTATTGGGAACAGAAGAGCCTTGGGGCCCTGGCGCTGAGAGAGTACTGCCCCTACTGCGATCTCCGAAGCATCAACTTCCAGCACAAACGGTAAGGCAGGGTCAGGGTGCTTGAGGATAGAGGCAGATGTGAACAGACCTTTTAATTTTTCGAAGGCCGATTGTGCCCTGGACGTCCAACAGAATCGGGTTCCCTGTTTTGTAAGTTCCGTAATGGGGGCAATGATTTTAGAAAAGTCTTTAATGAACTTCCTATAAAAATTAGAAAATCCAACGAAGCGTTGGACCCCTTTCATGTCTGTAGGTGCAGGCCAATCCAAGATGGCGGATACCTTCTGTGGGTCCATCTTAATACCTTCTACAGAGATAATGAGTCCCAGAAATTGGATACTTTGAAGTTCGAATTCACATTTGTCAAGTTTAGCGTATAGACCATGTTGCCTGAGCCGAGCAAGAACATTCCGAACGTGCCTGCGATGATCAGCCAAGGAAGAGGAAAAGATGAGAATGTCATCCAGGTAAACAATGACGTAGAGGTCCAAGAACTCCCTAAAGATGTCGTTCACAAAGTGTTGGAAAGTGGCTGGGGCATTACAAAGACCGAAGGGCATAACAAGATACTCGAAATGCCCGAAACGAGTGCGAAAAGCGGTCTTCCACTCATCTCCCTCTCGGATGCGGATTAGGTTATAGGCACCGCGAAGATCCAATTTTGTGAAAATTCTGGCGGTTCCCAGCCTTTGGAATAACTCAGGTACCAGGGGAAGCGGGTAGCGGTTCTTAATCGTTATCTTGTTTAATTCTCGATAATCGATGCATGGTCGAAGGGAATGGTCCTTCTTCTCTACAAAGAATAAACCAGCACCGGCCGGGGAAGTGGACGGGCGGATAAACTTTTTCTTCAAATTTTCATCTAAGTACTGCTTCAGGGTGCCCAGCTCCTGCTCAGTCAATGGAAAGATCCGGCCGAAGGGTACCTCGGTTCCAGGTAGCAACTCTATAGGACAATCGTAGGGCCTGTGTGGAGGTAATATCTCTGCACCTTTCTTGCTGAATACATCCGCAAAATCTTGGTAGGGCTCGGGAATAGCTTGGAGCAGGTTAGCATCAGGATGTAAACAGAGAAGTTGGGAAACCTCACGGTCAGCCCTTTGCAGACAATGTTGTTGACAGTACTCTGAGAGGAACTCAATACTTCCAGCAGCCCAGTTGATTTGGGGGTTGTGAACCTGCAGCCATGGCATTCCTAGGATGACTGGAAAAAGAGGTGAGGAGATAGCATCCAAACAGAGATATTCCCGGTGCTGAGGGCCCATAATAGCTTCTAAGGGGACGGTTTCCTGAGTGACCGGGCCGGAACGGAGGGCAGAACCGTCTGCAAGATGAACAGCCAGGCTTTGAGTTTTGGGTCGGAGAGGTATGTCATGTTGAGTAGCAAAGGTCAGGTCGATAAAACAACTGCAGGATCCTGAGTCAATGATGACTGGAACTTGGATAGCCTTTCCGGGAAGCTGTAAAGTGACAGAGATAGTTAGATGTGTACCAGGAGTGGGTAAAATAGTGGCACAGGTACGAACAGCGGAACGACACTTACGCGTCTTGTTGGGGCAAATGCTGGCGTAGTGCCCAGGTTATGAGCCCGTCTGCGTAATTTCTCTTCAGGGGTCAAGGAGGGACGAAGCAGACCTAGCTGCATGGGTTCTGGTGCATCACTGGCCGGAACTGGTGGTAGAGCAGGAGGCCTACTGGAAGGATTGGGAACTTGGGGAAGCATCCAGGTGGGACGATAGGTACTGGTGGATCTTTCGGTGCGTCGTTCTCTCAACCTACGATCAATTTGAATGGACAGGTTGATTAGTTCTTCCAGGGTCTGAGGTACCCCAACCCGTGCTAGCTCATCCTTGAGAGGATCTGACAAACCCATCCTAAACTGATGGCGCAGAGCAGCATTGTTCCACGCCGTATCAGAGCTCCAGCGTCTGACCTCAACAGCATAATCCTCTGCCGCTCGACAGCCTTGACGAAGGGAGTGTAAGGTGGCTTCTGCAGTGGCAGTTAGCTGGGGATCCTCGTAAAGTTGAGACATTGCCCCAAAGAAAGCATCCAGACTTTCCAAGACGACAGATTTTTGCTCCAAAAGTCGGTGGGCCCAAGTTTGAGGTTCGCCAGATAACAAGGAGATAACGAAGCCCACCTTAGTTGCTTCTAAAGAGAAGGTGCGTGGCTGAAGGGCAAAGTATAGATTACATGCATTCCGGAAAGCACGATATCTACTTCGGTCTCCAAAAAACCTTTCTGGTACTGGTACTTTGGGCTTTGGAGGTAGCATGACTACGGAGGGTGCTGAGGTTGCGGCTGCGGTCCCCTGTGGGCCGGAGGGTACAGATAGGGCCTGTACACGCTCTTCCAGTCTTGAATATCCCTCTTGTAAGCTTTTTACCGCTTGGGTTAGACCCGCCAGATGTCTGCAGAGCTCATCCATGGGGGAAGCCCCCTGCCCGGACTCGGTCATGGCTGCCTGATACTGACAGGCCCCTACTTACCAGACCGGTGAGTCCACTTGGGCGTACAGGAGTACGAAATGGTATGAGAGCCTATAAGCAACAGTCCAGATACTGCAGGTTTAACAGGTGAGATGGCTGGAGCTGGCTGGAGCACAGGCAACAAGGCTGAGCAGGATTGTCAGGAAGCAGGCTGGGTTCGTTAACAGACAGGCAGCAGAGGTACAATGGAGCAGGCAAACGGATGGTCAGGAGGCAGGCCGGGTTCGGTAACAGACAGGTAGCAGAGGTACAGTGGAGCAGGCAAACGGATGGTCAAACAGGCAGATGTCAGGTACAGGCAGAGTTCAGGGGGAGGTCCAGGAGACAAGGCCAGGTCATCAGGTAATCAGGAACAGTTCAGATACAAGGTCAGGCACTAGGACGGTAAGCTGTTGATCAGGCAGCACTGATCACAGAGGGATGCTGGCTTAAATGGGCCGTTTGGCGCCAAACGACGTGCACGCGCGCGCACCAGCACACACAGGCGCGCGCACCCGCCAACGCCCGCGCGCGCGCCCTCGCACACCGGCGTGCACAACAGGCCGACCCCGGACACACACACCAGCACCGTGAGGAACGCGCACAGCGAGGTCCACAGGAACGCGCGTGCCAACGCGCGCCGACGCACACCGCCGCGAGCACCCTGCCCGCCGAGGTACGCTCTCTGACAGCTACACCATAAGCATAGGCAGAGTCAGTGTAAATATTCCCTTCTCGTTCTTTTAAGTATTCTAGGGCTTGTTCTAAAGCTTTTAATTCTGCTTCCTGTGCTGACATGTGGGCTGGTAAGGGCTGTGCTTCAATCACCTGTGTATCAGTCACTACAGCATACCCTGTGTGATATTTACCCTTGTCATCAGCAAACCTACTACCATCTATATACAAGGTGTACTCAGCGTTTAAAATTGGTGTATCTGTAACGTGTGGGAATCCCATTGTCTCCTGTTCCATGAGCTGAAAACAATCGTGCTGATCTACTTCTTTAAACAAAAGAGTGTCAGTGTCCTCATTTCTTTTCTCACTAGTACTATTAGTACTATCATTCCCCCTTGCCAAATCTGGTGACTGAAGAGGCAAAAACGTGGCCAAATTTAAGGTTGTACAGCGCTGAAAAGTGACAATTGGAGGTAAGAGTAAAGTACACTGTAACCTTAATTGCCTAGCCATTGAAATGTGTTTGGGCTGTACCTGAGACAAGATTGCATGTATGTCATGTGTGGTATGCACTACGACTGGATTGTCTAGAACAATCTCTGATGACTTATCTATGATAATTGACACTGCAGCTACCGCCCGTACACAAGACGGTGAACCTCTAGATACTGGATCTAATGCTGCGGAAAAGTAAGCGACTAGTCTTTGTTTTACATGTGCCTGTGTCAGAACACCTGTGACATGTCCAGTGATCTCAGCAATGTACAGATTAAATATCTTGGTGTAATCTGGTATACCAATAGCCGGGGCAGAAATCAACAACTTTTTCAAAGTGATAAACGACTCATAAGCTACTTCTGTAAGCATATACGGTACAATTTTCAAACAATCGTATAATGGCTGCATCAAAGCGCTAGCATGTGGTATCCACTGTCTACAATATGACACGATACCTAAAAACATACGCAATTGTTTGAAATTCCGTGGGGGTAACATTCCCTTTATCACTTGAACCCTCTCCTCAGTGAGATGTCTTGTACCCTGTGATATACAATGTCCCAAAAAGATAACTTTTTCCTGACACACTTGTAACTTTTTCTTATTAACCTTGCAACCTTTTTCTGCCAAAAATCGCAACAAATGAAGGGTGGTGGCCAAACAAGTTTCCTTGTCAGTGCAGCATAACAATAAATCATCCACATATTGTAACAATACACAGGAATCTGGTGGTACCCATTCTCCCAACACCGTTTGCAATGCTTGCGAATACAAGGTAGGTGAATGCGCCATACCCTGAGGTAGGCGTGTCCAGGTTAGTTGCCGATTTTTGATTGAAAATGCGAACCAAAGTTGGCATTCTTCAGCAAGCGGGACGGAAAAGAAAGCATTCGCTAAATCTATAACCGTAAAGTACATACTGGTTGATGGTATTTGTGACAGTAATGTATGTGGATTGGGTACTAAAGGTGTCATCGGGGCTAGTATTTTGTTGACCGCTCTAAGGTCTTGGACCATTCTATACTTAACTGGACTACCGGCTACTGATTTCTTTTTAACCGGGTACAAGGGAGTGTTTGCCGGTGATTTTACCTCTTTTAGAACTCCACTTTTTAAGAAGGATTGGACCTGCATTTCTATGGCCGTCTCTTGGGGTGCACTAAGTGGATACTGCTTTTGTTGGGGAAGCACTGCTCCTGGAATCAGCTGTAGGGTAACCGGAGGTATGGGCAAAAGTCCAACATCAGCTGGATGTTTCTCCCATAGTTCTCCTGGAAGGGACGACAAAATCTGATCTAAGTCTGAAGGAGGTGGGCCGGACAATTCCGATTCCTCCTCTAGGTATTGTATCACGTTACACATCTCCATGTGTTCTTGATTATCCCCTATAGCTAAGGTGACAGTGCCATCTGGGTGATAGGTAATGTTAGCTCCTATTTTCTGCAAAATGTCAGCTCCTAACAAATTAGTGGGGGCTCCTCTGGATACCAGAAAGCGTGAAAGGAACATGTGGTTTCCTACTTTAACTTTCAGAGGTTTTGTAAGCGGGGCGTCGGCTAAAATGCCATCATATCCAGTTATTAGTAAAGTGTCAGGTGATTTTTGGCCAGGGAGTAGTTCAGAGTCAGAAAGTAACGAGCGTGAAGCTCCTGTATCGACTAAACAAGAGATTTTCTTATTACCAACCGTTATATTTGTCTTAAGCATTGTTGTTTTGGATTTTTCTAAAACCGGGGCGAGTCATTCTCGTGGACCATCTCCCTGCTGCCTGATATGACTATTTTTGTTGTCCCTGGGCTGGTTCCTTCTCTGATTAACTGGAGAATCAACACCTTCCTCTCCTTCATCCCTTATTCTTTTCCTACAGTTGCGTCTGATGTGACCAATCTTGTTACAGTAGTGACAGGTAAGGGGTTTGCGAAAGGAACCTCTACCTTGCTCTTGGGAACCCCCGAGTGCGTTGATAGCATGAGATTTCCTCCCTTTGGTTTCTGCTAAGTCCGCCTCTATGCCTTGCGCTTTTTGTAACAACGTCCCTCTATCTCTAGTTGCCCTCCACTCTGGTGTGCAGGCTTTCAGTCTCTCACTTATCTGTGGAATTAATCCCTCCATAAATTGTCTATTGAAGGCTCGGATTGTGACTGGCAGGGCCAAGTCCAATCCCTCATCTGCCATCATACTTTCCATAGATAAGTAAAATTCCGATACAGTCTGTCCTGGCATTTGCTTCATGGGTGATATGGACCCCCTCTCCTGTTGTTTTACCTGACAAAAAGCTTCTAATCTAGCAATAAAAGGGGCCCTTGAGTCTATATGTCTGACATGTCCTGCCTCCAGGTTGCCATCCCCATCAACTTGTCCTGCAGGTCTGTGTGGACCTATTTCTGTCATAAACTGGTTAAACAGGGTCAGAGTAATTTTGTGTCTGCATAGATCCTCCCCATCCTGCCAGGTTGCTTCATGTGTATTCATTAACTGTGTCACAAATCTACAGAAAACAGCTGGCTTTACTATAATGCATGTATCAGTGCGTACGGGGGCTACAGTTTCTGAATGAAATTCTTGTACTCCACAAACCTGAAAAACCCATTCTCTACCCTTAAGTACAGGATATATCTTGTGTGGTTTACGTTCTATGTCAGTGCATGGGGGTGGGATTGCTGAGCTGGGAGCCTCGACATTTTTTGTTCTTCTATCTTTCATATCCCAACCATCACAATCTGGATTATATTTCCACCCCTCTTCTTTCGCTCTATTTGAGACCTTAATTAAGCATTGAACCTGACGCATCCATTGCTTCTCTAACACCTCTCCTTGTCTGTCTCTTTTTATTTCACTCCATACATCTGGGTCTAAGCCCGCTGCTCCTTTCACCTTAAATTTACGAAGGACATCCTTTAAGTCCTGTGCTTCGGTTTTCCCATAAATGTTCTTAATTATCTGTGGCACCATATAGTGCGCCACAATTCCCTGACGGGGTTTTGTGTTCCTCTGGCCCATTCTAACAGTCCTGCCTAGGTAGCGTGTGGGACACTTAGTGTACAATATAATGCGGCTACAACATATACAAGAATGAATAATTACTTTATATGCTAGCCCAATAACAAACCAGCTAAGTTACACTAGTTCCTCGTTGCCTTCCTCCTATGATGCTAGAATTCTAAAAACCTCTCCGGAATGAGATTTCTGAAACCAAATTACTTTATATGCTAGCCCAATAATAAATAATTACTTTATATGCTAGCCCAATAATAAATAATTACTTTATATGCTAGCCCAATAACAAACCAGAATGCGGCTACAACATATACAAAAATGCGGCTACAACATATACAAGCATTCCTTTAAGTGGCCAGGTATCCGACTAGATCTCCGGACTTTATGGAGATCTTATTCCCTCCCCGTATCTGGGAATCCCTCTCATACACTCTTATCCCTGCTTTATGGAGCAGACAGGGCTTATACTCTCAACCCGTCTATGGTTTATGAGTCAGATGTGAGGTTAAGCATAAGCGTCAGACCCCCAAGCTCACAAGCCCTCAAGTTCCCAATCATGTGAGGTAAGGCGCATTCCGTTGCTTAGTTCGGCAATCCCCTTCTAACTCATACCATCCTTGACAAGGCTCATTCACTTTCCTAACAAGACAGACAGACAGACAACAAATAAACAAATAATCCCAGCAATATAAACTAAAATATGCAGTAATTCTAGACTCACCACTACAGAGGCTGGTGTTTTAAAACCAGGAGAACCGTAACTGACAGAACGGATAGGCACAAAACAGGGGAGCACAGAATATAAGAAAAATAAAGCTTTTTCTTACCTGGCCAGGTTTTTTGATCTGTGGTTCCCGGAATGCCTGTCCTTTCGTTCCGTCAGCGTAGCTCAGCCACCTCTTGTAGCAACTTGGTGGGTCCCTGTTCCGGGCGCCAAAATGTTAGGGGCAACTCTTAAATAAGTTGCTTTAAGTTTATATTGCTTTGTCAAATTATTGCTTCTATAAGAAAGATGACACGGAGTCAGGTATGTCTGTATCACAGTTCTGAGCATAAAGGACTGCTGCCTTTACTCTTTCAAAGGCCTTTTATAGGCAATTATACAAGCAGTAATCTTATCGGCATTACCAAATGAGGGTAAGGTACAAAGAGTTTCTCATCAGCGAACATGTAATGATTATTCAGCAGTTCCAAATTCCATCTAGATACAGATTGATACGTACACAGAAGAGAAAAGCACAAACAATTTAAATAGAACAATTGATACGTACATAGGTAAGAAAGGAGCACAAACAATTTAAATAGAACAATTGATACGTACACAGGTAAGAAAGGAGCACAAACAATTTAAATAGAACAATTGATACGTACACAATTACAGTGGAACTCTAAGTCATTATTTCAACCCTATCAAACTTATATGTTGCAAAACGCGTTGACGTGAACTACATGCAGGGCTGCCGTGTCAGTGATCCCTGAAGTACCGCTCGGTAGCAGAGGAGCGGTGTAATGAAGACTTGCCGTTCGTAAAATGACGGTGCGAGTGGAGTGGACAGTAAGCTGCCTGTAAGCTTATACTGAATGGGAGTGCGGTGGAATAGCGACCGATTAATTGCCTGACGATCACCTGATCTACCTGTATATGGCCAACTATACAGCGCAGTGGGATAAGCGTGAGTCTGACCACAGTAATTGAACATCGATCAACAGCTGCTTCACTACCAAAGCGCTAATAGCAGGCAAGGAGTCTGCCATAGCCTGGAAATATCAGAGTCTATACAAGAAGGAAAGTCGGTAACGTAAAAACAAATATTTGTTTTTGTAAAATCCACAGTATCCAGTTTCCACCAATGTGACGGTTGTACATAGCAAACCCTACATAATCTGTGAGCTATATTTAGCCTTGGCAAGATTAAAAGGAAAATGGGACTATTAACACAGTGTCCTTGTTGTCACTGAACACTCGCATGCACGCAAGTGCTTTAAAAAGTTACTTAATGAATCTGACTTTGAATATAATATGATGTGAATCTAGAGCAGTTCTTTGTATTTTCTACATCTGAATTACGTTAATAATAATGGAATAGCCCAAGGAGGACTGTTTAATCAATCTTCGATGAATCTACACAGATTGAACTGCTCTAGTTTATATTTATTTTTGTCTTCATTTTACCGCCCCCCTTCTACCGCCCCCCGCCCCATCATAAGATCATAGTTATCCGGAAATTTTTTTTTTCAATTCTATCCCCGGGGACCACCTCTGCCTAGCACTCCGGGTATAGATTTCATAATCAGTTTTTGATTTAATTGCATTAACCATAGAGGCAATTAGCCATCGGGAGTGCCAGGCAGAAGGGGAACACTTCAGGCGCCTGCATTGCATGTTTATTGTTGAGTGTTTATGTTAGTATTGTCAGTCTGTATGTTTGTCATCTGTCTATTTAATACTTTGTTTGCAACTTTTTGCAATTAAGGTATCATTTCTTTTAATGATGTGTTGTCAGATTTGAGGTTGTTAACCGTATAGGTAAGCAACATAATGTTTTTATATTAGTGCATTTGGTTAATTTAGCCACAATAAAATTTGATACATTGTTTTCATATACAATCTCGCAAAGTGCCCTTTCTGACCTAAAGTAGCTGTCTGTTTTGTCTCTGGGACGCCCAACCTTTGGACCTCCCTAGAGACAGATCTCTTTTTACATGTATATAATGCATTCAGTCGTTGTAATTAGTTCCTTATATGTTAATGGTTAAAGAAGTTAATTAAGATGTCACATAGATATAGCCTGTACGATGTTTCTATTATTCTGTACCATATTTTTAATTAATTTCAATAAAATCCTTATTGAATAAAAAAAAAAAAAAAAAACAGTTTAAAAAAACCATCAACACATTTAGTGGCTCTTTAGTATTAATTTTGTCAGGTAAAGTTGTACAGTACACTGGATAAATTACATAAAAATATAAAGAAAACATTTTCAATTTGGATCCAAAGGGTGGAAGAAATATACAATGAATAGTATATGTAATTTAAAAAGTGGTAAAAAGGCCCTTTAGTTATCGTGCTTGTAGGTAAAACTTATACAGTAAAACTCAAAGTTAAAAAGTGTAATGGATGTATGTAAACCACTTCCCGCCCGACCTATAGCAGAATGACGGTCGGGCGGTGGTTCAGTTATCCTGACTGGGCGTCATATGAGCAGCAGGATAACATGCCGGTGCGCTCCCGCGGGGGCACGCAGCCCAGTGATCAGTGCTGCCCATCAGTGCCATCTATTAGTGTCCATCAGTGCCTCCTCATCGGTGCCCATCAGTGCTGCCTATCGGCGCCCATCAGTACCGCCTATCAGTGCCATCTATTAGTGTCCATCAGTGCCACCTGTCAATGCCCATCAGTTCCACCTATCGGTACCCATCAGTGCTGCATATCAGTGCCACCTATCAGTGCCCATCAGTTCGACATATCAGTGCCACCTTATCAGTGCCGCCTCATCATTGCCCATCAGTGAAGGAAGGAGAAAACAACATTTTATAACAGAAACATTTTTTTTTTCAAAAACATTCAGTCTTTTTAATTTTTTTAGCAAAAAATAAAAACCCCAGAGGTGATCAAATACCACCAAAAGAAAGCTCTATCTGTGTGAAGAAAATTATAAAAACTTAGTTTAGGTACAGTGTAGCATGACCGCGCAATCGTGATTCAAAGTGCAACAGCGCTGAAAGCTGAAAATTGTCCTGAGCAGGAAGGTGTGCAAGTGCCCGGTATTGAAGTGGTTAAATTATGCATTACATTTTAGTCTGTACTGTAATATTTAGTGGTGGTGGCTCTATGGGTATAATCTCACATCAAGCATGCCAGAAAATGGAGGAGATGTGCACGACGGAAAAATATATTTCAATTCAGATTTGATCATTTCGTTAATAATTTAATTTAATCATATTTGTTATGTTATAATGATTTGTTTTTGGAATGCTTTTGTATATGCGGATTTCTTTCATATATTAGTTACTTTCAAATTGATTGGAAATTTTCAAATTTTAGGAGATGGCTATATTCATTCTATTTTATTCTATTTGTCCTATTCTATTTTTTTCTATTCTAATCTAGTCTGTTAATTTCCTTTATATTATATTCTATTGTGTTTTATTCTATTTCCTTTTTCGACTCTTATTTTCTATTCTGTTCTTTTCTATTGTATTGTATTCTATTTTATTATTTTCTATTCTATTCTTTTTTTTCTGAACCTTACATTTTTATTGAAGAAAAATATAATTATCAGGTACAAAGCATATAATAAAGCATCGATATTTATCTGTGGATAATACTGAAGTGCTGACAGTCTATTAAGATTTACACTTACAAAGGCTTACAGTGGCTGTCAGCCAGTGCACAGGTGCAGGTAATCAAGTGGATTGTGGATTGGAGGTAGCAGTGCTGTAAGTCCAGTTTGCTACTATAGAATCCGGGATGGTAAAGTCCCAACTCCCCTTTTTTGATTGTTTTTGCAATAGGGATGGAGGTGTTTGACTTTGGCTGGCAGTGTTCCCCTGCCATCCATGTCTAGATGCTGTACACGTGGCGAGACAACATCTATCCATGCTCTCCAGTTGGCGCTAGTACCCTATCATGCCTCACTTCATGGCGGATTGTGCAGATACTGCCACTCCGGGCCGGGTTTTTTGTCCTGTTCCCGGGAGCTGCGATGCGCTCTGCACGCTCGCCCTTCCCCCCCTCCCCCTGGGGTGGTGGGCGGGCGTCCACAGCGCATCGGCGCCACGCCCAGTGGCCTCGCGTGTGAGGCGTCGTCATTCTTTGGCGCCACAACGGGGCGGCCCTTTGTTTCCATCCGGCCGACAGTGGGGTTCTCGGCGTCAGGGTACGTGCGACGATCTGCCATGCGTGCCCAGGCTCCCACCCCTTTCTTCCTGTCGTGCGCGTGACGCTGGCGATGGCCCCCCCCTCCTCGGACGCGCATATAGTTCTTCCCCACCGCAGGTCTCCTTTCTTTACACACAGGCAGCACGCTCACTTTTTTGAAGCCTTTCACACTAGCACTTGCCCATTAGGTAAACACAGAGGTGGTCTATGGACAGCACCTCGCAGCACATGTTGTTTCCGTTTCTCTCCTCCCTGCTTCTCACTAGTCACCCATCCTTGGTGATGCGGTGGTTCATACCACCACCGGTCTTATACACCACATCTACACATATTTTTTAGTTTTCCACCACCACCGCCTTTGGTCACTTGCTCATTTTTTACTTTATTTTTAGGTCTTGTCCACATTTTTTGTTGGGTTTCATCACTGTTCACACCTACATCACAAGAGGCCTGCGTTCCCTTTTTTTGGGGGTTTCTGTATGTGCTAACCCTTGGACATGGGGTGCTCCATCGCCTCAGCTCCCGGGACGGACCTATTCCACGGCTCCGGTTTTGCCTATTCTGCATACCGTCGCTACGCACGGGCATGTAAGTACCCAGGGCATAACACATCATCAGCTTTTCACCGGCTGTACTTACTTACATTAGAACTAATTTTTACAATTTATACAATTTTTATAGATACCCTACCACATCCGCCCCTGATGAAGTGTATCTTGCACAGAAACGCGTCGGGCATTAAGGATGTAGTGACATGCCTATCAACCTCATACCAAGATACGTTATACATAATTTCTGTATCTTTCCTCTGGCTGCCAGCTGTCAGGCAAACTGATTATGCCATATATATATATGTACTTAGTGTTTTTCATGTATACATCTACTCATATGATGTTATTGTTTCATGCATACGTATATTAAGATGTTACTTAGTTATTGATTTCTGTATATGAAACTTACTATTACTCAGCAATTTGAATCTAGTATGCATATGTACACCATGAGAATACTTTATTTTATGCTTTTCCTAGGATGGTTATCATCCATATGTATTATATTTTTATTCCAATAAAACTGACCACGTTTTCTACACCAAGTCCACCACCTCATTTAAAGTCCCAAATTTCCTTTCTGTTCTACTGAATCCGGGATGGTAAAGTCCCAACTCCCCTTTTTTGATTGTTTTTGCAATAGGGATGGAGGTGTTTGACTTTGGCTGGCAGTGTTCCCCTGCCATCCATGTGTAGATGCTGTACACGTGGCGAGACAACATCTATCCATGCTCTCCAGTTGGCGCTAGTACCCTATCATGCCTCACTTCATGGCGGATTGTGCAGATACTGCCACTCCGGGCCGGGTTTTTTGTCCTGTTCCCGGGAGCTGCGATGCGCTCTGCACGCTCGCCCTTCCCCCCCTCCCCCTGGGGTGGTGGGCGGGCGTCCACAGCGCATCGGCGCCACGCCCAGTGGCCTCGCGTGTGAGGCGTCGTCATTCTTTGGCGCCACAACGGGGCGGCCCTTTGTTTCCATCCGGCCGACAGTGGGGTTCTCGGCGTCAGGGTACGTGCGACGATCTGCCATGCGTGCCCAGGCTCCCACCCCTTTCTTCCTGTCGTGCGCGTGACGCTGGCGATGGCCCCCCCCTCCTCGGACGCGCATATAGTTCTTCCCCACCGCAGGTCTCCTTTCTTCACACACAGGCAGCACGCTCACTTTTTTGAAGCCTTTCACACTAGCACTTGCCCATTAGGTAAACACAGAGGTGGTCTATGGACAGCACCTCGCAGCACATGTTGTTTCCGTTTCTCTCCTCCCTGCTTCTCACTAGTCACCCATCCTTGGTGATGCGGTGGTTCATACCACCACCGGTCTTATACACCACATCTACACATATTTTTTAGTTTTCCACCACCACCGCCTTTGGTCACTTGCTCATTTTTTACTTTATTTTTAGGTCTTGTCCACATTTTTTGTTGGGTTTCATCACTGTTCACACCTACATCACAAGAGGCCTGCGTTCCCTTTTTTTGGGGGTTTCTGTATGTGCTAACCCTTGGACATGGGGTGCTCCATCGCCTCAGCTCCCGGGACGGACCTATTCCACGGCTCCGGTTTTGCCTATTCTGCATACCGTCGCTACGCACGGGCATGTAAGTACCCAGGGCATAACACATCATCAGCTTTTCACCGGCTGTACTTACTTACATTAGAACTAATTTTTACAATTTATACAATTTTTATAGATACCCTACCACATCCGCCCCTGATGAAGTGTATCTTGCACAGAAACGCGTCGGGCATTAAGGATGTAGTGACATGCCTATCAACCTCATACCAAGATACGTTATACATAATTTCTGTATCTTTCCTCTGGCTGCCAGCTGTCAGGCAAACTGATTATGCCATATATATATATGTACTTAGTGTTTTTCATGTATACATCTACTCATATGATGTTATTGTTTCATGCATACGTATATTAAGATGTTACTTAGTTATTGATTTCTGTATATGAAACTTACTATTACTCAGCAATTTGAATCTAGTATGCATATGTACACCATGAGAATACTTTATTTTATGCTTTTCCTAGGATGGTTATCATCCATATGTATTATATTTTTATTCCAATAAAACTGACCACGTTTTCTACACCAAGTCCACCACCTCATTTAAAGTCCCAAATTTCCTTTCTGTTCTACTGAATCCGGGATGGTAAAGTCCCAACTCCCCTTTTTTGATTGTTTTTGCAATAGGGATGGAGGTGTTTGACTTTGGCTGGCAGTGTTCCCCTGCCATCCATGTGTAGATGCTGTACACGTGGCGAGACAACATCTATCCATGCTCTCCAGTTGGCGCTAGTACCCTATCATGCCTCACTTCATGGCGGATTGTGCAGATACTGCCACTCCGGGCCGGGTTTTTTGTCCTGTTCCCGGGAGCTGCGATGCGCTCTGCACGCTCGCCCTTCCCCCCCTCCCCCTGGGGTGGTGGGCGGGCGTCCACAGCGCATCGGCGCCACGCCCAGTGGCCTCGCGTGTGAGGCGTCGTCATTCTTTGGCGCCACAACGGGGCGGCCCTTTGTTTCCATCCGGCCGACAGTGGGGTTCTCGGCGTCAGGGTACGTGCGACGATCTGCCATGCGTGCCCAGGCTCCCACCCCTTTCTTCCTGTCGTGCGCGTGACGCTGGCGATGGCCCCCCCCTCCTCGGACGCGCATATAGTTCTTCCCCACCGCAGGTCTCCTTTCTTTACACACAGGCAGCACGCTCACTTTTTTGAAGCCTTTCACACTAGCACTTGCCCATTAGGTAAACACAGAGGTGGTCTATGGACAGCACCTCGCAGCACATGTTGTTTCCGTTTCTCTCCTCCCTGCTTCTCACTAGTCACCCATCCTTGGTGATGCGGTGGTTCATACCACCACCGGTCTTATACACCACATCTACACATATTTTTTAGTTTTCCACCACCACCGCCTTTGGTCACTTGCTCATTTTTTACTTTATTTTTAGGTCTTGTCCACATTTTTTGTTGGGTTTCATCACTGTTCACACCTACATCACAAGAGGCCTGCGTTCCCTTTTTTTGGGGGTTTCTGTATGTGCTAACCCTTGGACATGGGGTGCTCCATCGCCTCAGCTCCCGGGACGGACCTATTCCACGGCTCCGGTTTTGCCTATTCTGCATACCGTCGCTACGCACGGGCATGTAAGTACCCAGGGCATAACACATCATCAGCTTTTCACCGGCTGTACTTACTTACATTAGAACTAATTTTTACAATTTATACAATTTTTATAGATACCCTACCACATCCGCCCCTGATGAAGTGTATCTTGCACAGAAACGCGTCGGGCATTAAGGATGTAGTGACATGCCTATCAACCTCATACCAAGATACGTTATACATAATTTCTGTATCTTTCCTCTGGCTGCCAGCTGTCAGGCAAACTGATTATGCCATATATATATATGTACTTAGTGTTTTTCATGTATACATCTACTCATATGATGTTATTGTTTCATGCATACGTATATTAAGATGTTACTTAGTTATTGATTTCTGTATATGAAACTTACTATTACTCAGCAATTTGAATCTAGTATGCATATGTACACCATGAGAATACTTTATTTTATGCTTTTCCTAGGATGGTTATCATCCATATGTATTATATTTTTATTCCAATAAAACTGACCACGTTTTCTACACCAAGTCCACCACCTCATTTAAAGTCCCAAATTTCCTTTCTGTTCTACTGAATCCGGGATGGTAAAGTCCCAACTCCCCTTTTTTGATTGTTTTTGCAATAGGGATGGAGGTGTTTGACTTTGGCTGGCAGTGTTCCCCTGCCATCCATGTGTAGATGCTGTACACGTGGCGAGACAACATCTATCCATGCTCTCCAGTTGGCGCTAGTACCCTATCATGCCTCACTTCATGGCGGATTGTGCAGATACTGCCACTCCGGGCCGGGTTTTTTGTCCTGTTCCCGGGAGCTGCGATGCGCTCTGCACGCTCGCCCTTCCCCCCCTCCCCCTGGGGTGGTGGGCGGGCGTCCACAGCGCATCGGCGCCACGCCCAGTGGCCTCGCGTGTGAGGCGTCGTCATTCTTTGGCGCCACAACGGGGCGGCCCTTTGTTTCCATCCGGCCGACAGTGGGGTTCTCGGCGTCAGGGTACGTGCGACGATCTGCCATGCGTGCCCAGGCTCCCACCCCTTTCTTCCTGTCGTGCGCGTGACGCTGGCGATGGCCCCCCCCTCCTCGGACGCGCATATAGTTCTTCCCCACCGCAGGTCTCCTTTCTTTACACACAGGCAGCACGCTCACTTTTTTGAAGCCTTTCACACTAGCACTTGCCCATTAGGTAAACACAGAGGTGGTCTATGGACAGCACCTCGCAGCACATGTTGTTTCCGTTTCTCTCCTCCCTGCTTCTCACTAGTCACCCATCCTTGGTGATGCGGTGGTTCATACCACCACCGGTCTTATACACCACATCTACACATATTTTTTAGTTTTCCACCACCACCGCCTTTGGTCACTTGCTCATTTTTTACTTTATTTTTAGGTCTTGTCCACATTTTTTGTTGGGTTTCATCACTGTTCACACCTACATCACAAGAGGCCTGCATTCCCTTTTTTTGGGGGTTTCTGTATGTGCTAACCCTTGGACATGGGGTGCTCCATCGCCTCAGCTCCCGGGACGGACCTATTCCACGGCTCCGGTTTTGCCTATTCTGCATACCGTCGCTACGCACGGGCATGTAAGTACCCAGGGCATAACACATCATCAGCTTTTCACCGGCTGTACTTACTTACATTAGAACTAATTTTTACAATTTATACAATTTTTATAGATACCCTACCACATCCGCCCCTGATGAAGTGTATCTTGCACAGAAACGCGTCGGGCATTAAGGATGTAGTGACATGCCTATCAACCTCATACCAAGATACGTTATACATAATTTCTGTATCTTTCCTCTGGCTGCCAGCTGTCAGGCAAACTGATTATGCCATATATATATATGTACTTAGTGTTTTTCATGTATACATCTACTCATATGATGTTATTGTTTCATGCATACGTATATTAAGATGTTACTTAGTTATTGATTTCTGTATATGAAACTTACTATTACTCAGCAATTTGAATCTAGTATGCATATGTACACCATGAGAATACTTTATTTTATGCTTTTCCTAGGATGGTTATCATCCATATGTATTATATTTTTATTCCAATAAAACTGACCACGTTTTCTACACCAAGTCCACCACCTCATTTAAAGTCCCAAATTTCCTTTCTGTTCTGCTACTATAGAAGCTTGTAACCTATGGTGACAATGCTGCTGCTCTATAGATGTACAGTGTGAGCGTGTCACCTTAGGATATGAAGTGTGTTACTGGCAGGAACATCCGGTGAATATAAAGGAGAAAAAATCTAACAATAGAAAACCAATGCAGTCACCATACCTTGGCTTTTAGTACAACAGCCCAAAAATAACAGCAGCACTTAGGAACTGGCTTCACCCTGATCATTAGTAATATGGTCTGAGAATTTTTTGTTAATGAAAATAATTATTTTTTAATGATCCTATGTATCCTTTATCCACATTTCATATGTGTTCCAAAGCTTTATGTGTACTGAAATATGAGAGAATACCCACCATGTCTTCAGAGTAGACAGATTCTCATTTTGCAGCCTATATGTTCCTATAGATATGAGACAGTGATGGCAAGATTTGACCATCGCAGACTCCTTCTGTAGTGTACAATAATACTGCCTGATGGTATATGTGTGTGTGATGATTGTCATTGTATTCACAGGAATATGAGTTATACATGAAACAGGCCCAGGAGGCACAAGCCCGGATGTACCAAGAACAGATTTCCAACTTAGAGGGAAACTTAAAGAAAAATCAAGAAGAAAAGAACAACTTGTGGGATTGGATACCGCGTGTCTTATTCCAATTCTTCCATGAATTTTTTTTAGATGATTTTTAATGAACTTTTGTAATCAAAAATATATGTGTAAAAAAGTGCAGTGCTATAAAAAATATACAAATGTGAGTATGTAAACTGGTATATCACTATAAAGTGTCCATATATAAACAGTATACTCAAGGGCACTTAATAAGAAGTGAAATCAAATAAGAACAATCAAAAGGAAAAGTCTTTATTCCCAAATGTCCATGGTACAGGAATGAAAAAAATACAAAAATTAAGAAAAGAGCACCAACATTGGTCTTCAACCATATGACTGCAATAAAACCCTACACTACATGTTCACCTTATGTGCAAACAAAGTACCTTACCAAAAGGCATGTGACCAATGACCATGTATGAGGATATGGTCATACAATGCTCAAAACAACAGACTACTGGCCTCCAGAGATCTTCAAAGTAGATGACACAATCAAGTCCAGGCAAACAGATGTCATAAGAGGAAGAGACTCTCATAGTGTAGTATAGCCCCTACCTTCCGCCACTCCTCCTAATGATGTCTGCTATGACAAAACGCATCGGTAGGGCCAGAGGAAGTGACATCACCACACATACCGACACCGGAAGTGGCTTCATAGAGGAGACAGTGGCTGATTGGATGGTAGTGATGCTTTGTTATTTTTCTCCTTTTTACTTATTAAAATGTGAGTGTGCACTTATTTATAGTCTTAATGAATTTGGGAATTGGCTTTACTGCACTATGAGAGTCTCTTCCTCTTATGTCATCTGTTTGTCTGGACTTCTGACATGCATGATTGTGTCATCTATTTTGAAGATCTTTTGAGCCAAGACAGCTGTGTGTTTTAAGTGTTGTATGACCATATCCTCATACACGGTCACATGCCTTTTGGTAAGGTACTTTATTTGCACATAAGGTGAACAGGTAGTGTATGAAGGGTTTTCTTGCAGTCATATGGTGGAAGCCCAATGTTGATGCACTTTTCTCAATTTTTGGATTTATTCATTCTTGTTGCATTGACACTTGAGAATATAGACTTTTCCTTTTGATTTTTCTTTTTTGATTGCACTTTTTATTTAGTGCCCTTGAGTATACTGTTTATATATGGACACTTTATAGTGATATAATCACATTTGTATATTTTTAATGTTTTTTAATGTTTAGAGTGCTGCTTTTTTTTTACATACTTTTCTTAGGATTTGGTATCACATATTTTACTGCTGGCTGTTCTTAGTTGACACTTCTAAGCAATGTGAGCAATGAGTGAGGAATGAAAACAGTTTAAAGTCCAACTCCTGACAATACTTCTTTTATTTCAATTTTCGATGGTGGGAAAAGGGGGGGGGGGGATTGGAGGAAAATTTAAACTTCTGTCAATTTTTTATTTTGTTCTATGACCTTATTCAGGAGATTTCCATGACCTCCTGCCCAGGAGACACCCGTACAAGAAATGGGAGACGTCACTGGGACAGCAATACACAAACAGAACTACAATAAATATATTGTCAGTTCTAACCATTCCCCGCTATACTAAAGAAAAGTGTTTTTGCCTCAATTAAAGGAATTTCTATTACTTCCTGTCTTTACAGGCTGAATACTTCCCAACAGAACACAGATGGCAGTAAAAACTCAGTAGAGAGGCTCTAACCCCCATCACTCTTTAAAAAACTAAAAACATATATCTTTTAAAAGTAATTCTTAGTAATTTGTGTCATTGTTTAAATACAATTTTTCCATATATATGATTTTACTAAATGTGTAAAAAGGCAGCCGTATTTTACATGATATATTCATCCTGCTAAATGTTGCTGCATGACGACTATTCCTCACTCACTGTTCAAGTCATATAATAAAAAATTTTCATGAGAAAAGTAATATTGTGCCATTATAACTGAATTTTAAAGGATAATTGCACCAGTCTTTAAAATGATTTTTGATTATGATTTTTTGCATGATTTATTGCTGTTTAGAATATATGGTGTTACATATACTGTATGCGTTTTCTGCTGCTTTTGTTCTTCTTAACTTGCAATATAATAAGAGAATGTGATATTTGTCAAATCATTTAGTCATGGGAAGAATGTATGTGCATTTTGTTTTTACTTCTTAGAGATATTTCCAATCACTGCACATTATAATAATTATTATTATATTTACCTATTATGGTTCTTTTTATATGATTCATAAAGTGATTGCAAAAGTTGTTTTTCTTAAAATAATACATCATTTATATTATAATAATAAATAGATGTTATATGTACCTGCTCTGTTTAATGGTTTTGCACAGAGCGGCCCCAATCCTTCTGTTCTTGGGTACCCCCACTGGCATTCTCAGCTCTTCCTCCCTTCTGAGTACCCTTATAGCAAGCTGCTTGTCATGGGGGCACTTGTGCAGGCTTGATCCCAAGCTGGCCTGTGTGTGTCTATAAATCAGTCAATATCCCTGCAATACTCTTGATTTATTTTTATTTTTAACCACTTAAATACCAGTGTATAGTCATATGACATCCACAGGAGGGCTCTCCCATCCTGGGCGGGTGTAATATGACGTCCTCCGCTTCTCACCCCAGGGGCCCGCAGCGTGGCGATCGGGAATAGGGCTTGTCCCTCGGACAAAGCCCATCCCTAATCAGGGTAAAGAGCCAACGAAATCGGCTCTTTACCACGTGACCGGCTGTGTCCAATCACAGCTGGTCACAAATGTAAACACACCGCGGTTAATGATTGTTACTGGGTTCTCCTTCTCACACACCGATCCAATGTGAGGAGGAGATCACGGTAAACAGTGAGTTACCACATTACTGTGAATTTACTGTGCCCAGATTGCCCCCCTGAATAAAGAGGACCTGTCATAATTCCATCTGAGTACCTGTCATCCATCAATCCCATCTGAGTACCTGTCATCCATCCCATCTGAGTACCTGTCATCCATCCTATCTGAGTACCTGTCTGAGCTCATCAGAGTACCTGTCATCCCGTCAGAGTACCTGTCATCCATCCCATCCAACTACCTATCATCCCTTCTGAGTACATGTCATCAGGAGTAATGGGGGTGGTTCTGGTGCAAACTGTAGTACAAAAGATGCCAGAGAACCTGAGTCTGTGTTATTGTAATGGGTGTGGATCAGGGGAGATCACAAACCGTCCAAGATGAATGATGATATCCAGGGGTGAAGAAGAAACAGTCCATAACTCAGGGCAGGCCTCTTCAGGATAGCAGAAGCAAGCTCCAAAACATGAGAAAAAAGGGTAAAAAAAAAGACGCCTTCTAAGTATGAACTGTAGAAAGTTTATGGTACAATAAATAAAATCACTCACACTGAGGTTAAAAACGATCTGCATGAGGAAATGCTGATTGTTTTTAACCTCAATGTGAGTGTTTTTATTTATTGTACCATAAACTTTCTACAGTTCATACTTAGAAGTCTCCTTTTTCTTTACCCTTTTTATACAATCATGAGTTCCTGTCCCATGAGCCCATCAGAGTACCTGTCTGTGCAGCCAATTACTATCTATGTGCAGCCCATTAATCCCTGACATGCAGCCCATCAGTGTCACCTGTCATACAGCCACTATGTCCAGAAAAGTATACACTCCAGAAGAGGCATATCAAATAGTGAGTCCGACCGATGAGAGCAGCTGGGAGCTCTCAGCGCCAAGTTACAGTTCTAATTCTGATTCTGGTTCGGAATATGAGCCCGTCGAAGCCAGTACATCGGCATCCGAATCAGAGGACGAAGTATTCCGTCCAAAAAGAAGACCAGGCAGCTCCCAGCAACATCAGACAACCCAATGGCCAATCAGCAAATGCCAACAGCGCTAGACCCCAGGAGGAGAGGCCCAGTACAAGCGCTGCTAGACCCCGGGAGGAAAGGCCCAGTACAATCGCTGGAATTTCACGCCAAACAATTAGGGCCCAAACCCAGCTTTCAGATACCTTGGCAAACCCATTGTGGCTGCCTTCTAGCACGGGGTCAGCCACTATCCCCTCTTTCACAGCACAGCCAGGTGTGCAGATCAACATGGAAGGTTTCTCTGAAATCAAATTTTTACATTTATTTTTCCCTGATGAATTTGTTCAAAGCATCGTGGACCAATCCAATCTTTTTGCCCGTCAATTCATAGAAAACAACCCCAGCTCAAGCAATGCCCTCCCTTTTGAATTGAGACCCCTAACAGTGGAGGAGCATAAATTGTTTTTAGGCTTTATGCTCAACATGGAACTTACAAAAAAAAGGAAGTGCATGCATATTGGTCTATCAACCCTATCCACCACATGCCAATTTTTTCATCTGTCATGTCCAGGTCCCGCTATGACATTATAATGTGCTTCCTGCATTTCAGTGATAACTCGCAGTGCCCCCCCCCCCCCTGAAATTATCCCAACTTTGATAAATTATATAAAATTAGCCCCCTAATTGATTTCTTCTCCAAGAGGTTTGCCAAATTTTATATCCCTGACCAGAACAACTCTGTGTATGAATCCCTGGTCCACTTCACAGGCTGGCTGGGAATCAAGCAGTATATCCCCAGTAAGAGAACGAGACATGGATTGAAGCTCAACAAGCTCTGTAAAAGCTCCACTGGATATGTGCATGCCTTCCGTGTGTACGAAGGCAAAGACTCCCAGCTCCAACCCCCTGAGTGTCCACTGTACATGGGAATAAGCGGGAAAATTGTCTGGGAGTTGGCATTCCCACTATTGAAAAAGGGGTATCACATTTATATGGACAATTATCATACTAGTGTGCCCCTTTTCCGCCACCTATAACTGAAGAATACTTTGGCTTGTGGTACAGCAAGAAAAAACAGAAAGGGCTTCCCACAGCATCTAGTCACCACAAGGCTACAAAGGGGGGAATCAGAAAGCCTGCGGAACACAAAGTGTTGGCTGCTACGTAGAGGGATAGGAAAGATGTAAACATCATGTCCACCATCCATGATGACACCTCGGTGGAACCTCGCAGAAGATGCGGTCCCATTTGAAAGCCTTCCTGTATCCACAAGTACAATAAATTCATGGGGGGTGTGGATTTAAATGATCAAATGTTGCAGCCCTATCTATCAACACGAAAGTCCCTCTTCTGGTATAAAATAGTCGCAATTTACTTTTTTAATTTGGCCATGTATAATGCTTTCATCACCTATCAAAAATCAACAGAAACACCCAACACCTTCCTAAAATGTATTGAAGACATTGTCACTGCCCTGATCTATCAACAAGGATCCCCCCCCAGAAAGCATTTGCTCCGATTATGTCAGCAAGCATACTGCATGAGCACCATTTTCCTGACAATATTCCACCATCAGCAACTGGAACAAGACGCCAATAAAAATGTCAGGTGTGCACAAAAGAGGAGTTAGGAAAGACACCAGTTTCCATTGTCCCCAATGTCCCTCCTAACCTGGCCTTTGCATCGGAGAATGCTTCAGACGGTATCACACTCTCGTAAACTATTAGCCCATATTTCTAATAGACTGCCATTTCCCCATTTTTAATTTCTGTCCTGAATATTTCCCTGTTGCCTCAACCAACCATATCATTGCCTTCCATGTGAACTGATGCTGGCTTGTTTATCGACTACGCCTCTGCCTGCCGTCTGCATTGTTTATCCGCCGTGTTTCTGTCTTTTGCATGAACTGACCCTGGACTGTATTGACTATGCCTTTGCCTACCGTCTATTTCTGCCTTTTACCTGCACTGACCTCGGCCTGTTGACCATGTTTTTTCCTGCCCCTTGGACTGATCTTTCACCCTGCTACACAGGGGTCTCAAATATGTGAGGGGCTCCAGAAGAATGTTCTGAATTGATAAAAGCAGTTTTTGGTTTTCTCTTTGTTTTGTAATTCCAAGAACAGGGTCTGGAGTCTGAAGGCTTCAAAGCGATTTGTGTGGGAAAAGCCTCTACCCCTGTCCACATTCTTTCCTGACTGAGGACCCAAGTTTGGTGGTCCTGCCTGCTGCCTTGACAAACACTTTGGCTGTGCTGACAATATCCCTGCCTGTTCTGACCCAGGACTTTATGGACCATGTGCCTGTTGCCTGGCCCAATACTTTGGCTGTACTGACCATATCTCTGCTTGTTGCCTGTACTATGGACAGTATTCCTGCCTGCTGCATGGATGATCCTTTCGCTGCTGCTGACCACATCCCTGCCTGCTACCTGGACCAATGCTTTGGCTGTGCTGACATCTCTACCTGTACTGACTATGGACAGTATTCCTGCTTGCTGCCTGTTTTGCCGTTGCTGTCCATGTTCCTGCCTGCTGCCTGGACCGATGCTCTCTTCTGTGGACCACTGCACTACTAAAACCGCAGGTAATCTTTTCTTTACCATTTGCTCAGCAGAATGTATTTTGGCTTGTAATTGGTATCTACAGTACATGCTCTGTGTTAGAAATATGAAGGGCCTTCAACAATGTGACAGGTTGTCAGGAAATTATTAGGCATCGGCGAACGGTTTGGCCCGAGCATAAGTTTGGGCTCAACTTTGGTTGTTCGGATGTTCTGCGAACTCCGAACAATATGGGATGTTCGGGGCAAATTCGAAAGCCGCCGGAACATCGTTAAAGTCTATGGGACACTAACATGAAAAATCAAAAGTGTTCATTTTAAAGGCTGACTTGGTTAAATTGATGATAGGCAACTCCTATCCTCATATTGATTAGTGGTTCCAATTTAATAACTACTGCAGTAGGGAACAGACACAAAAGATACGATCAGCATCTTTCCAAATAACTGTTCTGCTTTATTATGACACAATTGAAGGTTTTTATGCACATGATTACGTAGGTATCACATTCATATTACAATTGTACATATATGGTAACAAAGGACTTAACATAGGCAGGCTAATTCTAATCAGGACTTGAAAGAATGTAAACATGTACTGAAAACATTATTAGTGCCGTGTGCACAGCGAGGGCAGTGTGCAATACATACAAAATAGAATAAAATTATATACAGAACTTACCAAATTCCATTACAGTCTCCCCTCTTTTGATCAATATTTTGATCACTAATCATACCTGCTATCACCTTTTCATTAAAAAATGACTTTTCATTGTGAAAAACAAATGATTGATAAGACATATTTACAGAGTACTGGCTGTACACTCCTGTGGCCAGAATGGCCTTCTAGCTGAATTGTGGGAATGCTGACTTATCAGTATATGTAAACACAGACAATTCTACATAAAATGGAAGATGTACAAAAAACAAAATATCACTTCAACATGGCTAAACTACTTTTCAATCTATATATCCCTTACAATTAAAGTAATTGAAAAAAAGTACCCTAGACTGTGATCACAAGAGGGAAACAAATCAAACACAGAGATTTCTTTAATTTAGTCATTTTTGCAGTGTCTGGTGTGGATCCAGGTGACTTTTCCTTCAAGTTTGCACAACTGTACATGAAATAGATGCTGTATTGAGTCTCCAAACATTTCCTTATATATAAATGTCTCTTAACAATCCACAAGTCATCTGGCTTTAGTTTTAGATCCTTCCAAACTCTTAGGATCTGGAATTGGGGAGAAAACACATAAATGAGTTTGTCAAAAACCTGAAAAGATCAGCAACATTCTCTGTGAGATCCGAATGGAGGACTTCAGCTGCTGAGACAAAATATAAGCAAGTGAGTAACACACTCCCAAACCAAATCCCATAGGGAGAGAGTTAAACATCCCCTTAGGGGCTTGATAACATATAAGAAAACTTTCAGGCAAAAGTTTTCTAGTTTCTTACTCTACTTTGTCCGATACATTGTAGACAGTAGGGAGTGTAAAAATAAAACCTCAAAACTTCTAGTAAGGACTCTCCTATAAAAATGATTTCCTCTGTTACTCTCTGTACTTTCTGGCACTCTGTACTTACAAACTACTTCTGATAACAATTTTTACTGTGGCCTTTGCAGTAGCATTTGCCACTGGACATCCAGAAAACATGTCCATACAGACAAAATGCATACTCATAAGATCCTAACTTGGGCATCTGGATATATCTTTTTGTAATCTCTGGAAGGGATGTTCAGCTTTTGGTAACACTTTTGTTAGCAGGTAAAGCAAGAAGTGGTATGTTATAAAAACAACTGTGGAGAACCCTGGCTCTATCCCATGCTCATTTACTAAGGCAGCCATAACTTCTTGTGACTGATGACACGATCCATGTGTCAAGCTGGAGGGAAAAGAGTGGCTGGCAGACATAAATGATCACCTTTTCCAAAGTCCTGTTTCATAAGAAGTTGCCCCCTGTGGACCACACGTTCTTCTCGTTTTGGGGTCCTTAAAGTTGAATTATTAATCCCAGCTATACTGGGCCAGAACTAAGGTGGAATCTGTGAGTTGCACAGACCCATCAAGTGTCCGGGGCTCTAAATGCAGCATCCTTAGTCACCCGGTCTACTTCCATGTGTGAAAGTTAATATGGCTACCTCAGCAAGAACCTGGAAGGCTGAAAACAGCCAATCAAATTAACTTGGCATGCTTTATTGGTTTACCTGCTGAAGTAAAAACAAACTTCTGGCCCTTCAAATGGAACCAAAAGCTCTCTATATCTCGACTATCTATATAAATATACACTCTTTTTATAGCTCACAGGCTTTGCTAAAACATGGAGCTCTGCTTCTTGAGCTGGGGAAAAAGGATCCAATGACTTTGAATACAGAGTATCCTTCTGGGTGATAAACTACATACTCAAATCTACAAAAAATTAAATATCTGGGTCTTCAGGGAGTGTGTCCTGCACTGGGCTCACAGCAGCTGATTCCTACACCATCAATTTATCATGTGTCTTTTTTTGTCTCCAGGCTCCTCCAATAGAGGCAATAAGGTGGCTGGATTCAAATGTACGCATTTTTCATTGTTAGATTTGTACACAAACAAACTCATATTTTAAACCTTTCATTAGACAAACATTTAGTTAGCTGTATATTTGCTGCACAGAATGTCAGACCATTAAAAATTAAATGTTTGACCTCAACAATATCTAACTTAGTCTAATAGCACCTTTGCATAAAGCTACAGCTCTGATATATCGGGGTTAACCCTTCATTACTGGGTCCAGCTTGCATAAATATATTACAATGGCTTGTTTTCTATCATGCTGTTTGTATAAGAACTCCAGTTTCATGTTTCAAAATACAACTTTTTCCTGGCAATATTATAATAAATGATAACAATACCCTGCGGTCATGGAGAGATCTCCATAAATCCAAAATATTCTTCTGCTTATACCACTGCACTTACAAGGAAAATGGGCACATCATTTCACAATCCACACATTCTGCTTTGGATTTCAAAAATAAAAATAAATAAAAACAAAAACATTAACAATCTGTATGATGGACCAGAAAGCATCAAAAACTATAAAACAACTGGCTGCAGGTGGCATCTATCCTAACAGGGTGTGTGGACTTGATGTTATGGGTCTGTTATATTTACATTTTATTTATTATTACTCTCAAATCACGGACCGCACATCAAGTTATCATCAAAAACCTTAACATTTCATTTTTGTAGAAAAACTTCTTATGTATCCCATCCATCTTGGCTTTGAAAATATTATGGCAGCTGTATTCCAAATAACAACCTCATCTTAACCTTTTTTTCTCTCAATAAGGGCTTATTGAATAAATGTAAAATTACAAAAGTGTTACCTTAATCTAAACTAATCCCATTTTTACTAATTTCCCCAATAACCTGGATTCATTTCCAACCAAAGGTTGTCTAAACCAGTTTCAATATATCTATATTATTAATAAAATTGTTAAACTCATATTAGAAATGAATACTCATTATTACTCATTGCACTGTTTACACTATCAAAGGATATTCAATTTGTGTAATACACGGTTAAATGTGACCTTCATTTTACCATGTCTGGAAAATAGATTCAAAATAATTGTGATCACATTATTTACCATTAGATTTGTTAACCCGGCACATTTTGTTATAAATGTCTTGTCTAAAAAACTGGAATCCTTCTAGCTTATCACTGACCTCTCATCCCAGCCACATTCGTTCATGAGAGCACAAAGGAGGAGGTCACATCTGCCTAAATGACACACAAAAGGGATAGAACTAAAGGACCCAGCATTCGCACACATACACTAATATCTCTTACTTTCTTTTAACTCTCATTAATATTTCCCTGCCTAAATTCTGCTTTCCTTATTTTGTTCAGATATCTTTTATATCTAGCTTCTATGATCAGACGGGCAGCCAGAGTGCTCATTCCATCTTCCCTCTCTGACAACATATAAAGTATTCTGTTTTAATTCTCATTTCTCTGTTTTGACTTTACTAGTTGTAGTGCCTGACCCCAAATTCATCCCACAACTTAACATGAAAATGTCCCTTTCCGTCTAGTGTTAATTGTCACCCTTGATCCATCCTGCTCACATAGATAACTGTTTCTCTAGCTGTTTACTCTGCATGATTCTTAGTCCCTGTGGACCTTGATAACCCAGTTACCCATTGTGGATCCCTGTCCACTTTAACCATTAATCTAGGGGCTCAGTATAGGCAGAACTGCACCTCCGGTTCATATATAGTGCTCCTCTTGCATTGGGCATTTTTTAGGGTCTCTTACCCTTCATTCCCTTACTTAATTTAATGCCCATAATGACTGGCCAGTCTTCTCTACATGTGCCTATACCCTCTTGCCTCTAAACTACTTCATCTAGCAGATGTACTACATATACCTGTGAACAACACTATTCTACCCTTTCTTATCTATAACACTCCGATGGACAATAGACAGGGACAACATAACATATAACCACCAATCAATACAGTTCGATTAAGGGGAGTAAAATAGGTACCCTTTGTCCTGAAAATGCCTTACCGATTAAGGAAGTCTGATAACTCAAATGTAAGCAAAAGGCTTACCTCAGCCGGCTGATTATCAGAAATTCCCGGATCGTCTCAAGCTCCTCGTTTCGGATACTCAGGGTCACCTGGAATCCCCTCCTAGGCAAAGCTCGCCATGCTGACTTGGTTAAATTGATGATCGGCAACTCCTATCCTCATATTGATTAGTGGTTCCAAATTAATAACTACTGCAGTAGGGAACAGACACAAAAGATATGCTCAGCATCTTTCCAAATAACTGTTCTGCTTTAATATGACGTAATTGAAGGTTTTATGCACATGATTACGTAGGTATCACATTAATATTACAATTGTACGTTTATGGCAACAAGGGACGTTACATAGGCAGGCTTATTCTAATCAGGACTCGAAAGAATGTAAACATTTACTGAAAACATTATTAGTGCTGTGTACACAGTGAGGGCAGTGTTCAATACATACAAAATAGAATAAAATTATATACAGAACTTACAAATTTCCATTACAAGGCTTATATGCAAGTTATTGTCAAAAAAAGTGTTTAGGGACTCGGGTCCAGCCCCAGGGGACATGTATCAATGAAAATTTTTTTTTTAAAAGGCCATTTTTTCTGCAGCAGTGATTTTTTAAATGCTTAAAGTGAAACAATAAAATGAAATATTCCTTTAAATATTGTGCCTGAAGGCGCATGCACGGTAGCTCCTAAGATGGCTGCAGGCTGTTAGAGCTCCACCCCACCACCGCCCTGAGACAGCCACCAGAGCTATCGGAGCAACCCCCAGAGCACCTTACCGGGCCACACGAGCGGGGATAAACCCCCAGGAACACAGCCCTGAAAACGGCGAATGTCCATAGGAATCTGGCGAGCCAGATGACCGCGGCAGGCCCTCAGCTCAGCTACACCAAGATAGTGGCGGCTCCACAAGGCCCACGCATCACGGAGGAGATGGAGCTCTCAAGGGGGGACCAGGACACACAACTTCCACAGCCACAACAGTCCCCAGGTACAGACTTTCCACCCCTGCCCCTGGCTGCATCTCCCTCATCCACGGAGTCCCTCCTGGGCAGGATGGGACTGGGCCTTCCCTCAACACCTATGTTAGACCCCCATACAGGATTGTTATTATCAGTTTCAGAAGCCCACTCTGACATTCCTGTGCCATCAGACTTCCCCTCCATGATGGAGGCCTTCACCCAGCTCCTTTCCAAGAGCCTGGCCCAAAATGCGGCACAAATTACCTCATCCATCCATGCTGACCTGCAGCAAATAGGGATGAGGATGGACATAATAGAAAAGAAAACACTTAAATAACCACAACTGGTGCACCCATATATGATAAATGAACAGTGAAGAAAGAATTGAAAATTAAAACATAACTCCCACAAATAGAACAAAAAATTAGCATGAAAATTCAGATTCCAAGCTGGATGGAGTGAACAGAGTCCATGCAAATAATTCCTTGCTGGAAAAGTCTTTCAGAAGGAAAAGAAATACACCAGTCATCCAAACTAAGTGGGGCATGCAGTATTGTCACCCTGAGGAGCGTGTTAACAGAAAAGTTCCTCCACCTCAAAACCAACTGCCTCTTACCGAATAGATAGATCTCTTGTTAGGGAGATCTTGTGGGCATGTGGCTGTGTCCCCCAGCCACAGGGTCTCTGCTGAGAATAAATCTCAAAGGGTCACTCCAGGGGTCCTCTAGGAGGTGTATGAGCGTTCAGTCCCCATGGATGTAAATAAGAGAAAAAGCTCAATAGCGTAATACAGTTAACCAGTTTAATAAAAAGTCAAGAAACACACTTACAATTTAGTCGCACGCTTCCGTGCCCCAGAAAGACGACAGATTTGTCAAAACGGCGTAGGGAGGAGCGACGTGCCATCCATCGCTGATCCTGGAAGCAACGGGCAGCAGCTTTGAGCCGGCCGGCTTGTGTTTTTAACATGCGATCTGAAGCGACTAAATTGTAAGTGTGTTTCTTGACTTTTTATTAAACTGGTTAACTGTATTACGCTATGGAGCTTTTTCTCTTATTTACATCCATGGGGACTGAACGCTCATACACCTCCTAGAGGACCCCCGGAGTGACCCTTTGAGATTTATTGTGCTCCTCTTCAGAAGATTTCACCTCACTTTTTGTCCCAATGACAAATGTTTTTTGAAAATTTGGGTTTTTTTGTGGAACAAGGATTGGAAAGCATCACTGGAAAGGAGAAATGTTTTTCCCATATTAACTCTTACAGGAGAGAATTTCCCTTCCTAGGGGTAGATTTCATCTCACTTCCTGTTGTCTCCTTCCGTTTGCAAGTAGGAGTCGTTTGTAAGTTAGATGTTTGAAAGTAGGGGCCTGCCCTATATACTCAGCAGAAATTTGGGCCTTAGGTGTTGTTGTGGCCACAACACTGTAAGCCCTCACAGGGCCCTGCTGTGAAATATTAGATCAAGAATTGTAATTACATACCCCTGTTCAACAGGGGCAGAAAAACTGGGCCTTTGGTGGTGGTGGTGGTGGTGCTGGTGCCACAACACTGTAAGTCCTCACTCGCTCTTGGTGGGTGCAGAAATGGGCCCTGCTGTGAAATATTAGATCAAGAATTGTAATTACATGCCCCTTTTGAACAAGGGCAGAAAAATTGGGCCTTTGGTGGTGGTGGTGGTGGTGCTGGTGCCACAACACTGTAAGTCTCCACTCGCTCTTGGTGGGGGCAGAAATGGGCCCTGCTGTGAAATATTAGATCAAGAATTGTAATTACATGCCCCTGTTGAACAGGGGCTAAAAAATTAGACCTTAGGCACTGGTGCTGGTGCCACAACACTGCAACCCCTCACAGACACTCTAATTAGAACGCAGGAGAGAGCCCTGCTGCAAAGTATTGCATCAAAAATTGTAATTACACGCCCCTGTTAAACAAGGGCTGAAAAATTGGGCCTTAGGTACTGGTGCTGGTGCCACAACACTGCAACCCCTCACAGACACTCTAGTTGGAACGCAGGAACGAGCCCTGCTGCAAAGTATTGCATCAAAAATTGTAATTACACGCTCCTGTTAAACAGGGGCAGAAAAATTGGGCCTTAGGCACTGGTGCTGGTGCCACAACACTGCAACCCCTCACAGATACTCTAGTTGGAATGCTGAAATGAGCCCTGCTGCAAAGTATTGCATCAAAAATTGTAATTACACGCCCCTGTTAAACAGGGGCTGAAAAATTGTGCCTTAGGCACTGGTGGTGGCGCCCAGAACCAAAAATGTTCTTACAAGCTATCAGCGTGATCATTGAGGAGGAAGAGGATAATTACTCAGGGATAGTCACTCAGCATCAGCATAGGCAGTCTTTGAAGGGATCTGAGACTTCAGAAAAAATTATTTGGTTACATCAGTATCAGGTGCTTGGTAGCTGGTGGTGATCCAAGACTGATTCATTTTTATGAAGGTCAGTCAATCGACCGAGTCAGTGGACAGATGCACCCTGTAATCGGTTACCACGCCTCCAGCAGCACTGAAAGAATGCTGGATGCAGGACAGGCCAGTAGCTCAATTGCATACTGTGCAAGCTCTGGCTAGTGATCCATCCTCAAGACCAAGTAACCCAGAGGATTTTCTGTGGGAAAGGTGTCCAAGTCTGATCTTGCCCCTAGGTATTCCTGCACCATGTAAAACAGACGCTGGCGATGGTTGCTGGAACCGATCATACCTTGGGGCTGCGGACCAAAAAATTGTCTAAACGCATCGGTCAGATGGCCACCTTCTCCACCGCTCCTTCTTTGACTGACCGAAGCCTCAGCAACACGTTGTCCAGAAACAGGAGTTTGTAACCTCCCAGTCTCTGGGAACGCGTTGCACAGACCTTTCTGCAAGGCCTCCCGAAGATGTTTCATCCTCTGCACCCTCTGCGATGGCAAGATAAGGTCCGCAACCTTACCCTTGTAACGTGGATCAAGGAGGGTTGCCAGCCAGTATTGGTCCTTTTCCTTGATACCACGAATACGAGGATCCTTACGCAGGCTTTGCAGGATCAGGGAGGCCATGCAGCGAAGGTTTGCTGAGGCATTTGGTCCGGAGTCCTCTGGGTCACTAAGGACGACATGGTCCGCAGCCACCTCCTCCCAGCCATGTACAAGTCCATGGGTTTCTTGGGACTGATCCCTTAAAGACTGCTGCTGATGCTGAGTGCCAGGCTCCACCTCCATACTGACACAATCTTCCTCCTCCTCCTCGTCCTCTTCCTGTGTGATCGGCGGGCATGCAGGAACACTGTCTGGATAAAGGGGGCCATGAGAGGTAAGTCCTCCTCTTCCTGCCTCTGTTCTGCCTCAAGTGCCCTGTCCATTATTCCACGCAACGTGTGCTCCAACAGGTGGACAAAAGGTACAGTGTCACTGATGCATGCACTGTTACTGCTCACCATCCTCGTGGCCTCCTCAAATGGTGACAGGACATTGCATGCATCCCTGATCATAGCCCACTGGCATGGGGAAAAAAACACCAAGGTAACCTGACCCTGTCCTGGTGCCATAGTCACATAGGTAATCATTGATGGCCCTCTGCTGCGTGTGCAGCCACTGCAGCATGGCCAACGTTGTGTTCCACCTGGTGGGCATGTCACAGATTAGGCGGTTCTTGGGCAGGTTAAACTCCTTTTGGAGGTCCGTCAGCCGAGCACTGGCATTATATGACCGGCGGAAATGCACACAGACTTTCCTGGCCTGCCTCAGGACATCCTGTAAGCCCGGGTACCTGCCCAAGAACCGCTGCACCACCAAGTTAAGGACGTGAGCCAAACAGGGCACATGGGTCATCTGTCCCTGTTGGAGGGCAGAGAGGAGGTTGGTGCCATTGTCACAAACCACCATTCCTGCCTTAAGTTGGCGTGGTGTCAACCACCTCTGAACCTGTCCCTGCAGAGCTGACAGAACCTCTGCCCCAGTGTGGCTCCTGTCCCCCAAGCACACCAGCTCAAGCACCGCATGGCATCTTTTGGCCTGCGTACTTGCGTAGCCCCTTGAACGGCTACGGAGCACCACTGGTTCCGAGGACAAAGCACAGGAAGAGGCCATGGAGGAAGAAGAAGAGGAGGGGGTGGAGGAGAAAGGTGTGTCACAATCATTAGCATTTTGGAGGCGTGGTGGCGGAACAACCTCCAACACTACTGCACCTTGTCCTGCATCCTTCCCAGCTGCCAGCAGAGTCACCCAATGCGCAGTGAAACTTAGGTAACGTCCCTGTCCATGCCTTCTGGACCATGAGTCAGCGGTAATATGCACCTTACCGCTGACCGCCCTGTCCAGCAAGGCATGGACATTGCCTTCCACATGCCAGTAGAGAGCCGGAATCGTCTTCCGTGAGAAAAAGTGTCGTTTGGGTACCTGCCACTGAGGAACCGCACATTCCACAAACTCACGGAAGAGGGCAGAGTCTACCAACTGAAAAGGCAGCAGTTGAAGTGCTATCAATTTTGCCAAGCTAGCATTCAACCGCTGGGCATGTGGATGGCTGGGAGCAAACTTCTTTCGGCGGTGCAGCAGCTGGGGCAGGGAAATTTGCCTGGTACAATCTGACGTCGGTGTACCAAAAGCAGATTGCCCACAAGTACTTGGCTGTGACACACCTAATTCTACACCTTCATTCCTCTCAGTGCAGGTCTCAGAGAGGACTGAAGGTATAGTGGGGTTGGAGATCTCTGATGAGGAGCAAGGAGAGGTCCTCTTTGTTCTTTGGTGTGGGTCTTTTAGATACGCTTGCCAACGAACTGCATGGCAGGTCAACATATATCTGGTCAAGTATGTGGTGCCCAAGCGGGAGATGTTTTGGCCACGTGAGATACGCTTGAGACATATGTTGCAAATAGCAGCGGTGCGATCTGATGCACTCGTCTCAAAAAAGGCCCACACCAAAGAACTTTTTTCATAACACGCAGAGACTGCAGCGCCATGCACATGCGAAGCTTTGGGGTGTGATGCAGTCAGTGTGCTGCCCTTAGGCTGGCCCGTGGAGGGCATCCTGCCTCATTGGTGATGTGCCTCCTCCTCCTCCTCCTCTCTCCTATTAGGCACCCACATTGAGTCAGTGACCTCATCATCCCCTCCCTCCTCATCACTGGAGCAAACCTGGCAGTATGCTGCAGCAGGGGGAGCATGACTGCCATATTGCTGTCCTTCTTGGGCACCCCCTCTGTCCGTGCTCATGTTACTGCCTTCATCGAGCTCAGTATCATCATCAGAGCCTTCCATACGCTGGGCATCTCCTGGAGCATGTATCCAACACTGTGGTCAAATAGTTCGAGGGACTCCTCAGGAGGACATGGTGGGGCTAGGGAAGGAGTCACTGATGACATTAAGCCGAGGGAAGAGGCCGCTGCTTTGCCAGACAAAGTACCCTGGGCATGGGTGAGAGAGGATGAGGAGGATGAGGACGGCTTGGTCAAGTCTTCCGCATGTTGCGGCTCAACGCGGCCAGCTGCCGAAAAAAAGCCCAAGCGTGTCCCACGGCCACATGCTGATGAGGATGTACCGTCTCCACGACCAGCACTAGACACAGAGCCTGCTTGCCCTCTCTTATTGGCTTGTGACTGTCTGCCTCTCCTTCTTGGCCTTCCAGACATACTAATGGCCTGTAGCTGCACTAAGCTGGGATATATATATATATATATATATATATATATATATATATATATATATGTACTGATACTGCAGCTAGCAAAATCAACTGCCTGCCTGTAGTATGAGAACACCACCAACCTTCCACAGGTAGCTTTAGCTGGACACTGTGAGGTGGACGCACCCCACTAACTTGTAGGTTTAGCTGAACACTGTGAGCAGGACGCACTGCACTGACTGTAAATAGTCTAGCTGCCTGACTGTGGTACTAATAGGACCAAAAGAACACCAGCAATTTTCTTCAGGTAGCTGTAAATACTGTAACAAGACAAGCCTGCCTGTCAGTAAGAAGATAACAGGAACGGATCTAGCTGAACACTGTGAGCAGGACGCACCCCACTAACTTGTAGGTTTAGCTGAACACTGTGAGGTGGACGCACCCCACTAACTTGTAGGTTTAGCTGAACACTGTGAGCAGGACGCACCCCACTAACTTGTAGGTTTAGCTGAACACTGTGAGGTGGACGCACCACACTAACTTGTAGGTTTAGCTGAACACTGTGAGCAGGACGCACCCCACTAACTTGTAGGTTTAGCTGAACACTGTGAGCATGACGCACTGCACTAACTGTAAATAGTCTATCTGCCTGACTGTGGTACTAATAGGATCAAAAGAACACCAGTAATTTTCTTCAGGTAGCTGTATATACTGTAACAAGACAAGCCTGCCTGTCAGTAAGAAGATAACAGGAACAGATCTAGCTGAACACTGTGAGCAGGACGCACCCCACTAACTTGTAGGGTTAGCTGAACACTGTGAGGTGGATGCACCACACTAACTTGTAGGTTTAGCTGAACACTGTGAGCAGGACGCACCCCACTAACTTGTAGGTTTAGCTGAACACTGTGAGCAGGACACACCCCACTAACTTGTAGGTTTAGCTGAACACTGTGAGCAGGACACACCCCACTAACTTGTAGGTTTAGCTGAACACTGTGAGCAAGATGCACGCCACTAACTTGTAGGTTTAGCTGAACACTGTGAGCAGGACACACCCCACTAACTTGTAGGTTTAGCTGAACACTGTGAGGTGGACGCACCACACTAACTTGTAGGTTTAGCTGAACACTGTGAGCAGGACACACCCCACTAACTTGTAGGTTTAGCTGAACACTGTGAGCAGGACACACCCCACTAACTTGTAGGTTTAGCTGAACACTGTGAGGTGGACGCACCACACTAACTTGTAGGTTTAGCTGAACACTGTGAGCAGGAGGCACCCCACTAACTTGTAGGTTTAGCTGAACACTGTGAGCAGGACGCACTGCACTAACTGTAAATAGTCTATCTGCCTGACTGTGGTACTAATAATATCAAAAGAACACCAGTAATTTTCTTCAGGTAGCTGTATATACTGTAACAAGACAAGCCTGCCTGTCAGTAAGAAGATAACAGGAACGGATCTAGCTGAACACTGTGAGCAGGACGCACCCCACTAACTTGTAGGTTTAGCTGAACACTGTGAGGTGGATGCACCACACTAACTTGTAGGTTTAGCTGAACACTGTGAGCAGGACGCACCCCACTAACTTGTAGGTTTAGCTGAACACTGTGAGCAGGACACACCCCACTAACTTGTAGGTTTAGCTGAACACTGTGAGCAGGACGCACCCCACTAACTTGTAGGTTTAGCTGAACACTGTGAGCAAGATGCACGCCACTAACTTGTAGGTTTAGCTGAACACTGTGAGCAGGACGCATCCCACTAACTTGTAGGTTTAGCTGAACACTGTGAGGTGGAAGCACCACACTAACTTGTAGGTTTAGCTGAACACTGTGAGCAGGACACACCCCACTAACTTGTAGGTTTAGCTGAACACTGTGAGCAGGACACACCCCACTAACTTGTAGGTTTAGCTGAACACTGTGAGGTGGACGCACCACACTAACTTGTAGGTTTAGCTGAACACTGTGAGCAGGACGCACTGCACTAACTGTAATTAGTCTAGCTGCCTGACTGTGGTACTAATAGGATCAAAAGAACACCAGTAATTTTCTTCAGGTAGCTGTATATACTGTAACAAGACAAGCCTGTCTGTCAGTAAGAAGATAACAGGAACGGATCTAGCTGAACACTGTGAGCAGGACGCACTGCACTAACTGTAAATAGTCTAGCTGCCTGACTGTGGTACTAATAGGATCAAAAGAACACCAGTAATTTTCTTCAGGTAGCTGTAAATACTGTAACAAGACAAGCCTGCCTGTCAGTAGAAAGATAACAGGAACGGATCTAGCTAAACTGAATACAGTGTATATATATATATATGCAACACCTGGGATGCATATATATACACAATACACTGTAAGTGCAGCTAACTGACTGACTGTTCTGCCTACTCTATCTAACTCAAATCAAATGTCACTGTCTGTCTCTCTCTCTCTCTCTCAATGAATGCCGGAACACACACTACACAGGGCCGCCGTGCAGGTGGCCTTATATAGTGTGGGGCGTGTACTAAATCCCCTGAGCCATAATTGGCCAAAGCCTCCTTGGCTTTGGCCAATTATGGCTCTCTGTTCAGACGGCGCTGTGATTGGCCAAGCATGCGGGTCATAGTGCATGCTTGGCCAATCATCAGCCAGCAATGCACTGCGATGCCGCAGTGAATTATGGGCCGTGACGCGCCACACGAATTTGGCGCGAACGGCCCATATCGTTCGCAATTCGGCGAACGGGCGAACAGACGATGTTCGAATCGAACATGGGTTCGACTCGAACACGAAGCTCATCCCTAATGGTGAACTATACACCTTTGTTTCATATTACTCTCCTAATAGAGGTCAAAGGGCATTTTTTGAATCCATGCTACACAAACTTCGCCCTCACCTTAAGGGCACAAATATCATTGGGGGGGGACTCCAATTTAGCCTTTGACAAGTCTGGAGATGGGTTAACGAAACCCAAATACCCTACTAGACAGAGCGTTAAAGTAGCTAAGGTATTACATGAGGCGGGATTGGTAGATGCTTGGAGGGAAACTAACCCTCGCTCTAAGGATTATACACATTTCTCAGCACCCCATAACTCCTATGCCAGGATAGACCACATCTTTATACATGCCACTACGATCCCTTTGATTGTACGGTCACGGATTATAGAATCTCCACTATCAGGCCACTCAATGGTTACTCTAATCATCCACAGAACTTCAGGACATAGGGAGCGCAACCGTTGGCGCCTGCAGAAATCTATCCTTAACGATCCCATACAGGCCACTATCATAGAGAAATTTATTAAGGAATACTTTAGTCTAAATACCATGATGGACATCTCACTGTCCACAGTCTGGGCTGCTCATAAAGCGGTGATCAGGGGGAAATTAATGCAATTAACAGCAACACTGAAAGCGGAACACAAAAGCGATACGATCAAATTGACTGCGAACTTTCAATCTCTCCCTAAAGCACACAAGCTTAATCCCACTGCGGATTCTTTCACTCAACTGGATAAGGCTCGGGCCCTTCTCAATCTGAACCTAACGACAGCGGCGGAAAAGCACCTCAGGTGGACAGGGGCGCGTTTCTACTCCCAGAAGGATAGGATAGGATCGAAATTGGTGGTAAAACTTACTCCTAAACCTCGCCAATTGGCATTCCCCAAAATTAAATTGAACTCAGGCAACCTGACCCAGAATCCTACCAAGATTATGGAAGCATTCCAACACTTCTATTCGGAACTTTACAGATCACAATGCCACCATTCAGGACAATCACAGGGAGGCTTCCTTGACTCCCTGTCTTTGCCTTCATTATCCTCAGAACATAGGGACCTACTTGAAAGCCCCTTTTCGGTCACGGAGGTTCTGGATACTATTAATTCCTTGAAGCTCGGCTCCTCTCCTGGACCTGACGGGTTTTCCACCGGGTACTATAAAAAATTTGGGGAAACTTTGGCCCCACATCTCACAAAGTTTTTTAATTTTCTTAGGGAAGGATCTCCTTTGGGGATTGACCTAAATGCAGCATACATTTTCGGTGATTCCCAAACCAGGGAAGGACCCGAGCGAAGTAGGAAATTACAGGCCTATCTCCTTTATTTAACAATGACATCAGGATTATGACCAAGATTCTAGCCAATAGATTAGCAAGTTTTATACCCTCATACATTCATAGAGACCAGGTAGGGTTCATACCTGGGAGGCAAGGCCCAGACCAGATTAGAAGGACAATAGATGTTTTCTCCCTCCTTAAATCTAGCTGGGATGGAGGCTCTCCCCAATCGGGTTTTATTCTTTCTATCAACCTACACAAAGCGTTTGATTCAATCGAATGGAACTACCCTTCCAAGACCCTTAGAAGATGGAACTTTGGCCCCCATTTCCTAAATTTAATCAACTCTATGTACTCTAATCCAACTGCCCAAGTGTGGTTGATGGGAAGATATTCGACCGCCTTTCCAATTGGGAGGGGCACAAGGCAGGGCTGTCCCCTCTCGCCCCTTCTCTTTGCGATCGCCATAGAAACATTGGCCATAGCAATTAGAACAAACCCTGATATCAAGGGTGTGGCATGCGGGGACCAGGAGCACAAATGCGCACTTTATGCGGATGATCTCTTGCTATATATTACTTCACCCCTAATAACTACTTCGAATATCTATGGGGTTCTGAACTCATTTAGCAAAATCTCTGTCTTGAAGGTCAACATGTCTAAATCCATAGCTTTAAATATCACTGTTACTCCCGACATAGTGACACAACTAACTAATAATTTTGAATTCTCCTGGGCACCCATGCCTATCCCTTATCTGGGGATTAATTTAACCCCAGAAGTAAATAACCTCTTTAAAGCTAATTACCCCCCCATGTTCAACAGATGTAGGGGGGAACTCAACAGGTCGAGATGTGGTCTGTCCTGGCTGGGAAAAATACACGCTGTTAAGATGACTCTCCTTCCCCGTCTCTTATATCTGTTCCGTTCTCTGCCAATCCCACTTCCGAGGAGCATTATTCGCAAATTTCAATGGGAGATTACTTGCTTTGTCTGGGGCAATAAGGGTTATAGATGCCCGTCCAAAATACTGTATCGCCTTAAGTCACAGGGAGGCTTTGGCCTTCCGGACCTATGGAGCTACTTTCAGGCGGCGCAATTATCGCAAATCTCTATCGTTTTCTCTAAGGGCCCGAAGCCCGAATGGCTCTCAATGGAAAGGTGGGCTACACCCCACAACACCATTGATTTCCTCCTGTGGTGTGACTCTAAACATAGACCTGCGATAATGGCCCCCACACTTTCTAACTCAATAGCAACATGCACTAAACTACTTAAACACCCCTCCCTTATTTCGCAGCTCAAATCTTTATCCCACATATTTCACAACACTAAATTTCCACCGGGAGTAAATATCCAAGCATTTCGATGGTGGAATGACAAAGGCCTTTACCGGATCAGACATTTCCTTTCCCCAGCTGGCCCTCTTACCCTGTCTTATTGTAAGCGTAAACTAGAAATGCCTGACACGGAACAGTTCAGATTTACACAAATCTCCCACTTCTTACACTCTATTTGGATCAACAAACCGGAACCTCCCTCAATAACCCCGTATGAACATTGGTGCTCGAACCTTTCGGAACAAAAGGGGGGAATCTCCTTGATTTATAATGCACTACAGTCAAATCTGGATAAGCCGTCCTACACAGAGACCTGGGAGGAGGACACGGGCGAAGTGTGGCCGATGACAGCTTGGTTCAAATCCTGGACACGCTCCTATAGAGGTATTTGTAACATCTCCCTTACAGAGGCCAGTCTAAAGGTCCTGACCAGGTGGTATTATGTTCCATCCAGATTGGCATTGATATACCCTGAGACCTCACCTCTCTGTTGTAGGGGTTGCGGCCTAGAGGGTACAATGCTACATATATGGTGGACTTGTCCCCGCATCAGAACCTTCTGGAAAATAACCTTCCGTACAATTGGTAAACTGATAAAGGTCTCGGTTGCCCCCAATCCACATATTGCCTTATTCAACCACGTTATACCCAATACACCTAAGCACCTACTGGTACTATCCTACTTCATTTTATTGGGTGCGAAAATCACCATAGCAAAAGCATGAAAAAGACCCATGGTTTCCTTTCAGGCTTGCAAGAGAAAGGTGTCCTGGATTATGTCCCAGGAGCAAATAGTAGCGAAGCTGAATCACAAAATTGGGAAATTCAATACCGTCTGGGAACCTTGGGCCACGTTCTGTAACATATCTCTTATACATTGAACCTGACGCAAGTTTAGTTTCTGTTATTAACTAATCCTCGCTCTACCTTCTCCTTCCTTTCTCACCCCTTTTCGAGATTGATCAGACCCTGCAACTTCTCAGGTATAACATGAAATATATGCACCCTGAGGGGAGTTCTCAAGAGAATGTTAATCAGAGTATCTGAGGGACCCCTTCTCCCTCTCACTAGAGGTTAAATAGGCACCGCAGTGACGAACTGGAATTGGAGGGCTCCGCTTTGATAGCCCTTTCAACCAGTGCATTACGTTCCTGGGGGGTCGGCTGACTCGGGGCAGAACCTAAACACACCTACAGGAAGATCCCACTGGGGGGGGTGTGTGAGGGTTCCCGGGGTCATCCGACGTCTATCCCCCGGGAGCGCATTCCTACTTCTGCCTATCGGCCCGTACAGGGGGGTTCCCCCGGATAATTCTATTCAGCACATACAGATCTAATGACCTGAACTTACCTTACTGTCTCTTGAGATTTCTGAGGGAATTCACTAAAGTAACTTTACCTGTTAGTATATCCTCATACGGTAATCCTGTGATCCAGGAGACCCGGTTTAGGTCCCTAACATACAGGACTGTTCAAACTTTGTTCAGGAGATTCTTTATGTGCATACATTGATAATCTTTTACCTTTTTTTTTCTCTTTTACTCTGTGCTTCACAGAGAAGTTTAATACACTACAGAGTTTCGGTTAACTATAGGACATAACAGAGCTTTACATAGCAGCTGAGAGTTAATCAGGTAGTTAATTAGGTTGCATCTATTTCACTCAGTTTAGCTTGTAATTATTGTTCATAACTGTATAACACTTTCCGTGTAACGTTACTTCATTCTTCAGTAATGTATGCAATTTCATGTATGTTAAAAAACACCAATAAAATGATTTGAAAGTAAATATTGTGCCTGGGGGGTGTCTATAGTATGCCTGTAAAGTGGCGTATTTTTCCCGTGTTTAGAACAGTACCACAGCAAAATGACATTTCTAAAGGAAGAATTGTCATTTAAAACTGATCTGTAATGAATTGTCTTGGCAACATAGATAAAACTCTTTAAAAAAAAGAGCATGGGATCCCCCCCCCCCCAGTCCATTACCAAGCCTTTTGGGTCTGGTGTGAATATTAAGGGGAACCCTGAACCCACTATTAAAAAAATACATTGCGTGGGGGTCCCCCTAAAGTCCATACCAGGCACTTCGGGTCTGATATGGAATTTAAGGGGAACCCTGCACCAAATTTTAAAAAGAAATGGCGTAGGGGTCCTCCCCAAAATCCATACCAGATCTGAGTCTGGTATGGATTTTAAGGGAAACCCTGCACCAAAATTTAAAAAAAATGGCGTAGGGGTCCCCCCCAAATCCATACCAGACCCTTATCTGAGCACGCAACCTGGCAGGCCACAGGAAAAGAGGGGGGGACGAGAGAGTGCCCCTCCTGAACCGTACCAGGCCACATGCCCTCAACATGGGGAGGGTTCTTTTGGGTAGCTCCCCAAAGTACCTTGTCTCCATGTTGATGGGGACAAGGGCCTCATCCCCACAACCCTTTCCTGGTGGTTGTGGGGGACTGTGGGCAGGGGGGCTTATCGGAATCTGGAAGCCCCCTTTAACAAGGGGACCCCCAGATCCTGGCCTCCCCCTAAAGGGGGCTTCTAGATTTCGATAAGCCCCCCGCCCGCAGATCCCCACAACCACCGGGCAAGGGTTATGGGGATGAGGCCCTTGTCCCCATCAACATAGGGACAAGGTGCTTTGGGGGGCTACCCCAAAGTACCCTCCCCATGTTGAGGGCCTCCCCATGAGTTTTATGTATATTGCCAAGACCCGATAATTCATTACAGCCGCGATCAGTTTTAAATGACAATTTTTCCTTTAGAAATGTCATTTTGCTGTGGTACAGTTCTAAACACGGGAAAAATGCACCACTTTACAGGCATACTATAGACACCCCCCAGTCACAATATTTAAAGGAATATTTCAGTTTTATTGTTTCACTTTAAGCATTAACCACTTGCCGACCGCCACATGTATATATACGTCGACACAGTGGCATGGACAGGCAAATGGGCGTACAGATACGTCCCTTTAAATTTGCCACCGTTCCATCGTGTGCACGCCGCTGCAAGCTCTGTGAGTGTGATCGCGGGTCCCGTGGACTCGATGTACGCAGGGATACCCGCGATCGTCTGACGGAGAGGAAGAACGGGGAAATGCTGATGTAAACAAGCATTTCCTCATTCTGCCTAGTGACAGGACACTGATCACAGCTCCCTGTAATCGGGAGTGGTGATCAGTGTCGTGTCACACATAGCCCCTGCCCCCCACAGTTAGAATCACTCCCTAGGACACACTTAACCCTTACAGCGCCACCTAGTGTCAACCCTTTCACTGCCAGTCACATTTGTACAGTAATCAGTGCATTTTTAATCGCACTGATCGCTGTATAAATGTTAATGGTCCCAATATAGCGCCAAAACTGTCCGATGTGTCCGCCATAATGTTGCAGTCATGATAAACACCGCTGATCGCCGCCATTACTAGTAAAAAAAAAAAATTAATAAAAATGCCATAAAACTATCCCCTATTTTGTAGACGGGATAACTTTTGCGCAAACCAATCAATAAATGCTTATTGCAATTTTTTTACCAAAAATATGTAGAAGAATACGTATCGGCCTAAACTGAGGAAAAAAAAAAAATTTTATATATTTTTTGGGGATAATTGTTATAGCAAAAAGTAAAACATAATGCGTTTTTTTCAAAATTTTTTTGTTTATAGCGCAAAAAATAAAAACCGCAGAGGTGATGAAATACCACCAAAAGAAAGCTTTATTTGTGGAGAACAAAAGGACATCAATTTTGTTTGGGAGCAACGTCGCAAAAAGTGCTCTGGTCTTTGGCCAGGCAAATGGTCCGGGGCTTAAGTGGTTAAAAAAAATCACTGCTCCCAAAAAAACTGCCGTTTTTAAGAAAAAAATTTGCATTGGTACATGTCCCCTGGGGCAGGACCCAGGTCCCCAAACACTTTTTATGACAATAACTTGCATTTAAGCCTTTTAAAATGAGTACTTTTCATTATTCAATGTTCGTGTCCCATAGACTTTAACGGTGTTCATGTGTTCTGCCAAATTTTTTGCCTGTTTGCATGTTCTGCTGCAAACTGAACAGGAGGGTGTTCGGCTCATCCCTAGAAATTATATGTGTAATTTATGCTCCTGGAACACCTGACGGTGCTACTTGGATGTTGGGCCTCTGTATGTGGCCAGGCTGTGTAAAAGTATCAACCATGTGGTATCCCCATACTCAGGAGCAGTGGCGGTGCGTTTATAAGGGTGCAGGAGCGCCACCCCCCTCTTTTGTCACTCTCTAATCATCATAGATAGATTCATGCATTGCATATTCATATTCAGGTGTCTGGCCCCTTTTTGGTCACCGGGCACCTGAATTACAGCGGTGGGGGTGTTTTTTAGAAGCACCTGATTAGAACCATGGGCTCTAATAGGCATCCAAAAAAGTGAGAAGCGAGTGTAACGCTGTGCGTTCCTTGTCACTCAGCTCAATGTTAGCAAAGCCGAAGGAATTTGCTTTGCTAACATTGACCCGCCTCTCAGCCAATCAGGTTGCCTGGTCTGTTACTGGTCGCCTGATTGGCTGAAACATCAGGCACTGTGATTGGATGCCTATCAGGTGTCCAATCATAGGAGAGAACGGGAGGAGAGAAGGACAGGAGAAGACACATGGAGGGGAGAAGACGCATGGATGGGAGAAGATGCATGGAAGACCGTTTGCTGTCACCCGCTGCTCCACCGAGACAGGGTAAGTGCTGGGCAGATGGTGAGCGGGCGGGGGCAGGGGGATCACTCCGTGGATCCCCGCTGAGCAGGCAGATGACAGGTCCGTCGCTGCACACTGTGCAGCGACGGACCTGTCAGAGTGCCGCTCTCCCCTATGGGGGATCGGATGACGACGGACTGTAGAGTCCGTCGTCACCCGATCCGATCCGAAAACGGATGGAAAAGTAAGCTTTTCCTCTGTTACACTTTTTCGGATCGGAGCGGGTCGGATGTCAGCGGACATGTCACCGCTGACATCCGATGCTCCATAGACCTCCATGGAGTGTCCGTTCAGGTCCGCCTAAAAAACTGACAGGCGGACCTGAACGGATCGGCTGTGTGAAAGAGGCCTAAAAAAAAAAGGATCATGTCCCTTTAAAGCAGTGGTTCTCAACTCTTGTCCTCAAGAGCCCCTAACAGGCCAGGTTTGCAAGATAACTGAAATACATCATTTGCTGCTCAGTGATTGCAGTATTCTAATCTGCATCTCCCCAAGGTAATACATAAAAGTGCTTGTGCTGTGTTATTTGCCCCCCCCCCCCCCCGCATCACCTGAAATACCAAACATATCTTAGAAGTTTCATGGATTTTGGTTTCCCACAAGGCAAACTAGGGACATTAAGCTTGTTTTTTGGGGAGCTTAATGTGGCTTTATGTACAAAAAAGAGCTTAGATGTTAACCAATTTCCCCAAACTTCACACAATATAAGACACTGTCTATGCCAATATATTCTGAAAATATCAGATCATTTGGTAAATCACAGCAAAAGTTATTCACATAAAGCTATATTTTACAATGCTAAAACATTTAATGTGAACAGCTTAATGTAAAAAGAGCTTAATGTACCATAATGTGCCTAAACCTCAATCAATTACCTTGAAACATTAAACAGCCTAAGTTCTCATCCTTCCAAACCTATCCCAGACATTTCATGGATTTTGGTCCTCCACAAAGAAAATGAGGGACATTAACCCCTGTACGTGATTTTGTGCACTGGGTCTGGGGCATGATGCACACCCCTGGTGACCTGCTCCCGCTGTGTTTGAACACAATGGGAGCCTATCAACAGATCTGATGGACCTGATGTCCGCCAGGACCCGGCGATCGTTCTGAGGAGAGGCAGAATGGCAGTCTTCCTATATAAGCAAAACCGCCGTTCTGTGAGAGGGGAAGATGGAGATCTTGTTTCTGCTAAACAGAAACATCGATCTCTGTTTTCCCCCAGTGAAAGCACCTCCCCCACAGTTGGATAGCACTCATAGGGACACATTTTACCGTTGATTGCCCCTGATGTTAACCCCTTCCCTGGCAGTGTCATTAGTACATTGTCAGTGCATTTTTTTAATACTGATCACAATGTCCCTGGTCCCCAAAAAGTGTCACCTTGTGTCCAATTTGTCCGCCCCAATTTCGCAGTCATGCTAAAAATCGCTGATCGCCGTCATTACTAGTAAAAAAGAAAAGAAATTCCATTAATATATCCAATAGTTTGTAGACGCACAACCCAACCAATATACCCTTATTGGGATTTTTTTACCAAAAATATGTAGCAAAATACATATTGGCCTAAATTGAGGAATACATTTGATTTTTTACATTTTTTTATTGGATATGTTTTATAGAATAAAGTAAAAAATATTGTTATTTCTTTTCAAAATTGTCCGCCTAATTTTGTTTATAGTGCAAAAAATAAAAACCGCAGAGGTGATCAAATACCACCAAAAGAAAGCTCTATTTGTGGGAAAAAAAGGACATCCATTTTATTTGGGTACAACATTGCATGACCATGCAATTGTCAGTTAAAATAATGCGGTGCCGTATCGTAAAAAAATGGCCTGGTTATGAAGGGGGGTAAACCTTCCGAGGCTGAAGAAGTTAGGCTTGTTTTTTGGGGAGCTTAATAGGGTTTAACATACAATAAAGTGCCTAAACCTTAATCAATTGACTTGAAACTTTGCACAATCCAAGTTTTTATCTTTCCAAGCCTATCCTGGAAGTTTCATCGATTTTGGTTTCTCACAAGGCAAAGGAGTAACATTTAGCTTCATTTTTTTGGGAGCTTAATGTGGCTTAACGTTCTGTGCAAAGTTCTGTGCAAAGTTACAAGGCAATTGGCTGAGATTTAGGCACTTTATTACACATTAAGCTCCTTTTATATTAACCACTTGCCGACCGCCGCACGACTATATACGTCGGCAGAATGGCACGGGCAGGCAAAAGGACTTACAGGTACGTCCTTGCCTGCCCGCGGGTGGGGGGTCCGATCGGACCCCCCCCCGGTGCCTGCGGCGGTCGGCAAATCTCCCCCGGCGATCGGTGGTGAGGGGGAGGCCATCCATTCGTGGCCCCCCCCTCGCGATCGCTCTCAGCCAATGGGATCATTTCCCTGCCTCTGTATTGTACACAGAGGCAGAGGAAATGATGTCATCTCTCCTCGGCTCGGTATTTTCCGTTCCGGGCCGAGGAGAGAAGACTGAAATGTAAGTGCACCAACACACTACACACAGTAGAACATGCCAGGCACACTAAACACCCCGATCCTCCCCCGATCGCCCCCCGATCCCCCCCCAATCACCCCCCCCCCCTGTCACAAACTGACACCAAGCAGGTTTTTTTTTTTTTTTTTTTTTTTTCTGATTACTGTATTGGTGTCAGTTTGTGACAGTTACAGTGTCAGGGCAGTGAGTGTTAGGCCCCCTGTAGGTCTAGGGTACCCCCCTAACCCCCCCAATAAAGTTTTAACCCCTTGATCACCCCCTGTCACCAGTGTCGCTAAGCGATCATTTTTCTGATCGCTGTATTAGTGTCGCTGGTGACGCTAGTTAGGGACGTAAATATTTAGGTTTGCCGTCAGCGTTTTATAGCGACAGGGACCCCCATATACTATCTAATAAATGTTTTAACCCCTTGATTGCCCCCTAGTTAACCCTTTCACCACTGATCACTGTATAACCGTTACGGGGGACGCTGGTTAGTTTGTTTATTTTTTATAGTGTCAGGGCACCCGCCGTTTATTACCGAATAAAGATTTAGCCCCCTGATAACCCGACGGTGATATGCCCCAGGCAGCGTCAGATTAGCGCCAGTACCGCTAACACCCACGCACGCAGCATACGTCTCCCTTAGTGGTATAGTATCTGAACGGATCAATATCTGATCCGATCAGATCTATACTAGCGTCCCCAGCAGTTTAGGGTTCCCAAAAACACAGTGTTAGCGGGATCAGCCCAGATACCTGCTAGCACCTGCATTTTGCCCCTCCGCCCAGCTCGGCCCAGCCCACCCAAGTGCAGTATCGATCGATCACTGTCACTTACAAAACACTAAATGCATAACTGCAGCGTTCGCAGAGTCAGGCCTGATCCCTGCGATCGCTAACAGTTTTTTTGGTAGCGTTTTGGTGAAATGGCAAGCACCAGCCCCAGGCAGCGTCAGGTTAGTGCCAGTAGCGCTAACACCCACGCACCGTACACCTCCCGTAGTGGTATAGTATCTGAACGCATCAATATCTGATCCGATCAGATCTATACTAGCGTCCCCAGCAGTTTAGGGTTCCCAAAAACGCAGTGTTAGCGGGATCAACCCAGATACCTGCTAGCACCTGCGTTTTGCCCCTTCGCCCGGCCCAGCCCAGCCCACCCAAGTGCAGTATCGATCGATCACTGTCACTTACAAAACACTAAACACATAACTGCAGCGTTCGCAGAGTCAGGCCTGATCCCTGCAATCGCTAACAGTTTTTTTTGTAGCGTTTTGGTGAACTGGCAAGCACCAGCCCCAGGCAGCGTCAGGTTAGTGCCAGTACCGCTAACACCCACGCACGCACCGTACACCTCCCTTAGTGGTATAGTATCTGAACTAATCAATATCTGATCCAATCAGATCTATACTGGCGTCCCCAGCAGTTTAGGGTTCCCAAAAACGCAGTGTTAGCGGGATCAGCCCAGATACCTGCTAGCACCTGCGTTTTGCCCCTCCGCCCGGCCCAGCCCAGCCCACCCAAGTGCAGTATCGATTGATCACTGTCACTTACAAAACACTAAATGCATAACTGCAGCGTTCGCAGAGTCAGGCCTGATCCCTGCGATCGTTAACAGTTTTTTTGGTAGTGTTTTGGTGAACTGGCAAGCGCCAGCGGCCTAGTACACCCCGGTCGTAGTCAAACCAGCACTGCAGTAACACTTGGTGACGTGGCGAGTCCCATAAGTGCAGTTCAAGCTGGTGAGGTGGCAAGCACAAATAGTGTCCAGCTGCCACCAAGAAGACAAACACAGGCTCGTCGTGCCCATAGTGCCCTTCCTGCTGCATTCGCCAATCCTAATTGGGAACCCACCACTTCTGCAGCGCCCGTACTTCCCCCATTCACATCCCCAACCAAATGCAGTCGGCTGCATGAGAGGCATTTTTATGTCCTCCCGAGTACCCCTACCCAACGAACCCCCAAAAAAGATGTTGTGTCTGCAGCAAGCGCGGATATAGGCGTGACACCCGCTATTATTGTCCCTCCTGTCCTGACAATCCTGGTCTTTGCATTGGTGAATGTTTTGAACGCTACCATTCACTAGTTGAGTATTAGCGTAGGGTACAGCATTGCACAGACTAGGCACACTTTCACAGGGTCTCCCAAGATGCCATCGCATTTTGAGAGACCCGAACCTGGAACCGGTTACAGTTATAAAAGTTACAGTTACAAAAAAAGTGTAAAAAAAAAAAAAAAACACAAACAAAAATATAAAATAAAAAATAATAGTTGTCGTTTTATTGTTCTCTCTCTATTCTCTCTCTCTCTATTCTCTCTATTGTTCTGCTCTTTTTTACTGTATTCTATTCTGCAATGTTTTATTGTTATTATGTTTTATCATGTTTGCTTTTCAGGTCTGCAATTTTTTATACTTTACCGTTTACTGTGCTTTATTGTTAACCATATTTTTGTCTTCAGGTACAGCATTCACGACTTTGAGTGGTTATACCAGAATGATGCTTGCAGGTTTAGGTATCATCTTGGTATCATTCTTTTCAGCCAGCGGTCGGCTTTCATGTAAAAGCAATCCTAGCGGCTAATTAGCCTCTAGACTGCTTTTACAAGCAGTGGGAGAGAATGCCTCCCCCACCGTCTTCCGTGTTTTTCTCTGGCTCTCCTGTCTCAACAGGTAACCTGAGAATGCAGCCGGTGATTCAGCCAGCTGACCATAGAGCTGATCAGAGACCAGAGTGGCTCCAAACATCTCTATGGCCTAAGAAACCGGAAGCTACGAGCATTTTATGACTTAGATTTCGCCGGATGTAAATAGCGCCATTGGGAAATTAGGAAAGCATTTTATCATACCGAACTTGGTGTGGTCAGATGCTTTGAGGGCAGAGGAGAAATCTAGGGTCTAATAGACCCCAATTTTTTCAAAAAAGAGTACCTGTCACTACCTATTGCTATCATAGGGGATATTTACATTCCCTGAGATAACAATAAAAATGATTTAAAAAAAAAAAAAAATGAAAGGAACAGTTTTAAAATAAGATAAAAAAGCAAAAAAATAATAAAGAAAAAAAAAAGCACCCCTGTCCCCCCTGCTCTCGCGCTAAGGCGAACGCAAGCGTCGGTCTGGCATCAAATGTAAACAGCAATTGCACCATGCATGTGAGGTATCACCGTGACGGTCAGATCGAGGGCACTAATTTTAGCAGTAGACCTCCTCTGTAAATCTAAAGTGGTAACCTGTAAAGGCTTTTAAAGGCTTTTAAAAATGTATTTATTTTGTTGTCACTGCACGTTTGTGCGCAATTGTAAAGCATGTCATGTTTGGTATCCATGTACTCGGCCTAAGATCATCTTTTTTATTTCATCAAACATTTGGGCAATATAGTGTGTTTTAGTGCATTAAAATGTAAAAAAGTGTGTTTTTTCCCCAAAAAATGCGTTTGAAAAATCGCTGCGCAAATACTGTGTGAAAAAAAAAATTAAACACCCACCATTTTAATTTGTAGGGCATTTGCTTTAAAAAAATATATAATGTGTGGGGGTTCAAAGTAATTTTCTTGCAAAAAAAAATAATTTTTTCATGTAATCAAAAAGTGTCAGAAAGGGCTTTGTCTTCAAGTGGTTAGAAGAGTGGGTGATGTGTGACATAAGCTTCTAAATGTTGTGCATAAAATGCCAGGACAGTTCAAACCCCCTCAAATGACCCAATTTTGGAAAGTAGACACCCCAAGCTATTTGCTGAGAGGCATGTCGAGTCCATGGAATATTTTATATTGTGACACAAGTTGGAGGAAAGAGACAAATTATTTTTTTTTTTTTTTTTTTTTGCACAAAGTTGTCACTAAATTATATATTGCTCAAACATGCCATGGGAATATGTGAAATTACACCCCAAAATACATTCTGTTGCTTCTCCTGAGTACGGGGATACCACATGTGTGAGACTTTTTGGGAGCCTAGCCACGTATGGGACCCCGAAAACCAAGCACCGCCTTCAGGCTTTCTAAGGGCGTAAATTTTTGATTTCACTCTTCACTGCCTATCACAGTCTCGGAGGCCATGGAATGCCCAGGTGGCACAACCCCCCCCCAAATGACCCCATTTTGGAAAGTAGACACCCCAAGCTATTTGCTGAGAGGTATAGTGAGTATTTTGCAGACCTCACTTTTTGTCACAAAGTTTTGAAAATTAAAAAAAGAAAAAAAAATTTTTTTTTTTGTCTTTCTTCATTTTCAAAAACAAATGAGAGCTGCAAAATACTCACCATGCCTCTCAGCAAATAGCTTGGGGTGTCTACTTTCCAAAATGGGGTCATTTGGGGGGGGTTTGTGCCACCTGGGCATTCCATGACCTCCGAAACTGTGATAGGCAGTGAAGAGTGAAATCAAAAATGTACACCCTTAGAAATCCTGAAGGCGGTGATTGGTTTTCGGGGTCCCGTACGCGGCTAGGCTCCTAAAAAGTCCCACACATGTGGTATCCCCGTACTCAAGAGAAGCAGCAGAATGTATTTTGGGGTGCAATTCCACATATGCCCATGACCTGTGTGAGCAATATATCATTTAGTGACAACTTTGTGCAAAAAATAAATAAATAAATAAATAAATTGTCACTTTCCCGCAACTTGTGTCAAAATATAAAATATTCCATGGACTCAACATGCCTCTTAGCAAATAGCTTGGGGTGTCTACTTTCCAAAATGGGGTCATTTGGGGGGGGTTTGTGCCATCTGGGCATTTTATGGCCTTCAAAACTGTGATAGGTAGTGAGGAGTAAAATCAAAAATGTACGCCCTTAGAAATCCTGAAGGCAGTGATTGGTTTTCGGGGCCCCGTATGCGGCTAGGCTCCCAAAAAGTCCCACACATGTGGTATCCCCATACTCAGGAGAAGCAGCTAAATGTATTTTGGGGTGCAATTCCACATATGCCCATGGCCTGTGTGAGCAATATATCATTTAGTGACAACTTTTTGTAATTTTTTTTTTTTTTTTGTCATTATTCAATCACTTGGGACAAAAAAAATGAATATTCAATGGGCTCAACATGCCTCTCAGCAATTTCCTTGGGGTGTCTACTTTCCAAAATGGGGGGTTTTGTACTGCCCTGTCATTTTAGCACCTCAAGAAATGACATAGGCAGTCATAAATTAAAGACTGTGTAAATTCCAGAAAATGTACCCTAGTTTGTAGGCGCTATAACTTTTGCGCAAACCAATAAATATACACTTATTGACATTTTTTTTTACCAAAGACATGTGGCCAAATACATTTTGGCCTAAATGTATGACTAAAATTGAGTTTGTTGGATTTTTTTTAGAACAAAAAGTAGAAAATATAATTTTTTTTCAAAATTTTCGGTCTTTTTCCGTGTATAGCGCAAAAAATAAAAACGGCAGAGGTGATCAAATACCATCAAAAGAAAGCTCTATTTGTGGGAAGAAAAGGACGCAAATTTCGTTTGGTTACAGCATTGCATGACCGCGCAATTAGCAGTTAAAGCAACACAGTGCCAAATTGTAAAAAGTGCTCTGGTCAGGAAGGGGGTAAATCCTTCCGGGGCTGAAGTGGTTAAGCTGTTCCAATATAATATTTCAGGACTGTTATAAAATAGTTAAATGTGAATAACCTTTGGTCTGTTTTACCAAACAAATTGAGATTATAATATGCTGGCATAGATAGTCTTCTATTGTGTGAATTTTGGGGACACTGGATAGCATTCAAGTTTTTTCTGTATATTAAGCCACATTAAGCTCCCCCCAAAAAAACAAGTACAGCACCACCCTGACCCCCAGAGGTAGTGTGGACCGCCAAAGACAGGGAAGGCTGACATTTTGTTCTCAGGCAGATCCTAGGCCAGTGAAAGGATGTGTGATCAAAGAAAACTTGGGCACCAGTCACTTTAAGTACATTTTTAAAAGCTTTATTGAACAACTAGAAAAATAGTGAGAAAAAAATGCGCTATTGTGTAACCTATACAATGTGAGCAGCAACTCTCCTGCGAGACATAGGCACAGTTCAGAAATAGTATAACTTATAGAGTGCTAATAAACAAAAAAACAATCAAAAGGAAGACTCATGTAATTGGGCATGAAATTGCCATCATCCCTTGTAACTTGAACAATAAAAAAACCTCTATTGTGGGATTTTTAAGGCAATGAAAAAAGTTTTTTAGAAAAATTCATTTGTTATACAAAAAATAGAAAAAGCTCCATAGAAAATCCAAACATGTGACACATGACTTGTTAAAACATTGTATATTGAAAATAGTATAAGGTGATACTTTAATCCAACGTGTTTCAATAGGTAATGGTTATTAAAATATTCATCAGGGATATTGTACCACTATCTATAGGAATCAAAAATACAACATTTAGAAATTAAGCAAGGAAAATCATATCTGATACACTTAGGCATCCAAAAATGATAACTCACTTTTCAATACAAAATTGGTCAATTAGCAGATGCATTCCCCATAGTGTCAGCAAGGAAGGTCCAAAAGCCTGCATAGTTTTACCCCCATTTCCTACAGGAAGGCTGGATATACAAAGAATCCAAAAATATGGTTTTTTAAAAGACTTATGGTGCGGGTGTTCTAAGAGGCAAAAGACAATAATCAGAGCAGAGCTTTGTAATCCTCATTAACCAAACCTTTGTTGGCAAAGAGTAGGGATGAGCATGTTCGACTCGAACATCCTGTGTTCGGTCGTTCGCCGAATTACGAACGTTATGGGCCGTGTGCGCCAAATTCGAGTGGCGCGTCACAGCCCATAATCCACTGCAGCATTGCAGTGAATTGCTGGCTGATAATTGGCCAAGCATGCACTATGACAAGCATGCTTGGCCAATCACAGCGCTGTGTGCACAGAGAGCATTAATTGGCCAAAGCCAAGGAGGCTTTGGCCAATTATGGCTCAGGGGGTTTAGTACACGCCCCACACTATATAAGGCTGCCTCTGTGGCGGCCTTGTGTAGTGTGTTGCGGTGGAGACTGGAGAGAGATAGATAGACAGAGAGACAGTGCCATTTGATTTAAGTTAGATTACAGTGCATTGTGTATATATATGCATCCCAGGTGTTATATATATGCATTCAGTTTAACTAGATCCATTCCTGTTATTCTCTTCCAAATATACTGACAGGCAGGCAGGTGATTTTACAGTATTTCCAGTTAGTGTACTGTGTACCCTGCACAGTTGCACCTACAGTATAGCTACCTGAAGCCAGGTGCTTATGTAGGCTCTTGACGTATTTCCAGTTAGTGTACTGTGTACCCTGCACAGTTGCACCTACAGTATGGCTACCTAAAGCCAGGTGCTTGTGTAGGCTCTTGAAATATTTCCAGTTAGTGTACTGTGTACCCTGCACAGTTGCACCCACAGTATAGCTACCTGAAGCCAGGTGCTTGTGTAGGCTCTTGAAGTATTTCCAGTTAGTGTACTGTGTACCCTGCACAGTTGCACCTACAGTATAGCTACCTGAAGCCAGGTACTTGTGTAGGCTCTTGAAATATTTCCAGTTAGTGTACTGTGTACCCTGCACAGTTGCACCCACAGTATAGCTACCTGAAGCCAGGTGCTTGTGTAGGCTCTTGACGTATTTCCAGTTAGTGTACTGTGTACCCTGCACAGTTGCACCTACAGTATAGCTACCTGAAGCCAGGTGCTTGTGTAGGCTCTTGACGTATTTCCAGTTAGTGTACTGTGTACCCTGCACAGTTGCACCTACAGTATGGCTACCTGAAGCCAGGTGCTTGTGTAGGCTCTTGAAATATTTCCAGTTAGTGTACTGTGTACCCTGCACAGTTGCACCCACAGTATAGCTACCTGAAGCCAGGTGCTTGTGTAGGCTCTTGAAGTATTTCAAGTTAGTGTACTGTGTACCCTGCACAGTTGCACCTACAGTATAGCTACCTGAAGCCAGGTGCTTGTGTAGGCTCTTGACGTATTTCCAGTTAGTGTACTGTGTATCCTGCACAGTTGCACCTACACTATAGCTACCTGAAGCCAGGTGCTTGTGTAGGCTCTTGATGTATTTCCAGTTAGTGTACTGTGCACCCTGCACAGTTGCACCTACAGTATAGCTACATGAAGCCAGGTGCTTGTGTAGGCTCTTGACGTATTTCCAGTTAGTGTACTGTGTACCCTGCACAGTTGAACCTACAGTATAGCTTCCTGAAGCCAAGTGCTTGTGTAGGCTCTTGATGTATTACCAGTTAGTGTACTGTGTACCCTGTACAATTGCACCTACAGTATAGCTACCTGAAGCCAGGTGCTTGTGTAGGCTCTTGAAATATTTCCAGTTAGTGTACTGTGTACCATGCACAGTTGCACCTACAGTATATCTACCTACAGCCAGGTGCTTGTGTAGGCTCTTTGAAGTATTTCCAGTTACTGTACTGTGTACCTTGCACAGTTGCACCTACAGTATAGCTACCTGAAGCCAGGTGCTTGTGTAGGCTCTTGACGTATTTCCAGTTACTGTACTGTGTACTCTGCACACTTGCACCTACAGTATAGCTACCTGAAGCCAGGTGCTTGTGTAGGCTCTTGAAGTATTTCCAGTTAGTGTACTGTGTACCCTGCATAGTTGCACCTACAGTATAGCTACCTGAAGCCAGGGGCTTGTGTAGGCTCTTCACGTATTTCCAGTTAGTGTACTGTGTACCCTGCACAGTTGCACCTACAGTATAGCTTCCTGAAGCCAGGTGCTTGTGTAGGCTCTTGATGTATTACCAGTTAGTGTACTGTGTACCCTGTACAATTGCACCTACAGTATAGCTACCTGAAGCCAGGTGCTTGTGTAGGCTCTTGACGTATTTCCAGTTAGTGTACTGTGTACCATGCACAGTTTCACCTACAGTATAGCTACCTACAGCCAGGTGCTTGTGTAGGCTCTTGAAGTATTTCCAGTTAGTGTACTGTGTACCCTTCACAGTTGCACCTACAGTATAGCTACCTGAAGCCAGGGGCTTTTGTAGGCTCTTGATGTATATCCAGTTAGTGTACTGTATACCCTCCACAGTTGTACCTACAGTATAGCTACCTGAAGCCAGGTGCTTATGTAGGCTCTTGACATATTTCCAGTTAGTGTACTGTGTATCCTGCACAGTTGCACCTACAGTATAGCTACCTGAAGACAAGTGCAGGTGTTCTCATACTAATAATAATACAGGTAGGCAGTTGATTCTGCTAGCTGCAGCATAATCGGTCTATACATACATCCCAGTTTTGTGCAGCTACATCTCACTGCAGGCCAATAGTATGTCTGAAAGGCCAACAAGGAGAGGCAGACAGTCACAAGCCAATAAAAGAGGGCAAGCAGGCTCTGTGTCTAGAGGCAACAGTGCTGGTCGTGGACACGGTTCATTCTCATCAGCACGTGGCCGTGGGTCACGCTTGGCCTTTTTTTCGGTAGCTGGCTGTGTTCAGCCGCAACATGCGGAAGACTTGGTCGAGTGGATGACCAAGCCGTCCTCATCCTCCTCATCCTCTCTCACCCAGGCTCAGGGGTTCTGGCAAGGCAGCTGCCAACGCGGCCTCTTCCCTCGGCTCAATGGCATCAGTCACCCCTTCCCTAGCCCCACCATGTCTTCCTGAGGAGTCCCCCGAACTGTTTGACCACAGTGGTGGGTACATGCTCCAGGAGGATGCCCAGTGTTTTGAAGGCTCCCATGATGGTACTCAGCTAGAGGAAGGCAGTAACGCGAGCCCAGACAGAGGGGGTTACCAAGAAGGACAGCAATCTGGCAGTCATGTTCCCCCTGCTGCAGCATACTGCCAGGTTTGCTCCAGCAATGAGGAGGGAGGGGATGATAAGGTCACTGACTGCACATGGGTGCCTGATAGGAGAGAGAGGAGGAGGAGGAGGAGGAGGCACATCACCAACGAGGCAGGATGCCCTCCAGGGGCCAGCTTAAGGGCAGCACACTGACTGCCTCACACTGTAGAGCTCCACATGTGCAGGGCGCAGCTGTCTCTGCGCGTTATTCCAAAAATTCTTTGGTGTGGGCCTTTTTTGAGACAAGTGCATCAGATCGCACCGCTGCTATTCGCAACATATGTCTCAAGCGTATCTCGCGTGGCCAAAACATCTCCAGCTTGGGCACCACATGCTTGACCAGATATATGTTGACCTGCCATGCAGTTCGTGGGCAAGCATACCTAAAAGACCCACACCAAAGAACAAAGAGGACCTCTCCTTGCTCCTTATCAGCTGGGTTCTCCACACCCACTATACCTTCAGTCCTCTCTGAGACCTGCACTGAGAGGAATGAAGGTGTAGAATTAGGTGTGTCACAGCCAAGTTCTTGGGGCAATCTGCTATCGGTACACCGACGTCAGATTGTACCAGGCAAATTTCCCTGCCCCAGCTGCTGCACCACAGAAAGAAGTTTGCTCCCAGCCATCCAGCGGTTGAATGCTAGCTTGGCAAAATTGCTAGCACTTCAACTGCTACCTTTTCAGTTGGTAGATTCTGCCCCTTTCTGTGAGTTTGTGGATTGTGTGGTTCCTCAGTGGCAGGTTCCCAAACACCACTTTTTCTCACGGAAGGCGGTTCCGGCTCTCTACCGGCATGTGGAAGGCAATGTCTTGGACAGGGCGGTAAAGTGCATATTACCGCTGACTCATGGTCAAGCAGGCCTGGACAGGGATGTTACCTAAGTTTCACGGCACATTAGGTGACTCTGCTGGCAGCTGGGAAGGATGCAGGACAAGGTGCAGTAGTGTTGGAGAAGGACTTCCTTACCTCTCAAGGCCCCCTTTATCCAGACAGTGTTCCTGCATGCCCGCTGATCACACAGGAAGAGGATGAGGAGGAGGAGGATTGTGTCAGCATGGAGGTGGAGCCTGGCACTCAGCATCAGCAGCAGTATTTAAGGGATCATTTACAGTCCCAAGAAACCCATGGACTTGTACGTGGCTGGGAGGAGGTGGCTGCAGATCATGTCGTCCTTAGTGACCCAGAGGACCCCGGACCGAATGCCTCAGCAAACCTACGCTGCATGGCCTCCCTGATCCTGCAAAGCCTGCGAAAGGATCCTCGTATTCGTGGTATCAAGGAGAGGGATCGTTACTGGCTGGCAACCCTGCTTGATCCACGTTACAAGAGTAAGGTTGCAGACCTTATCTTGGCATCACAGAGGGAGCAGAGGATGAAACATCTTCAGGAGGTCTTGCAGAAAGGTCTGTGCAATGTGTTCCCAGAGACTGGGAGGTTACAAATGCCTGTTCCTGGACAACGTGTTACCGAGGCTTCGGTCAGTCAAAGAAGGAGCGATGGAGAAGGTGGCCGTCTGACCGATGCATTCAGACAGTTTTTTAGTCCGCAGCCCCAAGGTATGATCGGTTCCAGCAACCATCGCCAGCGTCTGTTTTACATGGTGCAGGAATACCTAGGGGCAAGATCTGACTTGGACACCTTTCCCACCGAAAATCCTCTGGGTTACTGGGTCTTGAGGATGGATCACTGGCCAGAGCTTGCACAGTATGCAATTTAGCTACTGGCCTGTCCTGCATCCAGCGTTCTTTCGGAATGCACATTCAGTGCTGCTGGAGGCTTTGTAACCGATCAGAGGGTGCGTCTGTCCACTGACTCGGTCGATCGACTGACCTTCATAAAAATTAATCAGTCTTGGATCACCACCAGATACCAAACACCTGATGCTGATGTAACCGAATAAATTATTTTGAAATGTCAGATCCCTTCAAGAATGCCTATGCTGATGATGAGTGACTATCCTGTTATGCTGAGTGACTATCCTCTTCCTTCTCAATGATCATGCTGATAGCTTGTAAGAATATTTTTGTTTCTGGGCGCCGCCACCAGTGGCTCAGGCCCAATTTTTAAGCCCTTGTTTAACAGGGGCATGTAATTACAATTTTTGATTCAATACTTTGCAGCAGGGCTCGTTCCTGCGCTCCAACTAGAGTATCTGTGAGGGGTTGCAGTGTTGTGGCACCAGCACCAGTGCCTAAGGCCCAATTTTTCAGCCCCAGTTTAATAGGGGCGTGTAATCACAATTTTTGACGCAATATTTTGCAGCTGGGCTTGTTCCTGCGCTCCAACTAGAGTATCTGTGAGGGGTTGCAGTGTTGTGGCACTAGCACCAGCGCCTAAGACCCAATTTTTCAGCCCCTGTTTAACAGGGGCGTGTAATTACAATTTTTGATGCAATTCTTTGCTGCAGGGCTCGTTCCTGCGCTCCAACTAGAGTATCTGTGAGGGGTTCCAGTGTTGTGGCACCAGTACCAGTGCCTAAGGCCCAATTTTTCTGCCCCTGTTCAACAGGGACATGTAATTACAATACTTGATCTAATATTTCACAGCAGGGTCCGTTCCAGTGCCCACCAAGAGTAACTGTGAGGACTTACAGTGTTGTGGCAACACCAAATCCTATATATGTGTGCATCTCCTTCATATTACACTCTCCCCTAGAGTCAAAATGAAACAGAGTTCACAGGTGGATAAAGGGGAGGAAGAGAAAGGGAAAAGAAAAAGACACCAATTGGCATCTGATCAGAGCAAGAATGAAGGCAATGTGTATTTGCAGGAACATATTTCATCATGATAGAATACATGATGACTACATAGAGAAATTATGTCAAGATATCTATGCAACAAAACCTTTTAAGGAGATCAACTAAAACCTGAAAACCTAAAACCTGAACTAAAACCTTCAAGAAATGGTCTAAAACTTTCTACCTCATTGAGGCCTAGGGGTTGTGGCTTTTAGGTATCTGATCCAGCGCATTTCGCGCTGGAGCAAAATTTTATTTCAATTGCCCCCTCTAATGGGTATGTGTAGCCTGTCCAAAACCATGAAATTGATTTTGGGTAGTTTGTAATTATGCTTTCTAGCAATGAAGTTTTGAAAAAAATATTGATTGCCTATAGGTGGATCATGAACAATACGGGCTATCCTATCCCTCAAGGAAGCACCCCTATAAATCACTTGAGGTTTATTAGGCAAGACCGTGCTTAACACTCTATCATTGCTCAATTGATGTGCCAGTGTTTCTGTATTTTTTTTTTTTATATTTCTTTGTTGTACAGAAAAGTTGGTGATAAATTGAAGGGATGATACATTAGTAACACTTGTGTCCCTAGATCTTTCCCCTTAATAGGGACATCCTATCCATCTCCAGTCCAGATCCCATTGTATTATGAAGAGATTCAGGGACATATCCCTTCTCCACAAACCTTTTGAATAACACAGTTACCTGAGTATTAAACTCCCCAACCTCGGTACAGTTGCGCCTTAGACACATAAATTGGCTTTTAGGCACTGACTTTAGCCCAGTACTCATGATGGCAACTGCTCAAGGGGATATAAGAGTTTCTGTCAGTGGGTTTAAAGAAAGTGCACGTAACAAATTTGCCATCTTTTATTGAGATCTTCAGATCTAAAATATTAATTCTGGCTTCAAATAAATTCCTCTATTGTTATTATTGAGCTGTTCCATAAATTGTCACAGTTCAAGATTGCTACCATCCCACTATCACGTACTTGGTAGAAGAGCCTGAATGGACGCGCAAGGCCTCCCTTACACCTCTGACTTGGGACCTCTGATGGTGGGAACAGAAGGCGCCAAGCTAAAGAGTCACACGAGTGCCAAGAGTCTTTAACTGGTAGCTGGATGGCAGTCCTGGAAAGGCTGGAGAATACAGAGGCGGACTTCAGCAGGAAGACCAATAGGCAGGCAGCTGGTGTGGATGGCAGCAATAAAGAAGCAAGGTCAGGCAGGCTGGGTCATACATGGCTAGGACAATCGGATGCAGGGTGCAGGCAGGATCGTAGTCAGGAGTAGGGATGAGCTTCGTGTTCGAGTCAAACCCATGTTCGACTCGAACATCAGCTGTTCGATCGTTCATCGAATTGTGAATGATATGGGCCGATCGCGCCAAATTCCTGTGATGCGTCATAGCCCATAATTCACTGCGGCATCGCAGTGCATTGCTGGATGATGATTGACCAAGCATGCACTATGACCCGCATGCTTGGCCAATCGTCGGTAGAGAGAGCTGTAATTGGCAAAGCCAGGGTGGCTTTGGCCAATTATGGCTCAGGGGGTTTAGATTACACCCCACACTATATAAGGCCGCCTGCATGGCACCCCTGTGTAGTGTGTTCCGGCGTGCTTAGAGAGAGAGAGAGAGAGACAGTGTGATTTCATTTGAGTTAGCTAGATTAGGCTGGACAGTCAGTGAGTTAGCTGCACTTACAGTGTATTGTGTATATATATGCATCCCAGGTGTTGTATATATATATATATATATATATATATATATATATATATATATATACACTGTATTCAGTTTAGCTGGATCGGTTCCTGTTATCTTCCTACTGACAGGCAGGATTGTCTTGTTACAGTATTTACAGCTACCTGAAGAAAATTGTTGGTGTTCTTTTGATCCTATTAGTACCACAGTCAGGCAGCTAGACTATTTACAGTAAGTGTAGAGCGTCCTCCTCACAGTGTTCAGTTAAAGCTACAAGTTATGCCGCATACACACGAGCGGACTTTACGGCAGACTTTGCCTGGCGGACTTTTCGACGGCCTTTACGACAAACTTTTTGAATGAACGGACTTGCCTACACACAATCAACCAAAGTCCGACGAATTTGCACGTGATGACGTACGACCGGACTAAAACAAGGAAGTTTATAGCCAGTAGCCAATAGCTGCCCTAGCGTGGCTTTTTGTCCATTGAACTAGCATACAGACAAGCAGACTTTTCGACTGGACTCGAGTCCGTTGGATAGATTTGAAACATGTTTCAAATCTAAGTCCAGGAAACTTTTGAGAAAAAAAAGTCCGCTGGAGCCCACACATGATTGATTTGCCCACGGACTCCGGTACGCCGGAAAAGTTTGCCGGAAAGTCCGCTCATGTGTAGGCGGCATTAGTTTAGTGTGACCTCTGCACAGTGTTCAGCTAAAACTACAAGTTAGTGTAGTGCACAGTGTTCAGCTAAAGCTACAAGATAGGGTAGTGCGTCCTCCTCACAGTGTTCAGCTAAAGCTACAAGTTAGGGTAGTGCGTCCTCCTCACAGTGTTCAGCTAAACCTACAAGTTAGTGTAGTGTGTCCTCCTCACAGTGTTCAGCAAAAGCTACAAGTTAGTTTAGTGTGACCTCTGCACAGTGTTCAGCTAAAGCTACAAGTTAGGGTAGTGCATCCTCCTCACAGTGTTCAGCTAAAGCTACAAGCTGGTGTAGTGTGTCCTCCTCACAGTGTTCAGCAAAAACTACAAGTTAGTGTAGTGCGACCTCTGCACAGTGTTCAGCTAAAGCTACAAGTTAGGGTAGTGCGTCCTCCTCACAGTGTTCAGCTAAAACTACAAGTTAGTGTAGTGTGACCTCTGCACAGTGTTCAGCTAAAGCTACAAGTTAGTGCGTCCTCCTCACAGTGTTCAGCTAAAACTACAAGTTAGTGTAGTGCAACCTCTGCACAGTGTTCAGCTAAAGCTACAAGTTAGTGTAGTGCGTCCTTCTCACAGTGTTCAGCTAAAGCTACAAGTTAATGTAATGTGTCCTCCTCACAGTGTTCAGCGAAAACTACAAGTTAGTGTAGGGCGACCTCTGCACAGTGTTCAGCTAAAGCTACAAGTTAGTTTAGTGCGTCCTTCTCACAGTGTTCAGCTAAGACTACAAGATAGTGTAGTGGGACCTCTGCACAGTGTTCAGCTAAAACTACACGTTAGTGTAGTGCGTCCTCCTCACAGTGTTCAGCTAAACCTACAAGTTATTTTTTTGCGAGCTACCTGTAGAAGGTTGGTGGTGTTTTCCTGATCCTATCACTACCGCAGGCAGCTAAATAAGCTACAAGTTATTTTTTGCCGAGCTCTGCACAGTGTTCACCTAAAGCTACCTGTAGAAGGTTGGTGGTGTTTTCCTGATCCTATCACTACTGCAGGCAGCTAAATAAGCTACAAGTTAGTGTAGTGCGAGCTCTGCACAGTGTTCACCTAAAGCTACCTGTAGAAGGTTGGTGGTGTTTTCCTGATCCTATTACTACCGCAGGCAGCTAAATAAGCTACAAGTTATTGATGCCCAAGAAGGACAGTAATCTGGCAGTCATGCTGCCCCTGCTGCAGCATACTGCCAGGTTTGCTCCAGTGATGAGGAGGGAGGGGATGATGAGGTCACTGACTCAATGTGGGTGCCTAATAGGAGAGAGGAGGAGGAGGAGGAGGCACATCACCAATGAGGCAGGATGCCCTCCACGGGCCAGCCTAAGGGCAGCACACTGACTGCATCACACCCCAAAGCTTCGCATGTGCATGGCGCTGCAGTCTCTGCGTGTTATGAAAAAAGTTCTTTGGTGTGGGCCTTTTTTGAGACGAGTGCATCAGATCGCACCGCTGCTATTTGCAACATATGTCTCAAGCGTATCTCACGTGGCCAAAACATCTCCCGCTTGGGCACCACATACTTGACCAGATATATGTTGACCTGCCATGCAGTTCGATGGCAAGCGTATCTAAAAGACCTAAAAGACCCACACCAAAGAACAAAGAAGACCTCTCCTTGCTCCTCATCAGCTGAGATCTCCAACCCCACTATACCTTCAGTCCTCTCTGAGACCTGCACTGAGAGGAATGAAGGTGTAGAATTAGGTGTGTCACAGCCAAGTACTTGTGGGCAATCTGCTTTCAGTACACCGACATCAGATTGTACCAGGCAAATTTCCCTGCCCCAGCTGCTGCACCGCCGAAATAAGTTCACTCCCAGCCATCCACATGCCCAGCGGCTGAATGCTAGCACTTCAACTGCTGCCTTTTCAGTTGGTAGACTCTGCCCCCTTCCGTGAGTTTGTGGAATGTGCGGTTCCTCAGTGGCAGGTACCCAAACGCCACTTTTTCTCAGGGAAGGCGATTTCAGCTCTCTACCGGCATGTGGAAGGCAATGTCCATGCCTCGCCCATGCCTGTGCATATTACCGCTGACTCATGGTCCAGCAGGCATGGACGGGAACATTACCTAAGTTTCACCGCGCATTGGGTGACTCTGCTGGCAGCTGGGAAGGATGCAGGACAAGCTGCAGTAGTGTTGGAGGTTGTTCCGCCACCACGCCTCCAAAATGCCACTACTAATGATTGTGACACACCTCTCTCCTCCACTCCCTCCTCTTCTTCCTCCTCCATTGCCTCTTCCTGTGCTTTGTACACTGAACCAGCGGTGCTCCGTAGGCGTTCAAGGGGCTACGCAAGTACGCAGGCCAAAAGATGCCATGCGGTGCTTGAGCTGGTGTGCTTGGGGGACAGGAGCCACACTGGGGCAGAGGTTCTGTCAGCTCTGCAGGGGCAGGTTCAGAGGTGGTTGACGCCATGCCAACTTAAGGCAGGAATGGTGGTTTGCGACAATGGCACCAACCTCCTCTCTGCCCTCCGACAGGGACAAATGACCCATGTGCCCTGTTTGGCTCACGTCCTTAACTTGGTGGTGCAGTGGTTCTTGGGCAGGTACCCAGGCTTACAGGATTTCCTGAGGCAGGCCAGGAAAGTCTGTGTGCATTTCCGCCGGTCATATAATGCCAGTGCCCGGCTGGTGGACCTCCAAAAGGAGTTTAAACTGCCCAAGAACCGCCTAATCTGTGACATGCCCACCAGGTGGAACTCAACGTTGGCCATGCTGCAGCGGCTGCACATGCAGCAGAGGGCCATCAATGAGTACCTGTGCGACTATGGCACCAGGACAGGGTCAGGGGAGCTTCTTTTTTTCCCCACGCCAGTGGGCCATGATCAGGGATGCATGCACTGTCCTGTCACCATTTGAGGAGGCCACGAGGATGGTGAGCAGTGACAGTGCATGCATCAGTGACACTGTCCCCCTTGTCCACCTGTTGGAGCACACGCTGCGTGGAATAATGGACAGGGCACTTGAGGCAGAACAGAGGCAGGAAGAGGAGGACTTACTTAGCTCTCAAGGTCCACTTTATCCAGACAGTGTTCCTGCGCGCCCGCCAATCACACAGGAAGAGGATGAGGAGGAGGATTGTGTCAGTATAGAGGTGGAGCCTGGCACTCAGCATCAGCAGCAGTCTTTAAGGGATCAGTCCCAAGAAACACATGGACTTGTACGTGGCTTGGAGGAGGTGGCTGCAGACCATGTTGTCCTTAGTGACCCAGAGGACTCCGGACCGAATGCCTCAGCAAACCTACGCTGCATGGCCTCCCTGATCCTGCAAAGCCTGCGTAAGAATCCTCGTATTCGTGGTATCAAGGAGAAGGACCAATACTGGCTGGCAACCCTCCTTGATCCACGTTACAAGGGTAAGGTTTCAGACCTTATCTTGCCGTCGCAGAGGGAGTAGAGAATGAAACATCTTCAGGAGGCCTTGCAGAAAGATCTGTGCAACGCATTCCCAGAGACTGGGAGGTTACAAACTCCTGTTTCTGGACAACGTGTTGCTGAGGCTTCGGTCAGTCAAAGAAGGTGGAGAAGGTGGCTGTCTGACCGATGCGTTTAGACAATTTTTTTAGTCCGCAGCCCCAAGGTATGATCGGTTCCAGCAACCATCGCCAGCGTCTGTTTTACATGGTGCAGGAATACCTAGGGGCAAGATCTGACTTGGACACCTTTCCCACTGAAAATCCTCTGGGTTACTGGGTCTTGAGGATGGATCACTGGCCAGAGCTTGCACAGTATGCAATTGAACTACTGGCCTGTCCTGCATCCAGCGATCTTTCGAAATGCACATTCAGTGCTGCTGGAGGCTTTGTAACTGATCACAGGGTGCATCTGTCCACCGACTCGGTCGATCGACTGACCTTCATAAAAATGAATCAGTCTTGGATCACCACCAGATACTAAGCACCTGATGCTGATGTAACCGAATAATTTTTTTTTTAAATCTCAGATCCCTTCAAAGACTGCCTATGCTGATGCTGAGTGACTATCTTGAGTAATTATCCTCTTCCTCCTCAATGATCACGCTGATAGCTTGTAAGAAAATTTTTGGTTCTGGGCACCGTCACCAGTGCTTAAGGCCCAATTTTTCAGCCCCTGTTTAACAGGGGCATGTAATTACAATTTTTGATGCAATACTTTGCAGCAGGGCTTGTTCCTGCATTCCAACTAGAGTTTCTGTGAGGGGTTGTAGTGTTGTGGCACCAGCACCAGTGCCTAAGGCCCAATTTTTCAGCCCCTGTTTAACAGGGGCATGTAATTACAATTTTTGATGCAATACTTTGCAGCAGGGCTTGTTCCTGCATTCCAACTAGAGTTTCTGTGAAGGGTTGTAGTGTTGTGGCACCAGCACCAGTGCCTAAGGCCCAATTTTTCAGCCCCTGTTTAATAGGGGCGTGTAATTACAATTTTTGATGCAATACTTTGTAGCAAGGCTCGTTCCTGATTCCAATTAGAGTTTCTGTGAGAAGTTGCAGTGTTGTGGCACCAGCACCAGTGCCTAAGGCCCAATTTTTCAGTCCCTGTTTAACAGGGGCGTGTAATTACAATTTTTGATGCAATACTTTGCAGCAGGGCTCATTCCTGCGTTCCAACTAGAGTATCTGTGAGGGGTTGCAGTGTTGTGGCACCAGCACCAGTGCCTAAGGCCTAATTTTTCAACCCCTGTTTAACAGGGACGTGTAATTACAATTTTTGATGCAATACTTTCCAGCAGGGCTCGTTCCTGCATTCCAACTAGAGTATCTGTGAGGGGTTGCAGTGTTGTGGCACCAGCACCAGTGCCTAAGGCCTAATTTTTCAGCCCCTGTTTAACAGGGGCATGTAATTACAATTTTTGATGCAATACTTTGCAGCAGGGCTCGTTCCTGCATTCCAACTAGAGTATCTGTGAGGGGTTGCAGTATTGTGGCACAAGCACCAGTTCTTAAGGCCTAATTTTTTAGCCCCTGTTCAACAGGGGCATGTAATTACAATTCTTGATCTAATATTCCACAGCAGGGCCCATTTCTGCACCCACCAAGAGCGAGTTAGGACTTACAGTGTTGTGGCACCAGCACCACCACCACCACCAAAGGCCCAATTTTTCTGCCCTTGTTCAACAAGGGCATGTAATTACAATTCTTGATCTAATATTTCACAGCAGGGACCATTTCTGCACCCACTAAGAGCGAGTTAGGACTTACAGTGTTGTGGCACCAGCACCACCACCACCACCAAAGGCCCAATTTTTCTGCCCTTGTTCAACAAGGGCATGTAATTACAATTCTTGATCTAATATTTCACAGCAGGGACCATTTCTGCACCCACCAAGAGCGAGTGAGGACTTACAGTGTTGTGGCACCAGCACCACCACCACCACCAAAGGCCCAATTTTTCTGCCCTTGTTCAACAGGGGCGTGTAATTAAATTCTTGATCTAATATTTCACAGCAGGGCCCATTTCTGCGCCCACCAAGAGCGAGTGAGGACTTACAGTGTTGTGGCACCAGCACCACCACCACCACCAAAGGCCCAATTTTTCAGCCCCTGTTTAACAGGGGCATGTAATTACAATTTTTGTTGCAATACTTTGCAGCAGGGTTCGTTTCTGCATTCCAACTAGAGTATCTGTGAGGGGTTGCAGTGTTGTGGCACCAGCACCAGTGCCTAAGGCCTAATTTTTCAGCCCCTGTTTAACAGGGGCATGTAATTACAATTTTTGATGCAATACTTTGCAGCAGGGTTCGTTTCTGCATTCCAACTAGAGTATCTGTGAGGGGTTGCAGTGTTGTGGCACAAGCACCAGTGCCTAAGGCCTAATTTTTCAGCCCCTGTTCAACAGGGGCATGTAATTACAATTCTTGATCTAATATTTCACAGCAGGGCCCATTTCTGCACCCACCAAGAGTGAGTGAGGACTTATAGTGTTGTGGCACCAGCACCACCACCACCACCAAAGGCCCAATTTTTAAGCCCCTGTTTAACAGGGGCGTTTAATTACAATTTTTGGTGCAATACTTTGCAGCAGGGCTCGTTTCTGCGCTCCAACTAGAGTATCTGTGAGGGGTTGCAGTGTTGTGGCACCAGCATCAGTGCCTAAGGCCTAATTTTTCAGCCCCTGTTCAACAGGGGCATGTAATTACAATTCTTGATCTAATATTTCACAGCAGGGCCCGTTTCTGCGCCTTCCAAGAGCGAGTGAGGACTTACAGTGTTGTGGCACCAGCACCACCACCACCACCACCAAAGGCCCAATTTTTCAGCCCCTGTTCAACAGGGGCACGTAATTACAATTCTTGATCTAATATTTCACAGTAGGGCCCGTTTCTGCGCCCACCAAGAGCGAGTGAGGTCTTACAGTGTTGTGGCACCAGGACCACGACCAAAGGCCCAATTTTTTAGCCCCTGTTCAACAGGGGCATGTAATTACAATTCTTGATCTAATGTTTCACAGCAGGACCTGTTTCTGCACCCACCAAGAGCGAGTGAGGACTTACAGTGTTGTGGCACCAGCACCAGCACCACCACCACCACCAAAGGCCCAATTTTTCAGCCCCTGTTCAACAGGGGCATGTAATTACAATTCTTGATCTAATATTTCACAGCAGGGCCCGTTTCTGCGCCCACCAAGAGCGAGTGAGGTCTTACAGTGTTGTGGCACCAGGACCACGACCAAAGGCCCAATTTTTTAGCCCCTGTTCAACAGGGGCATGTAATTACAATTCTTGATCTAATGTTTCACAGCAGGACCTGTTTCTGCACCCACCAAGAGCGAGTGAGGACTTACAGTGTTGTGGCACCAGCACAACCACCACCAAAGGCCCAATTTTTCCACCCCTGATCAACAGGGGCATGTAATTACAATTCTTGATCTAATATTTCACAGCAGGGCCTGTTTCTGCGCCCACCAAGAGCGAGTGAGGACTTACAGTGTTGTGGCACCAGCACAACCACCAAAGGCCCAATTTTTCTGCCTCTGTTCAACAGGGGCATGTAATTACAATTCTTGTTCTAATATTTCACAGCAGGGCCCGTTTCTGCGCCCACCAAGAGCGAGTGAGGACTTACATTGTTGTGGCACCAGCACCACCACCAAAGGCCCAATTTTTCTGCCCCTGTTCAACAGGGGCATGTAATTACAATTCTTGATCTAATATTTCACAGCAGGGCCCGTTTCTGCGCCCACCAAGAGCGAGTGAGGACTTGCAGTGTTGTTACATAGTTACATAGTTACATAGTAGGTGAGGTTGAAAAAAGACACAAGTCCTTCAAGTCCAACCTATGTGTGTGATTATGTGTCAGTATTACATTATATATCCCTGTATGTTGCGGTCATTCAGGTGCTTATCCAATAGTTTCTTGAAGCTTTCAAGGCTCCCCGCTGAGACCACCGCCTGTGGAAAGGAATTCCACATCCTTGCCACTCTTACAGTAAAGAACCCTCTACGTAGTTTAAGGTTAAACCTCTTTTCTTCTAATTTAATGAGTGGCCGTGAGTTTTGTTAAACTCTCTTCTGCGAAAAAGTTTTATCCCTATTGTGGGGTCACCAGTACGGTATTTGTATATTGAAATCATATCCCCTCTTCTCCAGAGAGAATAAGTTCAGTGCTTGCAACCTTTCCTCATAACTAAGATCCTCCAGACCCTTTATTAGCTTTGTTGCCCTTCTTTGTACTCGCTCCATTTCCAGTACATCCTTCCTGAGGACTGGTGCCCAGAACTGGACAGCATACTCCAGGTGCGGCCGAACCAGAGTCTTGTAGAGTGGGAGAATTATCCTTTTATCTCTGGAGTTGATCCCCTTTTTAATGCATGCCAATATTCTGTTTGCTTTGTTAGCAGCAGCTTGGCATTGCATGCGATTGCTGAGCCTATCATCTACTAGGACCCCCAGGTCCTTTTCCATCCGAGATTCCCCCAGAGGTTCTCCCCCCAGTGTATAGATTGCATTCATATTTTTGCTACCCAAATGCATTATTTTACATTTTTCTACATTGAACCTCATTTGCCATGTAGTTGCCCACCCCATTAATTTGTTCAGATCTTTTTGCAAGGTTTCCACATCCTGCAGAGAAGTTATTGCCCTGCTTAGCTTAGTATTGTCTGCAAATACAGAGATTGAACTGTTCATCCCATCCTCCAGGTTGTTTATGAACAAATCCATGTACTCACCCTATGGTCCATGCCAACGGACCTTATTTTGTACAGTAAACATTTATGGGGAACTGTGTCAAATGCTTTTGCAAAATCCAGATACACCACGTCTACGGGCCTTCCTTTATCTAGATGGCAACTCACCTCCTCATAGAAGGTTAATAGCTTGGTTTGGCAAGAACGATTCTTCATGAATCCATGCTGATTACTGCTGATACCGTTCTTATTACTAAAATCTTGTATATAGTCCCTTATCATTCCCTTTCAGGAGTTTACATACTATTGATGTTAGGCTAACTGGTCTTTAATTCCCAGGCATGTATTTTGGGCCCTTTTTAAATGTTGGTGCTACATTTGCTTTTCTCCAATCAGCTGGTACCATTCCAGTCAGTAGACTATCTGTAAAAATTAGGAACAACGGTCTGGCAATCACTTGACTGAGTTCCCTAAGTACCCTCGGATGCAAGCCATCTGGTCCCGGTGATTTATTAATGTTAAGTTTCTCAAGTCTAATTTTAATTCTGTCCTCTGTTAACCATGGAGGTGCTTCCTGTGTTGTGTCATGAGGATAAACACTGCAGTTTTGGTTACTGAAGCTCCCCGATTCACTCGTGAAGACAGAGGAGAAGAATAAATTCAATACCTTCGCCATCTCCCCATCCTTTGTAACCAGATGTCCTTCCTCATTCTTTATGGGGCCAATATCATCTGTCCTCCCTTTTTTACTGATTACATACTTAAAGAATTTCTTGGGATTTTTTTTGCTCTCCTCAGCTATGTGTCTTTCCTGTTCTATCTTAGCTGTCCTAATTGCACCCTTACATTTCTTGCTGCATTCTTTTTAAAGTCTGAATGCTGAGGATGATCCCTCAACCTCGTATTTTTTGAAGGCCTTCTCCTTTGCTTTTATATGCATTTTTACATTGGAGTTAAGCCATCCAGGACTTTTGTTCGCTCTTTTAAATTTATTACCCAATGGGATACATTGGCTAATGCCCTTATTTAATATGCTCTTAAAGCAAACCCATCTCTCCTCCGTATTCTTTGTTCCTAATATTTTATCCCAATTTATGCCTTTTAGCAAGGTTTGTAGTTTAGGGAAGTTGGCTCTTTTGAAATTCAGTGTCTTTGTATTCCCTTTATGTTTCCTATTTGTGTGATTTATACTGAAACTAATTGACCTGTGATCGCTGTTACCTAAATTGCCCCATATTTCCACATCCGTGATCAGGTCTGTATTGTTGGTAATCAGTAGATCCAGTAGTGTTTTATTTCTAGTTGTTGCGTCTACCATCTGACCCATAAAATTGTCCTGTAAGACATTAAGGAACTGGTGAGCCTTAAATGAATGCGCGGTTCCCTCCGCCCAGTCTATGTCTGCATAATTAAAATCCCCCATTATGATAACACTTCCCATCCTTGCTGCTAATCCAAATTGTGATAGGAGATCTGTCTCCACTTCCTCCCTCAGGTTAGGGGGCCTATAGCATACTCCCAGTATTATTTTCCCCTTAGCTTCATCCCTTTGGAGCTCTACCCATAAGGATTCCACCTCCTCTCTAGCTCCCTCAGTCATGTCATCTCTCACATTCACTTGTACATTATTCTTGATATATAGGCATACCCCTCCCCCTTTTTTACCCTCTCTATCCTTGCGGTATAGGGTATACCCTTGAATATTTGCCAGCCAATCATGAGAGCTGTTGAACCAGGTCTCTGAAATTCCCACAAAATCCAAATCCTCCTCATACAACAGTATCACTAGTTCACCCATCTTGTCTGCCATGGTCCTGGCATTGGTGAACATGCCACATAGTTTAGACCGGTCGCATATTGTCCTCGTATCGGGTGTTTCGAGATTGCAACTAGGACTTGCTACTATACTCACCTTGTGTTTTTGTGCTTTGGTTAACCTACCACTAATGCCCCCAATACTACCCTTCTGGAATATCTTCCGCACTGGCTATCTCTGCTTCTGGACCCTCCCCCCATCGCCTAGTTTAAAAACCCCTCTAACTTTTGGCCATCTTCATTCCCAGCAGATCTGCACCCTCCTCATTTAGGTGCAGTCCGTCCCTTCTATAGTACCGGTTACCGACTGAGAAGCCGGCCCAGTCCTCCAGGAACCCAAACCCAGCGCATACAACACCAGCTCTTCAGCCACTTGTTTACTTCCCTAATCTCCCTCCGCCTTTCTGGTGTGGCTCGATGTACCAGTAGTATTCCTGAGAATACTACCTTGGAGGTCCTTTTCCACAATTTATCTCCTAAGTCCCTAAAATCGTTCTTTAGGACACTCCATCTGCCTCTGACTTTGTCATTGGTGCCAACGTGCACCATGACAGCCGGGTCTTCCCCAGATTCTCCCAGTAATCTGTCCACAAGATCCGTGATGTGCCGAACACGAGCGCTCGGTAGACAACATACTGTTCGGCGCTTCAGGCCTTGGTTACAGATTGCCCTCTCTGTCCTTCTAAGAAATGAGTCCCCTACCACCAGAATCTGTCTTTCCTTTGCCTTTTCTGCTCCCCCACTCTCACTGGAGGAGTTCTTCCCCTGGCAGCTAGGAGAGTCCCTCAGCTCCAGCAGTGCTGGTCCCTGACTGGTTTCACCAATGTCACTCAATAGAGCGTACTTATTGGGATGCTTCAGTCCTGGATCGGCCTCCCTGGCACTTCCCCCTCTACCCTTCCTGACTTTCACCCATCTACTCTTTGCTAGTGCCTGCACCTCTTTGTCTCCACCCGCCTCTGTGCTGGACCCTCCTTTAGTATGTTGTGGCACCAACACCACCACCACCACCACCAAAGGCCCAATTTTTCTGCCCCTGTTCAACAGGGGCATGTAATTACAATTCTTGATCTAATATTTCAACGCAGGGCTTCACTGAGGGCTTACAGTGTACAGTGAAATTCTCTCCTGTAAGAGTTAATATGGGAAAAACATTTCTCCTTTCCACTGATGCTTTATCACCAATCCTTGTTTCACAAAAAAACCCAAATTTTCAAAAAACATTTGTCATTGGGACAAAAAGTGAGGTGAAATCTTCTGAAGAGGAGCACAGACAGCAAAACAAATGTCACAGGGGTGATAACCCTTCCCTATGTTTTCCAAAAAGCTTAAAAAAGATTTTTTGGCTGGAGCTAAACACGTTAAAAATGTACCCGTTCAAAATTACAAACAGATTCTACTTAACAATAAACCTACAGTCTCTGTCTTGTTTGCACCGCCTGTATACTGCTGTTCAGAGTATATAGGGCCTGGTGGCCCCACACCTTTCCTTTTTTTAATTTGGGTGCGGGGTTCCCCTTAATATCCATACAAGACCCAAAGGGCCTGGTAATGGACTGGGGGGTACCCATGCCATTGGTCTCACTGATTTTCATCCATATTGCCAGGACCCGACATTACATTAAAGCCGCAAGCAGTTTTAAATGACTTTTTTTCCTTTAAAAAAGACATTTTGTGCAGGGACTGTTCTAAGCATGGGAAACACGTGCCACTTTACAGGCATACTATAGATACCCCCCAGGTACGATATTTAAAGGAATAGTTCACTTTTTTTTTTTTAGTTTAAGCATCATTAAAATCACTGCTCCCGAAAAACTGACATTTTTACAACTTTTTTTTGCATTGATACATGTCCCCTGGGGCAGGACCCGGGTCCCCAAACCCTTTTTAGGACAATACCATGCATATTAGCCTTTAAAATTAGCACTTTTGATTTCGAACGTTCGAGCCCCATAGACTTTAATGGGGTTCTAAAGTTTGCGCAAACTTTCGCACAATTACTTCTGGTTTGACAACCAGTTCTATCATCAGGACAGAGGAGTGGCCATGGGGGTGAAATATGCCCCCAGTTTGGCGAATCTGTTCATGGGTAAATGGGAGGAGGATGCCATCTATGCCCAACAGAGACTTCAGGTGATCCTGTGGCTAGATATATAGATGATGTCCTCCTCCTGTGGGTGTCAGGATGCGCATACCAGCAGAGAGATCCGCCTCCCTACAAGAGCTTTGAGGTGCAGAAATACACGCATTCCTGTTGCCCATAGGAGTCGGGCCTTGGCGCATAGAAGTGAGCATGCGCGAACTGGCGCGCAAACAGAAGCCGTCACGCACCCGTGTGCACATCGACACTCGTGCCCACACGTGAGCGACGCTGGCGCCAAGTGAGTCTATTTAGGCACTGCCAGTACCTAGCCCCAGTGCTGCTTCATCTTCAGCTCTGTGCATCCTGTTTCCTGAAAACCTGTATCTTGATCCCTGTTACTAACCTGGCTTGTCTTGACCATCCCTTGATCTCCACCTGCACCGACCCCGGCTTGTCCTGTGACCATCCTCCTGTCTTCTCCTTGGCTCCTGTTTGCTGATCCGGCTTTTGACCTTGGTTTGCCTCCTGACTACGATCCTGCCTGCACCCTGCATCTAATTGTCCTAGCCGTGTATGACCCAGCCTGCCTGACCTTGCTTCTTCATTGCTGCCATCCGCACCAGCTACCTGCCTGTCGGTAATTTTTGGTAACACCATCGTTTTAAAGGATGCTATCCTACCCATCCATGAGATTTCAAATTTAGACATTTGTGTAAGTTCAGTCTGAACCGATTGTAGTAGTTTTTTATAATTGGCTTCCTAAAGGTGGTTAGATTTGGCAGTTAACCACTTCAGCCCCGGAAGGATTTACCCCCTTCCTGACCAGAGCACTTTTTCCAATTTGGCACTGCGTCGCTTTAACTGCTAATTGCGCGGTCTTGCAATACTGTACCCAAACGAAATTTGCGTCCTTTTCTTCACACAAATAGAGCTTTCTTTTGATGGTATTTGATCACCTCTGCCATTTTTATTTTTTGCGCTATACACAGAAAAAGACTGAACAGTTTGAAAAAAAATGATATTTTCTACTTTTTGTTCTAAAAAAAATCCAATAAACTCAATTTTAGTCATACATTTAGGCCAAAATGTATTCCGCCACATGTCTTTGGTAAAAAAATGTCAATAAGTGTATATTTATTGGTTTGCGCAAAAGTTATAGCGCCTACAAACTAGGGTACATTTTCTGGAATTTACACAGCCTTTAATTTATGACTGCCTATGTCGTTTCTTAAGGTGCTAAAATGGCAGGGCAGTACAAAACCCCCACAAATGACCCCATTTTGGAAAGTAGACACCCCAAGGAAATTGCTGAGAGGCATGTTGAGCCCATTGAATATTCATTTTTTTTGTCCCAAGTGATTGAATAATGACAAAAAAAAAAAATTTACAAAAAGTTGAAACTAAATGATCTATTGCTCACACAGGCCATGGGCATATGTGGAATTGCACCCCAAAATACATTTAGCTGCTTCTCCTGAGTATGGGGATACCACATGTGTGGGACTTTTTGGGAGCCTAGCCACGTATGGGGCCCCGAAAACCAATCACTGCTTTCAGGATTTCTAAGGGCGTACATTTTTGATTTTACTCCTCACTACCTATCACAGTTTTGAAGGCCATAAAATGCCCAGATGGCATAAACCCCCCCAAATGACCCCATTTTGGAAAGTAGACACCCCAAGCTATTTGCTTTGAGGCATGTTGAGTTCATGGAATGTTTTATATTTTGACACAAGTTGCGGGAAAGTGACAAATTTTTTTTTTTTTTTTGCACAAAGTTGTCACTAAATGATATATTGCTCACACAGGCCATGGGCATATGTGGAATTGCACCCCAAAATACATTCTGCTGCTTCTCCTGAGTATGGGGATACCACATGTGTGGGACTTTTTAGGAGCCTAGCCACGTATGGGGCCCCGAAAGCCAATCACCGCCTTCAGGATTTCTAAGGGTGTAAATTTTTGATTTCACTCTTCATTGCCTATCACAGTTTCCGAGGCCATGGAATGCCCAGGTGGCACAAAACCCCCCCAAATGACCCCATTTTGGAAAGTAGACACCCCAAGCTATTTGCTGAGATGCATGGTGAGTATTTTGCAGCTCTCATTTGTTTTTGAAAATAAAGAAAGACAAGGAAAAAAATGTTTTTTTTTCTTTTTTCAATTTTCAAAACTTTGTGACAAAAAGTGAGGTCTGCAAAATACTCACTATACCTCTCGGCAAATAGCTTGGGGTGTCTACTTTCCAAAATGGGGCCATTTGGGGGGGGGGGTTTGCCACCTGGGCATTCCATGGCCTCCGAAACTGTGATAGGCAGTGAAGAGTAAAATCAAAAATTCACACCCTTAGAAATCCTGAAGGCGGTGCTTGGTTTCGGGGTCCCGTGCGCGGCTAGGCTCCCAAAAAGTCCCACACATGTGGTATAACCATACTCAGGAGAAGCAACAGAATGTATTTTGGGGTGTAATTTCACATATTCCCATGGCATGTTTGAGCAATATATCATTTAGTGACAACTTTGTGCAAAAGAAAAAAAAAATTGTCTCTTTCCCGCAACTTGTGTCACAATATAAAATATTCCATGGACTCGACATGACTCTCAGCAAATAGCTTGGGGTGTCTACTTTCCAAAATGGGGTCATTTGGGGGGGTTTTGAACTGTCCTGGCATTTTATGCACAACATTTAGAATCTTATGTCACACATCACCCACTCTTCTAACCACTTGAAGACAAAGCCCTTTCTGACACTTTTTGATTACATAAAAAAATTATTTTTTTTTTGCAAGAAAATTACTTTGAACCCCCACACATTATATATTTTTTTAAAGCAAAGGCCCTGCAGATTAAAATGGTGGGTGTTTCATTTTTTTTTTTTCACACAGTATTTGCGCAGCGATTTTTCAAACACAATTTTTGGGGAAAAAACACACTTTTTAAAATTTTAATGCACTAAAACACACTATATTGCCCAAATGTTTGATGAAATAAAAAAGATGATCTTAGGCCGAGTACATGGATACCAAACATGACATGCTTTAAAATTGCGCACAAACGTGCAGTGGCGACAAACTATATACATTTTTAAAAGCTTTTAAAAGCCTTTACAGGTTACCACTTTAGATTTACAGAGGAGAAATACTGCTAAAATTATTTCCCTCGATCTGACCTTCGCGGTGATACCTCACATGCATGGTGCAATTGCTGTATATATTTGACGCCAGACCGACGCTTGCGTTCGCCTTAGCGCGAGAGCAGGGGGGACAGGGGTGCTTTTTTTTTTTTCTTTATTATTTTTTTGATTTTCTATCTTATTTTTAAACTGTTCCTTTCATTTTTTTTTTTTTTTTAAATCATTTTTATTGTTATCTCAGGGAATGTAAATATCCCCTATCATAGCAATAGGTAGTGACAGGTACTCTTTTTTGAAAAAATTGGGGTCTATTAGACCCTTGATTTCTCCTCTGCCCTCAAAGCATCTGACCACACCAAGATCGGTGTGATAAAATGATTTCCCAATTTCGCAATGGCACTGTTTACATCCGGCGAAATCTAAGTCATAAAATGCTCGTAGCTTCCGGTTTCTTAGGCCATAGAGATGTTTGGAGCCACTCTGGTCTCTGATCAGCCTCTATGGTCAGCTGGCTGAATCATCGGCTGCATTTTCAGGTTCCCTGTTGAGACAGGAGAGCCAGAGAAAAACACGGAAGAGGCTGGGGGGGGACATTCCCTCCCACTGCTTGTAAAAGCAGTCTAGAGGCTAATTAGCCGCTAGGATTGCTTTTACATGAAAGCCGACTACTGGCTGAAAAGAATGATACCAAGATGATACCTAAACCTGCAGGCATCATTCTGGTATAACCACTCAAAGTCGTGAATGGCGTACCTGAAGACAAAAAAATGGTTAACAATAAAGCACAGTAAACGGTAAAGTATAAAAAATTGCATACCGGAAAAGCAAACATGATAAAACATAATAACAATAAAACATTGCAGAATAGAATACAGTAAAAAAGAGCAGAACAATAGAGAGAGAATAGAGAGAGAGAGAACAATAAAACGACAACTATTTTTTTTTATTTTATATTTTTGTTTGTGTTTTTTTTTTTTTTTCACTTTTTTTGTAACTAACTTTTATAACTGTAACCGGTTCCAGGTTCGGGTCTCTCAAAATGCGATAGCATCTTGGGAGACCCTGTGAAAGTGTGCCTAGTCTGTGCAATGCTGTACCCTACGCTAATACTCAACTAGTGAATGGTAGCGTTCAAAACATTCACCAATGCAAAGACCAGGATTGTCAGGACAGGAGGGACAATAATAGCGGGTGTCACGCCTATATCTGCGCTTGCTGCAGACACAACATCTTATTTGGGGGGGTTCGTTGGGTAGAGGTACTCGGCAGGACATAAAGAAAATGCCTCTCATGCAGCCGACTGCATTTGGTTGGGGATGTGAATGGGGGAAGTACGGGCGCTGCAGAAGCAGTGGGTTCCCAATTAGGATTGGCGAATGCAGCAGGAAGGGCATTATGGGCACGACGGGCCTGTTTGTCTTCTTCTTGGTGGCAGCGGGACACAACTTGTGCTTGCCACCTCACCAGCTTGAACTGCACTCATGGGACTCGCCACGTCACCAAGTGTTACTGCAGTGCTGGTTTGACTACGATCGGGGTGTACTAGGCCGCTGGTGCTTGCAGTTCACCAAAACGCTACCAAAAAAACTGTTAGCGATCGCAGGGATCAGGCCTGACTCTGCGAACGCTGCAGTTATGCGTTTAGTGTTTTGTAAGTGACAGTGATTGATCGATACTGCACTTGGGTGGGCTGGGCTGGACCGGGCGGAGGGGCAAAACGCAGGTGCTAGCAGGTATCTGGGCTGATCCCGCTAACACTGCGTTTTTGGGAACCCTAAACTGCTGGGGACGCCAGTATAGATCTAATCGGATCAGATATTAATCCGTTCAGATACTATACCACTAAGGGTGGTGTACGGTGCATGCGTGGGTGTTAGCGGTACTGGCGCTAAACTTGACGCTGCCTGGGGCTGGTGCTTGCCAGTTCACCAAAACGCTACCAAAAAAACTGTCAGCGATCGCAGGGATCAGGCCTGACTCTGCGAATGCTGCAGTTATGCGTTTAGTGTTTTGTAAGTGACAGTGATCGATCGATACTGCACTTGGGTGGGCCGGGCGGTGGGGCAAAACGCAGGTGCTAGCAGGTATCTGGGCTGATCCCGCTAACACTGCGTTTTTTGGGAACCCTAAACTGCTGGGGACGCTAGTATAGATCTGATTGGATCAGATATTGATCCGTTCAGATACTATACCACTAAGGGAGGTGTAGGGTGCGTGCGTGGGTGTTAGCGGTACTGGCGCTAACCTGACGCTGCCTGGGGCTGGTGCTTGCCAGTTCACCAAAACGCTACCAAAAAAACTGTCAGCGATCGCAGGAATCAGGCCTGACTCTGCGAATGCTGCAGTTATGCGTTTAGTGTTTTGTAAGTGACAGTGATCGATCGATACTGCACTTGGGTGGGCTGGGCCGGGCGAAGGGGCAAAACGCAGGTCTGATCGGATCAAATATTGATCACGTATGGGTACGTGATTCTGCCTGCCCGTGCCATTCTGCCGACGTATATCGTCGTTAGGCGGTCGGCAAGTGGTTAAATAACCTACCTAGATATTGCACTTTACTATTATCCCAGTTACACGAGAATATAGATTTCATTTTTGTCCGTATTTTATGATTAAGATTAATTGTGAGGATTTGACATTTAGATATGTTAATCTTATAGTAAGATATGGCACCAAAGGTTTCAATTAGTTTGCAGATTTCAGGCAAAGAATTAGTCACATCCAAAAGCGTTAAGATGACATCGTCTGCAAATAATCCTGTTTTGTGGCTATTAACAGCTACTGTAATGCCTTTTATTGTCGAAGAGCTCCTGATGGCAGCCGCAAAGGGTTCCATAACCAATGTGAATATTAAAGGTGAAAGGGGACACCCCTGCCTTGTTCCATTAGTTATAGCAAAGGTATCGGAGAGTAGGGATGAGCTGAACACCCCCCTGTTCGGTTTGCACCAGAACATGCGAACAGGCAAAAAATTTGTTTGAACACGCAAACACCGTTAAAGTCTATGGGACACAAACATAAATAATCAAAAGTGCTAATTTTAAAGGCTTACAGTATATGCAAGTTATTGTCATAAAAAGTGTTTGGGGACCTGGGTCCTGCCCCAGGGGACATGGATCAATGCAAAAAAAAGGTTTAAAAATGGCAGTTTTTTCGGGAGCAGTGATTTTAATAATGCTTAAAGTGAAACAATAAAAGTGTAAATTTTATACCTAGGGGGTGTCTATAGTATGCCTGTAAAGTGTTTAGAACAGTCTGACAGCAAAATGACATTTCAAAGGAAAAAAAGTCATTTAAAACTACTCACGGCTATTAATGCATTGCCAGTCCAACAATACACATAGCAGTTCATTGATAAAAACGGCATGGGAATTCCCCACAGAGAAACCCTGAACCAAAATTTTTAAAAAAATTATGTGGGGGGTCCCCCTAAATTCCATACCAGGCCCTTCAGGTCTGGTATGGATATTAAGGGGAACCCCGGCCAAAATTTTTAAAAAAATGGCGTGGGGTCCCCCCAAAAATCCATACCAGACCCTTATCCGAGCATGCAACCTGGCAGGCTGCAGGAAAAGAGGGGGGGACGAGAGGGCGCCCCCCTCCTGAACCGTACCAGGCCACATGCCCTCAACATTGGGAGGGTGCTTTGGGGTAGCCCCCCAAAACACCTTGTCCCCATGTTGATGAGGACAAGGGGCTCATTCCCACAACCCTGGCCGGTGGTTGTGGGGGTCTGCGTGCAGGGAGCTTATTGGAATCTGGAAGCTCCCTTTAACAAGGGGACCCCCAGATCCCGGCCCTCCCCCTGTGTGAAATGGTAAGGGGGTACAAAAGTACTCCTACCATTTCACTAAAAAACTGTCAAAAGTGTTTTTCTTAATTTTGGTTCGGGGTTCCCCTGTGGGGAATTCCCATGCCGTTTTTATCAATGAACTTCTATGTGTATTGTCGGACCGGCAATGCATTAACAGCGAGTAGTTTTAAATGACTTTTTTTCCTTTGAAATGTCATTTTGCTGTCAGATTGTTCTAAATATGGGAAACATGCGCCCCTTTACAGGCACCCCCCAGCTACGAAATTTAAAGGGATATTACTGTTTTTGGGGACCCGGGTCCCCAAACACTTTTTATGACAATACCATGCATATAAGCCTTTAAAATTAGCACTTTTGATTTCTCCCATAGACTTTTAAAGGGTGTTCCGCGGCATTCGAATTCGCCGCGAACACCCCAAATTGTTCAGTTTTCGGCGAACTTGCGAACACCCCATGTTCGAGTCGAACATGAGTTCGACTCGAACTCGAAGCTCATCCCTATCGGAGAGTACAGAGGAGATATAAACTTGTGCCGATGAGTTGGAGTATAATGCTAATATGGCCGACAAGATAGACCCTGTAAAACCAAATGTTATTAGGGTAGAATGTAAATACCTCCAGTATACCCCGTTGAAAGCCTTTGCAGCGTCTAGAGCTATAAAGGCAATGGGTAGTTTACAGCTTTCAGCTATACGAATTAGATTAAGTATTCTATGGGTGCCATCAGGAGCTTGACGTCGCTTTACAAATCCTACTTGGTCTGGGGCTATTAAAGACGGTGTTAGTTCTGCCACTCTATTGGCAATAAACTTTGCCAAATCCTTAAGGTATGTATTAAGGAGAGATATTGGTCTGAAATTTTGGGGTATAATGGGCTCTTTGCCTGGCTTGGGTAGTGTGACAACTATAGCTTTAAGCATTTCTGCTGGTAACCAACCAGAGGAAATCGCTTAATTGAAAACTTTGACTAGATGTGGAATCAATATGTTTGAGAAGCTTTGATAATACTCCGCTGAAAGTCCATTTGGTCCTGGGGATTTGTTCAGAGCTAGGGACTTGAAGACTGTTTTAATGTCATCACTAGTAATTTGGGTGTTAAGTCATTCTAACATTTGAGGATCAAAAACTGGCATGTTGACCGAATCCAAAAATTCTGCTATATCTTTTGTGGACTGTTGAATGGTGTTAGGGTCTAATTTAAGGTTATAAAGATTACTATAATATTCTTTGAATGTGCGTGCTATATCTTTAGGGTGGGATATTTTTGCACCAGTTTTGGAATCTATTAGATGGGCAATTCTTGTTTTGGCTTGTTTGGTTTTAATCAATTGAGCTAACAGTTTCCCTGCCTTATTACCAGAAGAGTAGACTGATGCTTTTGTGTGTTTTAGATTTCTCTCATAATCAGCTATTAATGCTTGTTTAGGTTCTAACCTATGTTCTTTGAGTTCCTCTATTAAGGTCTGGGATATATCTTTTTTATTTTGTGTCTCTAGAAGGTATATTTTTTTTAAATGGGAATTAATTGTCTGCATTTTGTTTCTTTTCCTTGCAGCAATTTGCAGCAGTAGGCCTCTGATGAAGGCCTTGTGAGCACACCGGTTAGTGGAAGCTGAAGTATCTTCTATGATATTAAATTGGAAATATTCCTCTAGTTGTGCTTTGACTTTTTCTCAATGAGCCTTGTGATTAAAAATACGTGTATTGTTACGCCAGAGAGTTATGGGGGACACATTAAGTTGCTCTTCTAGCTCAATTGTTATGGGTGCATGGTCTGACCATGTGATAGTTTCAATAGTTGACAAATTTGTTTTGTATAGGGAAGATAAGTCTGTAAGTATTAGATTGATTCTAGAATATGATCTATGTGGGTTGGAAAAGAACGTAAAGTCCTTTTCCTCCGGGTGATGACATCTCCAAACATCATAAAGAGACTCTTTATGAATAGTAGCGTGTAATACGGATTTGTGATGCAATTTAGGAGGTGAGCAGTCAATATGGGAGTCAATCACCGAGTTAAAGTCACCTATCAAGAGGAGGTTTCCCTTACATAGGGACTTAACCTTTTTCCTCAGTCCTCAAAAAGGTTATTTGTCCTTGGTTAGGAGCATACACTGTTACAATAGTATAGATAACATTATTCATTGCACATATTAAAATTATATATCATTCATGAGGATCCTTGATAACAACCTGTAGAGAAAATGCAATTGAGTTTTTGATTGCTATGAGAACACCATTATGTTTTTTGTACAGGGAACACATAACACATCTTCTCTCAATCTTTGAGCTTCAGACCACATGAGTTTACATTTAAAAGGGCTATTCAATCCCTTTACATTGAGTGAAACACACTTAATAGTCAACAAAAGTTAGACTGTGATCATTAGACGCTTGTATGTAAATAGATGAAAATAAGCAGTGCTGACCAAGGATTTATCAGGTATAGAAACATATTTATATTTACGAGAAACAAGATCAATGGGAAAGGGATCCTGCCACCTATTGGCAATGAAAGTTGTTATTAACCATTTGTAATTCGGGTAAAATTGTAGGATATCCATGGCTGTCCATGTGTAGGTGACATAGGAAAAACAGCAGCTTAAACATAAAAACATGTAAAGCGAGAAAATTTGAGAGAATGGGACTTTAAAGGTACATCATATACAAAACACAAAATGGTAATATAAAAATATAAATCATTTATTAGAAAAGGCAAGATAAAAGTAAGGACTGCAGTTACAATCATAGTCCTGGGTATACACACATGTCCTAACCCTGACCACTGAGAAAACTGAAGTCACAAACAAATTGTTCCCACGTCCAGAAGTTTCAACATGTTTCTCCGTGATGGCTTCATCAGGAAAAGGACGAGGGTATTCAATTAATGAATATAAAACAGCAGAATATGCACAACCTTTAGTGTGTAAAAAGAGAAAACAGAAAAATTAATACATTATAATACAAAGGGTTAACATGATATAACACTGCACCTGCGTGCATGACACCACAACGTCCACCAAGCAAAGGAAACCCCCACACCCCACAACCCAAAGAAAAAAAAAAACCCAAGCCCGGCCCCCAACCCACCCGGGACCCCTCCCCCCTACACACATAATCACCCCAAAAGATGCCCAGACTCCATACCTCAATGATGAGTCTTGGAGTGAGCACAATTGGGAGAGTCCCAAACAGCCCCAAAGACCTGCATCCAAAGACCAGTCCAAAAATTGTCAGATCACCCATAGGGAGGGATGTGATTTTTATGGTTTAGACCATCAGATGAGAGTACACCCCTCACATTTTTGTAAATATTTTATTATATCTTTTCATGTGACAACTCTGAAGAAATGACACTTTACTACAATGTAAAGTAGAGAGTGTACAGCTTGTATAACAGTGTAAATTTGCTGTCTCCTCAAACTAACTCAACACACTGCCGTTAATGTCTAAACCACTGGCAACAAAAGTGAGTACACCCCTAAGTGAAAATGTCCGATTTGGGCCCAAAGTGTCAATATTTTGTGTGGCCACCATTATTTTCCAGCACTGACCTAATCCCCTTGGGCATGGAGTTCACCAGAGCTTCATAGGTTGCCACTGGAGTCCTCTTCCACTCCACTCCTCCATGACGACATCACAGAGCTGGTGGATGTTAGAGACCTTGCGCTCCTCCACCTTTCATTTGAGGATGCCCCACAGATGCTCAATAGGGTTTAGGTCTGGAGACATGCTTGGCCAGTCCATCACATTTACCCTCAGCTTCTTTAGCAAGGCAGTGGTCATCTTAGAGGTGCATTTGGGGTCCTTCCCATGTTGGAATACTGCCCGTCGGTCCAGTCTCCAAAGGTGGGATCATGCTCTGCTTCAGTATGTCACAGTACATGTTGGCATTCATGGTTCCCTCAATGAACTGTAGTTCCCCAGTGATGGCAGCACTCATGCAGCCCCAGACCATGACACTCCCACCACCATACTTGATTGTAGGCAAGACTCACTTGTCTTTGTACTCCTCACCTGGTTGCCGCCACACACGCTTGACTCCATCTGAATCAAATAAGTTTATCTTGGTCTCATCAGACCACAGGACATGGTTTTAGTAATCCATGTCCTTAGTCTGCTTGTCTTCCGAAAACTGTTTGCGGACTTTCTTGTGCATCATCTTTAGAAGAAGCTTCCTTCTGGGACAACAGCCATGCAGACCAATTTTATGCAGTGTGTGGCGTATGGTCTAAGCATTGACAGGCTGACCCCCACCCCTTCAACCTCTTCAGCAATGCTGGCAGCACTCATATGTCTTTTTCCCAAAGACAACTTCTGGATATGACGTTGAGCATGTGCACTCAACTACTTTGGTCGACCATGGCGAGGCCTGTTCTGAGTGGAACCTGTCCTGTTAAACCACTGTATGGTCTTGGCCATCATGCTGCAGCTCAGTTTCAGGGTCTTGGCAATTTTCTTATAGCCTAGGCCATCTTTATGTAGAGCAACAATTCTTTTTTTCAGATCCTCAGAGAGTTCTTTGCCATGAGGTGCCATGTTGAACTTCCAGTGACCAGTATGAAAGAGTGAGAGCGATAACACCAAATTTAACACACCTGCTCCCCATTAACACCTGAGACCTTGTAACATTAATGAGTCACATGATACCTGGGAGGAAAAATGGCTAATTGGGCCCAATTTGAATATTTTTACTTAGGGGTATACTCACTTTTGTTGTTTAGACATTAACCACTTCAGCCCCAGAAGGATTTACCCCCTTCCTGACCAGAGCACTTTTTACAATTTGGCACTGCGTCGCTTTAACTGCTAATTGCGCAGTCATGCAATGCTGTACCCAAACAAAATTTGCGTCCTTTTCTTCCCACAAATATAGCTTTCTTTTGATGGTATTTGATCACCTCTGCAGTTTTTATTTTTTGCGCTATACACGGAAAAAGACCGAAAATTTTGAAAAAAAATGATATTTTCTACTTTTTGTTATAAAAAAATCCAATAAACTCAATTTTAGTCATACATTTAGGCCAAAAGGTATTCGGCCACATGTCTTTGGTAAATGTCAATAAGCGTATATTTATTGGTTTGCGCAAAAGTTATAGCGTCTACAAACTAGGGTACATTTTCTGGAATTTACACAGCTTTTAGTTTATGACTACTTATGTCATTTCTTGAGGTGCTAAAATGGCAGGGCGGTACAAACCCCCCCCCCCCAAATGACCCCATTTTGGAAGGTAGACACCCCAAGGAAATTGCTGAGAGGCATGTTGAGCCCATTGAATATTATTTTTTTTTGTGTGATTGAATAATGACAAAAAAAAAAAAATACAAAAAGTTGTCACTAAATGATATGATGCTCACACAGGCCATGGGCATATGTGGAATTGCACCCCAAAATATATTCAGCTGCTTCTCCTGAGTACGGGGATACCACATGTGTGGAACTTTTTGGGAGCCTAGCCGCGTACTGGGCCCCGAAAACCAATCACTACCTTCAGGATTTCTAAGGGCGTAAATTTTTGATTTTACTCCTCACTACCGATCACAGTTTTGAAGGCCATAAAATGCCCAGATGGCATACGCCCCCCCCAAATGACCCCATTTTGGAAAGTGGACACCTCAAGCTATTTGCTTTGAGGCTTGTCGAGTTCATGGAATATTTTATATTTTGACACAAGTTGCGGGAAAGTGACAATTTTTTTTTTTTGCACAAAGTTGTCACTAAATGATATAATGCTCACACAGGCCATGGGCATATGTGGAATTGCACCCCAAAATACATTTAGCTGCTTTCCTGAGTATGGGGATACCACATGTGTGGGACTTTTTGGGAGCCTAGCCGCGTACGGGGCACCAAAAGCCAATCACCGCCTTCAGGATTTCTAAGGGTGTAAATTTTTGATTCATTCCTCACTACCTATCACAGTTTCGAAGGCCATAAAATGCCAAGATAGCACAACCCCCCCCCCCCAAATGACCCCATTTTGGAAAGTAGACACCCCAAGCTATTTGCTGAGAGGCATGGTGAGTATTTTGCAGCTCTCATTTGTTTTTAAAAAATGAAGAAAGGCAAGAAAAACATTTTTTATTTCTTTTTTCAATTTTCAAAACTTTGTGACAAAAAACAAGGTCTGCAAAATACTCACTATACCTCTCAGCAAATAGCTTTGGATGTCTACTTTCCAAAATGGGGTCATTTGGGGGGGTTTTGTGCCACCTGGGCATTCCATGGCCTCCGAAACTGTGATAGGCAGTGAAGAGTGGAATCAAAAATTTACGCCCTTAGAAAGCCTGAAGGCTGTGCTTGGTTTTCGGGGTCCCGTACGAGGCTAGGCTCCCAAAAAGTCTCACACATGTGGTATCCCCGTACTCAGGAGAAGCAACAGAATTTATTTTGGGGTGTAATTTCACATATTCCCATGGCCTGTTTGAGCAATATATCATTTAGTGACAACTTTGTGCAAAAAAAAAAAAAAAATTGTCATTTGTCTCATTCCCGCAACTTGTGTCACAATATAAAATATTTCATGGACTCGACATGCCTCTCAGCAAATAGCTTGGGGTGTCTACTTTCCAAAATGGGGTCATTTGGGGGGGGGGGTTTGAACTGTCCTGGCATTTTATGCACAGCATTTAGAAGCTTATGTCACACATCACCCACTCTTCTAACCACTTGAAGACAAAGCCCTTTCTGACACTTTTTGTTTACATGAAAAAATTATTTTTTTTTACAAGAAAATTACTTTGAACCCCCAAACATTATATATTTTTTTAATGCAAATGCCCTACAGGTTAAAATGGTGGGTGTTTCATTTATTTTTTTCACACAGTATTTGCGCAGCGATTTTTCAAACGCATTTTTTGGGAAAAAAACACACTTTTTTAAATTTTAATGCACTAAAACACACTATATTGCCCAAATGTTTGATGAAATAAAAAAGATGATCTTAGGCCGAGTACATGGATACCAAACATTACATGCTTTAAAATTGCGCACAAACGTGCAGTGGCAACAAAATAAATGCATTTTAAAAAGCCTTTACAGGTTACCACTTTAGATTTACAGAGGAGGTCTACTGCTAAAATTACTGCCCTCGATCTGACCTTTGCGGTGATACCTCACATGCATGGTGCAATTGCTATTTACATTTGACGCCAGACCGACGCTTGTTCCTTTCATTTTTTTTTAAATCATTTTTATTGTTATCTCAGGGAATGTAAATATCCCCTATGATAGCAATAGGTAGTGACAGGTACTCTTTTTTGAAAAAATTGGGGTCTATTAGACCCTAGATCTCTCCTCTGCCCTCAAAGCATCTGACCACACCAAGATCGGTGTGATAAAATGCTTTCTCAATTTCCCAATGGCGCTATTTACATCCGGTGAAATCTAAGTCATAAAATGCTCGTAGCTTCCAGTTTCTTAGGCCATAGAGATGTTTGGAGCCATTCTGGTCTCTGATCAGCTCTATGGTCAGCTGGCTGAATCACCGGCTGCATTCTCAGGTTCCCTGTTGAGACAGGAGAGCCAGAGAAAAACACGGCAGACGGTGGGGGGGCATTCCCTCCCACTGCTTGTAAAAGCAGTCTAGAGGCTAATTAGCCGCTAGGATTGCTTTTACATGAAAGCCGACCACTGGCTGAAAAGAATGATACCAAGATGATACCTAAACCTGCAAACATCATTCTGGTATAACCACTCAAAGTCGTGAATGGCGTACCTGAAGACAAAAAAATGGTTAACAAGAAAGCACAGTAAACAGTAAAGTATAAAAAATTGCATACCTGAAAAGCAAACTTGATAAAACATAATAACAATAAAACATTGCAGAATAGAATACAGTAAAAAAGAGCAGAACAATAGAGAGAGAATAGAGAGAGAGAGAACAATAAAACGACAACTAATTTTTTTTATTCTATATTTTTTTTTTTGTGTGGTTTTTTTTTTACACTTTTTTTTGTAACTGTAACTTTTAAAAATGTAACTGGTTTCAGGTTCGGGTCTCTCAAAATGCGATGGCATCTTGGGAGACCCTGTGAAAGTGTGCCTAGTCTGTGCAATGCTGTACCCTACGCTAATACTCAACTAGTGAATGGTAGCGTTCAAAACATTCACCAATGCAAAGACCAGGATTGTCAGGACAGGAGGGAAAATAATAGCAGGTGTCACTCCTATATCCGTGCTTTCTGCAGACACGACATCTTTTTTTGGGGGGGGGTTGTTGGGTAGGGGTACTCGGGAGGACATAAAGAAAATGCCTCTCATGCAGCCGACTGCATTTGGTTGGGGATGTGAATGGGGGAAGTACGGGTGCTGCAGAAGTGGTGGGTTCCCAATTATTAGGATTGGCGAATGCAGAAGGAAGGGCATTATGGGCACGACGGGCCTGTGTTTGTCTTCTTGGTGGCAGCGGGACACTACTTGTGCTTGCCACCTCACAAGCTTGAACTGCACTTATGGGACTCGCCACGTCACCAAGTGTTACTGCAATGCTGGTTTGACTATTACCGGGGTGTACTAGGCCGCTGGTGCTTGCCAGTTCACCAAAACGCTACCAAAAAAACTGTTAGCGATCGCAGGGATCAGGCCTGACTCTGCGAACGCTGCAGTTATGCGTTTAGTGTTTTGTAAGTGTCAGTGATCGATCGATACTGCACTTGGGTGGGCTGGGCTGGGCCGGGCGGAGGGGCAAAACGCAGGTGCTAGCAGGTATCTCGGCTGATCCTGCTAACACTGCGTTTTTGGGAACCCTAAACTGCTGGGGACGCTAGTATGGATCTGATCAGATCAGATATTGATCCGTTCAGATACTATACCACTAAGGGAGGTGTACGGTGCGTGCGTGGGTGTTAGCGCTACTGGCACTAACCTGACACTGCCTGGGGCTGGTGCTTGCCAGTTCACCAAAACGCTACCAAAAAAACTGTTAGCGATCGCAGGGATCAGGCCTGACTCTGCGAACGCTGCAGTTATGTGTTTAGTGTTTTGTAAGTGACAGTGATCGATCGATACTGCACTTGGGTGGGCTGGGCTGGGCCGGGCCGGGCCGGGCCGGGCGGAGCGTAAAAACGCAGGTGCTAGCAGGTATCTGGGCTGATCCCGCTAACACTGCATTTTTGGGAACCCTAAACTGCTGGGGACGCTAGTATAGTTCTGATCGGATCAGATATTGATCCGTTCAGATACTATACCACTAAGGGAGGTGTACGGTGCGTGCATGGGTGTTAGTGGTACTGACGCTAACCTGACGCTGCCTGGGGCTGGTGCTTGCTAGTTCACCAAAATGCTACCAAAAAAACTGTTAGCGATCGCAGGGATCAGGCCTGACTCTGCGAACGCTGCAGTTATGCGTTTAGTGTTTTGTAAGTGACAGTGTTCGATCGATACTGCACTTGGGTGGGCTGGGCTGGGCTGGGCGGAGGGGCAAAATGCAGGTGCTAGCAGGTATCTGGGCTGATCCCGCTAATACTGCGTTTTTGGGAACCCTAAACTGCTGGGGACGCTGGTATAGATCTGATCGGATCAGATATTGATCCGTTCAGATACTATACCACTAAGGGAGGTGTATGGTGCATGCGTGGGTGTTAACGGTACTGGCACTAACCTGACGCTGCCTGGGGAGACGCATATCACCGCCGGGCGATCAGGGGGCTAAACTTTTATTAGGTAATAAATGACGGGTGCCCTGACACTATAAACAATAAACTAACTAACCAGCATCACCCGTAACAGTTATATGGTGATCACTGGTGAAAGGGTTAACTAGGTGGCAATCAAGGGGTTAAAACCTTTAGTAGTATATGGGGGTCCCTGTCGCTATAAAGCGCTGATGGCGAACCTAAATATTTACCTCCCTAACTAGCGTCACCTGTGACACTAATACAGCTATCAGAAAAATGATCGCTTAGCGACACTGGCGACGGGGGGTGATCAAGGGGTTAAAACTTTATTAGGGGGGGTTAAGGGGGTGTCCTATGTCCCGTACACATGGTCAGATTTTCCGATGGAAAATGTGTGATAGGACCTTGTTGTTGGAAATTCCGAACCTGTGTAGGCTCCATCACACATTTTCCATTGGATTTTCCGACACACAAAGTTTGAGAGCAGGATATAAAATTTTTCGACAACAAAATCCGTTGTCGGAAATTCCGATCGTGTGTACACAAATCCGACGGACAAAGTGCCACGCATGCTCAGAATAAATAAAGAGATGAAGGCTACTGGCCACTGCCCCGTTTATAGTCCCGACGTACGTGTTTTACGTCACCGCGTTCAGAACGATCGGATTTTCCGACAACTTTGTGTGACCGTGTGTATGCAAGACAAGTTTGAGCCAACATCCGTCGGAAAAAATCCTAGGATTTTTTTGTCGGAATGTCTGAACAAAGTCCGACCGTGTACGGGGCACTAGAGCTAAAGGGGGCTAATACTAACTGCCCTACCACACTAACTGTCACAAACTGACACCAATGCAGTAATCAGAAAAAAAAAACTGCTTGGTGTCAGTGTGACAGGGGGGGTGATTAGGGGGTGATCGGGAGGGGTCGGGAGGTAAAGGGGGGTGTAAAGTATGCCTGGCATATTCTACTGTGTGTGTGTTTGTGTAACTCACTCAGATATCTTCTCTCCTCGGCGCCGGAACGGAAAACACCGAGCCGAGGAGAGATGACATCACATCCCCTGCCTCTGTGTACTATACAGAGGCAGGGGAAGATTCTCATTGGCTGGAAGCAATCGCGAGGGGGGGGGCACGAATGGATGGCCTCCCCCTCATCTCTGAATGCTCCCAGGCCAAAGCCGACCGCCTTGGGCACTGGGGGAGGGGTCCAATTGGACCCCCCCACCCGCGGGAAGGCAATCACGTACCAGGTACGTGATTTTGCCTGTCCGTGCCAGTCTGCCGCAGTATATCTGCGTTAGGCGGTCGGCAAGTGGTTAATGGCAGTGTGTTGAGTTATTTTGATAGGACAGCAAATTTACACTGTTATACAATCTGTACACTCACTTCTTTACATTGTAACAAAGTGTCATTTCTTCAGTGTTGTCACATGAAAAGATATAATAAAATATTTATAAAAATGTGAGGGGTGTACTCACATGTGTGAGATACTGTATGTTATACATCAGAGTAAAATTGCATCATTGTGAGGATGGAGAGAGCACAAGTCCAAAAAAAGCTCATAAATGAACTGTACTCACCACAATCCTGTTGCTTTATTTATAAGGTAATGTCTATGCTGGGAGCTCATGCGAACGGAAAAGCCGAGGAGGACATTGACATATCCTCTATATGTGAAACAAACAAACACACCCATCTAAGAAATATAGAGAGACATGTAAACACCTGTCAAGTACTTTGTAATAAGAAAATCAAACCTATCCTCATACTTTCAAAATGAGCTTCTCACCTCAGTGTGTCTTACTATAGGACTGTTCCAGTTTCCCCTAGACGCCAAGGCTAGGAAGGTACATAGGAGTAGCAGAAAGCCACACTCCCAGAGGGGGAAAGATGGCTAGGATCGATCTATATAACAGAAAAAGTATATATACAAGGCATCATCATTTAAAGTCCATCAAAGTCCCAAGTAAAGTTGCAACTAGTCTTGCTTCAAGTCGAATAATTACCTGAACTCCCATCCATATAACTCATGAGCTCCCAGGTGGTTCAAACGTATTTGCATTATATGGGATTTAAATATCCCTTCCTGTGGCCCCAAAATACGGCGAGTGACATCACATTGCAATGACGCCCCACGGACGCAAAGAGGGAGGTCCACGCACCACGGACTGATGCCCGGAAGCAGGAAATGATGACAACATCTGGTTCACAGTCTGATATGGCCAGTTCAGGCCGTGCAGACAGTGCCAGAAAGCAAACCTAATCTGCAGTCTGAAAAAGATTTAAAGTGTTACCGGAAAGCCGTGGAAAACTGGGTACCTGAAGGCGGGCCTGCAACGGGACAGCACCACCCATATGGGCAGATTGCTAGTCCTAGTGCACACCCTTTGGTGTCCATACGGGAATCTAATGACAAGAACCAGGATGGGTGCAGGTGAAGCAGATGTAAAATTGGGGAAAATACATATAATCCCATATGATGCAGATACATTTGAACCACCTGGGAGCTCATGAGTTATACGGACGGGAGTTCAGGTACTTATTTGACTTAAGGTAAGACTGGCTGCAACTTTACTTGGGACTTTGATGGACTTTGAATGATGATGCCCTGTGTATATACTTTTTCTGTTATATAGATGGATCCTAGCCATCTTTGGCTTTGTGGCTTTTTGCTACTCCTATGTACCTTCCTAGCCTTGGCATCTATGGGAGACTGGAACAGTCCTATAGTAAGTAGGGATGGGTCGAATGGACCCCTGTTCAATTCGGACCAGAACTTCCGAACACCACGAACGTTCGGACCCGAATACCGAACCCCATTAAAGTCAATGTGACCCGAGTGTTTACAAGATTAGAGATTTTTTGGATACATTCTGGTGTCACTTTGACTTTGGATAGAAGTAACGGGTGCATTAAAATTGGTCTTTGGGTATCGGTGGCGCCTTCCCACCCTAACCCTATAGAGGTACTCTTGATGTAAGCAAGAATTTGCAGTGCTGTAAAAATTGCAATGATATGTACCTGTCAGACAGGTGCAGAAAAATTGGTCTTTGGGTGTCGGTGGTGCCTTCCCACCATAACCCTATAGAGGTACTCTTGATGTAAGCAAGAATTTGCCTTGCTGTAAAAAATTGCAATGATATGCACATGTCAGACAGGTGCAGAAAAATTGGTCTTTGGGTGTTAATTGTGCCCATGAAACTTATACCAAAAACCTTCTTCCGGATAAAATGATTGAACACCCTCAAAGCTAGGCAGCCTCAAAGTCCTGCAGAGATTCCACATCCCAAAAAGACTTAATCAGTGACATCCGCATCAGGTGCTTCATAGCTGGTAATCAAGGACTGATTCATTTTTATAAAAGTCAAATGGTGCACAGAGTCTGTGGACAGACGCGTTCTATGATCAGTAACGAAACCTCCTGTAGTACTAAATGCCCGTTCTGAAAGCACACTGGATGCAGGGCAGCCCAACAACTCAATAGCATACTGGGTAAGTTCTGGCCAGTGGTCTATTCTCATGACCCAGTAAGCCAGTGGATCGTCAGCTGGAAAGCTCTCCGTCTCTGTTTTGGCCCCAAGGTAATCATCCACCATGTGATGCAGACGCTGCCAATGGGATGTGGAAGCTGACAGCCCTGGGCAGCGAGGACTAAAAAAATTCCGAAATGCCTCACTTAGGCGGATGCCTTCTCCAACGCTCCTTTGTTGACTAATGGAATACTCAAAACAACGTTTTCCACCACACTGTAACCTACTAGAGTCAGGAAAAATGTTCAATAAAATCCTCTTTAATGTGTCCTCAAGAGATTTTATCCTCTGCACTCTCTGCGGGGATGGGATGAGTTCAGAGACCTTCCCCTTATAACGGTGGTCATGGAGGGTTGCCAACCTGTAATCATCCTTCTCTTTTATGCCACATATTCTTGGGTCCTTTTGCAGGCTTTGAAGCATGAGGTTGCTTGAGAAGCAGGCTCCTCGGGGTCACTCAGGATGACAGCATCAGGAACTTCCTCCTCCGAGCCACATACTACCCCCTCCCTGGGGTTGGAAAGCCATCGCTTACAGATTGACACATGTCTTTCTCTTCTTCAAAGCCTATTAAAGTGCCAGAATCCTCCTCCTCATCCTCCTCCCCTCTCTCCTCCTGTGTGTTCTGTGACATAGGAATGATGGTGTCTGCATAAAGTGGGCCTTGAGAGGAAAGGAAGTCCTCCTCTTCCTCCTGGTGCTCTGCCTCCAGTGCTCTGTCCATAATGCCACACATAGTCTGCTCCCGCAGGGACACAACAGGGATTGTGTCACTGATGCATGCACTGTCATGGCTCACCATCCTTATGGCCTCCTCAAATGGTGACAATACAGTGCATGCATCCTTAATGATCAGCCATTGGCATGGGGAAAAAGAGCCGAGGTGGCCTGAGCCTGTCGTCGTGCCGTACTGACACAAGTACTCGTTGACGGCCCTCTGCTGCATGTATAGCCGCTGCAGCATTCCCAAAGTTGAGTTCCACCTGGTGGGCATGTCACAAATCAGGCAGTTTACGGGCAGGTGGAATTACCACAAAATTTCAGCCAACCAAGCACTGGCTGTGTATGACCGCCTGAAATGCCTACATACTCTTCTGGCTTGCTTTAGCACATCTTGCAACCCTGGGTAAGTACTTAGGAAATGCTGCACTATCAAATTGAGTACATGTGCCAGGCATGCCACATGTGTCAACTTTCCCTGTCTAAGGGCAGACAGGAGGTTTGAGACATTATTGGACACCACTATTTCTGGCTCCAGCTGGCATGGTGTGAACCACCTCTGGGCCTGTCCTTGCAGAGCTGCAAGAATCTCTGCTCCGGTGTGGTTCCTGTCCCCTAAACACACCAGCTGAAGCACTGCATGGCACCTTTTATTCTGACTCTGGGAAAAGCCCTTTGAACGCTTAGGGGTACCTGAAGTACATAGGACAATTCTACATAGAACGGCATGGAGGTGGCAAAGGAATAGGAGGAGGAGGAGGGGTTAGAGCTCACAGGTCTGGCATCATCACCACTAGCTGTATGGAGATGTGGGGGCACAACAAGCTGCAGCACTGAGCCCTGTTCTGCATCCTTTCGAGTTGCAAGCAGCATTATCCAGTGTGCTGTGAATTAAATATATCGTCCCTGCCCATGCTTGCTGGACCATGTGTCAGCAGTAAGGTGGATTTTACGGATGACTGCCTTGCCCAACGATGCCAGAACATTCCCTTCCACGTGATGGTAGAGGGATGGAACAACCTTACGTGAAAAGTAGTATCGACTGGGAACCTGCAATTGCAGTACAGCACATTGTGCGAATTCAAGAAAGGGGGCAGAATCCACCAGGCTGAAAGGCAAAAGTTGGAGAGCCAACCGAATTGACAAGCTTGCATTCAGGTGCTGGGCATGTGGGTGGCAGGGACTGTATTTTTTTTTACGCTGCAGAAGATGGGGCAGATAAATTTGCCGGCTACAGTCTACAGCTGGTGGTGTGCTGCTGGTAGATGAGCTGCTAGGACCTTGGATACCCTGTGCTATACAATCATCCCTGTCAGTGGAGGCTGCTGAAAGGTAATGGCTCAGTATCGCAGGGGCAGACTGAAGTGGGTAAGGAGGAGGAGGGACAGATTTGCACCCCTTTTGTGTGGCTTTTAGGTGCTCTTGCCAACGGGCTGAGTGGTTGGATGTTAAATGCCTTGTTAGACATGTGGTACCCAAATGGTTGGTGTTTTTGCCACACTTGATGTGCCTGTGACACAGGTTGCAGATAGCAACAGTGCAATCTGCTGCAGATGTGCTGAAATAGGCCCAGACAGCTGCGTTTTGGGAGGTGGGCGGGGAGTAGGGATGAGATTCGAGTTTGAGTCGAACCCAAAGTTCGTCGAATTGCGAATGTCATGGCCCATAATTCACTGTGGCATCGCATTGCATTACTGGCTGATGACTGGCCAAGCATGCACTATGACCCGCATGCTTGGCCAATCACAGCACAGTCTGTACTGAGAGCCGTAATTGGTCAAAGCCAGGGTGGCTTTGGCTAATTATGGCTCAGGGGGTTTAGTACACGCCCAACACTATATAAGGCCGCCTGCGTGGCGGCCTTGTGTAGTGTTGCGGCGGAGGAGAGATAGACAGAGAGACAATGTCATTTGATTTAAGTTAGATAGAGTAGGCAGGCGAGTCAGTTAGCTGCACTTACAGTGTATTGTGTATATATATATATACATACTAGGTGTTGTGCATATATGTATATATATATATATATATATATATATATATATATATATATATACATATATACAGTGTATATATGTATATACACTATATTCAGTTTAGCTAGATCCGTTCCGATTATACTCTTCCTATTGACGGGCAAGCAGGTGTTTTTACAGTATTTTACAGCAACCTGAAGAAAATTGGTGGTGTTCTTCTGATCCTATTAGTACCACAGGAAGGCAGCTACAGTATTTACAGTTAGTGTACTGTGTCCTCTGCACAGTGTGCACCTAAAGCTACCTGAAGACAATTGCTGTTGTTCTAAACCCATTAGTACCACAGGCAGGAAGCTGAAGTATTTATAGTTAGTGCAGTGCTTCCTCTGCAAAGTGTGCACCTAAAGCTACCTGAAGACAATTGGTGGTGTTCTTCTGATCCCATTAGTACAACAGGCAGGCAGCTGAAGTATTTATAGTTAGTGTAGTGTGTCCTCTGCACAGTGTGCACCTAAAGTTACCTGAAGACAATTGCTGTTGTTCTGATCCTATTAATACCACAGGCAGGCAGCTGCAGTATTTACAGTTATGCCCCGTACACACGGTCGGACTTTGTTCGGACATTCCGACAACAAAATCCTCTGATTTTTTCCGACGGATGTTGGCTCAAACTTGTTTTGCCTACACACGGTCGCACAAAGTTGTCGGAATTTCCGATCGCCAAGAACGCGGTGACGTCAAGCACGTACGACGAGACTAGAAAAGGCCAGTTCAGAACCAAGCGAGGCACCCTTTGGGCTCCTTTTGCTAATCTCGTGTTAGTAAAAGTTTGGTGAGAGACGATTCGCGCTTTTTCAGACTCGTGGCTTTCAGATCGTTTTCTGCCGTTCAGTTTGTGCTTGTGGGTTTGTATCTGCTCTTCAGTGCGTGCAGTCAGTTCATATTGGAGTTTTCTGTGCGATCTTGTCCGCTCGTTGCTGTTTTTCAGGTCGCTCTTCACAGGCCTTGCTGTTCTTCAGTGCGTTCTGTTACTTCGTTCTGAGCAGCCGACCGTTTTCTAGCCATGTTGCGTATGCGTACTCCTCGTAGAGTTCGTGCTGTGCGGGGGCTTGGTGTTGGGGTCCTGACCTTGACACAAGTCCAGTCCATGAACAGGGTGGGGAGGAGTTCATGGACCAAGAATTGGTTGCTTCAGCGTGACCAGTTCTGTCATATGCCTTTGCTCCGTGAGATCCGTGAGAATAATCCTGATGATTTCAGGAACTTTCTCAGGATGACGGACCCCGTGTTTCACCGTTTGTTGGCTTCGCTGACCCCCTATATCAGCAGGCAGGATACCTGCATGAGGCAAGCCATCACTCTGGAGCAGAGGTTGGTCGCTACCCTGCGGTATTTGGCCACAGGGAGAAGCCTGCAGGACCTCAGGTTCTCGACAGGCATCTCCCCCCAGGCTCTGGGGATCATAATCCCAGAGACCTGTTCTGCCATCATCCAGGTCCTACAGAAGGAGTGTATGAAGGTAAGATTTTTATCCTTTTATATCACATTTTATTGTATTGAATGTTTGATAATATATTGTATTTCTTTCCTAATTCCCTAATTACCATGATTGTATTATGCTGTGAATGTCCCCTTTGTCCTCATGCATGCTGGATTTTTATGTAATTATTATTTTAGGTCCTTCATACATATTTGCCCTTCAATAACCTCCCCAGCATGGTGTCTCCTGCCCTATATTCACCTCATGTAGTTACTTAACAATGTATTTTATCAGCTCCATAGTAGTGCTTTACCCCAAACACCCCCTAAAATGTTTGGAAATGTTATTTTTGATTTAAATTCAGGCAGAGGGCCAGAGGCTTTTTTTTGTGGTGTCCCCAAATTTTTTTGTAACCCTCCCTTCCCCAACTGCTAAGTCAGCTGATCCCAATTCTCTATCCTCAATCATCTATCTGCTGACTTTGCCAAACCCATACACACTATACCCATCTCTTTAGTGCTCAGATTTATGGATGAATTTCCCAAAGCATGTAGTGCAAGGGCCTGCCTGTATACTTTCCAATGGTACTGTTTAAAGTTCTTGTATCCTATTATGATCTTGATAGGTAATAGCAGAATGTCCAAATGTGCTCAAATGTGTACAGTGTGTATTTATATCTTTGTATTATGACACTTCTTACCTGTCCAGTGGTTTGCCAATAGTGTAACTAAGGAGGGGCTTTTCCAAGCAATCCCCATTATTTAGGCATTCATCTCTCAATGAAGTGAAGAGGGTTACCTGTCCAAGAGTTCCCCCCCCCCTATAATGTTAGAAATGGCCCATGAGAGGGGGGGGGAATATGATAGGTGTACCTTATACTTTGTTGTTGTTAAATTCCCCTTAATAAATGCTATCTGGAGGTTGACCCATAATGTTTGTGTCTAATCTGCTTGCCAGGTTTCTGTGAAAAAATAGTAATGTTTATTGTTTTTTCCTCAACAGTTTCCTTCCACGCCACAGGAATGGCAGACTGTGGCCTCCCACTTTGCCCAGCGGTGGGACTTTCCTAACTGCGGAGGGGCAATTGATGGGAAACACGTCCACATCGTCCCACCACCCAACTCGGGGTCGTACTATTATAATTACAAGGGGTTTAATAGTATAGTGATGTTGGCGGTGGTGTCGGCTAATTACGACTTCTTGTATGTGGAAGTGGGGAAGAATGGCCGGATGTCCGATGGTGGAGTGATCGCCCAGACGGAGTTCTACAGGCGTCTCCAGAATGGCAGCTTGGACTTGCCACCTCCAGAGGACAATGTTGAAGGTCTCCCATTTGTGTTCGTTGCTGATGAAGCGTTTGCGCTGGGGGACCACCTGATGCGGCCATTCCCGATGAGGACCCTCACCCCGGAACAGAGGGTTTTTAATTACCGGCTGGCCAGAGCCCGAAGAGTGGTGGAGAACACATTTGGAATCCTGGCCAGCCGGTTCCGATTATTTATGACACCCATCCATATGGCGGAGTATAAACTGAACCATATAATACTTGCCTGCTGTGTTCTCCATAATTTTCTGCGAAAACATTCAGCCAACTATGCTGGCTCAGTTGGGCCTGAGGCCGGAATCCCAAATACATCAACAATGACGGCACTTGAAAGCGGCCGTCCTGGTTTGCCCTCCCTGAATGCCCGTGATGTCCGGTTACGATACCTGGAGTTCTTTGCGGGTAGGGGGGCTATCAATATGCCAGACAATATGTGACACCTTTTTCAAATAAAAAACAACCAAAAGAAATTCTTGGTGGACATTTACTGCTTGTGTTTGTTTTAGCTGACCCTGACAGAAATGTGTTGAGTGCAGAAAATGTCATGATTGGGTAACCTTATAAAAAACAGTGTTGGCTGGTACTTCCTAAATGCAAAAACACATTTCACTACAAGTGCACTTGCAACTGCACTGAACCTGCACTTGTAGTGCAAAGAGGATTTGCCCTTAGGAAATAACCCCCATTTGTGCATAAAACAGCAATCACATCACCCCAAAAGTGTTGTAGTGTTGAGACAATAATCCACACATTCTTGAGTAAGGCACTTTTTTATACCTGCATAATCACATGCGCATTTACCAAAGGTTTTTAAAACAAACCAACATGTTTGTTGTATAACAATGTTTGCAGTAGCATTATCAAAAATCAAAATATCCATTTCAGATAAAACAGGCCTGTGTAAAACCAACAAGAAAGCCAAAAAACTTGAACTTACAAAGTTCACATTAGGTAAAACCTGAAGGCTATATCAGACATCAGTATTTAGGAACTGGGTTTGATATAGCGTTCAGATGGGGGGAAATCACCCCTGGAAAAGCCAAATTTGGAAGATGCACACCAATTTACAAATGTCCACATGTGCTATCTGCCATCATGGGGGATCAAGGGACGTGTTTGGGGGGAGCAAGCCCTTCCTCAATGCTACTTTATAATTGAGGAAGGGGTTGCCCCCCCAAAACGCGTCCATTGATCTCCCGTGATGGCAGATAGCACATGTTGGCACACTGTGTGCATCCTCCAAATTTGGCTTTTCTAAACATTGAAAAAAGTTTGGTACGATAAAACAGGTGATTTTGTGGGGTTTAAATTCGCCCCAAAACATCAATGATGTTATTATTTTTTTTAATAACATCACTGATTTGTTGATGTATGTTTTGCAATTGGAGATTACACCCCATGATCTCCCCGATCAGTATCTGGGCACTTTCAGATGTAAAGCGTTCTGGATCCCTCACATCACGATCACCTAAAAAGAGATAAAGAACAAAAAAAAAGGTCTCAAAAATCTGCCACCAGCCATCTCTTTTACCTGAGTCTGTGGTCACAGACACTCACCTGTTGTGGTGCCAATCTCCACCACGTCTTCTTCTTCCTCCTGCTCAGCTTCTTGGGTTGGTATTTCCCCTTCTTCCAGAGAGGGGGGGTCTCTGGTCTCCTGGGATGAGGGGTGTCCGAGTCTTTTCTCCCCTATGTAAAACAAAAATGGTATACTTAGCACACAGATATTTGATGGCAGAACTATAGAAATAGGAAACATTGCTTGGAAGTGGGGTACAATTGTCTATTTTAGCCAAGTTCCAAGATGCATATTTTTTATTGCCTTTTGTCAAGCTGCAATACTTTACCTGTTTAGTACAAGCTTCACAGAAGGAGACCCCCCTATAGTATACACTGGAGCACCTGTGTGGCCCCCTAATAAAAATGGTGTTCTTGTGTCCCACACTAGTGCTCCAGTGTCCAGATGTGAAAACAGCTGCTCAGTGTCCTCTCCTTACACACAATCTAGTTTGCATTTCATTCTAGTAACAAACCCATCTACACAAACAAATATTTGGCATCCAAGTATGCCCCCAAAAATGTGTGAAAATGCATATGGCCTAAACAATGGTGTTCTAGAGGCCGAAAGAAAAATGTTTGATACGAACGAATAATGTGCCCATGAACATTAAAGTTGACCTTTGGAAACGTTACAACTAATCAAAGCATATGGAGCAGAACGAACGTAATAAAGACAGAAAGAATAGGAACACAGCACAACTACTTACTTTTTTGCAGCACTCTCCGGATCTTTCGGTACTGCTCTGGCTCTCTCAACTTCAGGTCCGACCACCGCTTCGTGAGCTGATCTTTAGACCTCCGTACCCCGAAATTCCGCTCTAGACTCCTGACCACTTTCGCCATGATTTTGGCCTTTCGGATATTGGGGTTGGGGTAAGGCCCATATTTTCCGTCATAGTCGGACTTCCTCATGATGTTGACCATCTCCAACATCTCCCCAAACAACATATTTGTGGCCTTAAAACGTTTCCTTCTGGATCGGGACGTGCCTGGATCCGCCCTCTCCTCCTCCTCCTCCTCCTCGTTGCTACAATTAGCCCGCACCTGCTGTATGTCCGCCATCATGCTCTTCCCCCACTGCGCAGAACGAAAAGGGGCGGGGAATACACTAGAAAGAACGTCAGGGGCGGGCGGAGTTACACGCATGCGCAGTGTATATAAAGCGTGACACGCGTGCGTATTACGTTTGATCTGTGAGCGGAGGAAGGAGCATTGAATGCGGCGATCGTAAGAACGAAGGTAAGAGACAAACTTGGGCCTATACTGCTTCTATAGATTGAGGCCTATATTGTAACAAGATTAGGAGAGTTTGGTGTGACATTAGGCTTTGTCTTGTGTTGTGTCTTGCAGTGAACATGGATATGGTACTGAAAGATCAGGACTTAATTTCAGTCTTCATAGAGATGCTAAGGGAGCTGCCCTGTCTGTGGGAGATTAAACACCCCCATTACAAGAACCAAGCAAAGAGGAAGGCAGCACTGGAGCAATTGTGTGAAATTGTGAAGCAGGTGATCCCCACGGCAGACATCACTTATTTAAAGATTTTCATTGGTGGCCTGAGGAGCACATATCTGAGGGAGCGCAATAAAGTCCTGGATTCACAGAGATCCGGAGCAGCAGATGACATCTATGTCCCCAGGATGTTGTACTACGACAGGCTGCACTTTCTGGCAGGCCAGACTGAACCCAGGCCATCCCTCTCCAGTCTTCCTTCCACGCTTCCTTCCCCCCCGGCTGAGACTTCTGACGCCCAACCTGGGCCTTCCAGGCCACATGTGGAGGAGCCCAGATTGAGCCAGGTATAGCATTCCTCTAAATATTTCTGCTTGTCCAATCAATGATGTTAACTAGATGTTAGTTGGGAGTACTAATTTATGATTGTGATTGATGATGCAAAAACTAAAACCATGTCCCTTTTTCATACACAGGGAAGTCTCAGCCAGGTGGTGGCCGGGCCGAGCCGGCTGGCTGATCTGCAGGTCCCTCCACCCCCCCTGGAAACAGAAAGTGGCAGTAGGAGGAGTACCCTAGAGGAGGCTGCTATCAGATTTTTTTGTAGGGCTACAGAGGTCCTGGGAGCACCACACACCAGGCAGGAGAACATTGCTGCATTCATAGCCTATAAAATGCAGAGGATGGAGGAGGGCCAAAAAGCCATGTGTGAGGCCCTCATATCAGAGGCTCTGGCGAAAGGTATGAGGGGCCAAATTACACCTCAAACACACCTTCGCGATGGTCCTCCTCCTCCTCCTGCAGGTCCTACTCCTCCTCCAGGTCCTACTCCTCCTCCTGCCACATCTCCAACTGCACAGCCACAGCCCGGAAGGAAGTGTGAAAGGAAGACCAGACAGTGAGGACCCTGGATCCAGTCTGGTCGGCCAAAAGATGCAGCCTCTTGTGGTACCACAGCCTGCGGACACAGATGTCATCTGCTGCTATCCGGATCTCTGTGAATCCCGGACCAGACTGCCCTCCCTTACATATGGATTCCTCAGGCCACCAATTTTGATGTTGAAGAACTGATGTCTGCCGTGGGGGTCCCAGGCTTCACTAATTTCTCCTGTTGATCCAGTGTTGCCTTCCTCTTTGTTTGGTTCTGAGCCCTTAATAAAGGATTTTTGTTTTGAATTATACTCTCCTATGTGTTTTACTTCAAAAATTATGGTTTGTTTGTGAGGATTCAGGTACATTTCTAATATACAATGTGAAATGAACAAGGGACACCAACAACAAAAAATCTCATGGAGATTAAATAATAAAAGATATCAATGGTGTTGGGGTAACTTGCCACACAAAACACACACAAAAATATTCTGGAGTAAAAATAAAAATAACATTGAACAAAGATCAGCCTTGGAAAAAATCCAAACATTAAAGAAAAAAAAAGGCTTAAAAACAAAAAAAAAACATAAAAAATATAAAACTGTCAGATGTGACAACTAATAACAATATATTGAGGGAATCCCACTAAAAAAACACAAATAAAACTTTGTGAGAAGTGTGTGTGAATATGAGCAGGAAAACTACTTAATTCTTGTCACATTATAAAGAAGAAGAGAGTGCGCTGTATTAAACCATTTTACATTGCAGCGTGACGAAAGTGCTGTATCCATTGCGAACGCTAAGTTTACCAGAACGAGCTGTTCCGTGTCGGAATTTCTTCTGAGCATGCGTGGCACTTTGTGCGTCGGAACAGGCCACACACGGTCGGAATTGACGCGATCGGATTTTGTTGTTGGAAAATTTTATCTCCTGCTGTCCAACTTTGTGTGTCGGAAAATCCGATGGAAAATGTCCAATGGCGCCCACACACGGTCAGAATTTCCGACAACACGCTCCGATCGGACAATGTTCATCGGAAAATCCGACCGTGTGTACGGGGCATTAGTGTACTGTGTCCTCTGCACAATGTTCACCTAAAGCTATCTGAAGAAAATTGGTGGTGTTCTTATGATCCTATTAGTACCACAGGCCGGCAGCTGCAGTATTTACAGTTAGTGTAGTGCGTCCTCTGTACAGTGTGCACCTAAAGCTACCTGAAGACAATTGCTGTTAATATGATTCTATTAATACCACAGGCAGGCAGCTGCAGTATTTACAGTTAGTGTAGTGCATCCTCTGCACAGTGTGTACCTAAAGCTACCTGAAGACAATTGCTGTTGTTCTGATCCTATAAGTACCACAGGCAGGCAGCTGCATTATTTGCAGTTAGTGTAGTGCGTCCTCTGCACAGTGTGCACCTAAAGCTACCTGAAGACAATTGCTGTTGTTCTGATCCTATTAGTATCACAGGCAAGCAGCTGCATTATTTACAGTTAGTGTAGTGCATCCTCTGCACAGTGTGCTCCTAAAGCTACCTGAAGACAATTGCTGTTAATATGATTCTATTAATACCACAGGCAGACAGCTGCAGTATTTACAGTTAGTGTAGTGCGTCCTCTGCACAGTGTGCACCTAAAGCTACCTGAAGACAATTGCTGTTAATATGATTCTATTAATACCACAGGCAGGCAGCTGCAGTATTTACAGTTAGTGTAGTTTGTCCTCTGCACAGTATGCACTAAAAGCTACCTGAAGACAATTGCTGTTGTTCTGATCCTATTAGTACCACAGGCAAGCAGCTGCATTATTTACAGTTAGTGTAGTGCGTCCTCTGCACAGTGTGCACCTAAAGCTACATGAAGACAATTGCTGTTGTTCTGATCCTATTAATACCACAGGCAGGCAGCTGCAGTATTTACAGTTAGTGTAGTGCATCCTCTGCACAGTGTGCACCTAAAGCTACCTGAAGAAAATTGGTGGTGTTCTTCTGATCCCATTAGTACCACAGGCAGGCAGCTGAAGTATTTACAGTTAGTGTAGTGCGTCCTCTGCAGAATGTGCACCTAAAGCTACCTGAAGACAATTGCTGTTGTTCTGATCCTATTAGTACCACAGGCAAGCAGCTGCATTATTTACAGTTAGTGTAGTGCGTCCTCTGCACAGTGTGCACCTAAAGCTACCTGAATACAATTGCTGTTGTTCTGAACCTATTACTACCACAGGCAGGCAGCTTCAGTATTTACAGTTAGTGTACTGTGTCCTCTGCAAAGTGTGCACCTAAAACTACCTGAAGAAAAACGGTGGTGTTCTTCTGATCCTTTTAAACCACAAGCAGGCAGCTGCATTATTTACAGTTAGTGTACTGTGTCCTCTGCACAGTGTGCACCTAAAGCTACCTGAAGAAAATTGCTGGTGTTCTTCTGATCCTATTAGTACCACAGGCAGGCAGCTGCAATATTTAGAGTTAGTGTAGTGCGTCTTCTGGACAGTGTGCACCTAAAGCTACCTGAAGACAATTGCTGTTAATATGATTCTATTAATACCACAGGCAGGCAGCTGAATATTTACAGTTAGTGTAGTGCATCCTCTGCACAGTGTGTACCTAAAGCTACCTGAAGACAATTGCTTTTGTTCTGATCCTATTATTACCACAGGCAGGCAGCTGCAGTATTTACAGTTAGTGTACTGTGTCCTCTGCACAGTGTTCACCTAAAGCTACCTGAAGAAAATTGGTGGTGTTCTTCTGATCCTATTAGTACCACAGGCAGGCAGCTGCAGTATTTACAGTTAGTGTAGTGCATCCTCTGCACAGTGTGCACCTAAAGCTACCTGAAGAAAATTGGTGGTGTTCTTCTGATCCCATTAGTACCACAGGCAGGCAGCTGAAGTATTTACAGTTAGTGTAGTGCGTCCTCTGCACAATGTGCACCTAAAGCTACCTGAAGACAATTGCTGTTGTTCTGATCCTATTAGTACCACAGGCAAGCAGCTGCATTATTTACAGTTAGTGTAGTGCGTCCTCTGCACAGTGTGCACCTAAAGCTACCTGAATACAATTGCTGTTGTTCTGAACCTATTAGTACCACAGGCAGGCAGCCTCAGTATTTACAGTTAGTGTACTGTGTCCTCTGCAAAGTGTGCACCTAAAACTACCTGAAGAAAAACGGTGGTGTTCTTCTGATCCTTTTAAACCACAAGCAGGCAGCTGCATTATTTACAGTTAGTGTACTGTGTCCTCTGCACAGTGTGCACCTAAAGCTACCTGAAGAAAATTGCTGGTGTTCTTCTGATCCTATTAGTACCACAGGCAGGCAGCTGCAATATTTAGAGTTAGTGTAGTGCGTCTTCTGGACAGTGTGCACCTAAAGCTACCTGAAGACAATTGCTGTTAATATGATTCTATTAATACCACAGGCAGGCAGCTGAATATTTACAGTTAGTGTAGTGCATCCTCTGCACAGTGTGTACCTAAAGCTACCTGAAGACAATTGCTGTTGTTCTGATCCTATTAGTACCACAGGCAGGCAGCTGCATTATTTACAGTTAGTGTAGTGCGTCCTCTGCACAGTGTGCACCTAAAGCTACCTGAAGACAATTGCTGTTGTTATGATCCTATTAGTATCACAGGCAAGCAGCTGCATTATTTACAGTTAGTGTAGTGCATCCTCTGCACAGTGTGCACCTAAAGCTACCTGAAGACAATTGCTGTTGTTTTGACCCTATTAATACCACAGGAAGGCAGCTGCAGTATTTACAGTTAGTGTACTATGTCCTCTACACAGTGTGCACCTAAAGCTACCTGAAGACAATTGCTGTTGTTCTGATCCTATTAGTACCACAGGCAAGCAGCTGCAGTATTTGCAGTTAGTGTAGTGCATCCTCTGCACAGTGTACACCTAAAGCTACCTGAAGACAATTGCTGTTGTTTTGATCCTATTAATACCACAGGCAGGAAGCTGCAGTATTTATAGTTAGTGTACTGTGTCCTCTGCACAGTGTTCACCTAAAGCTACCTGAAGAAAATTGGTGGTGTTCTTCTGATGCTATTTGTACCACAGGCAGGCAGCTGCAGTATTTACAGTTAGTGTAGAGCGTCCTCTGCACAGTGTGCACCTAAAGATACCTAAAGAAAATTGGTGGTGTTCTTCTGATCCCATTAGTATCACAGGCAGGCAGCTGAAGTATTTATAGTTAGTGTAGTGTGTCCTCTGCACAGTGTGCACCAAAAGCTACCTGAAGACAATTGCTGTTGTTCTGATCCTATTAATACCACAGGCAGGCAGCTGCAGTATTTACAGTTAGTGTACTGTGTCCTCTGCACAATGTTCACCTAAAGCTATCTGAAGAAAATTGGTGGTGTTCTTCTGATCCTATTAGTACCACAGGCAGGCAGCTGCAGTATTTACAGTTAGTGTAGTGCATCCTCTGCACAGTGTGCACCTAAAGCTACCTGAAGACAATTGCTGTTGTTCTGATCCTATTAGTACCACAGGCAGGCAGCTGCAGTATTTACAGTTAGTGTAGTGCTTCCTCTGCACAGTGTGCACCTAAAGCTACCTGAAGAGAATTGCTGTTGTTCTGATCCTATGAGTACCACAGGCAGGCAGCTGCAGTATTTACAGTTAGTGTAGTGCTTCCTCTGCACAGTGTGCACCTAAAGCTACCTGAAGACAATTGCTGTTGTTCTGATCCTATTAGTACCACAGGCAGGCAGCTGCAGTATTTACATTTAGTGTAGTGCGTCCTTTGCACAGTGTTCACCTAAAGCTACCTGAAGACAAATGCTGTTGTTCTGATCCTATTAGTACCACAGCCAAGCAACTGCATTATTTACAGTTAGTGTAATGCGTCCTCTGCACAGTGTGCACTTAAAGCTACCTGAAGAAAATTGGTGGTGTTCTTCTTATCCTATTAGTACCACAGGCAGGTAGCTGCAGTATTTACAGTTAGTGTAGTGCGTCCTCTGCACAGTGTGCACCTAAAGCTACCTGAAGACAATTGCTGTTGTTCTGATCCTATTAGTACCACAGGCAGGCAGCTGCAGTATTTACAGTTAGTGTACTCTGTCCTCTGCACAGTGTGCACCTAAAGCTACCTGAAGAAAATCGGTGGTGTTCTTTTGATCTTTTTAATACCACAGGCAGGCAGCTGTATTATTTACAGTTAGTGTACTGTGTCCTCTGCACAGTGTGCACCTAAAGCTACCTGAAGACAATTGCTGTTGTTCTTCTGATCCTATTAGTACCACAGGCAGGCAGCTGCAATATTTACAGTTAGTGTAGTGCGTCCTCTGCACAGTGTGCACCTTAGCTACCTGAAGACAAATGCTGTTGTTCTGACCCTATTAATACCACAGGCAGGCAGCTGCAGTATTTACAGTTAGTGTACTGTGCCCTCTGCACAGTGTGCACCTAAAGCTACCTGAAGAAAATTGGTTGTCATCTTCTGATCCTATTAGAAACACAGGCAGACAGCTGCAGTATTTACAGTTAGTGTACTGTGTCCTCTGCACTGTGTGCACCTAAAGCTACCTGAAGACAATTGCTGTTGTTCTGATCCTATTAATACCACAGGCAGGCATATGCAGTATTTACAGTTAGTGTAGTGTGTCCTCTGCACAGTGTGCACCTAAAGCTACCTGAAGGCAAATGCTGTTGTTCTGATCCTAATAGTACCACAGGCAAGCAGCTGCATTATATACAGTTAGTGTAGTGCATCCTCTGCACAGTGTGCACCTAAAGCTACCTGAAGACAATTGCTGTTGCTCTAATCCTATTAATACCACAGGCAGGCAGCTGCAGTAAATACAGTTAGTGTATTGTGTCCTCTGAACAGTGTGCACCTTAAGCTACCTGAAGAAAATTGGTGGTGTTCTTCTGATCCGATTAGTACCATAGGCAAGCAGCTGAAGTATTTATAGTTAGTGTAGAGCGTCCTCTGCACAGTGTGCACCTAAGCTACCTGAAGACAAATGCTGTTGTTCTGACCCTATTAATACCACAGGCAGGCAGCTGCAGTATTTACAGTTAGTGTACTGTGTCCTCTGCACAGTGTGCACCTAAAGCTACCTGAAGAAAATTGGTTGTCTTCTTCTGATCCTATTAGAAACACAGGCAGGCAGCTGCAGTATTTACAGTTAGTGTACTGTGTCCTCTGCACTGTGTGCACCTAAAGCTACCTGAAGACAATTGCTGTTGTTCTGATCCTATTAATAACACAGGCAGGCATATGCAGTATTTACAGTTAGTGTAGTGTGTCCTCTGCACAGTGTGCACCTAAAGCTACCTGAAGGCAAATGCTGTTGTTCTGATCCTATTAGTACCACAGGCAAGCAGCTGCATTATTTACAGTTAGTGTAGTGCATCCTCTGCACAGTGTGCACCTAAATCTACCTGAAGACAATTGCTGTTGCTCTAATCCTATTAATACCACAGGCAGGCAGCTGCAGTATTTACAGTTAGTGTATTGTGTCCTCTGAACAGTGTGCACCTTAAGCTACCTGAAGAAAATTGGTGGTGTTCTTCTGATCCGATTAGTACCATAGGCAAGCAGCTGAAGTATTTATAGTTAGTGTAGTGTGTCCTCTGCACAGTGTGCACCTAAAGCTACCTGAAGAAAATTGGTGGTGTTCTTCTGATCCTATTAGTATCACTGGCAGGTAGCTGCAGTATTTACAGTTAGTGTACTGTGTCCTCTGCACAGTGTGCACCTAAAGTTACCAGAAGACAATTGCTGTTGTTCTGATCCTATTAATACCACAGGCAGGCAGCTGCAGTATTTACAGCTACCTGAAGACAATTGCTGTTAATATGATTCTATTAATACCACAGGCAGGCATTTGCAGTATTTACAGTTAGTGTAGTGCGTCCTCTGCACAGTGGGCACCTAAAGCTACCTGTAGACAATTGCTGTTGTTCTGATCCTATTAGTACCACAGGCAGGCAGCTGCAGTATTTACAGTTAGTGTAGTGCGTCCTCTGCACAGTGTGCACCTAAAGCTACCTGAAGAAAATTTCTGTTGTTCTGATCCTATTAGCACCACAGGCAGGAAGCTGCAGTATTTACAGTTAGTGTAGTGCGATCTCTGCACAGTGTACACCTAAAGCTACCTGAAGACAACTGCTGTTGTTCTGATCCTATTAGTACCACAGGCAAGCAACTGCATTATTTACAGTTAGTGTAATGCGTCCTCTGCACAGTGTGCACCTAAAGCTACCTGAAGACAATTGCTGTTGTTCTGATCCTATTAATACCACAGGCAGGCAGCTGCAGTATTTACAGTTAGTGTACTGTGTCCTCTGCACAGTGTTCACCTAAAGCTACCTGAAGAAAATTGGTGGTGTTCTTCTGATCCTATTAGTACCACAGGCAGGCAGCTGCAGTATTTACAGTTAGTGTAGTGCATCCTCTGCACAGTGTGCACCTAAAGCTACCTGATGAAAATTGGTGGTGTTCTTCTGATCCCATTAGTACCACAGGCAGGTAGCTGAAGTATTTACAGTTAGTGTAGTGCGTCCTCTGCACAATGTGCACCTAAAGCTACCTGAAGACAATTGCTGTTGTTCTGATCCTATTAGTACCACAGGCAAGCAGCTGCATTATTTACAGTTAGTGTAGTGCGTCCTCTGCACAGTGTGCACCTAAAGCTACCTGAATACAATTGCTGTTGTTCTGAACCTATTAGTACCACAGGCAAGCAGCTTCAGTATTTACAGTTAGTGTACTGTGTCCTCTGCAAAGTGTGCACCTAAAACTACCTGAAGAAAAACGGTGGTGTTCTTCTGATCCTTTTAAACCACAAGCAGGCAGCTGCATTATTTACAGTTAGTGTACTGTGTCCTCTGCACAGTGTGCACCTAAAGCTACCTGAAGAAAATTGCTGGTGTTCTTCTGATCCTATTAGTACCACAGGCAGGCAGCTGCAATATTTAGAGTTAGTGTAGTGCGTATTCTGGACAGTGTGCACCTAAAGCTACCTGAAGACAATTGCTGTTAATATGATTCTATTAATACCACAGGCAGGCAGCTGCAGTATTTACAGTTAGTGTAGTGCATCCTCTGCACAGTGTGTACCTAAAGCTACCTGAAGACAATTGCTGTTGTTCTGATCCTATTAGTACCACAGGCAGGCAGCTGCATTATTTACAGTTAGTGTAGTGCGTCCTCTGCACAATGTGCACCTAAAGCTACCTGAAGACAATTGCTGTTGTTCTGATCCTATGAGTACCACAGGCAGGCAGCTGCAGTATTTACAGTTAGTGTAGTGCATCCCCTGCACAGTGTGCACCTAAAGCTACCTGAAGACAATTGCTGTTGTTTTGACCCTATTAATACCACAGGAAGGCAGCTGCAGTATTTACAGTTAGTGTACTATGTCCTCTACACAGTGTGCACCTAAAGCTACCTGAAGACAATTACTGTTGTTCTGATCCTATTAGTACCACAGGCATGCAGCTGCAGTATTTGCAGTTAGTGTAGTGCATCCTCTGCACAGTGTGCACCTAAAGCTACCTGAAGACAATTGCTGTTGTTCTGATCCTATTAATACCACAGGCAGGCAGCTGCAGTATTTATAGTTAGTGTACTGTGTCCTCTGCACAGTGTTCACCTAAAGCTACCTGAAGAAAATTGGTGGTGTTCTTCTGATCCTATTTGTACCACAGGCAGGCAGCTGCAGTATTTACAGTTAGTGTAGTGCGTCCTCTGCACAGTGTGCACCTAAAGATACCTAAAGAAAATTGGTGGTGTTCTTCTGATCCCATTAGTATCACAGGCAGGCAGCTGAAGTATTTATAGTTAGTGTAGTGTGTCCTCTGCACAGTGTGCTCCAAAAGCTACCTGAAGACAATTGCTGTTGTTCTGATCCTATTAATATCACAGGCAGGCAGCTGCAGTATTTACAGTTAGTGTACTGTGTCCTCTGCACAATGTTCACCTAAAGCTATCTGAAGAAAATTGGTGGTGTTCTTCTGATCCTATTAGTACCACAGGCAGGCAGCTGCAGTATTTACAGTTAGTGTAGTGCATCCTCTGCACATTGTGCACCTAAAGCTACCTGAAGACAATTGCTGTTGTTCTGATCCTATTAGTACCACAGGCAAGCAGCTGCATTATTTACAGTTAGTGTAGTGCGTCCTCTGCACAGTGTGCACCTAAAGCTACCTGAAGACAATTGCTGTTGTTCTGATCCTATTAATAACACAGGCAGGCAGATGCAGTATTTACAGTTAGTGTACTGTGTCCTCTGAACAGTGTGCACCTTAAACTACCTGAAGAAAATTGGTGGTATTCTTCTGATCCCATTAGTACCACAGGCAGGCAGCTGAAGTATTTATAGTTAGTGTAGTGCATCCTCTGCACAGTGTGCACCTAAAGCTACCTGAAGACAATTGCTGTTGTTTTGACCCTATTAATACCACAGGAAGGCAGCTGCAGTATTTACAGTTAGTGTAATGTGTCCTCTGCACAGTGTGCACCTAAAGCTACCTGAAGACAATTGCTGTTAATATGACTCTATTAATACCACAGGCAGGCAGCTGCGGTATTTACAGTTAGTGTAGTGCGTCCTCTGCACAGTGTGCACCTAAAGCTACCTGAAGACAATTGCCGTTGTTCTGATCCTATTAGTACCACAGGCAGGCAGCTGCAGTATTTACAGTTAGTGTAGTGCTTCCTCTGCACAGTGTGCACCTAAAGCTACCTGAAGACAATTGCTGTTGTTCTGATCCTATGAGTACCACAGGCAAGCAGCTGCATTATTTACAGTTCGTGTAGTGCGTCCTCTGCACAGTGTGCACCTAAAGCTACCTGAAGACAATTGCTGTTGCTCTAATCCTATTAATACCACAGGCAGGCAGCTGCAGTATTTACAGTTAGTGTACTGTGTCCTCTGAACAGTGTGCACCTTAAGCTACCTGAAGAAAATTGGTAGTGTTCTTCTGATCCCATTAGTAACACAGGCAGGCAGCTGAAGTATTTATAGTTAGTGTAGTGCGTCCTCTGCAAAGTTTTGCACCTAAAGCTACCTGAAGAAAATTGCTGTTGTTCTGACCCTATTAATACCACAGGCAGTCAGCTGCAGTATTCACAGTTAATGTACTGTGTCCTCTGCACAGTGTGCACCTAAAGCTACCTGAAGAAAATTGGTGGTGTACTTCTGATCCTATTAGTACCACAGGCAGGCAGCTGCAGTATTTACAGTTAGTGTACTGTGTCCTCTGCACAGTGTGCACCTAAAGCTACCTGAAAACAATTGCTGTTGTTCTGATCCTATTAATACCACAGGCAGGCAGCTGCAGTATTTACAGTTAGTGTAGTGCTTCCTCTGCACAGTGTGCACCAAAAGCTACCTGAAGACAATTGCTGTTGTTCTGATCCTATTAATACCATAGGCAGGCAGCTGCAGTATTTACAGTTAGTGTACTGTGTCCTCTGCACAATGTTCACCTAAAGCTATCTGAAGAAAATTGGTGGTGTTCTTCTGATCCTATTAGTACCACAGGCAGGCAGCTGCAGTATTTACAGTTAGTGTAGTGCATCCTCTGCACAGTTTGCACCTGAAGCTACCTGAAGACAATTGCTGTTGTTCTGATCCTATTAGTACCACAGGCAAGCAGCTGCATTATTTACAGTTAGTGTAGTGCGTCCTCGGCACAGTGTGCACCTAAAGCTACCTGAAGACAATTGCTGTTGTTCTGATCCTATTAATAACACAGGCAGGCAGATGCAGTATTTACAGTTAGTGTACTGTGTCCTCTGAACAGTGTGCACCTTAAGCTACCTGAAGAAAATTGGTGGTATTCTTCTGATCCCATTAGTACCACAGGCAGGCAGCTAAAGTATTTATAGTTAGTGTAGTGCATCCTCTGCACAGTATGCACCTAAAGCTACCTGAAGACAATTGCTGTTGTTTTGACCCTATTAATACCACAGGAAGGAAGCTGCAGTATTTACAGTTAGTGTAATGTGTCCTCTGCACAGTGTGCACCTAAAGCTACCTGAAGACAATTGCTGTTAATATGATTCTATTAATACCACAGGCAGGCAGCTGCAGTATTTACAGTTAGTGTAGTGCGTCCTCTGCACAGTGTGCACCTAAAGCTACCTGAAGACAATTGCTGTTGTTCTGATCCTATTAGTACAGGCAGGCAGGCAGCTGCAGTATTTACAGTTAGTGTAGTGCTTCCTCTGCACAGTGTGCACCTAAAGCTACCTGAAGACAATTGCTGTTGTTCTGATCCTATGAGTACCACAGGCAAGCAGCTGCATTATTTATAGTTAGTGTAGTGCGTCCTCTGCACAGTGTGCACCTAAAGCTACCTGAAGACAATTGCTGTTGCTCTAATCCTATTAATACTACAGGCAGGCAGCTGCAGTATTTACAGTTAGTGTACTGTGTCCTCTGAACAGTGTGCACCTTAAGCTACCTGAAGAAAATTGGTAGTGTTCTTCTGATCCCATTAGTACCACAGGCAGGCAGCTGAAGTATTTATAGTTAGTGTAGTGCGTCCTCTGCAAAGTTTTGCACCTAAAGCTACCTGAAGAAAATTGCTGTTGTTCTGACCCCATTAATACCACAGGCAGTCAGCTGCAGTATTCACAGTTAATGTACTGTGTCCTCTGCACAGTGTGCACCTAAAGCTACCTGAAGACAATTGCTGTTGTTCTGATCCTATTAATACCACAGGCAGGCAGCTGCAGTATTTACAGTTAGTTTAGTGCTTCCTCTGCACAGTGTGCACCTAAAGCTATCTGAAGACAATTGCTGTTGTTCTGATCCTATTAGTACCACAGGCAAGAAGCTGCAGTATTTACAGTTAGTGTAGTGCGTCCTCTGCACAATGTTCACCTAAAGCTATCTGAAGAAAATTGGTGGTGTTCTTCTGATCCTATTAGTACCACAGGCAGGCAGCTGCAGTATTTACAGTTAGTGTAGTGCATCCTCTGCACAGTGTGCACCTAAAGCTACCTGAAGACAATTGCTGTTGTTCTGATCCTATGAGTACCACAGGCAGGCAGCTGCAGTATTTACAGTTAGTCTAGTGCTTTCTCTGCACAGTGTGCACCTAAAGCTACCTGAAGACAATTGCTGTTGTTCTGATCCTATTAGTACCACAGGCAGGCAGCTGCAGTATTTACATTTAGTGTAGTGCGTCCTTTGCACAGTGTACACCTAAAGCTACCTGAAGACAATTGCTGTTGTTCTGATCCTATTAGTACCACAGGCAAGCAACTGCATTATTTACAGTTAGTGTAATGCGTCCTCTGCACAGTGTGCACCTAAAGCTACCTGAAGACAATTGCTGTTGTTCTGATCCTATTAATACCACAGGCAGGCATCTGCAGTATTTACAGTTAGTGTACTGTGTCCTCTGCACAGTGTGCACCTAAAGCTACCTGAAGAAAATCGGTGGTGTTCTTCTGATCTTTTTAATACCACAGGCAGGCAGCTGTATTATTTACAGTTAGTGTACTGTATCCTCTGCACAGTGTGCACCTAAAGCTACCTGAAGAAAATTGCTGGTTTTCTTCTGATCCTATTAGTACCACAGGCAGGCAGCTGCAATATTTACAGTTAGTGTAGTGCGTCCTCGGCACAGTATGCACCTAAGCTACCTGAAGACAAATGCTGTTGTTCTGACCCTATTAATACCACAGGAAGGCATCTGCAGTATTTAGAGTTAGTGTATTGTGTCCTCTGAACAGTGTGCACCTTAAGCTACCTGAAGAAAATTGGTGGTGTTCTTCTGATCCGATTAGTACCATAGGCAGGCAGCTGAAGTATTTATAGTTAGTGCAGTGCATCCTCTGCAAAGTGTGCACCTAAAGCTACCTGAAGACAATTGCTGTTGTTCTGACCCTATTAATACCAGAGGCAGTCAGCTGCAGTATTCATAGTTAGTGTACTGTGTCCTCTGCACAGTGTGCACCTAAAGCTACCTGAAGAAAATTGGTGGTGTTCTTCTGCTCCTATTAGTATCACGGGCAGGTAGCTGCAGTATTTACAGTTAGTGTACTGTGTCCTCTGCACAGTGTGCACCTAAAGCTACCTGAAGTCAATTGCTGTTGTTCTGATCCTATTAATACCACAGGCAGGCAGCTTCAGTATTTACAGTTAGTGTAGTGCGTCCTCTGTACAGTGTTCACCTAAAGCTACCTGAAGACAATTGCTGTTGTTCTGACCCTATTAATACCACAAGCAGTCAGCTGCAGAATTTACAGTTAGTGTACTGTGTCCTCTGCACAGTGTGCACCTAAATCTACCTGAAGAAAATTGGTGGTGTTCTTCTGATCCTATTAGTACCACAGGCAGGCAGCTGCATTATTTACAGTTAGTGTACTGTGTCCTCTGCACAGTGTGCACCTAAAGCTACCTGAAGACAATTGCTGTTGTTCTGACCCTATTAATACCACAGGAAGGCAGCTGCAGTATTTACAGTTAGTGTACTATGTCCTCTGCACAGTGTGCACCTAAAGCTACCTGAAGAAAATTGGTGGTGTTCTTCTGATCCTATTAGTACCAAAGGCAAGCAGCTGCATTATTTACAGTTAGTGTACTGTGTCCTCTGCACAATGTGCACCTAAAGCTACCTGAAGACAATTGCTGTTGTTCTGATCCCATTAGTACCACTGGCAGGAAGCTGAAGTTTTTATAGTTAGTGTAGTGCGTCCTCTGCAAAGTGTGCACCTAAAGCTACCTGAAGACAATTGCTGTTGTTCTGACCCTATTAATACCACAGGCAGTCAGCTGCAGAATTTACAGTTAGTGTACTGTGTCCTCTGCACAGTGTGCACCTAAAGCTACCTGAAGAAAATTGGTGGTGTTCTTCTGATCCTATTAGTACCACAGTCAGGCAGCTGCAGTATTTACAGTTAGTGTACTGTGTCCTCTGCACAGTGTGCACCTAAAGCTACCTTAAGACAATTGCTGTTGTTCTGAACCTATTAGTACTACAGGCAGGCAGCTGCAGTATTTACAGTTAATGTACTGTGTCCTCTGAACAGTGTGCATCTTAAGCTACCTGAAGAAAATTGGTGGTGTTCTTCTGATCCTATTAGTACCACAGGCAGGCAGCTGCAGTATTTACAGTTAGTGTAGTGCGTCCTCTGCACAGTGTGCACCTAAAGCTACCTGAAGAATATTGGTGGTGTTCTTCTGATCCCATTAGTACCACAGGCAGGCAGCTGAAGTATTTATAATTAGTGTAGTGCGTCCTCTGCAAAGTGTGCACCTAAAGCTACCTGAAGACAATTGCTGTTGTTCTGACCCTATTAATACCACAGGCAGTCAGCTGCAGAATTTACAGTTAGTGTACTGTGTCCTCTGCACAGTGTGCACCTAAAGCTACCTGAAGAAAATTGGTGGTGTTCTTCTGATCCTATTAGTACCACAGGCAGGCAGCTGCAGTATTTACAGTTAGTGTACTGTGTCCTCTGCACAATGTGCACCTAAAGCTACCTGAAGACAATTGCTGTTGTTCTGAACCTATTAGTACCACAGGCAGGCAGCTGCAGTATTTACAGTTAGTGTACTGTGTCCTCTGCACAGTGTGCACCTAAAGCTACGTGAAGAAAATCGGTGGTGTTCTTCTGATCTTTTTAATACCACAGGCAGGCAGCTGCATTATTTACAGTTAGTGTACTGTGTCCTCTGCACAGTGTGCACCTAAAGTTACCTGAAGAAAATTGCTGGTGTTCTTCTGATCCTATTAGTACAACAGGCAGGCAGCTGCAATATTTACAGTTAGTGTAGTGCGTCCTCTGCACAGTGTGCACCTAAAGCTACCTGAAGACAATTGCTGTTGTTCTGACCCTATTAATACCACAGGAAGGCAGCTGCAGTATTTACAGTTAGTGTACTATGTCCTCTGCACAGTGTGCACTTAAAGCTACCTGAAGAAAATTGGTGGTGTTCTTCCGATCCTATTAGTACCACAGGCAGGCAGCTGCAGTATTTACAGTTAGTGTACTGTGTCCTCTGCACAGTGTGCACCTAAAGCTATCTGAAACAGAGGGGGGTTGGGGAGCGCTAAATAATGGACAAAAAGGTGAAAAAGTGGGTACATATATATCAAAAGAAATAAAATTCAAATATAAAAATATAAATCAACCTGCCCATGTATATAAACTTGAGTGAACAAAATTCATAAACCTGAATATCAGTGAACAATAATAATGGTGCAATCGTGACATATGACGTCAAAAAGTTATAAAATAATTATATCAGATATGAATAAGCATCAATAACAAAGTCCATCCAAAAATTGGTGTAAAATCCTGATGTAAATCTTCATAACAAAAAACGTGAGCAGCAAAATCCCTTCACCATCACTGAACAAAATACACCAATGTGCTCATGGAAATGGATGTCCGCTTACCAGATGAAGTTGACCAATTTAATTAAAAAAAGGTCAAATAGGCTTTAGCAAGATATTGCTTGCTGCAAGTGAAATATACCAGACTCGTGTCCTCACATCACAGGGTCTCACGCATGGGATATAAAATAGATGGAGAGGAACCAAATATAGTGTAATACCATTTATTGAGAATAAAAGAAAAACAGAACATAGCCAAATGGCTACTCACATAGAAAGTGCCATCGCCCGGCACTGAGGCTGGAAAGCGTGTCTAGGAACGAAAAATCCGATCTGTGGGAGAGATTTCCCAAATAATCACGGCAACGGCGTGCGTTCCACCCTCGACGGACAGACGAACCACGGAGGCCGGAAGTGATGTAATTGCGTGACCAAGTACCGCCTCGACGTACGTTTCGTTTCACACGTCTTCAGGAAGCGTACTTGGTCACTATGGAGACAGTTTAAATAGAGTATCCAATTTGCATAAAGAGGAGGGGTTGAATGCTTCACAGCCTCAGCGCCGTTCATAGGACACCGTACAACCATCTCAAATAGCAATTTAAACAACAAAGGTGGATTCGCTGCAGCAAAATTAATTAACAATATGAATATCTGTATATATTATTAATGATGAAAGGCCAAGTTCCAATAATAAAACTAGGATAAAGAATGATCCGCCAATGCCTAATTTGTGAAAAATAGGACAATTCAAAAAATAAAATTAGATAATAAAAGCTATTTTAAATATTCACCAGTCATAATGACTAGAGAAAATACAGCCGGCTAAAAAAAGAGACTAGAACCCAACAGTTGATAAAAAAATATACTATATATCCAAAAAATTGATTATGCAATAAAAAATGATAAATAAAAATTTTTATTGTTAAATAGAAAATAATAAAAAAATATATAAAAATATATAAAAAATAAAAAATAAAAATTGATTGTATGATGAATTAATGTTGTGGATATAAATAATTTTGAATTATTAGAAAGAAAAAATTAATTGATAAAACTCAGTTAAAAAATCAGTTAAATTATTAACTGATTTTTTAACTGAGTTTTATCAATTAATTTTTTCTTTCTAATAATTCAAAATTATTTATATCCACAACATTAATTCATCATACAATCAATTTTTATTTTTTATTTTTTATATATTTTTATATATTTTTTTATTATTTTCTATTTAACAATAAAATTTTTTATTTATCATTTTTTATTGCATAATCAATTTTTTGGATATATAGTATATTTTTTTATCAACTGTTGGGTTCTAGTCTCTTTTTTTAGCCGGCTGTATTTTCTCTAGTCATTATGACTGGTGAATATTTAAAATAGCTTTTATTATCTAATTTTATTTTTTGAATTGTCCTATTTTTCACAAATTAGGCATTGGCGGATCATTCTTTATCCTAGTTTTATTATTGGAACTTGGCCTTTCATCATTAATAATATATACAGATATTCATATTGTTAATTAATTTTGCTGCAGCGAATCCACCTTTGTTGTTTAAATTGCTATTTGAGATGGTTGTACGGTGTCCTATGAACGGCGCTGAGGCTGTGAAGCATTCAACCCCTCCTCTTTATGCAAATTGGATACTCTATTTAAACTGTCTCCATAGTGACCAAGTACGCTTCCTGAAGACGTGTGAAACGAAACGTACGTCGAGGCGGTACTTGGTCACGCAATTACATCACTTCCGGCCTCCGTGGTTCGTCTGTCCGTCGAGGGTGGAACGCACGCCGTTGCCGTGATTATTTGGGAAATCTCTCCCACAGATCGGATTTTTCGTTCCTAGACACGCTTTCCAGCCTCAGTGCCGGGCGATGGCACTTTCTATGTGAGTAGCCATTTGGCTATGTTCTGTTTTTCTTTTATTCTCATTAAATGGTATTACACTATATTTGGTTCCTCTCCATCTATTTTATATCCCATGCGTGAGACCCTGTGATGTGAGGACACGAGTCTGGTATATTTCACTTGCAGCAAGCAATATCTTGCTAAAGCCTATTTGACCTTTTTTTAATTAAATTGGTCAACTTCATCTGGTAAGCGGACATCCATTTCCATGAGCACTTTGGTGTATTTTGTTCAGTGATGGTGAAGGGATTTTGCTGCTCACGTTTTTTGTTATGAAGATTTACATCAGGATTTTACACCAATTTTTGGATGGACTTTGTTATTGATGCTTATTCATATCTGATATAATTATTTTATAACTTTTTGACGTCATATGTCACGATTGCACCATTATTATTGTTCACTGATATTCAGGTTTATGAATTTTGTTCACTCAAGTTTATATACATGGGCAGGTTGATTTATATTTTTATATTTGAATTTTATTTCTTTTGATATATATGTACCCACTTTTTCACCTTTTTGTCCATTATTTAGCGCTCCCCAACCCCCCTCTGTTTCACATTTATGCATTTATGGAATTTTTTCCATTTTTTGCTTAGGGTGTAGCTGCTTCACTTTAGGTTTTCTTACTTCATTTGGCGCGGAATTATTTATTATTTTCACTAAAGCTATCTGAAGACAATTGCTGTTGTTCTGAACCTATTAGTACCACAGGCAGGCAGCTGCATTATTTACAGTTAGTGTACTGTGTCCTCTGCACAGTGTGCACCTAAAGTTACCTGAAGAAAATTGCTGGTGTTCTTCTGATCCTATTAGTGCAACAGGCAGGCAGCTGCAATATTTACAGTTAGTGTAGTGCGTCCTCTGCACAGTGTGCACCTAAAGCTACCTGAAGACAATTGCTGTTGTTCTGACCCTATTAATACCACAGGAAGGCAGCTGCAGTATTTACAGTTAGTGTACTATGTCCTCTGCACAGTGTGCACCTAAAGCTACCTGAAGAAAATTGGTGGTGTTCTTCTGATCCTATTAGTACCACAGTCAAGCAGCTGCAGTATTTACAGTTAGTGTACTGTGTCCTCTGCACAATGTGCACCTAAAGCTACCTGAAGACAATTGATGTTGTTCTGATCCCATTAGTACCACAGGCAGGAAGCTGAAGTATTTATAGTTAGTGTAGTACGTCCTCTGCAAAGTGTGCACCTAAAGCTACCTGAAGACAATTGCTGTTGTTCTGACCCTATTAATACAACAGGCAGTCAGCTGCAGAATTTACAGTTAGTGTACTGTGTCCTCTGCACAGTGTGCACCTAAAGTTACCTGAAGAAAATTGCTGGTGTTCTTCTGATCCTATTAGTACAACAGGCAGGCAGCTGCAATATTTACAGTTAGTGTAGTGCGTCCTCTGCACAGTGTGCACCTAAAGCTACCTGAAGAAAATTGGTGGTGTTCTTCTGATCCTATTAGTACCACAGGCAGGCAGCTTCAGTATTTACAGTTAGTGTACTGTGTCCTCTGCACAGTGTGCACCTAAAGCTACCTGAAGACAATTGCTGTTGTTCTGAACCTATTAGTACCACAGGCAGGCAGCTGCAGTATTTACAGTTAGTGTACTGTGTCCTCTGCACAGTGTGCACCTAAAGCTACGTGAAGAAAATCGGTGGTGTTCTTCTGATCTTTTTAATACCACAGGCAGGCAGCTGCATTATTTACAGTTAGTGTACTGTGTCCTCTGCACAGTGTGCACCTAAAGTTACCTGAAGAAAATTGCTGGTGTTCTTCTGATCCTATTAGTACAACAGGCAGGCAGCTGCAATATTTACAGTTAGTGTAGTGCGTCCTCTGCACAGTGTGCACCTAAAGCTACCTGAAGACAATTGCTGTTGTTCTGACCCTATTAATACCACAGGAAGGCAGCTGCAGTATTTACAGTTAGTGTACTATGTCCTCTGCACAGTGTGCACTTAAAGCTACCTGAAGAAAATTGGTGGTGTTCTTCCGATCCTATTAGTACCACAGGCAGGCAGCTGCAGTATTTACAGTTAGTGTACTGTGTCCTCTGCACAGTGTGCACCTAAAGCTATCTGAAGACAATTGCTGTTGTTCTGAACCTATTAGTACCACAGGCAGGCAGCTGCATTATTTACAGTTAGTGTACTGTGTCCTCTGCACAGTGTGCACCTAAAGTTACCTGAAGAAAATTGCTGGTGTTCTTCTGATCCTATTAGTGCAACAGGCAGGCAGCTGCAATATTTACAGTTAGTGTAGTGCGTCCTCTGCACAGTGTGCACCTAAAGCTACCTGAAGACAATTGCTGTTGTTCTGACCCTATTAATACCACAGGAAGGCAGCTGCAGTATTTACAGTTAGTGTACTATGTCCTCTGCACAGTGTGCACCTAAAGCTACCTGAAGAAAATTGGTGGTGTTCTTCTGATCCTATTAGTACCACAGTCAAGCAGCTGCAGTATTTACAGTTAGTGTACTGTGTCCTCTGCACAATGTGCACCTAAAGCTACCTGAAGACAATTGATGTTGTTCTGATCCCATTAGTACCACAGGCAGGAAGCTGAAGTATTTATAGTTAGTGTAGTACGTCCTCTGCAAAGTGTGCACCTAAAGCTACCTGAAGACAATTGCTGTTGTTCTGACCCTATTAATACAACAGGCAGTCAGCTGCAGAATTTACAGTTAGTGTACTGTGTCCTCTGCACAGTGTGCACCTAAAGTTACCTGAAGAAAATTGCTGGTGTTCTTCTGATCCTATTAGTACAACAGGCAGGCAGCTGCAATATTTACAGTTAGTGTAGTGCGTCCTCTGCACAGTGTGCACCTAAAGCTACCTGAAGAAAATTGGTGGTGTTCTTCTGATCCTATTAGTACCACAGGCAGGCAGCTTCAGTATTTACAGTTAGTGTACTGTGTCCTCTGCACAGTGTGCACCTAAAGCTACCTGAAGACAATTGCTGTTGTTCTGAACCTATTAGTACCACAGGCAGGCAGCTGCAGTATTTACAGTTAGTGTACTATGTCCTCTGCACAGTGTGCACCTAAAGCTACCTGAAGAAAATTGGTGGTGTTCTTCTGATCCTATTAGTACCACAGGCAAGCAGCTGCAGTATTTACAGTTAGTGTACTGTGTCCTCTGCACAATGTGCACCTAAAGCTACCTGAAGACAATTGCTGTTGTTCTGATCCTATTAATACCACAGGAAGGCAGCTGCAGTATTTACAGTTAGTGTACTATGTCCTCTGCACAGTGTGCACCTAAAGCTACCTGAAGAAAATTGGTGGTGTTCTTCTGATCATATTAGTACCACAGGCAGGCAGCTGCAGTATTTACAGTTAGTGTACTGTGTCCTCTGCACAATGTGCACCTAAAGCTACCTGAAGACAATTTCTGTTGTTCTGATCCCATTAGTACCACAGGCAGGCAGCTGAAGTATTTATAGTTAGTGTAGTGCGTCCTCTGCAAAGTGTGCACCTAAAGCTACCTGAAGACAATTGCTGTTGTTCTGACCCTATTAATACCACAGGCAGTCAGCTGCAGAATTTACAGTTAGTGTACTGTGTCCTCTGCACAGTGTGCACCTAAAGCTACCTGAAGAAAATTGGTGGTGTTCTTCTGATCCTATTAGTACCACAGGCAGGCAGCTGCAGTATTTACAGTTAGTGTACTGTGTCCTCTGCACAGTGTGCACCTAAAGCTACCTGAAGACAATTGCTGTTGTTCTGACCCTATTAATACCACAGGAAGGCAGCTGCAGTATTTACAGTTAGTGTACTATGTCCTCTGCACAGTGTGCACCTAAAGCTACCTGAAGAAAATTGGTGGTGTTCTTCTGATCCTATTAGTACCACAGTCAAGCAGCTGCAGTATTTACAGTTAGTGTACTGTGTCCTCTGCACAATGTGCACCTAAAGCTACCTGAAGACAATTGCTGTTGTTCTGATCCCATTAGTACCACAGGCAGGAAGCTGAAGTATTTATAGTTAGTGTAGTATGTCCTCTGCAAAGTGTGCACCTAAAGCTACCTGAAGACAATTGCTGTTGTTCTGACCCTATTAATACAACAGGCAGTCAGCTGCAGAATTTACAGTTAGTGTACTGTGTCCTCTGCACAGTGTGCACCTTAAGTTACCTGAAGAAAATTGCTGGTGTTCTTCTGATCCTATTAGTACAACAGGCAGGCAGCTGCAATATTTACAGTTAGTGTAGTGCGTCCTCTGCACAGTGTGCACCTAAAGCTACCTGAAGACAATTGCTGTTGTTCTGACCCTATTAATACCACAGAAAGGCAGCTGAAGTATTTACAGTTAGTGTACTATGTCCTCTGCACAGTGTGCACCTAAAGCTACCTGAAGAAAATTGGTGGTGTTCTTCTGATCCTATTAGTACCACAGGCAGGCAGCTGCAGTATTTACAGTTAGTGTACTGTGTCAACTGCACAGTGTGCTCCTAAAGCTACCTGAAGACAATTGCTGTTGTTCTGGACCTATTAGTACTACAGGCAGGCAGCTGCAGTATTTACAGTTAGTGTACTGTGTCCTCTGAACAGTGTGCACCTTAAGCTACCTGAAGAAAATTGGTGGTGTTCTTCTGATCCTATTAGTACCACAGGCAGGCAGCTGCAGTATTTACAGTTAGTGTAGTGCGTCCTCTGCACAGTGTGCACCTAAAGCTACCTGAAGAATATTGGTGGTGTTCTTCTGATCCCATTAGTACCACAGGCAGGCAGCTGAAGTATTTATAGTTAGTGTACTGTGTCCTCTGCACAGTGTGCACCTAAAGTTACCTGAAGAAAATTGCTGGTGTTCTTCTGATCCTATTAGTACAACAGGCAGGCAGCTGCAATATTTACAGTTAGTGTAGTGCGTCCTCTGCACAGTTTGCACCTAAAGCTACCTGAAGACAATTGCTGTTGTTCTGACCCTATTAATACCACAGGAAGGCAGCTGCAGTATTTACAGTTAGTGTACTATGTCCTCTGCACAGTGTGCACCTAAAGCTACCTGAAGAAAATTGGTGGTGTTCTTCTGATCCTATTAGTACCACAGTCAAGCAGCTGCAGTATTTACAGTTAGTGTACTGTGTCCTCTGCACAATGTGCACCTAAAGCTACCTGAAGACAATTGCTGTTGTTCTGATCCCATTAGTACCACAGGCAGGAAGCTGAAGAATTTATAGTTAGTGTAGTACGTCCTCTGCAAAGTGTGCACCTAAAGCTACCTGAAGACAATTGCTGTTGTTCTGACCCTATTAATACCACAGGCAGTCAGCTGCAGAATTTACAGTTAGTGTACTGTGTCCTCTGCACAGTGTGCACCTAAAGTTACCTGAAGAAAATTGCTGGTGTTCTTCTGATCCTATTAGTACAACAGGCAGGCAGCTGCAATATTTACAGTTAGTGTAGTGCGTCCTCTGCACAGTGTGCACCTAAAGCTACCTGAAGACAATTGCTGTTGTTCTGACCCTATTAATACCATAGGAAGGCAGCTGCAGTATTTACAGTTAGTGTACTATGTCCTCTGCACAGTGTGCACCTAAAGCTACCTGAAGAAAATTGGTGGTGTTCTTCTGATCCTATTAGTACCACAGGCAAGCAGCTGCAGTATTTACAGTTAGTGTACTGTGTCCTCTGCACAATGTGCACCTAAAGCTACCTGAAGACAATTGCTGTTGTTCTGATCCCATTAGTACCACAGGCAGGAAGCTGAAGTATTTATAGTTAGTGTAGTACGTCCTCTGCAATGTGTGCACCTAAAGCTACCTGAAGACAATTGCTGTTGTTCTGACCCTATTAATACCACAGGCAGTCAGCTGCAGAATTTACAGTTAGTGTACTGTGTCCTCTGCACAGTGTGCACCTAAAGCTACCTGAAGAAAATTGGTGTTCTTCTGATCCTATTAGTACCACAGGCAGGCAGCTGCAGTATTAACAGTTAGTGTACTGTGTCCTCTGAACAGTGTGCACCTTAAGCTACCTGAAGAAAATTGGTTGTGTTCTTCTGATCCTATTAGTACAACAGGCAGGCAGCTGCAGTATTTACAGTTAGTGTAGTGCGTCCTCTGCACAGTGTGCACCTAAAGCTACCTGAAGAAAATTGGTGGTGTTCTTCTGATCACATTGGTACCACAGGCAGGTAGCTGAAGTATTTATAGTTAGTGTAGTGTGTCCTCTGCACAGTGTGCACCTAAAGCTACCTGAAGACAATTGCTGTTGTTCTGATCCTATTAATACCATAGGCAGGCAGCTGCAGTATATACAGTTAGTGTACTGCGTCCTCTGCACAGTGTGCACCTAAAGCTACCTGAAGAAAATCGGTGGTGTTCTTCTGATCTTTTAATACCACAAGCAGGCAGCTGCATTATTTACAGTTAGTGTACTGTGTCCTCTGCACAGTGTGCACCTAAAGTTACCTGAAGAAAATTGCTGGTGTTCTTCTGATCATATTAGTACCACAAGCAGGCAGCTGCAATATTTACAGTTAGTGTAGTGCGTCCTCTGCACAGTGTGCACCTAAAGCTACCTGAAGACAATTGCTGTTGTTCTGATCCTATTAATACCACAGGAAGGCAGCTGCAGTATTTACAGTTAGTGTACTATGTCCTCTGCACAGTGTGCACCTAAAGCTACCTGAAGAAAATTGGTGGTGTTCTTCTGATCCTATTAGTACCACAGGCAGGCAGCTGCAGTATTTACAGTTAGTGTACTGTGTCCTCTGCACAGTGTGCACCTAAAGCTACCTGAAGACAATTGCTGTTGTTCTGAACCTATTAGTACCACAGGCAGGCAGCTGCAGTATTTCCAGTTAGTGTACTGTGTCCTCTGAACAGTGTGCACCTTAAGCTACCTGAAGAAAATTGGTTGTGTTCTTCTGATCCTATTAGTACCACAGGCAGGCAGCTGCAGTATTTACAGTTAGTGTAGTGCGTCCTCTGCACAGTGTGCACCTAAAGCTACCTGAGGAAAATTGGTGGTGTTCTTCTGATCACATTAGTACCACAGGCAGGCAGCTGAAGTATTTATAGTTAGTGTAGTGTGTCCTCTGCACAGTGTGCACCTAAAGCTACCTGAAGACAATTGCTGTTGTTCTGATCCTATTAATACCATAGGCAGGCAGCTGCAGTATATACAGTTAGTGTACTGCGTCCTCTGCACAGTGTGCACCTAAAGCTACCTGAAGAAAATCGGTGGTGTTCTTCTGATCTTTTAATACCACAAGCAGGCAGCTGCATTATTTACAGTTAGTGTACTGTGTCCTCTGCACAGTGTGCACCTAAAGTTACCTGAAGAAAATTGCTGGTGTTTTTCTGATCCTATTAGTACCACAAGCAGGCAGCTGCAATATTTACAGTTAGTGTAGTGCTTCCTCTGCACAGTGTGCACCTAAAGCTACCTAAAGACAATTGCTGTTGTTCTGATCCCATTAGTACCACAGGCAGGCAGCTGAAGTATTTATAGTTAGTGTAGTGCGTCCTCTGCAAAGTGTGCACCTAAAGCTACCTGAAGACAATTGCTGTTGTTCTGACCCTATTAATACCACAGGCAGTCAGCTGCAGAATTTACAGTTAGTGTACTGTGTCCTCTGCACAGTGTGCACCTAAAGCTACCTGAAGAAAATTGGTGGTGTTCTTCTGATCCTATTAGTACCACAGGCAGGCAGCTGCAGTATTTACAGTTAGTGTACTGTGTCCTCTGCACAGTGTGCACCTAAAGCTACCTGAAGACAATTGCTGTTGTTCTGAACCTATTAGTACCACAGGCAGGCAGCTGCAGTATTTACAGTTAGTGTACTGTGTCCTCTGCACAGTGTGCACCTAAAGCTACCTGAAGAAAATCGGTGGTGTTCTTCTGATCTTTTTAATACCACAGGCAGGCAGCTGCATTATTTACAGTTAGTGTACTGTGTCCTCTGCACAGTGTGCACCTAAAGTTACCTGAAGAAAATTGCTGGTGTTCTTCTGATCCTATTAGTACAACAGGCAAGCAGCTGCAATATTTACAGTTAGTGTAGTGCGTCCTCTGCACAGTGTGCACCTAAAGCTACCTGAAGACAATTGCTGTTGTTCTGACCCTATTAATACCACAGGAAGGCAGCTGCAGTATTTACAGTTAGTGTACTATGTCCTCTGCACAGTGTGCACCTAAAGCTACCTGAAGAAAATTGGTGGTGTTCTTCTGATCCTATTAGTACCACAGGCAAGCAGCTGCAGTATTTACAGTTAGTGTACTGTGTCCTCTGCACAATGTGCACCTAAAGCTACCTGAAGACAATTGCTTTTGTTCTGATCCCATTAGTACCACAGGCAGGAAGCTGAAGTATTTATAGTTAGTGTAGTGCGTCCTCTGCAAAGTGTGCACCTAAAGCTACCTGAAGACAATTGCTGTTGTTCTGACCCTATTAATACCACAGGAAGGCAGCTGCAGTATTTAAAGTTAGTGTACTATGTCCTCTGCACAGTGTGCACCTAAAGCTACCTGAAGAAAATTGGTGGTGTTCTTCTGATCCTATTAGTACCACAGGCACGCAGCTGCAGTATTTACAGTTAGTGTACTGTGTCCTCTGCACAATGTGCACCTAAAGCTACCTGAAGACAATTGCTGTTGTTCTGAACCTATTAGTACCACAGGCAGGCAGCTGTAGTATTTACAGTTATTGTACTGTGTCCTCTGCACAGTGTGCACCTAAAGCTACCTGAAGAAAATCGGTGGTGTTCTTCTGATCTTTTTAATACCACAGGCAGGCAGCTGCATTATTTACAGTTAGTGTACTGTGTCCTCTGCACAGTGTGCACCTAAAGTTACCTGAAGAAAATTGCTGGTGTTCTTCTGATCCTATTAGTACAACAGGCAGGCAGCTGCAATATTTACAGTTAGTGTAGTGCGTCCTCTGCACAGTGTGCACCTAAAGCTACCTGAAGACAATTGCTGTTGTTCTGATCCCATTAGTACCACAGGCAGGAAGCTGAAGTATTTATAGTTAGTGTAGTGCGTCCTCTGCAAAGTGTGCACCTAAAGCTACCTGAAGACAATTGCTGTTGTTCTGACCCTATTAATACCACAGGCAGTCAGCTGCAGAATTTACAGTTAGTGTACTGTGTCCTCTGCACAGTGTGCACCTAAAGCTACCTGAAGAAAATTGGTGGTGTTCTTCTGATCCTATTAGTACCACAGGCAGGCAGCTGCAGTATTTACAGTTAGTGTACTGTGTCCTCTGCACAGTGTGCACCTAAAGCTACCTGAAGACAATTGCTGTTGTTCTGAACCTATTAGTACCACAGGCAGGCAGCTGCAGTATTTACAGTTATTGTACTGTGTCCTCTGCACAGTGTGCACCTAAAGCTACCTGAAGAAAATCGATGGTGTTCTTCTGATCTTTTTAATACCACAGGCAGGCAGCTGCATTATTTACAGTTAGTGTACTGTGTCCTCTGCACAGTGTGCACCTAAAGTTACCTGAAGAAAATTGCTAGTGTTCTTCTGATCCTATTAGTACAACAGGCAGGCAGCTGCAATATTTACAGTTAGTGTAGTGCGTCCTCTGCACAGTGTGCACCTAAAGCTACCTGAAGACAATTGCTGTTGTTCTGACCCTATTAATACCACAGGAAGGCAGCTGCAGTATTTACAGTTAGTGTACTATGTCCTCTGCACAGTGTGCACCTAAAGCTACCTGAAGAAAATTGGTGGTGTTCTTCTGATCCTATTAGTACCACAGGCAAGCAGCTGCAGTATTTACAGTTAGTGTACTATGTCCTCTGCACAATGTGCACCTAAAGCTACCTGAAGACAATTGCTGTTGTTCTGATCCCATTAGTACCACAGGCAGGAAGCTGAAGTATTTATAGTTAGTGTAGTGTGTCCTCTGCAAAGTGTGCACCTAAAGCTACCTGAAGACAATTGCTGTTGTTCTGACCCTATTAATACCACAGGCAGTCAGCTGCAGTATTTACAGTTAGTGTACTGTGTCCTCTGCACAGTGTGCACCTAAAGCTACCTGAAGACAATTGCTGTTGTTCTGATCCCATTAGTACCACAGGCAGGCAGCTGAAGTATTTATAGTTAGTGTAGTGCGTCCTCTGCAAAGTGTGCACCTAAAGCTACCTGAAGACAACTGCTGTTGTTCTGACCCTATTAATACCACAGGCAGTCAGCTGCAGAATTTACAGTTAGTGTACTGTGTCCTCTGCACAGTGTGCACCTAAAGCTACCTGAAGAAAATTGGTGGTGTTCTTCCGATCCTATTAGTACCACAGGCAGGCAGCTGCAGTATTTACAGTTAGTGTACTGTGTCCTCTGCACAGTGTGCACCTAAAGCTATCTGAAGACAATTGCTGTTGTTCTGAACCTATTAGTACCACAGGCAGGCAGCTGCATTATTTACAGTTAGTGTACTGTGTCCTCTGCACAGTGTGCACCTAAAGTTACCTGAAGAAAATTGCTGGTGTTCTTCTGATCCTATTAGTGCAACAGGCAGGCAGCTGCAATATTTACAGTTAGTGTAGTGCGTCCTCTGCACAGTGTGCACCTAAAGCTACCTGAAGACAATTGCTGTTGTTCTGACCCTATTAATACCACAGGAAGGCAGCTGCAGTATTTACAGTTAGTGTACTATGTCCTCTGCACAGTGTGCACCTAAAGCTACCTAAAGAAAATTGGTGGTGTTCTTCTGATCCTATTAGTACCACAGTCAAGCAGCTGCAGTATTTACAGTTAGTGTACTGTGTCCTCTGCACAATGTGCACCTAAAGCTACCTGAAGACAATTGATGTTGTTCTGATCCCATTAGTACCACAGGCAGGAAGCTGAAGTATTTATAGTTAGTGTAGTACGTCCTCTGCAAAGTGTGCACCTAAAGCTACCTGAAGACAATTGCTGTTGTTCTGACCCTATTAATACAACAGGCAGTCAGCTGCAGAATTTACAGTTAGTGTACTGTGTCCTCTGCACAGTGTGCACCTAAAGTTACCTGAAGAAAATTGCTGGTGTTCTTCTGATCCTATTAGTACAACAGGCAGGCAGCTGCAATATTTACAGTTAGTGTAGTGCGTCCTCTGCAAAGTGTGCACCTAAAGCTACCTGAAGACAATTGCTGTTGTTCTGACCCTATTAATACCACAGAAAGGCAGCTGAAGTATTTACAGTTAGTGTACTATGTCCTCTGCACAGTGTGCACCTAAAGCTACCTGAAGAAAATTGGTGGTGTTCTTCTGATCCTATTAGTACCACAGGCAAGCAGCTGCAGTATTTACAGTTAGTGTACTGTGTCCTCTGCACAATGTGCACATAAAGCTACCTGAAGACAATTGCTGTTGTTCTGATCCTATTAATACTACAGGAAGGCAGCTGCAGTATTTACAGTTAGTGTACTATGTCCTCTGCACAGTGTGCACCTAAAGCTACCTGAAGAAAATTGGTGGTGTTCTTCTGATCCTATTAGTACCACAGGCAGGCAGCTGCAGTATTTACAGTTAGTGTACTGTGTCCTCTGCACAATGTGCACCTAAAGCTACCTGAAGACAATTGCTGTTGTTCTGATCCCATTAGTACCACAGGCAGGCAGCTGAAGTATTTATAGTTAGTGTAGTGCGTCCTCTGCAAAGTGTGCACCTAAAGCTACCTGAAGACAATTGCTGTTGTTCTGACCCTATTAATACCACAGGCAGTCAGCTGCAGAATTTACAGTTAGTGTACTGTGTCCTCTGCACAGTGTGCACCTAAAGCTACCTGAAGAAAATTGGTGGTGTTCTTCTGATCCTATTAGTACCACAGGCAGGCAGCTGCAGTATTTACAGTTAGTGTACTGTGTCCTCTGCACAGTGTGCACCTAAAGCTACCTGAAGACAATTGCTGTTGTTCTGACCCTATTAATACCACAGGAAGGCAGCTGCAATATTTACAGTTAGTGTAGTGCGTCCTCTGCACAGTGTTCACCTAAAGCTACCTGAAGACAATTGCTGTTGTTCTGACCCTATTAATACCACAGGAAGGCAGCTGCAGTATTTACAGTTAGTGTACTATGTCCTCTGCACAGTGTGCACCTAAAGCTACCTGAAGAAAATTGGTGGTGTTCTTCTGATCCTATTAGTACCACAGGCAAGCAGCTGCAGTATTTACAGTTAGTGTACTGTGTCCTCTGCACAATGTGCACCTAAAGCTACCTGAAGACAATTGCTTTTGTTCTGATCCCATTAGTACCACAGGCAGGAAGCTGAAGTATTTATAGTTAGTGTAGTGCGTCCTCTGCAAAGTGTGCACCTAAAGCTACCTGAAGACAATTGCTGTTGTTCTGACCCTATTAATACCACAGGCAGTCAGCTGCAGAATTTACAATTAGTGTACTGTGTCCTCTGCACAGTATGCACCGAAAGCTACCTTAAGAAAATTGGTGGTTTTCTTCTGATCCTATTAGTACCACAGGCAGGCAGCTGCAGTATTTACAGTTAGTGTACTGTGTCCTCTGCACAGTGTGCACCTAAAGCTACCTGAAGACAATTGCTGTTGTTCTGAACCTATTAGTACCACAGGCAGGCAGCTGCAGTATTTACAGTTAGTGTACTGTGTCCTCTGCACAGTGTGCACCTAAAGCTACCTGAAGAAAATCGGTGGTGTTCTTCTGATCTTTTTAATACCACAGGCAGGCAGCTGCATTATTTACAGTTAGTGTACTGTGTCCTCTGCACAGTGTGCACCTAAAGTTACCTGAAGAAAATTTCTGGTGTTCTTCTGATCCTATTAGTACAACAGGCAGGCAACTGCAATATTTACAGTTAGTGTAGTGCATCCTCTGCACAGTGTGCACCTAAAGCTACCTGAAGACAATTGCTGTTGTTCTGACCCTATTAATACCACAGGAAGGCAGCTGCAGTATTTAAAGTTAGTGTACTATTTCCTCTGCACAGTGTGCACCTAAAGCTACCTGAAGAAAATTGGTGGTGTTCTTCTGATCCTATTAGTACCACAGGCACGCAGCTGCAGTATTTACAGTTAGTGTACTGTGTCCTCTGCACAATGTGCACCTAAAGCTACCTGAAGACAATTGCTGTTGTTCTGAACCTATTAGTACCACAGGCAGGCAGCTGCAGTATTTACAGTTATTGTACTGTGTCCTCTGCACAGTGTGCACCTAAAGCTACCTGAAGAAAATCGGTGGTGTTCTTCTGATCTTTTTAATACCACAGGCAGGCAGCTGCATTATTTACAGTTAGTGTACTGTGTCCTCTGCACAGTGTGCACCTAAAGTTACCTGAAGAAAATTGCTGGTGTTCTTCTGATCCTATTAGTACAACAGGCAGGCAGCTGCAATATTTACAGTTATTGTAGTGCGTCCTCTGCACAGTGTTCACCTAAAGCTACCTGAAGACAATTGCTGTTGTTCTGACCCTATTAATACCACAGGAAGGCAGCTGCAGTATTTACAGTTAGTGTACTATGTCCTCTGCACAGTGTGCACCTAAAGCTACCTGAAGAAAATTGGTGGTGTTCTTCTGATCCTATTAGTACCACAGGCAAGCAGCTGCAGTATTTACAGTTAGTGTACTGTGTCCTCTGCACAATGTGCACCTAAAGCTACCTGAAGACAATTGCTGTTGTTCTGATCCCATTAGTACCACAGGCAGGAAGCTGAAGTATTTATAGTTAGTGTAGTGTGTCCTCTGCAAAGTGTGCACCTAAAGCTACCTGAAGACAATTGCTGTTGTTCTGACCCTATTAATACCACAGGCAGTCAGCTGCAGTATTTACAGTTAGTGTACTGTGTCCTCTGCACAGTGTGCACTTAAAGCTACCTGAAGAAAATTGGTGGTGTTCTTCTGATCCTATTAGTACCACAGGCACACAGCTGCGTCATAAGGTGGCGTGACCCCAGAGTCCCTGCGCATGCTGAGACCATGACGTTACAAGGGGGCGGGGTCACCGCCTATATAAATGCCTCGGCAGCTCGCACACAGCATTCGAGCCAGAGAGAGCGTCGTGTCAACATTGGAAGAAGAGAAGAAGAGAAGAAGCGATGAGACAGCGGCGAGACAGCAGCGACAAGACAGCGGCAGCAGACAGGGCCCCTCGCTGGCAATAGAGCTGCAAGAAGATAGCGGCGGGGCCTGGGAGAAGAGGCCGAACACCGGGAGAAGAGGCCGAACACTGGGAGAAGTCGGAAGGAGACCCCCCAAAGTCGGAAGAAGATCCCGGAGCTGACTAATAAATTACTCTTAAAACCTGTGTACTGTGTTTTTTTTTTATTGACACTTTTCCCTAGGTGAATGGGTAGGGGTACCATGTACCCCATACTCATTCACACAGGGTGGGGGACCAGGATCTGGGGGCCCCTTATTAAAGGGGGCTCCCAGATTCCGATAAGCCCCCCACCCGCAGACCCCGACAACCAACGGCCAGGGTTGTCGAGAAGAGGCCCTTGTCCTCATCAACATGGGGACAAGGTGCTTTGGGGTGGGGGGGCCCTGCAGGGCGCCCCCCCCAAGGCACCCACCCCCCATGTTGAGGGCATGCGGCCTGGTACGGCTCAGGGGGGGTGCTCACTCGTCCCCACCCCCTTTCCTGGCCTACCGGGCTGCATACTCGGATAAGGGTCTGGTATGGATTTTGGGGGGACCCCCACGCCGATTTTTTGGCATAGGGGGTTCCCCTTACAATCCATACCAGACCTAAGGGCCTGGAATGCCCCTGGAGGGGAACCCACGCCGTTTTTTTCATTTAAAATTTGGCGCGGTGTTCCCGCCTCAGGATTCATACCAAACAGCTGTCAGCACTGCCTGTCACTCATCGGGGAAGGAAAACAAAGTTTTCCTTTCCCGATGAGTGAGCCATCTCAGCGCTGGCTCCTGCGACGGGGCTCGCAGGTGTCAAATCTCGCCGAGAAATGCGGCGAGATTGACACAATATCGCGGTCACCTACTGTAATCCTAGGTGCCTTTTTTTTCCCATATCAGTTCCCTCATTAATGTATCGATTCACTTGAACCACTTTTCTGATATCCATATCGGTGAATTGTGAAAAACGTACAGTTGCTGTGGAGCCCTCACCATTTTTATTAGGTTTGCTCATCCTATAACTGATAGGGGGAGCCTACACCAGCTATTGCATTTTTCTTTCTGTCTGGCGAGCAGTGGCCCCAGGTTCAGCCAAAGATACTCAGCCGGATCCGGTGACACCATCACTCCCAGATACTTAAATCTATTAACTATTACTATTTGTTCCGCCCCCACTGGTAGTCGGTCCCTCAGCTGATCTAAAGGCATTAGGGTTGATTTTGACCAGTTAATAGCAAAGCCTGAAAAGCTACCATAGTCTCCCACTATCTCCATCACTGCCCGCAATGATGAGGTCATGTCACCTAAATATATAAGTGCATCGTCTGCGTATAAAGATATTTTTTCTTCTCACTGATACCTACAGAACCCTACCACCTCCGTCAAGTTCCGGATCATTATAGCCAAGGGCTCTATTGCCAAAGTGAACAGCAATGGAGACAGTGGGCAGCCCTGTCTGGTACCTCTATGCAATTCAAATGGAGACGAAAGGTTATTATTAATACGTAGCCTGGCTCTGGGTTTGCAATAAAGTACCTTTACCCACGATACAAATTTTTTTTTCAACTTTAAGATTTTTATTAAACATTTTTTGTACAAATACAAATATAGCAGGTATACAAAGATGTTCATATTTTCAAGAAAGAAATAGTGTAAGCACATCTGAGTAGATTAGGTTCTTGAGGTAAAACAAAAAAAGAACAACTGTGGAGTCTTTAATCTGAGTTGTAGTGCCTGGAGAGTTCGGTTAGGAAGATAATATTAACATTAAGAGCCCGTCACCCCTACCGGGAACACACTGTGAGCAGGCTATATGTATGCCCTTCCAGGACTGGTGAATGCGACCCAGAATATGGTCGCCTCGAATTGGTCACAAATCGATAACAACAAAAGTACTTGAACCTAAAGCCATTGATAACAATACCAACATTAGGGATGAGCTTCGAGTTCGAGTCGAACTCATGTTCTACTCGAACATTGGCTGTTCGCAAGTTCGCCGAACAGCGAACAATTTGGGGTGTTCGCGGCAAATTCGAATGCCGCGGAACACCCTTTAAAAGTCTATGGGAGAAATTAAAAGTGCTAATTTTAAAGGCTTATATGCAAGTTATTGTCATAAAAAGTGTTTGGGGACCCGGGTCCTGCCCCAGGGGACATGGATCAATGCAAAAAAAAGTTTTAAAAACGGACGTTTTTTCAGGAGCAGTGATTTTATTAATGCTTAAAGTCAAACAATAAAAGTGTAATATCCCTTTAAATTTCGTACCTGGGGGGTGTCTATAGTATGCCTGTAAAGGGGCGCATGTTTCCTGTGTTTAGAACAGTCTGACGGCAAAATGACATTTGGAAGGAAAAAACTCATTTAAAACTAGCCGCGGCTATTGCATTGCCGACAATACACATAGAAGTTCATTGATAAAAACGGCATGGGAATTCCCCACAGGGGAACCCCGAACCAAAATAAAAAAAAAAAAATGATGTGGGGGTCCCCCTAAATTCCATACAAGGCCCTTCAGGTCTGGTATGGATATTAAGGGGAACCCCAGCCAAAATTGAAAAAAAAAATTGACGTGGGGTTCCCCCTAAATTCCATACCAGACCCTTCAGGTCTGGTATGGATTTTACGGGGAACCCCGCGCCAAAAAAAAAAAAAAAAAACGGCGTGGGGTCCCCCTAAAAATCCATACCAGACCCTTATCCGAGCACGCAACCTGGCAGGCCGCAGGAAAAGAGGGGGGGACGAGAGTGCGGCCCCCCCCCCCTCCTGAACCGTACCAGGCCACATGCCCTCAACATTGGGAGGGTGCTTTGGGGTAGCCCCCCAAAACACCTTGTCCCCATGTTGATGAGGACAAGGGCCTCATCCTCACAACCCTGGCCGGTGGTTGTGAGGGTCTGCGGGCGGGGGGCTTATCGGAATCTGGAAGCCCCCTTTAACAAGGGGACCCCCAGATCCCGGCCCCCCCCCTGTGTGAAATGGTAAGGGGGTACTTACCCCTACCATTTCACTAAAAAACTGTCAAAAATGTTAAAAATGACAAGAGACAGTTTTTGACAATTCCTTTATTTAAATGCTTCTTCTTTCTTCCTTCATCTTCTTCTGGTTCTTCTGGCTCTTCTGGTTCTTCCTCCGGCGTTCTCGTCCAGCATCTTCTCCGCGGCGTCTTCTATCTTCTTCTCCTCGGGCCGCTCCGCACCCATGGCATGAGGGGAGGCTCCCGCTCTTCTCTTCATCTTCTTCTCTTCTTCATCTTCTTCTTCATCTTCTTCTTCTTCTTCCTTCTTCTCTTCTTCTCTTCTTCTCTTCTTCCTGTCTTCTGCGGGCCGCTCCGCAGCCATGCTGTGGCATGGAGGGAGGCTCCCGCTGTGTGACGGCGTCTCTTCGTCTGACGGTTCTTAAATAACGGGGGGCGGGGCCACCCGGTGGCCCCGCCCCCCTCTGACGCACGGTGACATGACGGGACTTCCCTGTGGCATTCCCCGTGACGTCACAGGGAAGTCCCTCAAGTCACCGTGCGTCAGAGGGGGGCGGGGTCACCGGATGGCCCCGCCCCCCGTTATTTAAGAACCGTCAGACGAAGAGACGCCGTCACACAGCGGGAGCCTCCCACCATGCCAGCATGGCTGCGGAGCGGCCCGCAGAAGACAGGAAGAAGAGAAGAAGAGAAGAAGGAAGAAGAAGAAGAAGATGAAGAAGAAGATGAAGAAGAGAAGAAGATGAAGAGAAGAGCGGGAGCCTCCCCCTCATGCCATGGGTGCGGAGCGGCCCGAGGAGAAGAAGATAGAAGACGCCGCGGAGAAGATGCTGGACGAGAACGCCGGAGGAAGAACCAGAAGAGCCAGAAGAACCAGAAGAAGATGAAGGAAGAAAGAAGAAAGAAGAAGCATTTAAATAAAGGAATTGTCAAAAACTGTCTCTTGTCATTTTTAACATTTTTGACAGTTTTTTAGTGAAATGGTAGGGGTAAGTACCCCCTTACCATTTCACACAGGGGGGGGCCGGGATCTGGGGGTCCCCTTGTTAAAGGGGGCTTCCAGATTCCGATAAGCCCCCCGCCCGCAGACCCTCACAACCACCGGCCAGGGTTGTGAGGATGAGGCCCTTGTCCTCATCAACATGGGGACAAGGTGTTTTGGGGGGCTACCCCAAAGCACCCTCCCAATGTTGAGGGCATGTGGCCTGGTACGGTTCAGGAGGGGGGGGGCCGCACTCTCGTCCCCCCCTCTTTTCCTGCGGCCTGCCAGGTTGCGTGCTCGGATAAGGGTCTGGTATGGACTTTTAGGGGGACCCCACGCCGTTTTTTTTTTTTTTTTTGGCGCGGGGTTCCCCTTAAAATCCATACCAGACCTGAAGGGTCTGGTATGGAATTTAGGGGGAACCCCACGTCAATTTTTTTTTTTAATTTTGGCTGGGGTTCCCCTTAATATCCATACCAGACCTGAAGGGCCTTGTATGGAATTTAGGGGGACTCCCACATCATTTTTTTTTTTTAATTTTGGTTCGGGGTTCCCCTGTGGGGAATTCCCATGCCGTTTTTATCAATGAACTTCTATGTGTATTGTCGGCAATGCAATAGCCGCGGTAGTTTTAAATGTGTTTTTTCCTTCAAAATGTCACTTTGCTGTCAGACTGTTCTAAACACGGGAAACATGCGCCCCTTTACAGGCATACTATAGACACCCCCCAGGTATGAAATTTAAAGGGATATTACACTTTTATTGTTTGACTTTAAGCATTATTAAAATCACTGCTCCTGAAAAAACGGCCGTTTTTAAAACTTTTTTTTGCATTGATTCATGTCCCCTGGGGGAGGACCCGGGTCCCCAAACACTTTTTATGACAATAACTTGCATATTAGCCTTTAAAATTAGCACTTTTGATTATTCATGTTCGTGTCCCATAGACTTTAACGGCGTTCGCGTGTTCGAACGAATTTTTTTCCTGTTCGCATGTTCTGGTGCGAACCGAACAGGGGGGTGTTCGGCTCATCCCTAACCAACATTAATGAGAATATAGTAGTTGTAACAGCTTTGTATAAACATTAAATGTTTAATCAAACCAAATTAAACATATAACCAAACATAACTATTCAGTATTGATAAAATGTAATTTCCTGCACTGGATGTAATGCAACACCAATAGAAGTGGTCTTTTTCCAATTACCAATTAATTTTAGGTTCATCAACGCAAGACGGGATTGTGCTTTGATAGCCAGGTATCCCAGAATTTATGGTAGGTATGTGCTCGACCCCCCTTGTATGCCAGCATACGTTCCATGAGGCTTTGTGAATTCACCCTGGCGATAACTTCCTTTATATCTGGTGGGGTAGTGGATTTCCATTTTGCTGCTATAATTATACGAGCTGCAAATAGTATATGTACCACCACTTTTCTGTGTGTATATGGGAAGGAGTCTACCCCCAGGCACAGTAGTGCTAATTCTGGAGAGGGAGTACATTGGGAATTGGTTGTGTCCGAGATTAGAGAGAATACATCTATCCAATATTTTTTCAGAACCTTACAGTGCCACATGACGTGTAATAGGTTTCCATTATTATGACAATTCCTCCAGCATAGTGGGGATAAAGCGGAGTTCATAGTGTGTAGACGCATGGGAGTTATGTACCATCTATGAAGAAGTTTATGGGAGTTGTCCCAGTGGTCCACACACGCTGAAGATGTACTATTGTATTTAATAGCTGTGAGCCATTGTGGTAGTGTAAAGGGCTTTTGCAGTTCTATTTCCCACTTATGCATGGTTGGGAGCTTGGTTCGTGTAGTGTGGAGGTTGCAGTATCTATAGCACAGCGATATACCCTTAGCAGTAGGTTTGTGCCTGTTCATTAAGAAATTCCATATAGTTAATGGAATTTTCGTGGTAGTGGTTGGGTATTTTTTATTATATTGTTGAATTTCGCTGAATCATAAAGGTGTCCACTGCTGTAGGGTTCACTAGATCTGCAGTGTCGTAGTGGATGCCTTTTTGTTTCCAGTGGTGAGTTGAAAAGTTTGGTATGAGGTATGCATAGGCTGTGAGAGGTAAGTGCAGTGTGTGGGATGGTTCATCTGTAAAATTATTTTTAGTCAGGAGGGACCAAGCCTCGAGTGATGCTTGTACCGTTGGGTAGGCCGGTATTGCGGGTTTATGATGAATGGTGGATGCCATAAGAAGCGCTGTAAGGTCATGACCTGGCATGATATGTTGTTCTATGTGGGACAATAGGTTGTCCTCTCGACAGGAGAACCAAAACTTCAGTTGGTCCAATAAGGAAGCTTGATGGTAGGCATAAGCATTTGGCAGTCCCCCTCCTCCGATTGTTCTCGGTTTATATAGAGTCGTCAGTGCAATTCTGGGTTTTTTGTGTTGCCATATAAATTTGTTCAAGAGCGACGCCAAATCAGAGAAAAATTTTTGTGGAATTGGGATTGGGATGGTTCTGAAGAGGTAGAGTAGTTTGGGAAGTATTTGCATTTTATATGCAGCTATACGTCCAACCCAGGTTAGGTGAAATTTAGAGATTTGGGAGAATTCCGTCTGTATGTGTGCTAGAAGGGGAGGGAAGTTGGCAGTGTATAATTTAGATATAGGGTGAGTCAACTGGATACCAAGATAGTTGATAGAGGGTGAGTCCCAATTGCAGGGGAATATTTCTTTAAGATTGTCTTTACTGTTCTCCGTTATATTTAGAGGTAGGGCATAGCAATTGGAAGTGTTCAGTTTGTAGTATGTTATTTCCCCAAAGTGATGTAAGAGTTCCATGGCTTTGGGAAGGGAGTACTCAGGGTTGGTCAGAGTAAGGATTATATCGTCTGCAAAGAGCCCTATTTTGTGTTCTTTAAGACCTACCTGGAGTCCTTTAATTTCAACAGAATTTCTGATAAGTTCTGCTGAGGGTTCTATGGCTAGGGAGAATACTATAGGGGATAGGGGGCAACCTTGACGGGTACCACTGGTAAGGTTGAAAGAGTCAGAAAGTATTCCTGATGCATATACTCTGGCGGAGGGTTTTGAGTAAAGTGACATGATGGCTGAGTGTAAGAATCCGTTTAGGCCAAATTTGGAGAGCGTGTGAGATAGGTATGTCCAATGGACTCTATCAAACGGTTTTTCTGCGTCTAGGGTTACGAATATACTGGGTTTACGTGTGATTTCTGCGTATCTTAGTAAGTTAATCTTTCTTCTAGTACTATCCGGGGCCTGCCTTCCTTTGACAAATCCCACCTGCTCCAGTCCTATAAGGGTGGGGGTTATATTCAATAATCTGTTTGCTAGTACTTTGGCGAAGATTTTGAGATCAGAATTTAGTAATGAGATGGGTCTGTAATTATGTGGTAAGGAGGGGTCTTTTCCTGGTTTTGGTATAGTCACTATAATAGCTTGAAGCATTTCACTTGGAAATGTACCAGTATTTGCAGCTATGTTGAAGAGGTCTACTAGTTTGGGGGCGAGCGTTGATGAGAACGCTTGATAGTATTCAGCTGAAAAGCCGTCTGCTCCAGAGGCTTTATGTTTAGGTAAATGTTTAATCCCTTCATGAACTTCAGCCGTAGTAAAAGGTTTGTTTAATAGTTGTAGTGAATTTGTGTCTATGGAGGGGAGGTCAATCTTTCTGAAGAACTCATTAATTTCAGTCTCAGTGGGTTGGTGAATGTTCTTGTCTAGTTTGAGATTATATAAAGATTCATAATAATCTTTGAAGGTATTGGCAATATCTTTAGGATTGTGATATGAATGATTATTATTGTGGTGTTTAATCACCGAGATGTTTGTGCAGTTGTGCCTCTTCTTTAGTTGAGAGGCTAGTAGTTTCCCTGCCCTATTGTTCTGGGAATAATATGAAAGTTTGAGCCTTTTAAAGTAGAGGTCATAGTCAGATTTCAATGTTTGTTTTAGTTCTTCCCGACAGGAATTTAGTTGCTGTAATAGGGAGTGGTCATTGTGAGTTTTGTGTTTATTCTCTGAGTCAGCGATTTGTTCATGAAGTTTCGATATAAGTTGCATTTTTTTCTTTTTTTCCCTGGCTGCTATTTGAATCAGTAAGCCTCTAGAGAAGGCTTTGTGGGCGCACCAAACTGTAGTCGGGTGGATTCCCGGTTGCTCATTAAATGTAAAATATTCTTCAAGTTGCTCATTGACTTCTTTTTGAATTCGGGGTTGGGAGAGGAGGTAAGTATTATTGCGCCATAGAGGTGTAAAAGTAGTCTTGGCTGTGTCTAGTAATTGGGGCGTGGTCGGACCAGGTAATATTGTGGATATCTGCCTTTGTCACCTTTTGTAATGTGTATTTGTCTGTAAGAAAGAAATCTATCCTGGAATAATTTCTATGGACTGGTGAGAAATAAGTGTAATCCCGCTCCGTGGTGTGGAGACATCGCCAAGGATCGTATAATTCTTCTTCTAGGCAATAGTTACCCAGGGATGGTCTGCGTCTTCGCCCCACAGAGGAGGAGTCAAGTACATCATTTAAAATTAAATTAAAATCTCCACATATTAACAGGTTACCCTTTTTCAACCTTTTAGCTTTTTGTAGAGTTTGACGGAGAAACTTCATCGTTTTCTTGTTAGGGGCATACAGATTTACTAATGTGTAAAGATTGTTATTGATTTCAGCTATTAACCACTTGCCGACCGCCGCACGACGATGTACGTCGACAGAGCGGCACGGGCAGGCAAAAGGGCTTACCTGTACGTCCCTGCCTGCCCGCGGGTGGGGGGTCCGATCGGACCCCCCCCCGGTGCCTGCGGCGGTCGGATCGAGGTCAGGGTCGATCAAAGGTGAGGGGGAGGCCACTCATTCGTGGCCCCCACCTCGCGATCGCTCCTGGCCAATGACAGACTTCCTCGGCTTCTGTGAATGTAAACAGAAGCGGAGGAAGTGATGTCATCTCTCCTTGAGCCGGTCTTTTCGTCCGGCGCCGAGGAGAGAAGACATCCAAGTAAGTGCACCAACACTACACATACAGTAGAACACGCAGGCACACTTGTCACCCCCCTGTCACCCCCCGATCACCCCCTGATCACCCCCCTGTACCCCCTGTCACTCTGACACCAATAGCAGTTTTTTTTTTTTTCTGATTTTTTGCATTGGTGTCAGTTTGTGACAGTAACAAGTGTTAGGGCAGTTAGGTTAGGCCCCTTTAGGTCAGGGGTACCCCCCTTTAGGTCCAGGGTACCCCCCTAACCCCCCTAATAAAGTTTTAACCCCGTGATCACCCCCCGTCGCCAGTGTCACTAAGCGATCGTTTTTCTGATCGCTGTATTAGTGACACAGGTGACGCTAGTTAGGGAGGTAAGTATATAGGTTCGCTGTCAGTGTTTTATAGCGACAGGGACCCCCATATACTACCTGCTAAAGGTTTTAACCCCTTGATTGCCCCCTAGTTAACCCTTTCACCAGCGATCACCATATAATTGTTACAGGTGACGCTGGTTAGTTGGTTTGTTTTTTGTAGTTTATTGTAGTTTATTACAGTTTTAGGGCACCCGCCGTTTATTACCCTATAAAGGTTTAACCCCCTAATTGCCCGGCGGTGATAGAAGTTAAGTTTTTAGGATCAGATAAGGTCTGCGTCGCCCCAGGCAGCGTCAGGTTAGCGCTAGTACCGCTAAAACCCACGCACGCAGCATACACCTCCCTTAGTGCTATAGTATCTGAACGGATCGATATCTGATCCGATCAGATCTATACTCCCCAGCAGTTTAGGGTCCCCCCAAAAAACGCAGTGTTAGCGGGATCAGCCCAGATACCTGCTAGCACCTGCGTTTTGCTCCTCGGCCCAGCCCAGCCCAGCCCACCCAAGTGCAGTATCGATCGATAACTGACACTTACAAAACACTAAGCACACATAACTGCAGCGGTCGCAGAGTCAGGCCTGATCCCTGCGATCGCTAACAGTTTTTTGGTAGCGTTTTGATACAGTCGCTGACAGTCAGGAGCTTTTTTGCCTGTGAGTCTCACTAGTGTACCCCTAAATTTAGAGCCCAAAATGGCAAATAGAAGGTACACTAGTGAAGAGGCCTACAGGATTCTGAGCATGACAGATAGTGAAGAGGAAGTCACTCATCTGTCAAGTTCAAGCTCAGAATACGAACCTGTAGAGGACAGCGGCTCCATGACAGATAGCTCTGACGACGGAGTTGTGGTCCCTGCTAGGGTCAGGCGTACCAGACCCCGATCTTCTTCTTCTGTCCTTGACGTGCAAGAACCGCAGGGCTCTCGTAGGGAGCAGAGAGGTACTAGCGCCGCTACTCCTTCTGGTGAACTGGCAAGCACCAGCGGCCTAGTACACCCTGGTCGTACATCCAGCACTGCAGTATCACGTGGTGACGTGGCGAGTCCCATAAGTGCAGTTCAAGCTGGCGAGGTGGCAAGCACAACTAGTGTCCCGCTGCCACCAATAAGACAAAGACAGGCCCGTCGTGCCCATAGTGCCCTTCCTGCTGCATTCGCCAATCCGAATTGGGTACCCACCACTTCTGCAGCACCCGTACTTCCCCCTTTCACTGGCCAACCCGGAATTCAGGTGGAAACAGTTGACTTTATGCCACTGGATTTTTATTCACTGTTTTTCACCGAAGATCTCTATAGATCTATTGTGGACCAAAGCAATTTGTACGCTGGTCAACACATCGCCGCTAATCCCCAGTCCTCCCTTGCCAGAGATTGGAGACCAATTACGGTCTCCGAATTTAAGATCTTTCTGGGCCTTTCCCTCAACATGGGCATAACCAAAAAGAGTGAGTTGCGGTCATATTGGTCCACTGACCCAATTCACCATATGCCCGTGTTCTCTGCTTCAATGGCCAGGGCACGATACGAGCAGATTTTGCGGTTCATGCACTTCAACGACAATGAACTCTGTCGTCCTCGTGGAGACCCTGCATACGATCGGCTCTACAAAATTCGGCCCCTCGTAAACCACTTCAACCAACGTTTTGCAGACTTGTTTACCCCCCATCAAGTTGTCTGCGTTGATGAGTCCCTGATTAAGTTTTCTGGCCGCTTGTCCTTCAAACAGTACCTTCCCAGCAAGCGTGCCAGATACGGGGTCAAGATGTATAAGCTCTGTGACAGGGCCACAGGCTATACATGTAGATTTATGGTTTACGAGGGCAAAGATAGTCACGTAGAGCCGATAAACTGCCCTGACTACATAGGAAGCGCTGGCAAGATAGTGTGGGACTTGGTGTCACCCTTATTCGGAAAGGGGTACCACTTGTACGTGGACAATTATTATACGAGCGTGCCACTTTTTAGTCACTTGTTTGATCATCAGATTGGAGCATGTGGCACCGTGCGACCTAATCGCCGGGGCTTTCCCCAGCGGCTTGTAGAGTCCCGTCTTAGGCTGGGGGAGAGAGCCTGCTTGCAGTATAATAATTTGCTCGCTATGAAGTGGAGGGATAAGAAGAATGTTTTCGTTCTCACCTCCCTTCATGCAGACACGATGACCCAAATTACTACGGCGACTGGTGTTGTGGAGAAACCCCTCTGTGTCCACGAATACAACCTTAATATGGGAGGGGTGGACCTCAACGACCAGTTGTTGGCGCCGTACCTAATTGCCCGTAAGGCCAGACGCTGGTACAAAAAAGTGTCTGTTTATTTATTTCAATTGGCTTTGCTGAACGCTCATGTGCTATACAGAGCTTCAGGACGGACTGGATCCTTCCTTAAATTCCAGGAAGAGATCGTCAGAGCCCTTCTGTTTCCAGACGGTGCTCCACCTCACCTTCCCAATCCAAATGCAGTAGGCCGGCTGCATGAGAGGCATTTTCCTTATGCCCTCCCGAGTACCCCTACCCAACGAGCCCCCCAAAGAAAATGTCGTGTCTGCAGAAAGCGCGGATTTAGGCGTGACACCCGGTATTATTGTCCCTCCTGTCCTGGCAATCCTGGTCTTTGCATTGGTGAATGTTTTGAACGCTACCATACACTAGTTGAGTATTAGCGTAGGGTACAGCACTGCACAGACTAGGACACACTTCCACAGGGTCTCCCAAGATGCCATCGCATTTTGAGAGACCCAAACCTGGAACCGTTACAGTTTTAAAAGTTACAGTTATAAAAAAAAAAGTAAAAAAAAAAAAAAAAGTAAAAAAAAAAAAAAATACACAAAAAAAATATAAAATAAAAAAACCAAAAATAGTTGTCGTTTTATTGTTCTCTCTCTCTCTATTTTCTCTCTATTGTTCTGCTCTTTTTTACTGTATTCTATTCTGCATTGTTTTATTGTTATGTTTTATCATGTTTGCTTTTCAACATTTTTTTGTTTTCAGGTACGCCATTCAGCTGCAGCGCGGATTTATTTATCTTGACAGCAACAGCGTTTGCTCCCACGATACATAAAGCCGCGACTCCAGCGCTGTCGGAGGTGATTTCACCACCACAGTTACATACTTCAGCATATATGCCGAAGCGTGGGGGCAGAAGTGGGTGGAGGAGCGATTTGCTCCTGCCTTTTGCGGGAGGATGCCCCCATGCTTCGGCATATATATATTTTAGGTAGGCACAGGTTGCGTTAAATGTTTTATTTTTTACTATGGTTTTTTTTTGTATTTGCTTTGCAGGTATGGTAAGTATTACTGTTATACTGTAATGTTACTTTGTTTTTTGTTAACCATCATTTGCTTAGCAGGTACGCCATTCAGTTGCAGCGCGGATTTATTTATCTTGACAGCAACAGCGTTTGCTCCCACGATATATAAAGCCGTGACTCCAGCGCTGTCGGAGGTGATTTCACCACCACAGTTACATACTTCAGCATATATGCCGAAGCGTGGGGGCAGAAGTGGGTGGAGGAGCGATTTGCTCCTGCCTTTTGCGGGAGGATGCCCCCATGCTTCGGCATATATATATTTTAGGTAGGCACAGGTTGCGTTAAATGTTTTATTTTTTACTATGGTTTTTTTTTTGTATTTGCTTTGCAGGTATGGTAAGTATTACTGTTATACTGTAATGTTACTTTGTTTTTTGTTAACCATCATTTGCTTAGCAGGTACGCCATTCAGTTGCAGCGCGGATTTATTTATCTTGACAGCAACAGCGTTTGCTCCCACGATATATAAAGCCGTGACTCCAGCGCTGTCGGAGGTGATTTCACCACCACAGTTACATACTTCAGCATATATGCCGAAGCGTGGGGGCAGAAGTGGGTGGAGGAGCGATTTGCTCCTGCCTTTTGCGGGAGGATGCCCCCATGCTTCGGCATATATATATTTTAGGTAGGCACAGGTTGCGTTAAATGTTTTATTTTTTACTATGGTTTTTTTTTTGTATTTGCTTTGCAGGTATGGTAAGTATTACTGTTATACTGTAATGTTACTTTGTTTTTTGTTAACCATCATTTGCTTAGCAGGTACGCCATTCAGTTGCAGCGCGGATTTATTTATCTTGACAGCAACAGCGTTTGCTCCCACGATACATAAAGCCGTGACTCCAACGCTGTCGGAGGTGATTTCACCACCACAGTTACATACTTCAGCATATATGCCGAAGCGTGGGGGCAGTGGGTGGAGGAGCAATTTGCTCCTGCCTTTTGCGGGAGGATGCCCCCATGCTTCGGCATATATAAATGGTGCATGTATGCCCATCATTAGAAGTGGGTGGATGAAGGGAGGTATTCTAATGGTGGGCATACCCACCGATCAATATCTTTTTTTCGTTCAGCCCACAGGCTGCATGAAAAAAAAGTTTACAATATATGCCCAACAAGGACCAGCAACGTACTGGTATGTTGCTGGACTTTGAGTGGTTATACCAGAATGATGCCTGCAGGTTTAGGTATCATCTTGGTATCATTCTTTTCAGCCAGCGGTCGGCTTTCATGTAAAAGCAATCCTAGCGGCTAATTAGCCTCTAGACTGCTTTTACAAGCAGTGGGAGGAAATGCCCCCCCCCCCCCCCACCGTCTTCCATGTTTTTCTCTGGCTCTCCTGTCCCAACAGGGAACCTGAGAATGCAGCCAGTGATTCGGCCAGCTGACCATAGAGCTGATCGGAGACCAGAATGGCTCCAAATATCTCTATGGCCTAAGAATCCGGAAGCTACGAGCATTTCAAGACTTAGATTTCGCCGGATGTAAACAGCGCCATTGGGAAATTGGGAAAGCATTTTATCACACCGATCTTGGTGTGGTCAGATGCTTTGAGGGCAGAGGAGAGATCTAGGGTCTAATAGACCCCAATTTTTTCAAAAAAGAGTACCTGTCACTACCTATTGCTATCATAGGGGATATTTACATTCCCTGAGATAACAATAAAAATGATTTAAAAAAAATAAAAATGAAAGGAACAGTTTAAAAATAAGATAAAAAATCAAAAAAATAATTAAAAAAAAAAAAAAAAAAAAAAAAAGCACCCCCGTCCCCCCCTGCTCTCGCGCAAAGGCGAACGCAAGCGTTGGTCTGGCGTCAAATGTAAACAGCAATTGCACCATGCATGTGAGGTATCACCGCGAAGGTTAGATCGAGGGCAGTAATTTTAGCAGTAGACCTCCTCTGTAAATCTAAAGTGGTAACCTGTAAAGGCTTTTAAAGGCTTTTAAAAATGTATTTAGTTTGTCGCCACTGCACGTTTGTGCGCAATTTTAAAACATGTCATGTTTGGTATCCATGTACTCGGCCTAAGATCATCTTTTTTATTTCATCAAACATTTGGGCAATATAGTGTGTTTTAGTGCATTAAAATTTTAAAAAGTGTGTTTTTTCCCCAAAAAATGCGTTTGAAAAATCGCTGCGCAAATACTTTGTGAAAAAAAAAAATCAAATACCCACCATTTTAATCTGTAGGGCATTTGCTTTAAAAAAATATATAATGTTTGGGGGTTCAAAGTAATTTTCTTGCAAAAAAAAATAATTTTTTCATGTAAACAAAAAGTGTCAGAAAGGGCTTTGTCTTCCAGTGGTTAGAAGAGTGGGTGATGTGTGACATAAGCTTCTAAATGTTGTGCATAAAATGCCAGGACAGTTCAAAACCCCCCCAAATGACCCAATTTTGGAAAGTAGACACCCCAAGCTATTTGCTGAGAGGCATGTCGAGTCCATGGAATATTTTATATTGTGACACAAGTTGCGGGAAAAAGACAAATTATTATTTTTTTATTTTTTTTTTGCACAAAGTTGTCACTAAATGATATATTGCTCAAACATGCCATGGGAATATGTGAAATTACACCCCAAAATACATTCTTTTGCCTCTCCTGAGTACGGGGATACCACATGTGTGAGACTTTTTGGGAGCCTAACCGCATAGGGGACCCCGAAAACCAAGCACCGCCTTCAGGCTTTCTAAGGGCGTAAATTTTTGATTTCACTCTTCACTGCCTATCACAGTTTCGGAGGCCATGTAATGCCCAGATGGCACAAACCCCCCCCAAATGACCCCATTTTGGAAAATAGACACCCAAAGCTATTTGCTGAGAGGTATAGTGAGTATTTTGCAGACCTCACTTTTTGTCACAAACTTTTGAAAATTGAAAAAAGAAAAAAAAAATACGTTTTTCTTGTCTTTCTTCATTTTCAAAAACAAATGAGAGCTGCAAAATACTCACCATGCCTCTCAGCAAATAGCTTGGGGTGTCTACTTTCCAAAATGGGGTCATTTGGGGGGGTTTTGTGCCATCTTGGCATTTTATGGCCTTCAAAACTGTGATAGGTAGTGGGGAGTAAAATCAAAAATTTATGCCCTTTGAAATCCTGAAGGCGGTGCTTGGTTTTCGGGGCCCCGTACGCGGCTAGGCTCCCAAAAAGTCCCACATATGTGGTATCCCCGTACTCAGGAGAAGCAGCAGAATGTATTTTGGGGTGTAATTCCACATATGCCCATGGCATGTTTGAGCAATATATCATTTAGTGACAACTTTGTGCAAAAAAAAAAAAAAAAAAAAAAAAATTGTCACTTTCCCGCAACTTGTGTCAAAATATAAAATATTCCATGTACTCATCATGCCTCTCAGCAAATAGCTTGGGGTGTCTTCTTTCCAAAATGGGGTCATTTGGGGGGGGTTTGTGCCATCTGGGCATTTTATGGCCTTCAAAAATGTGATAAGTAGTGAGGAGTGAAATCACAACTTTACGCCCTTAGAAATCCTGAAGGCGGTGCTGGGTTTTCGGGGCCCCGTACGCGGCTAGGCTCCCAAAAAGTCCCACACATGTGGTATCCCCATACTCAGGAGAATCAGCAGAATGTATTTTGGGGTGCAATTCCACATAAGCCCATAGCCTGTGTGAGCAATATATCATTTAGTGACAACTTTGTGCAAAAAAAAAAAAAAATTGTCACTTTCCCGCAACTTGTGTCAAAAAATAAAATATTCCATGGACTCAACATGCCTCTCAGCAAATAGCTTGGGGTGTCTACTTTCCAAAATGGGGTCATTTGGGGGGGGTTTGTGCCATCTTGGCATTTTATGGCCTTCAAAACTGTGATAGGTAGTGAGGAGTAAAATCAAAAATTTATGCCCTTAGAAATCCTGAAGGCGGTGCTTGGTTTTTGGGGCCCCGTACGTGGCTAGGCTCCCAAAAAGTCCCACACATGTGGTATCCCCGTACTCAGGAGAAGCAGCAGAATGTATTTTGGGGTGTAATTCCACATATGCCCATGGCATGTTTGAGCAGTATATCATTTAGTGACAACTTTGTGCAAAAAAAAAAAAAAATTGTCACTTTCCCGCAACTTGTGTCCAAATATAAAATATTCCATGGACTCAACATGCCTCTCAGCAAATAGCTTGGGGTGTCTACTTTCCAAAATGGGGTCATTTGGGGGGGTTTTGTGCCATCTTGGCATTTTATGGCCTTCAAAACTGTGATAGGTAGTGGGGAGTAAAATCAAAAATTTATGCCCTTTGAAATCCTGAAGGCGGTGCTTGGTTTTCGGGGCCCCGTACGCGGCTAGGCTCCCAAAAAGTCCCACACACGTGGTATCCCCGTACTCAGGAGAAGCAGCAGAATGTATTTTGGGGTGTAATTCCACATATGCCCATGGCATGTTTGAGCAATATATCATTTAGTGACAACTTTGTGCAAAAAAAAAAAAATTTGTCACTTTCCCGCAACTTGTGTCCAAATATAAAATATTCCATGGACTTAACATGCCTCTCAGCAAATAGCTTGGGGTGTCTACTTTCCAAAATGGGGTAATTTGGGGGGGGTTTGTGCCATCCTGGCATTTTATGGCCTTCAAAACTGTGATAGGTAGTGAGGAGTAAAATCAAAAATGTATGCCCTTTGAAATCCTGAAGGCGGTGCTTGGTTTTCGGGGCCCCGTACGCGGCTAGGCTCCCAAAAAGTCCCACACATTTGGTATCCCCGTACTCAGGAGAAGCAGCTGAATGTATTTTGGGGTGCAATTCCACATATGCCCATGGCCTGTGTGAGCAATATATCATTTAGTGACAACTTTTTGTAATTTTTTTTTTTTTTTTTTTTTTTTGTCATTATTCAATCACTTGGGACAAAAAAAAAAAATATTCAATGGGTTCAACATGCCTCTCAGCAATTTCCTTGGGGTGTCTACTTTCCAAAATGGGGTCATTTGTGGGGGTTTTGTACTGCCCTGCCATTTTAGCACCTCATGAAATGACATGGACAGTCATAAACTAAAAGCTGTGTAAATTCCAGAAAATGTACCCTAGTTTGTAGGCGCTATAACTTTTGCGCAAACCAATAAATATACGCTTATTGACATTTTTTTTACCAAAGACATGTGGCCGAATACATTTTGGCCTAAATGTATGACTAAAATTGATTTTAATGGATTTTTTTTATAACAAAAAGTAGAAAATATCATTTTTTTTCAAAATTTTTGGTCTTTTTCCGTTTATAGCGCAAAAAATAAAAGCGGCAGAGGTGATCAAATACCATCAAAATAAAGCTCTATTTGTGGGAAGAAAAGGACGCAAATTTCGTTTGGGTACAGCATTGCATGACCGCGCAATTAGCAGTTAAAGCGACGCAGTGCCAAATTGTAAAAAGTGCTCTGGTCAGGAAGGGGGTAAATCCTTCCGGGGCTGAAGTGGTTAAGATAATACACCTACCATGGCTATCTAGCTGTTTATCTATTAATTTAAAGGTAACAGAATCCTTAATGGCTATAAGGACACCATTATGTTTACCAGAGTCATTTGCTGTGAAGACATGTGAAAATTTGTTGTGGGAGCATCGAGGGGGGTTCTGATCCAGGAAGTGTGTTTCTTGCGCACAAAGAATGTCACAGTTCATTTCTAAGGCCGTCTTCCCTAGCATACAATGTTTAAATGGGCTGTTGAGACCTCTTACGTTGATGGACATCACTTTAATGGACATTGTTAACTTCAATGGTGCTCTGGCGACATCTAGTGGTGCATGGAGGTATTTGATGTGATCTAGGAATTGATTCCAGTGCAGTGGAGTGGGCTAGTACATTTATGTGAATGTTCTACAAAAATGTAGGGTTGACTAACAAAAAAATAAAAACGAGAAACAGAAAAAAGGAATACAAAACATTCAACTTCAATTGGATGGATTCGAGAATATCCCAAAAACAATAGTGGGGTAAAATCATGAAGAAAATTTCCAGTGCAGCCGAACATTAGGCAACTTGTATGGTAGAATATATATGCGTGTTTTCAATTGGTGAACCATGGGGAAATTCTTTCCAAAATTTTTCCAGGTAGTTGGCCTCATATGGTGAGCACGGTGGTGGTTAGCCGTCACGGTACCCTTTAGTGTTGCGGTATGAATTAGAGCCTGATCTGGAAGTCGCAGGATCCGAGGGTTCTGGGTAGGCTTCACGGGGAAGGAGTCCCCATTTGCGCATCAGTTCCAAGCCCTTTTCCAGGGAAAAAATGGTGTTTCCAGCATGAGCTTAGTGGGGAAGCCCCATCTGTAAAGTATTTTATGATTCCTCATCAGTTTTGTGATAGGAATCAGGTTGTTCCTGGCCTTCATGGTGGCTTGGGAGAGGTCTGCATATATTGTGATCCCTGCATAGGGGTCTGGAAGTGTATTATTTTGTCTGGAGAATTTCATGAGTTGGTCTTTGAAGTGGAAGAAATGTATTCTGGCAATGACGTCTCTAGGGACCTTCTCAGGGAGATGAGGTGGTTTATGCAGTCTGTGGGCTCTGTCAATAATGACATCTGCATGTGTAAGGCATGGCATCGCCGTTATCATTAATTGTTGGAGGAAAGTGTGCAATTCAGATGGTTTTACCGATTCGGGGATCCCCCTAAATTTCACGTTATTTCTGCGTGATCGGTCCTCGAGGTCTGTGACTTTTAGGTGGAGAGCTGTGAACTTGTCTGCTAGTTCAATGTGAGCATCCACAAGTTTATTGTGAGCTTCATAGAAATCACTCATTTTATTCTCTACATAATTAACCCTGTCCCCCAGAGCTGTCAGATCTCTATTTGTGGAGCGTGTAAGTTTAGTAATATCCTGCTGGATTGCTCCTCTCAGGGTAAGGATCATCTCCTTCATCATAGTATCAGTCAGAGGCAGACCAGAGGCAGGCAGGGCGTCCAGCTTTTGTGAATACATGTCAGTTTGCTCCATGTCCTGTACCTCTGTGTCTAGCTGATTTGTGTCATCAGCGGGAGAGCTGAGTCTCCTTTTTTGTTCAAGGGGACTGTTTGAGGCAGATGGGGTGATAGAGGAGTAGTGCCTGACACAGGTAACTCACCAGTGTCAGTACAGGCTGTTTCATTGTGAGAGCGGCTGTGCTGAGGAAAGATGTCTCCCGCACCGGCGCCATCTTGAGAGGCTCTGCCCGAGACTGTGGTGTAGAAGTCTGTCAGTTTTCTGGGTCCCTCTCTCTCCTTGCATTTGGCCATCATTAGGATCGGTATTCCCTTGTGTTCCGCCGCCTGAGGGGCCGGTTTTCGGGTGTCACACGCCGCTGTTAGTTGCTGAAAGTCTCCTGATGTGACGGAGCTCTCCTCACACTACACCATCAGCTCTGGCTGCCAGCTCCGCCCCCAAAAAAAAAAATCCCACGATACAAATTTACTTCCCACTCCAAATCTTTCCAATATTTCCATGAGGTAGGGCCATTCCACACTATCAAACGCCTTTGTAGCGTCCAGTGACAGAATGGCCCTACCCCCCGGGTTGTCCACTGGCATCTGTAGATTTATATAGAGTCTCCTTATATTGTCAGATGTGGAGAGGGTGGGTATAAAGCCAGACTGATCACAGTGAACCAACTTGCCAATCACTTGAGATAGCCTCTTGGCCAGAACACTGGCAAAAAGCTTGATATCTGCATTTAATAGCGAAATAGGACAATATGAATCCAATAGAAGTCTGTCTTTTCCTGGCGTTAAAAGTACTGTTATTATTGCCTCTTGCATACTATCTGGCAAGTGACCCACTTCCTCAGCCTCCTTTATAGCCTGCAGCAATGAGGGTAAGAGGTCCTCCCTATAATGGGAGTATACCTCTGCCGGGATCCCATCTGGGCCTGGTGATTTATGGTGCTTTGTCCCCTCCAAGGCTTCTGCTAATTCAGCTAGTGTAATTGGATGGTTTAACATTTCCCTGTCCGCCTCCATTAACCGCGGAAACGGACAGGTTTGTAAAAACTGTACCAAATCAGATGGAATATAACTAGTTTTACTCGAATACAAATCCCTGTAGAACTGCTGGAAGCTATTTAAAATGTCTGAGCTAAGGGTCTGCCTCTCCCCAGATTCAGCCCTCACGGCCAAGATGTTGGTAGAGTCCCATTGCTCTCTAGCTATAAGGGCTAAAAGGCAGCCAGTATTTTCCCCCTCTTCAAAATAACTCTGTTGCTGAAAGTATCTTCTCTTCTCTGCCTCAGATAACCATGCCGAGTTGTATATTACTTGGGCCTCCTTCCAGGACTCTTGATTAGATTTTGATGGGTCCCTTATTAAAGCCTGTTCCCTTTCTTTCACTTCTTCCCGTACCCTGTTCTCCCATTCCCTGGATCGAGTTTTAATTCCCGCAATTTCTTTAATGAGACATCCCCTCAGGAATGCCTTGAGTGTATCCCATACTACCGCTGAGCTGGCTGATCCCCTGTTGAATTGCAGGAATTCCTGTAGTGCCTCTCTCGTTCTGTCTACCTGTGGGAGCAGAGTTAACCAATAGGGTTTCACTTTCCATAAAGGGCGCCCCAGCATTCCAGTGGTGTCTATCCTCACCCAAAATGGAGAGTGGTCGGATAATAAGCGTGGCTCATACGCTGACTCCTCTACCCGCTGCAAAAATGCCTCATTCCCCAGACCCAGATCGATACGGGAAAAACCATTGTGTGTTGCAGAGTAACATGAGTAACATCTGTCCTTTTCATGTCTCTCTCTCCATAAATCCCGGAGTCCCAGTTCCAAAAGCAAGGCAGCAAAAGCCGTCTTGCCGGCTATCTGTCTCACACTTCTGGGTGTCAAGGACATTCTATCCTGGGAATTATCTAAGATATTATTATAGTCTCCCAATGCTAATACCGGGACATCCGGGTGTAAAACCATAAATTGTGATAGGCTCCCAAGTGGAACTGTTGAGAATGGTGGGGGTATATATGGAGGCGATTATACATATTAATCCATTAATTTTACACAGCAAAAAGACAAATTTTCCCTCCTTGTCCACCCTCTGTTTTATACACTCAAAGGAGACATCCGAAGAAACCATTACACTAACTCCCCTTGAGTATGAAGTGTGCATAGAATGGAACTGTGTCGGATATCTCCGAGAGCGCAGTAAGTGAACAGAGTCTGGACACAAATGCGTTTCTTGCAGGCAGATTATCTGAGGTTTCATTTTATCAAAATATCTAAACATTGCACTTCTCTTATCTCTGTCCCTCAACCCCTTCACGTTCCATGTCATTAAAAGTATACCTTTTTTCTTCTCCTTACTCATATAGGAAAGCGTACCAGTTACAGTAATTATAAAACCAAAGACAACATAAACAATAAGTCAACATACAGTTATCCTTCTGAGTTTTACCTGCCCCTTGGGCCCTGCCAGTGTACAATACATATCTGCATACCTTCCTCTTAATCCCCCGCCTATCAGTAGTGAGACATAGAAAACATGTGTGACTAAACTTATATTTGTGATATTTTCCACTATTTGTTTGTGTTACACCTCTCCCACCCACCCCTCCCTTACCTCCCCCTCCCCTCACCCTTTTCCACCCCCCCACCCTCCTGCCTCACCCACCCCCTCTCCCTCCCTCCCCCTCCCCTCCCCCCTCTGCCCAACTGGGCCTACCCTAGGGGCTTTGTTCCTGACCTCCTACCTACACTCATTCCCCATGCTGCACCAGCATACCTTGCCTGTGCCATACGTCTCTATACCCCCTTCCTCCAGGGATCCCTATCTCACCCCTCCCCCCTCTCTGACCTTTTTAGTGCTTTTCATGTGCATTAATTTTTGTGCTCATAAATAAAATATTTTTATCGTGTCAGCTCCATTTATTCTAATAAATGTATATCTAACCTTTACTATTTTTTATTCTGTTCCCACTTCACTCCCTAGTCCATATTTTACTTATTATGGTTTATTATTTGTTTATTTCTTATTTCTTTATTTGTTAATTATTATCATTATTTACCCTCTCCCTTCCTTCTACCCCAATACCTCTAAAAAAAAAAAAAAAAAAAAAAAAAAAAAAAAATTTTCACTTTACTATTGTACCAGCGGCAGAGTCCAGAGAGAGAAGAAGAAAACAAAATCTAATTAGTCTCTAGTCTCTCCTCTCCTATATTTCGTGCTGTTCTCCCATTATCCTCCAACCACTCTTCCACGCTCCATGGAGAATCAAAAAAGTGTATCCCATTCCTTGTAGTTACTCTCATATGGGCGGGGTACAGTAGTGCATAGTCCATCTTATTTTGCTGTAACGTGCGTTTAATCGGCATATATGCCGCTCTGAGTTTTTGCAGGTCCGGAGAAAAGTCCTGATATAGTGAAATGTTTACCCCCTTATAGAGGATCTCTCCCATTTCTCTTGCCTTCCGGAGCAAAGATACTTTATCTCTAAAGTTAAACATTTTCATGATTATGGGTCTTGAATACTCCTTTCCCTGATGGGGTTTAAAGGGGACTCGGTGGGCACGCTCAATACCAAAAAAAGAAGAAAAAGTTGTAGCCCCAAATGTCTCCTTAACCCATCCCTCCAGGAATTCTATAGGGTCAGATCCCTCGCTCCGGTCAGGTATGCCAATCACTCTTACATTATTTCTCGGGTTTCTATTTTCTAATTCATCTATTTTAGCTGCCTGATTTTTTATATATTTCTTCATTTCGGTTTTATCTTGTCTGAGCGGGAATAGCACATCTTCCACAGCACTTAGTCTATCCTCTAGGACTGTTGTTCTTCCCTCCGTCTCTTTCAGCCTGCCTCCCAGCACTGCAAGTTCCTCCTTTATGCTTCTCAGCTGGATGTCCAGACCAGAAATTGATTCCTTACATGAAGTTATCGCATATAGGAGATCCCTCATTGTAGGCTCTTCCACTCCTCTACTTTGGTCTCCCTCCATATCTGCCTCAGTTATATTAGATAGCTTTTTAATTTCTGTATCACTGCTTATGATATCGACTTTTCCAGCCCCTTGTCTTTTTGTGGGTGGCACTGCCATCAGGCTTGCTACTGCCGATATCGACCCACTGCTTTGGTTTTTCCTAACCGCCGAGGTTCCTGTTTGAATTGATTGTTGGGATTTTACTGGTGAGAGAGAGGTTCTAGCGAAACGCTCTAGCTTTGTTGCTGCCGCTGCTGCAGCTGCTGCTGCGGCTTCTACTTGATTTGTCTGATTTTTTGCAGAACGTGTAACCTGGGCTCCTTCTTGCTGTGGCTGATGTTGTAACTGGTGCTGGTTTGCTTTTTCCTCTGCTGCCCGCTTTCCAGCCATATTGTTATATCATGAAGAGAAAAAGAAATAAAAAATCTCAGCTTTCCTTTTGTTAATTTGGGCTGTAATACTGTCCCATTCAGCTGATTTTGCTTGAGAATAATAACAAGAAGATAACCCTCACCTCTAATACCACAATACCAGCTTTACAGCACATAGGCAATAGGTAGACATATAGGCAATGTAGTTCAATTTACAGCTGATGTTATAGCAGTCAACTTGCAATCACCATTCCACTGGTTCTATTTATTCTGTTGTTGTTAAGAAAGCCTCACAAACCAGCTCCCTGTCCGACTCCCACCCCGGACTGGGGCTGCTATTTTCTATATTTCAGGTACGGTGTCTTTAGCACCAACAGCTATTGAGGCAACAGATTCAATTTAACCAGGATTTCACATTGCAAGCTCAGTTAGTTTAAATTTCTTCAATTAAGAATTAGGAATAAAAATCATATATGGTAAATATGGTGTGTGGGGACAGAAGAAAAAGTTTTCACCTATGTCTGGCGTCTTCTTGGTCATCCTCCAGCTTCGCAGCGTTACCTTGTTAATTTTATCAGCCACGCACTGCTCCGTTCACTGCCTCTGCTGCTGCTGAGTTTGGTATGTTCATTGGCTGCTGATGTGTCGAAGGGAGGCCTCTCACGCCACCCCTATGGTTCCGTCCTCCAAGTCCTCTGACCGCCACACATGCCGGCGCTACTGCTGCTGAGGCTGCTGAAGCCGGTCTCCTCATTGGCCGCTGGCTAGCTGGAGAGGTCTCTCACGCCCCCTCTCAGCCTCGTCCTCCAAGCCCGCACTGGAGCCAGGTATGTTCAGTGACACCGAACTCTGAGACGCAGCTTAGCCGGGTTCCGCTGCGTTCTCCTACCGCCGATCGACCTGCAATCTCTCGGCCCGTAGCTTGGCTGGTCAGAGCAGAGGGAGAGGGGATCTCACACACACCCTCTCACTCCTTCATCCGGTCACGCCCCCGCAGCTGCAGTATTTACCGTTAGTGTACTGTGTCCTTGCACAGTGTGCACCTAAAGCTAGCTGAAGAAAATTGGTGGTGTTCTTCTGATCCGATTAGTACCACAGGCAGGCAGCTGCAGTATTTACAGTTATTGTACTGTGTCCTCTGCACAGTCTGCACCTAAAGCTACCTGAACACAATTGCTGTTGTTCTGATCCTATTAATTTCACAGGCAGACAGATGCAGTATTTACAGTTAATGTACTGTGTCCTTTGCACAGTGTGCAGCTAAAGCTACCTGAAGAAAATTGGTGGTGTTCTTCTGATCCTATTGGTATCACAGGCAGACAGCTACAGTATTTACAGTTAGTGTACTGTGTCCTCTGCACAGTGTACACCTAAAGCTACCTGAAGAAAATTGGTGGTGTTCTTCTGATCCTATTAGTACCACAGGCAGGCAGCTGCAGTATTTACAGTTAGTGTATTGCGTCCTCTGCACAGTGTGCACCTAAAGCTACCTGAAGACAATTGCTGTTGTTCTGATCCTATTAATACCACAGGCAGACAGCTGCAGTATTTACAGTTAGTGTACTGTGTCCTCTGCACAGTGTTCACCTAAAGCTACCTGAAGAAAATTGGTGGTGTTCTTCTGATCCTATTAGTACCACAGGCAAGCAGCTGCAGTATTTACAGTTAGTGTAGTGCATCCTCTGCACAGTGTGCACCTAATGCTACCTGAAGACAATTTCTGGTGTTCTCATACTAATAATACTACAGGCAGGCAGTTGATTCTGCTAGCTGCAGTATCAGTATATATATACATCCCAACCTTGTGCAGCTACATCTCACTGCAGGCCAATAGTACAGTACATGACCGCGAGAATGTGTTTCCAGTGCGATCCCATCGCGCTGGTTCTCAGCGACAGGGTACTGTTCATCTTACACTGGCTCGCTCATCGGGAAAGGAAAAGTGTTTTTTCCCTTCGCGATGAGTGACAGGGAGTGCTGATAGGTGTCTGGTATGAATCATGAGGGGGAACGCCGCACCAAAGTTTAAATAAAAATCTGGCATGGGTTCCCCCCTAGGAGCAGGGAAGGAGGGGATCCCATCATGCCCCAGGACTGTGACATCATAAGGGACGGGATCACCGGATGACAACATCCGGTGACCATGCCCCATGCCTATATAAGTCATCGCGCACCACTCGCACGGCATTACAGCGGGAGAGAGCATCATGTCAACATCAGAAGAAGAGAAGAAGGAACAAGGCGGCGGAGAAGACCAGGCCACCGCTAGCAAAAGAGCAGCAAAAGAGCAGAAGATAGCGGAGGAGCCCGGCAGGAGAACCGAAGAGCGGGAGAAGAACCGGACACTGGGAGAAGAGGCCAGGGAGAGTGGAGAAGTCAGAAGAAGACCCCCGAAGTCGGAAGAAGACCCCCAAAGTCAGAAGAAGACCCCCGGAGCTGCCTAATAAATTACTTTAAAAACCTGTGTAGTGTGTTTTTTTATTGACACTTTTTTCCCCAGGTGAATGGGTAGGGGTACAATGTACCCCATACTCATTCACATAGGGTGGGGGGGCCGGGATCTGGGGGTCCCCTTTTTCTGATAAGCCCTCCGCCCGCAGACCCCGACAACCAATGGCCAGGGTTGTCGGGAAGAGGCCCTTGTCCTCATCAACATGGGGACAAGGTGCTTTGGGGTGGGGGGGCTCAGGGAGCCCCCTACTCCAAAGTGCCCACCCCCTTATGCTGAGGGCATGCGGCCTGGTACTGTTCAGGAGGGGGGGCGCTCGCTCGTCCCCACCCCCTTTCCTGACCGGCCGGGCTGCGTGCTTGGATAAGGGTCTGGTATGGATTTTGGGGGGACCCCCACGCTGCCTTTTCTGTCTGCGTAGGGGGTTCCCCTTACAATCCATACCAGACCGAAGGGCCTGGTATGCTCCTAGGGGGGAACCCATGCCGAATTTTTATTTAAAATTTGGAGCGGCATTTCTTCTCATGATTCATACCAGACACCTGTCAGCACTGCCTGTCACTCATCGTGAAAGAAAAAAAACACTTTTCCTTTCCCGATGAGCGAGCCAGCTCGGCGCTGGCTCCCGTGACAGTTCCTACTAGGACGGTGTCATTCCAGAGCTAGAGTTTTTGTGAGCTGCATCTCTTTTTTTCCTGTCTACTTACCTGGATTCCCGCGACAGGGCTCGCAGGTGTCAAATCTCGCCGATAAAAGTGGGTCACGCTTGGCCTTTTTTTCGGCAGCTGGCCGTGTTGAGCCGCAACATGTGGAAGACTTGGTAGAGTGGATGCCTAATCCTCCTCATCCTCTCTTACCCAGGCTCAGGGTACTTTGTTTGGCAAAGCAGCTGCCAACGCGGTCTCTTCCCTCAGCTCAATGGCATCAGTCACTCCTTCCCTAGCCCCACCATGTCCTCCTGAGGAGTCCCCTGAACTGTTTGACCACAGTGTTGGGTACATGCTCCAGGAGAATGCCCAGCGTTTTGAAGGCTCCAATGATGGTACCCAGCTAGAGGAAGGCAGTAACATGAGCCCAGAGAGATGGGGTGCCCAAGAAGGACAGCAATCTAGCAGGCATGTTCCCCCAGCTGCAGTATACTGCCAGATTTGCTCCAGTGATTAGGAGGGAGGGGATGATGAGGAAGTTACTGACTCCACATGGGTGCCTGAGAGGAGAGAGGAGGAGGCACATCTCCAACGAGGCAGGATGCCCCCCAGGGGCCAGCTTAAGGGCAGCACACCGACTGCATCAAACCGCAGAGCTCCGCATGTGCAGGGCGCTGCTGTCTCTGCGCGTTATTCCAAAAGTTCTTTGGTGTGGGCCTTTTTTGAGACGCGTGCATCAGATCCCACCCCTGCTATTTGCAACATTATTATGTATTATTAATATTATACAGGACTTATATAGTGCCAACAGTTTACGCAGCGCTTTACAACATTAGGGCATTAGTACAATACTATTCAATACAGGAGGAATCAGAGGGCCCTGCTCGTTAGAGCTTACAATCTAGGAGGGAGGGTCAAGTTATACAAAAGGGTAATAGCTGTGGGGGATGAGCTAATGGAGAAAATAGTGCAGTTGTTAGATGGAGGCAGGATAGGCTTCTCTGAAAAGGAAAGTTTTCAGGGATCACCTAAAAGTGGATAACTTTGGAGACAGTTTTATCCCTATTGTGGGGTCACCAGTACGGTATTTCTGTATTGAAATCATATCCCCTCTCAAGCGTCTCTTCTCCAGAGAGAATAAGTTCAGTGCTCGCAACCTTTCCTCATAACTAAGATCCTCCAGACCCTTTATTAGCTTTGTTGCCCTTCTTTGTACTCGCTCCATTTCCAGTACATCCTTCCTGAGGACTGGTGCCCAGAATTGGACAGCATACTCCAGGTGCAGCCGGACCAGAGCCTTGTAGAGTGGGAGAATTATCGTTTTATCTCTGGAGTTGATCCCCTTTTTAATGCATGCCAATATTCTGTTTGCTTTGTTAGCAGCAGCTTGGCATTGCATGCCATTGCTGAGCCTATCATCCACTAGGACCCCCAGGTCCTTTTCCACCCTAGATTCCCCCAGAGGTTCTCCCCCCTAGTGTATAGATTGCATTCATATTTTTCCCACCCAAATGCATTATTTTGCATTTTTCTACATTGAACCTCATTTGCCATGTAGTCACCCACGTTTATGAACAATTGGTCCCAGCACAGGACCCTGGGGAACCCCACTACCCACCCCTGACCATTCTGAGTGCTCCCCATTTATCACCACCCTCTGAACTCGCCCTTGTAGCTAGTTTTCAATCCATGTACTCACCCTATGGTCCATGCCAACGGACCTTATTTTGTACAGTAAACATTTATGGAGAACTGTGTCAAATGCTTTTGCAAAATCCAGATACACCACGTCTACGGGCCTTCCTTTATCTAGATGGCAACTCACCTCCTCATAGAAGGTTAATAGATTGGTTTGGCAAGAACGATTCTTCATGAATCCGTGCTGATTACTGCTAATGATACCGTTCTTATTATTAAAATCTTGTATATAGTCCCTTATCATTCCCTCCAAGAGTTTACATACTATTGATGTTAGGCTAACTGTTCTGAAATTCCCAGGGATGTATTTTGGGCCCTTTTTAAATATTGGTGCTTTTCTCCAATGAGCTGGTACCATTCCAGTCAGTAGACTATCTGTAAAAATTAGGAACAACAGTCTGGCAATCACTTGACTGAGTTCCCTAAGTACCCTCGGATGCAAGCCATCTGGCCCCAGTGATTTATTAATGTTAAGTTTCTCAAGTCTAATTTTAATTCTGTGCTCTGTTAACCATGGAGGTGCTTCCTGTGTTGTGTCATGAGGATAAACACTGCAGTTTTGGTTACTGAAGCCTCCCAATTCACTTGTGAAGACTGTGGAGAAGAATAAATTCAATACCTTTGCCATATCCCATCCTTTGTAACCAGATGTCCTTCCTCATTCTTTATGGGGCCAATATGGTCTGTCCTCCCTTTTTTACTGTTTACATACTTAAAGAATTTCTTGCGATTTTTTTTGCTCTCCTCCGCTATGTGTCTTTCATGTTCTATCTTAGCTGTCCTAATTGCACCCTTACATTTCTTGTTGCATTCTTTATAAAGTCTGAATGCTGAGGATGATCCCTCAACCTTGTATTTTTTGAAGACCTTCTCCTTTGCTTTTATATGCATTTTTACATTGGAGTTAAGCCATCTAGGATGTTTGTTCGCTCTTTTAAATTTATTACCCAATGGGATACATTAGCTAATGCCCTTATTTAATATGCTCTTAAAGCAAACCCATCTCTCCTCTGTATTCTTTGTTCCTAATATTTTATCCCAATTTATGCCTTTTAGCAAGGTTTGTAGTTTAAGGAAGTTGACTCTTTTGAAATTCAGTGTCTTTGTATTCCCTTTATGTTTCCTTTTTGTGTGATTTATACTGAAACTAATTGATCTGTGATCGCTGTTATCTAAATTGCCCCATATTTCCACATCCGTGATCAGGTCTGTATTGTTGGTAATCAGTAGATCCAGTAATGTTTTATTTCTAGTTGATCCGTCTACCATCTGACCCATAAAATTGTCCTGCAAGACATTAAGGAACTGGCGAGCCTTAAATGAATGCGCGGTTCCCTCCGCCCAATCTATGTCTGGATAATTAAAATCCCCCATTATGATAACACTTCCCATCCTTGCTGCTAATCCAAATTGTGTTAGGAGATCTGTCTCCACTTCCTCCCTCAGGTTAGGGGGCCTATAGCATACTCCCAGTATTATTTTCCCCTTAGCTTCATCCCTTTGGAGCTCTACCCATAAGGATTCCACCTCCTCTCTAGCTCCCTCAGTGATGTCATCTCTCACATTCACTTGTACATTATTCTTGATATGTAGGCATACCCCTCCCCCTTTTTTACCCTCTCTATCCTTGTGGTATAGGGTATACCCTTGAATGTTTGCCAGCCAATCATGAGAGCTGTTGAACCAGGTCTCTGAAATTCCCACAAAATCCAAATCCTCCTCGTACAACAGTATCTCTAGTTCACCCATCTTGTCCATGCTCCTGGCATTGGTGAACATGCCACATAGTTTAGACCGGTTGCATATTGTCCTCGTATTGGGTGTTTCGAGATTGCAACTAGGACTTGCTACTATACTCACCTTGTGTTTTTGTGCTTTGGTTAACCTACCACTAATGCCCCCAATACTACCCTCTACAATATCTTCCGCGCTGGCTATCTCTGCCTCTGGACCCTCCCCCCATCGCCTAGTTTAAAAACCCCTCTAACTTTTTGGCCATCTTCATTCCCAGCAGATCTGCACCCTCCTCATTTAGGTGCGGTCCGTCCCTTCTAAAGTACCGGTTATCGACTGAGAAGTCGGCCCAGTCCTCCAGGAACCCAAACCCCTCCTTACTACACCAGCTATTCAGCCACTTGTTTACTTCCCTAATCTCCCTCTGCCTTTCTGGTGTGTCTCGATGTACCGGTAGTATTCCTGAGAATACTACCTTGGAGGTCCTTTTCCTCAATTTAGCTCCTAAGTCCCTAAAATCGTTCTTTAGGACACTCCTTCTGCCTCTGACTTTGTCATTGGTGCCAACGTGCCCCACGACAGACGGGACTTCCCCAGCCCCTCCCAGTAATCTGTCCACATGATCCGTGATGTGCCGAACCTGAGCACCCAGTAGACAACATACTGTTCGGCGCTTCAGGTCTTGGTTACAGATTGCCCTCTCTGTCCTTCTAAGAACTGAGTCCCCTACCACCAGAATCTGTCTTTCCTTTCCCTTTGCTGCCCCCCCCCACTCTCACTGGAGGAGTTCTTCCCCCGGCAGCTAGGAGAGTCCCTCAGCTCCAGCAGTGCTGGTCCCTGACTGGTTTCACCAATGTCACTCAATGGAGCGTACTTATTGGGATGCTCCAGTCCTGGATTGGCCTCCCTGGCACTTCCCCCTCTACCCCTCCTGACTGTCACCCATCTACTCTTTGCTAGTGCCTGCACCTCTTTGTCTCCACCCACCTCTGTGCTGGCCCCTGCCGACACCTGCTGTGTACGTTCCTGGCTCTCCTTTAGTATGGAGGGATTTCTCAGTACTAACAGTTGCTTCCCCAGATTCAGAACCTGGGCTTCCAGGGAAACAATGTGCTTACATTTTGCAGAGCAGTATTCGCCCTCGATCGGATGATCAAGGAACGCATACATGCAGCAAGATGTACAAAGAGTCGCCTCTCCACACCCGCCGGGCATCGTACCTATTAAATTTAGTGAGGATTGGGGATTTTACCCTGTCCAAATTACCTAACAGCTAGCTTCCTGGCACTAATACTCAAGACAATACACAGGTACACAGGTACACAAGACAATACACAGGTATTCACAGACCTACGTGCAATTGCAGAACATGAGACCTACACAAAGTTATATAGGCCGCAAGCACCTGTGAGCAATTAACCACTCCCCTTAATTGATAGCCACTTAGACCAGTTCCATTAGGACTGAGTTCCAACAGCCTCACAATGAGCAGGCTCAGGATGAGTCCTACACAAAGTTATATAGGCCGCAAGCACCTGTGAGCAATTAACCACCCCCCTTAATTGATAGCCACTTAGACTAGTTCCACTTGGACTGAGTTCCAACAGCCTCACAATGAGCAGGAAGTTGAGTTTGAGGAAGTGGTGTGACATCTATACAAATATGTCCATTAGTAAGTTAGTGATGCGTGAGGAGACTGATGGAGTGAGCTGAGGGTGGAGAGATAGATTTGTGTGTCGTCAGCATAGAAATGATATTGAAAGCCGTGAGAGGCTATCAGCTGACGCAGGAAAGAGGTGTAGATTGAAAATAAAAGAGGTCCAAGAACAGAACCTTGGGGGACCCCGACACTAAAGGTGCGTTGGGATAGGTAGGATGAGAGCCACTGAAGAGCACAGTCACGGAGACCAAAGGGAGTAAAGTTTTTTGAGGAGGAGGGGGTGGTCAACCATGTTAAAGGCAGCTGAAATATCCAGAAGTAGGAGTACAGAATAGTATCCGTTGGTTTCTGCAGTTAGTAAGTCATTTGTGAGTTTTAAAAGAGTAGTTTCTGTGGAGTGTTGAGGGCGAAATGCAGATTGAAGGAGATCAAGAAGGTTGTTTTTAATGAGGTGATCACTCAGTTGGTTGTAAACCAGGCGTTCAAGGAGTTTAATGGAAAAGGGGAGCAAGGAGATAGGGCGTAGGTTTTTAAGATTGGTAGGGTCCAAGGATGGCTTTTTAAATATGGGGGTGACCAGTGCATGTTTTAGAGCATTGGGGAAGATGCCAGAGGTGAGGGAGAGATTGAAGATGTGGGTTAGAGAGTGTAGGATGGAGGGAATTGGGTGCAGGGGACAGGTGGTTAGGTGGGCGATAGAATGGAGTTTAGAAACTTCGTCTGTAGTAGCAGATTTGAATAGGGGGAGTGTCAGTTGTACCTGTTGACATGGGGTCTTAGCTGGGGGAGATACCTGTAGAGTGGAGATTTCATCACGGATTGTATCAATCTTGTTTTTGAAGTGATTAGCGATCTCCTGGGCAGTGAGTGAGTCAGTGGGTGGACAACATATGTCTCAAGCATATCTTGCGTGGCCAAAACATCACCCGCTTGGGCACCACATGCTTGACCAGACATATGTCGACCTGGCATGCACGTTGGCAAGCGTACCTAAAAGACCCACACCAAAGAACAAAGCGGACCTCTCCTTGCTCCTCATCAGCTAGGATCTTCAACCCCACTATACCTTCAGTCCTCTCTGAAACCTGCACTGAGAGGAATGATGGTGTAGAATTAGGTGTGTCACAGCCAAGGACTTGCGGGCAATCTGCTATTGGTACACCAACGTCAGATTGTACCAGGCAAATTTCCCTGCTCCAGCTGCTGCACCGCCGAAAGAAGTTCTCTCCCAGCCATTCACATGCCCAGCGGTTGAATGCTAGCTTGGCTAAATTGCTAGCACTTCAACTGCTGCCTTTTCAGTTGGTAGACTCTTCCCCCTTCCGTGAGTTTGTGGAATGTGCGGTTCCTCAGTAGCAGGTTCCCAAACGCCACTTCTGGCTCTCTACCGGCATGTGGAAGGCAATGTCTTGACCTCGCTGGACAGGGCGGTCAGCGGTAAGGTGCATATTACCGCTGACTCATGGTCCAGCAGGCATGGACAGGGACGTTACCTTTCTTTCGCCGCGCACTGGGTGACTCTTCTGGCAGCTGGGAAAGATGCAGGACAGGGTGCAGTAGTGTTGGAGGTTGTTCCGCCACCACGCCTCCAAAATTCTACTAGCGGTGATTCTGCCACACCTCTCTCCTCCACCCCCTCCTCTTCTTCTTTCTCCATGGCCTCTTCCTGTGCCGATTTGTCCTCAGAACCAGCGGTGCTCCGTAGGCGTTCAAGGGGCTACACAAGCACCCAGGCAAAAATATGCCATGCGGTGCTTGAGCTGGTGTGCTTGGGGGACAGGAGCCACACTGGGGCAGAGATTCTGTCAGCTCTGCAGGGGCAGGTTCAGAGGTGGCTGACGCCACGCCAGCTTAAGGCAGGTATGGTGGTTTGCGACAATGGCACCAACCTCCTCTCTGCCCTCCATCAGTGACAACTGACCCATGTGCCCTGTTTGGCTCACGTACTTGACTTGGTGGTGCAGCGGTTCTTGGGCAGGTACCCGGGCTTACAGGATGTCCTGAGGCAGGCCAGGAAAGTCTGTGTGCCTTTCCAAAGGTCATATAATGCCAGTGCTCAGCTGGCTGACCTCCAAAAGGAATTAAACCTGCCCAAGAACCGCCTAATCTGTGACATGCCCGCCAGGTGGAACTCAACGTTGGCCATGTTGCAGCAGCTGCACACGCAGCAGAGGGCCATCAATGAGTACCTATGCGGCTATGGCACCAGGACAGGGTCACTTTGCTTTTTCCCCACGCCAGTGGGCTATGATCAGGGATGCATGCACTGTCCTGTCACCATTTGAGGAGGCCACGAGGATGGTGAGCAGTGACAGTGCATGCATCAGTGACACTGACCCTCTTGTCCACCTGTTGGAGCACACGCTGTGTGGAATAATGGACAGGGCACTTGAGGCAGAACAGAGGGAAGAAGAGGAGGACTTCCATAGCTCTCAAGGCCCCCTTTATACAGTCAGTGTTCCTGCATGCCCGCCAATCACACAAGAAGAGGATGAGGAGGAGAAGGATTGTGTCATCATGGAGGTGGAGCCTGGCACTCAGCATCAGCAGCAGTCTTCAAAGGATCATTTACAGTCCGAAGAAACCCATGGACTTATACGTGGCTGGGAGGAGGTGGTTGCGGATCATGTCATTCTTAGTGACCCAGAGGACTCTGGACCGAATGCCTCAGCAAACCTACACTGCATGGCCTCCCGGATCCTGCAAAGCCTGCTGAAGGATCCTCGTATTTATGATATCAAGGGGAGGGATGATTACTGGCTAGCAACCCTTCTTGATCCGCGTTACAATGGTAAGGTTGAGGACCTTATCTTGCCGTCACAGAGGGCGCAGAGGATGAAACATCTTCGGGAGGCCTTGCACAAAGGTTTGTGCAATATGTTTCCAGAGCCTGGGAGGTTACAATTTCCTGGTCCTCCTGGAAAACATGTTGCTGAGGCTTTGGTCAGTCACAGAAGGAGTGGTGGAGAAGGTGGCCGTCTGACCGATGCGTTCAGACAATTTTTTAGTCTACAGCCCCAAGGTATGATTGGTTCCAGCAACCATCGCCAGTGTCTGATTCACATGGTGCAGGATTACCTAGGGGCAAGATCAGACTTGGACACCTTTCCCACCAAAAATCCTCTGGGTTACTGGGTCTTGAGGATGGATCACTGGTCAGAGCTTGCACAGTATGCAATTGAGCTACTGGCCTGTCCTGCATCCAGCGTTCTTTCGGAACACACATTCAGTGCTGCTGGAGGCTTTGTAACCAATCACAGGGTTTGTCTGACCACCGACCTTCATAAAAATCAATCAGTCTTGGATCACCAGCTACCAAGCACCTGATGCTGATGTAACCGATTGAATTTTTTTAAATGTGAGATCCCTTCAAGACTGCCTATGCTGATACTGAGTGACTATCCTGTTATGCTGAGTGACAATCCTCCTCAATTTTCATGCTGATAGCTTGTAAGAACATTTTTGGTTCTGGGCACCGCCACCAGTGGCCAAGGCCCAATTTTTCTCCCCCCAGGTGCGTATAAATACAATTTTTGATGCAATACTTTGCAGCAGGGCTCATTCCTGCCCCCCCTGCTATAGCATCTGTGAGGGGTTGCAGTGTTGTGGCAGCAGTGGCTAAGGCCCAATTTTTCTGCCCCTGTTCAACAGGGACATGTAATTACAATTCTTGATCTAATATTTCACAGCAGGGCCCATTCCTTCACCCACCAAGAGTAACTGTGAGGGCTTACAGTCTTGTGGCAACACCACCACCACCAAAGGCCCAATTTTTCTGCCCCTGTTCAACAGGTATTTATTTATTTCAAGTACTTATATAGCGCCATCAATTTACGCAGCGCTTTACATATATAGTACATTCACATCAGTCCCTACCCTCAAGGAGCTTACAATCTAAGGTCCCTAACTCACATTCATACATACTAGGGACAAGTTAGACAGGATCCAATTAACCTACCAGCATGTCTTTGGAGTGTGGGAGGAAAGCGGAGTACCCGGAGGAAACCCACGCAGGCACAGGGAGAACATGCAAACTCCAGGCAGGTAGTGTCGTGGTTGGGATTCGAACCAGTGACCCTTCTTACTGCTAGGCGAGAGTGCTACCCACTACACCACTGTGCCACCCTAAATAAATAATAATAAATAATAAACAGGTGCGTGTAATTACAATTCTTGATATAATATGTCACAGCAGGGCCCGTTCCAGCGCACACCAAGAGTAACTGTGAGGACTTACAGTGTTGTGGCACCAGCACCACCACCAAAGGCCCAATTTTTCTACCATTGTTCAACAATGGCATGTAATTACAATTTTTGATCTAATATTTCACAGCAGGGCCCGTTCCAGCGCCCACCAAGAGTAACTGTGAGGGCTTACAGTGTTGTGGCAACACCAGCACCTAAGGCCCCAATTTCTGCAGAGTATATAGGGCAGGCCCCTACTTTCAAACATCCAACTCACAAACGACTCCTACTTGCAAATGGAAGGAGACAATAGGAAGTGAGATGAAATCTACCCCTAGGAAGGGAAATTCTCTCCTGTAAGAGTTTATATGGGAAAAACGTGTCTCCTCTTCACTGATGCTTTATCACCAATCCTTGTTTCACAAAAAAACCCAAATTTTCAAAAAACCTTTGTCATTGGGACAGAAAGTGAGGTGAAATCTTCTGAAGAGGTGCACAGACAGCAAAACAAATGTTACAGGGGTGATAACCCTTCCCTATGTTTTCCAAAAAGCTTAAAAATTGATTTTTTGGCTGGAGCTACACTTTAAAAATGTACCAGTTCAAAATTACAAACATATTCTACCTGGATCTGGGTCCCCAAACCCTTTTTAGGACAATAACTTGCATATTAGCCTTTAAAATTAGCACTTTTGATTTCAAACGTTCGAGTCCCATAGACTTTAATGGGGTTCTAAAGCTTGCGCGAACTTTCGGTCCGTTCGCAGGTTCTGGTGTGAGCCGAACTGGAGGGTGTTCGGCTCATCCCTAGCCGGGAGATAACAGCTGCAGAATGTGATGGAATAGGGTGCCTGCTCTCTACTCTTTCTTGATGCCGACCTCCTTGGGGTGCCACCTCACCTTCAGTTTCCTCCTCTGCTCTATCTGGCACCCAAGTCGCATCAGTGACCTCATCATCATCATCATCATCATCATCATCATCATCATCATCTCCATCCCCATCTCCATCCCCTCCATCTTCATCATTACCACAGGAGACAGCTTGGCAATACGCTGCGGCTTGGGGAACATGAATGCCAATTTGTCTACCAGTGTTCCTCCCTCTCTTTAGGCTCATGTTCCTGTCATCCTCAACCTCAGAACCAGCATCTGAATCCAGTAATGGCTGGGCATCATCAAGGAGCAAGTGGCTGATGCTGTGGTCAAATAACTCAGCTGACTCCTCAATGGCTGATGTTAGGGCTATGGCAGGAAAAGATGTGGAAAAGGAGGCAGGTTTATCCACTCTGGCAACTGCAGGGGACTGCACACTTGTCTCTGTTTTCTTGACAGAGGATGAGGAGGATGAGGAAGGTTTAGTAAGCCAGTCCACCACCTCCTCTGCATGCTGTGGCTGGATAGCACGGGCAAATTCATTAAACAGAGGAAATGATGCCCTGCATGAGGACTGACCACCACGTCCACCTTTGCCTGTGGACACATTTGTTGCTGGCCCCCTTACAGTGCCAAGGGAACGTCTGCCTCTCCTTGTTGTTCTCCCAGTCATTATTGGGAGGGAGGGGGCTGTGCTTATAAGCAAATGTAAAGGAGAAGTTGAAATCTGTACGTAGATGCACTTTAATCAATGTAAAGAGGTGTTTGTTGCCCTTTAATTTAAGTACTCACACTACACAGACACACTCCACGGATACAATATAATATACTGCAATATAATGTGCCAAACGTACAGTGATGCACAGAACTATATGGCGTTAAACTGTCAGTAACGCACACAGAAGTAAATGGCGTTAAACTGGCAGTAACGCACAAAACTATATGGCGTTAAACTTGTAGTAATGCACACAGAACTATATGGCGTTAAACTGGCAGTGACACGGACTTCCGGCCGGATGTGATCAGGGCAGCATGCATATTACACCAGCTCCGTTCATCCTGACTCTATCCGTTCACCGGAGCGAGTATCCCTAATACCTGGCCCTGCAGTGCAGTGGGGGAAGGTGTCCGGCATCTGAGGATGCAAGCCGCCGCCAGTAAAAGGAGCCTGAAGGCACAGAAGGAGCAGAAACAGACCCGCTCCACGAAGGATGCGTCTGGAAGCTCCTCCCCCGCCATCTTGTCCCCTCGGCAATGTGAACAGCGAGCCAAACAGAAGGCTGCAGGGATGGCTCAGGCGCAAGGTGCAGTGGAGCCTGGAGCAGAGGGAAAGACAGGAGAGGGGCCAGTAACAGCTCTGAATGCAGAGGCCATCACCAGACCGATGCTTGAAGCAATAAATGCAAGTAAGGCTGAGTTAATGGGGCGCATAGATCACCTGTCTTCTGAATGCACCCTTATAAGACATGATCTGGATAAAATCAGAGGCCATCTCTCCACAGTGGAGACGAGAGTCTCTGAGGTGGAGGATACCTCACACACAGGGTGCCCAGTTGTCAGAGCTGTATGACCTGGTCCAGTCCCTGCAACACAGAGCAAATGACGCTGAGGACAGACAGAGGAGAAATAATATTCGGGTAGTCGGGCTGCCAGAGGGAGTGGAGGGAGGCAGGTCCATACAGTTTGCAGAGCTCCTGTTTAAACAGCTCCTATCTCTTAAAGATCTGCCTCCTTCATATGTGGTGGAGAGAGCCCATAGGGTCCCAACTGGATGCAGACCCCCTGGAGCATTCTCATGGCCTTTTCTGGTCAGGTTATTAAACTATTGTGACCGTGACATGATACTGACCCAATCCAGGAAGCATCAGGAGTTAAAGCATGCAAACGCCAGAGTAATGCTCTTCCCTGACTTTTCAGCTGCAACACAGCAAAAGAGACGATCCTTTAACGACGTGTGCAGACGCCTGAGAGAAAAAGAGATAAAATACAGTATGCTGTACCCAAGTAAGCTACGTGTTCAATACAAAGGGTCAGTGAAGTTCTTTGAGAACCCGACTGAAGCATGTGAATGGTTGGATAGAGAGCTTTAAAAAAAAAAAACTGCCAGCATACTCCCTCAGGTCGGGGTGAGTGAGAGGGGGCTTAAATTTCCCTGCTTTACTACTTTTCTGTTTCTCAGTTTTTTTCTTTTTTGTTGTCGTTATCAAATCAATCTGCTCGGGCATTTGACTTTTCTATATGTGCTACCAAATCGCCATCACTTAACCGGTACCAGGGCTGTAAACATGTCTTCAGGAATGAAAGGGGAAGGGACAGCTGGAGGATCAGCTAATCTCCATGCGTATACAGACCTGTGAGCCCAGGAGCAAGAGGGAAGTGATATCCTGACAAAGGAGGGACAAATGACACTCATGGAATTTTGCCCGAAGTTGTATTGGTATTGGGGATACGCTTTTTACTGACTAGGATTGAGCTACATCTCTTGGGTTTTACGGGAAGGGATAACCGCCTCTGCCGTGCTGCGGGATTACACCCTGAGTTATTATATATATATATTTTTGTTTTTTTGTTTTTTTTTTCCTTCTCTAACACTTGCTCTACTTTCCAGTGGCAAGGAGCGTGAAGAAGATATGCAAATTTCAGCTAGAGAACTGCTGAACTTTCGATCAACACGGTGGGGAGCCACCACACATTTTTTTTTTGTTCAGGGACTAAGCTACATACCAGCTTGTTTTCTCCCAAATTTTCTGGGACCGGTTCTGGTATAATAGCAGGGGAGGGAGTTTTTGAAGTCACAGCTCAACCAATGGTAATATTTACTTGTAATGTCTGTTCTGGGAATTCTACATATAATGTCCATGTAGGGGACACAACGCAAACACTGATATTAAAAAGGGATCACATGACTATACTTGATGATTATGGCCTAAAAGAGTTCAGATAGTATCCTGGAATGTTAGGGGTCTGAACCATAAAGTTAAGAGGGCCTCAATATTCCAGTACCTTAAACAGACTAAGCCGCATCTTGTCTTCTTTCAGGAGACTCACCTGGATGGAAGCGGGGTTCTAGCACTTAAAAAAATGTGGGTGCAGAGGGCCCTAAATGCAACATACTCTACTTTTCCAAGAGGTGTTTCTGTACTTATCAGTAAATCCATTCCTTGTACACTCCACCAGGTAATCTCGGATCCGGAAGGCAGGTATGTGGCAGTAGAATTGGACATTTGCCAAGAGATTATTGTTGGTAAATGTTTATGTGCCTCCACCATTTAAGATACAACTGTTATACGATTTGCTGGTTCAGATAGCTCACTGTATGCACCTTCCGGTGGTAATGATGGGGGACTTCAACGCTGTCTTGGACTCGGCGTTGGACTCCTCCAACCCGAACAGGATCGGTTCCTCTGAATTGAATAGCTGGGCTTCTGTGACTGGTTTAACAGAGATATGGAGATGGAAGCATCCCACAGATAGATGCTTTTCCCATGTGTCGACAGCTCACAGATCCTCAGCAAGAATAGATCTGGCATTTGGAAATGACTTATTGCTACATTTTGTGACGGAAATATCATACTTGGCTGGGGGGATATCAGATCACAACCCTCTGTATATCATATTAACTTTTGTGTCGGGGCACAGAGAGGGGGGTGGAGATTATCCCCGGGTTGGTTACAGCATGACCAGGTCTCAACACAGCTGGAGGAATCCATAAACACATATTGTGCCGAGAATGCGGACTCCACGGGTCTTCCGGTGGTGTGGGATGCATTCAAGGCTGTGGTGAGAGGGGAATGCATTTTAGCAATTAAAACAGCCCGCTCAAATGACAACGAAGAACTCAGGCTGCTGCAGCAGAGAGAGAGGGAGAGTGCGGAGGCTTATGCGAGATCCTACTCTACTGGAAGCGCACCGCCTCTTATCACTGCATATAGCAGAACTGACTCAATTGGAAAGGACAAAACAGTCACATACTATATTTGCTGAGGGGGACAAGAATGGGAAACTTCTGGCAATGTTGGTGGCTGATTATCAACCAATCACTAACATTCCCCTGATTAGAGATAGTGGGGGTGCAACCCTCACGGACCCAGCACTTATTATGCAAGAATTTGTTTTTCAACATTATACTCTCCTATCCCACATTATGACGTAGCCGACTTGGGTTTACTGTTGGGAGGTCTCCGGCTTCCGAGGTTGGCGGAGGGTGACAGGAAGGACTTGGACGCTAAAATCACAGTGAAGGAAATTCAAAGAGCAATATTTGCTTTCCCTCCTCATAAGGCCCCTGGACCTGATGGTCTTCCAGCAGACTTCCACAAATCCAATGGGGAAATTCTAGCTACTAGGCTGAATTTACTGCTGGAACACTGTCACAAGCACGACACTCTACCATACTCCATGTTGGAGGCATATATGATCCTTCTGCTCAAACCAGGTAAGGACCCGGCAGAGTGTGCCTCTTACCATCCCATAGCCCTCCTTAACACGAACTTACTATGTTAAGCAGGGCTATGGACTGACGAAAGTCCTAGCACTCAGACTAGCTAACGTCATACCTTCCATAGTCGACATAGACCAAACAGGGTTTATGCCGGGCAAATCTACAGATACTAACTTGAGGAGACTCTTCACTCACCTGCAAATTGAGCCATTGGACTCCAGGACTAGAATAGTGGTCTCGATAGATATTGAGAAAGCCTTTGACTCAATTCAGGAAATGGATCTCTATGTTATATAGACACCTGAGGGTGGCGGTCCATATGGGGTCTTTCATATCTGATTTCATTAAGGTCAGAAGGGGTACCAGGTAGGGATGCCCACTTTCCCCCTTCCTGTTTGCCCTAGCCATGGAACCGCTTGCAGTTGCACTAAGGTCATCAGGGGAGATACAGGCTATTAAAATAGGTACGATAAAGGAATCACTTGCGTTATACGCTGACGATATGCTTTTATTTCTTAGTGACCCAGGAGATTCCTTGTGAGCAGCGCTGGGTATTTTTGAAACATTTGCGAAGTATTCCGGGTTGAGGGTAAAATGGAGTAAGTCTTCTGTTCTCCCCATAGATATCAGAGGCAAAGTACTAGCGGATCCCAATTTGCCACTTCAATGGGTCACGTCCCTTAAATATATAAGAGTCAAAATCACAGCGAATGTCCACGATTTTATTCCCCTTAATCTGCTTCCACTACTAACGCTACTTAAGCAAAAAATACAGGCATGGACGAAATTACCATTATCCTTAATAGGCAGGATTAGTCTGCTTAAAATTAAACTTCTCCCAGTGATATTGTATTTTTTATGACATGCCCCCACTTGGATACAGAAATCATATTTTAAGAGAATAGATAGCATAGTCACCTCCTTTCTGTGGGCACCTAAGCCCCCAAGAGTAGGCATTGCAGTATTAAAGGAACCTGGGGACCAGGGGGGCTTGGCAGTCCCAGACTGGCAGAAATATTATCTGGCAGGCCAGATGGTGTATGCTCGTAGGTGGTTACTAGTGGACAATGGGGACACGGCTACGGTACTGGAGGCAGCTCACTTGGGGTCATATGAGAGCCTATGCTTTGTGCTATTTAGGGGAATTAAAGCAGATTTACCATTGACAGAATCCATGAAAGCCACCATAAAGGCTTGGGAGGCCGCAGTGAAATTGGCATGTCCAAGTTACAAGCGAGTATCCTCTTCGGCCCCTGTATGGATGAACCCCAGACTCTCTCATTTTTACAATCTGCCTGACCCATCAATCTGGGCAATAAAAGGAATAAAAACACTAAAAGATGTCACATTCTTTGGAGAACTGTTAACTTTTCCACAGCTTCAAACTAAACATGAACTTGCTAATTCAAACTTTTTCCGCTTTATTAAACTCAGGCATGCATTTCAGACGCAGTTTAAGGAAATCTCTGCCGTCTGACTTGGAAACGTTACTGACAGTAGAAGACCTAACTAAAATACTCTCAGTGACCTATAAAGAATTTTTCAAAAAGATGCCTTGTGCACTCTCCAGGTGTAGAGAAAGGTGGGAGTTGGGGGTCCCGTATATACAGGGGGAGGATTGGGATGACCTTTGGACACAGCCATTTAAACATCTAATTCCTGCAAGAGACAGGTTAAACAATTTTAATTCCTACATAGGAGTTACTACACCCCGGCTAGGATAGTTAGATCTTTAATACAGCCTCAGCGGAGTGTTGGAGATGCTCACACTCGCCTGCTGATGCTGACCACATTTTATGGTTGTGTCTGCAGATTCAACAATATTGGTTGGAAATCACTTCCTGTGTGTCGGATCTCCTGTTGGTACCTATACCGATGAAAGTGAGGGTGTGTCTGTTGGGCTTGGTGGATGATGTGGTGCCATCAAGGGCATTAAGAACTCTACTAAACATATTACTGTTTTAAGGGAGGAAAGCCATACTGCTCAACTGGAAAAAACCAAGGGCTCCGAGTTTGGCGTACTGGAAAGGCCTGGTTAACTCCATGATGCCACATTACAAGGTGACATATGTGGCCAGAGGTTGCGGAAAAAAATTTGACAAAGTCTGGCAGGCATGGTACAAATCTGAGGAAACTGTAGGCTAACAAGGGAGGGGTAAGAAATGTTGAGATATATAAATATAAGAGATCATTAAGACATGTTGGAATGCTTTTGTATGTTTGTATGTTGCATAAAAATTAATAAACAGAAATTAAAAAAAAAAAAAAAATGGCAGTAACAAACGCAAAACTATGGGGTTGATTTACTAAAGGCAAATAGACTGTGCACTTTGCAGAGGGCAGTTGCCCTCTGCAAGTGCAATTACTCCAGAGCTTAGTAAATGAGGTAAGGCTTGACTTGCAAAGAGTAACCAATCCTGTGTAAGGAAAATAAAAAAAAAAACAGCATTTTTGCTTGCACATGATTGGATGTTGGAAGTCTGCAGAGCTTCTGCTCATTTACTAAGCTCTGGAGCAACTGCTCTTGCAGAGGGCAACTGCCTTTTTCCCTTTAGTAAATCAACCCCTATATTTCGTTAAACTGTCAGTAACGCACTCAAAATGATATGGTGTTAAACTGGCAGTAATGCACGCAAAACGATATGGCGTTAAACTGGCAGTAACGCACTCAAAACGATATGGTGTTAAACTGGCAGTAATGCACACAAAACGATATGGCGTTAAACTGGCAGTGATGCACGCAAAACTATATGGCATTAAACTGGCAGTAACACACGCAAAACTATATGGCGTTAAACTGGCAGTAATGCACAAAATTATATGGCGTTAAACTTATAGTAACGCACACAGAACTATATGGCGTTAAACTAGCAGTAACGCACGCAAAACGATATGGCGTTAAACTGGCAGTAACGCATGCAAAACGATATAGCGTTAAACTGGCGGTAACGCACGCAAAACTATATGGAGTTAAACAGGCAGTAACGCACGCAAATCTATATGGCGTTAAACAGGCAGTAACGCACGCAAAACTATATGGCATTAAACTGGCCATAACGCACACAAAACTATATGGCGTTAAACTGGCAGTAACGCACGCAAAACTATATGGCATTAAACTGGCAGTAACGCACGCAAAACTATATGGCATTAAACAGGCAGTAACACATGCAAAACTATATGGCGTTAAACTGGCAGTAACGCACTCAAAACGATATGGTGTTAAACTGGCAGTAATGCACGCAAAACGATATGGCGTTAAACTGGCAGTGATGCACGCAAAACTATACGGCATTAAACTGGCAGTAACACACGCAAAACTATATGGTTTTAAACTGGCAGTAACACACACAATACAATATGGCGTTAAACTGGCAGTAACGCACGCAATACGGCAATATGGCGTTAAACTGGCAGTGATGCACGCAAAACTATACGGCATTAAACTGGCAGTAACACACGCAAAACTATATGGTTTTAAACTGGCAGTAACGCACACAATACAATATGGCGTTAAACTGGCAGTAACGCACGCAATACGATATGGCATTAAACTGGCAGTAACGCAATCAAATAGACAGTATTCAACTGTCACTACACTGAAGCTATCTGAACTGTCCCTACTCTAGCTATATACTAATGTCAAGATTACTGACACGGTCTCACTACACTACACTGAAACTATCTGAGCTGTCCCTACTCTAGCTGCACACTATGAAAAGCTGAATGATGGTCCTCCTCACTACACTCACACTATGCCTAGACTGACACTAAACTAATATTCTACACTGACAATTGAAGCAAAAAAAGCACAGTATAGAACACTAGCTAATAACACTGAACAGAGCCCTGTTCTATCTCTCTCCACGCTAAAATCACAATGAAAATGGCTGCCACTGAAAGAATACTTTTATACTGTGGGGCGGGAATGAGCCATGATTGGATAATGTCATGATGACAGTGTCCAATCATGACTCTGACGGTGCTCTGTGCCCTGATCATGGCTTGCAATGCACTGTTCAGTGCCGTAATGCCTTGTGGTCGGTTCGGAGGGGCCAAACAAACGGTCGAACGACCCGCTTGTTCGGCTGTTAAACGAACATCCGCACAACGAAAGTTCAGCCTGAACTTATGCTCAGGCCGAACTGTTCGCCCATCCCTAATAGTAAGACACACTGAGGTGAGAAGCTCATTTTGAAAGTATGAGGATAGGTTTGAGACTTTTTCTAATTACAAAGTACTTGACAGTTGACAGGTGTTTACATGTCTCTCTAGATTTCTTAGATGGGTGTGTTTGTTTGTTTCATATATAGAGGATATGTCAATGTCCTCCTCGGCTTTCCCGTTTGCATGTGCTCGCAGCATAGACATTACCTTATCAATAAAGCAACAGGATTGTGGTGAGTACAGTTCATTTATTAGCTTTTTATGGACTTGTGTCCATCCTCACAATGATGCAATTTTACTCTGACGTATAACATATATTGCAGGTATTGCTGCACTCTCATCTGATGGTCTAAACCATAAAAATCACATCCCTCCCTACGGGAGATCTTTTGGACTGGTCTTTGGATGCAGGTCTTTGGGGCTGTTTGGGACTCTCCCAATTGTGCTCACTCCAAGACTCATCATTGAGGTATGGAGTCTGGGCATCTTTTGGGGTGATTATGTGTGTGGGTGGGAGGGGTCCCGGGTGGGTTGGGGGCAAAGCTTGGGGTTTTTTTTTTCCCTTTGGGTTGTAGGGTGTGGGGGTTTCCTTTGCTTGGTGGATGTTGTGGGGTCACGCAGGTGTAGTGTTATATCGTGATATGTTTGTCATATTGTTCTAGCAACAAGAGCCTGAGATCCGATCGCAATTGGGTTAATTTGTTTGCTGTGCTAAGGTCAGGTAAATTTTTATTTTGAACCTCCAGGAGTTTTATATCTTTTAGAAGGGAGTCTAATTTTTGTGTCCTCTGCCTCTTCATCCGCGAGCTGATCTGTAGCAAGATACCTCTAATAAATGCCTTATGAGCGCACCACATAATAAATGGACTTTTAACAGATTTAACATTGATATCAAAATATTCTTTTAGATGTTTGGTCACCAGAGCAACCTGGGAGGGTTGCTGGAAAATCTGTGGGTTGGCCCTCCAAATGTAAGCCGGTGTCGATGTATATTTCTCCTCTATCGTGAGAGACACAGGATCGTGGTCTGACCACGTTATGTCATGCACGGCAGAGGAGGATACCTTCTGAAGGAGAACTCTATCCACCAAGATCAGGTCTATACGTGAGTATGAGTTGTGTCTAGAGGAGTGGAAAGAGTAATCCCGTTCATTGGAGTGCTGGCATCTCCAAGCGTCATACATCTCTTCTTTATGTAGTAACTTTTGGATTGAGGGAAGAGGGCGTCTTGATTTGGAGGTGGTGTCCATTCTATAATTCACTGTGATATTGTAGTCCCCACACATTATAACTGCTCCCATTTTGATTGAGTTGATCTTTTGAAACATCTTTTTCAAGAAGCCTATTTGGTGTGTGTTTGTTGCGTAGAGGTTAACTAGTGTGTATAGGTGGTTGTTGAATTCCCCAATCAGGACCAGATATCGACCCTCCGGGTCTGTGTGGGTCTCTCGGATTGAGAGAGCAACAGAGTCTCTTATGGCAATAAGTACGCCCCTTTGTTTTTTAGAGGCTGACGCTTGAAAGATGTGAGGGTATTTAAGATGTGAGAATTTGGGGGCTGCTGAAGCCATCCAGTGCGTCTCTTGCAAACATAGGATATCAGACTTAAGTCTGAGGGCCTCCCTCCACACTGAGGCTCTTTTGGCAGGGTGGTTTAGACCATGGACGTTAAAAGAGGTCACTCTAATCGCCATTTGAGGTGTGTGATATGATGATAATGTGTTGGTACCTTGTGTAATCCTGAGTAGGTTTCCGCAGGTCTTGATTGTAGTTTTTGCTCTTGCTGAATGAGAAGGTTTCTTCCACTGGCATGAGTTTACAGTCCATCACCGATACGGAGGGGTAGGGATTGAAAAAAAGAAAAAGTAAAGCAGAGAAGATCAATAAGCAAAAATAGAACTTATGTGTAAAAACTTTAGATTCCGTCTGGAATCTGATGGCAGATGTACTGCGCATTTTTTCTTTTTTTTCCTTAGGAGGGGAACTACGTGGAGTGTGTTAGCTCCATTTGGAATCAGGAAAATCGTGGTTGTGGGTAGTTTATGACATTCGAGGTGATTGGGTGTTACGGCTTTTCTGTTTCTTTTTGTGTGCTACCACTTTCCACTCATTTTGGTTGTCTAGTCTCGGTGAGGAGGAAAGTCCTGTAGGGGGTTACTCCGGAAGAATGTCTCATGTACGCAGCATAGAAAGGCCATCTTCTAGGTTGGTGATCACCGAGGTCTTGCTATCATGGGTGATTATAAGTTTTGTTAGGTAACCCCATCTGTATGCAATGTTATGATTACGCAATGCCTTAGTCACAGTTAGCAATGATTTACGCTTTTGCATTATGAACTGTGAATGGTCTGCAAACATTTGTATATTGGAATACTTCTCAAGCGGTTGTGAGTTTTTCCTAAAGGCTAGCATTAACTGCTCCTTAACATGAAAAAAGTGCACCCGCATCAGAACGTCTCTAGGAATGTTGTCTGGTAGGTGTGCAGGTTTAGGAAGCCTGTAAATTCTGTCAATGACTAACTCAGAGGAGGGAGTAGATGGTAAGTAGGTTGACATAAATTCCTGAACGTATTGATGGAGTTGTTGGGGCTGAACACTTTCTGGGACTCCACGCAGTTTCAGGTTGTTCCTGCGTGATCTGTCCTCGAGGTCTGCGACTTTTTCTTTAAGCCATGTTACCTCATCTGACTGTTCATTATGGGCATCTACTAGGGTGTTGTATGATGCTGCATAATCCCCCATTTTTTTCTCCACGTGGTCTACTCTACCTCCTAGTTCCTTCACTTCTACTTTAAAATTCCGCATGCATTCCATCATGTCTGCATGTAAAGAACTGCGCAGTGAAACCAGCATGTCTCTGAGGGTTGTATCTGAGAGAGGTTGGTTTCCAGTTGGGAAGGAGTTAATGGAGTCAGCCGTCTCCCTCGTGTCATCTAGTGAGTTATGGCCCGTACTGACCTTTTGTTTGTGCGACTCATCCGACATGCGGGGTTTCGATTTGGCAGGGCTGCCTGAGAGAGGAGTGGAGGCATCCGGAGAGTAGCTGTGTGGGCCTTTTCCAGAGCTCGGGCTCGGTGTGGCGGAGTGTGATCCGATCGATGTGACCGGAGAGCAGCCGGCGGCGCCATCTTGGATCTCGCTGTGGATCTTAGGAGGGAAGAAATCTTTCAGTTTCTTCGGCTGCGAGGAGTTTTGTCTCTTCCTCGTCATCTCTAGCGGTGGTGCGGGTCCTTAGGCAGGTACTGGTACTAAGAGGAGCAGTTTGGTTCACCTTGAATTGCTTTGAATCCTGTCATTCACTAGCGCGGTAGCCACGCCCCCCCATTATAGAAACTTTTTGAAATATATTGTTTCTGTTAAAGTTTATTATAACATTTTTTGTCTTTCTCCCTTTGGTGGTCGCACTCTCGCTTGGTTAAGTGCTGGTGTGCACATATCGGGCACTTCCTTTCTATTTTTCCATCCTAAGGATCCTCTTTGGGGTGAGTGTCTGGAGAAATGACGGATTACTGTGGTCAGGTATGGGTTTGGTTTGTCTCTGAAGTGCAACAGGTCCGCTCTAGAGACGACATCACAGAGGCAGAAGTTGATAGTTATTTTTTGGGTTTACAACGTTTAGTCAAGAGAAAAACCCACCTTTTTTTGGCATAGAGAATTTTTTGAGAAATATGTGACAAATCAGATCATACCATGGGGCTTACGCATTCAAATTTTTCCAAATATAAAAAGGGTAGAGCCGAACGTGAAGAAAGCTTGGGAAGCTAACCTACAATCATGCTCTATACAGATGATGCAGATTCTTAGTGATCAGTATAAATTAGACATTGCTGAGCTGGACTAAGAAATCCTGAAATGGCAGGATGATCGTAGTAACTTGGTTCCACATACGTCTTTCCTTGCTAAAGATAAAATACTGAAAGAACATCTTACCAAATACGCCACTGGTTTGATTAAAATGAAGAAAAATAAATTTAGAAGGGACAAAAAAAGTATGATCAGGATCAGGCGTATAAGTGGAACCAACAGGAGAATTATCCTCGCCGTAGGGGTCCTTATAACCATGCCCCCTCAGCAGGTAACCTGGACTTGGTTGAGTCTGACACCTTGTCTATGTCTTCTGCATCTTATGTCCCGATTACTACACAATTTCTTGACTCTAATGAAAGTTCAAGGAAAAGAAAGAAAGATAGTGAAGCAGTTTCACAGGGATGCTCCAGGGCGGCACATCCTTATAACAAACATAAAAGAACATGATCACAACGGTCGCAAAGCCGCATAACCCCCAGCACTCCAGTAACTGGCAATGAACTAAAACATTCAATTATGACACTGGTCACACCTATCGCGCACATCAATTCGGTCCAGGGCCGATCCCAGGCCGGGTGCACGGGGTGCAGTGCACCTGGGCGCCAGAGAGGTGGGGGCGCTGAAGCGTCAGAGTGCTCCCCTCCCTCCTCCTCCTCTCTGTGTCCAGAGGCGGCTCCCTCCACAGGTCACCACCGCCGCTTTATTTTTCGAGGCTCAACCCCATCCCCCCTCCCTCCTCCTGTCAGAGAGGGAGAGCAACCGCTGGAGATTGGAGCAGCTTGTCTCTGTGCGGAGAGAGACCAGCCGCGCAGAGACATCACTGGGGGGCGGGAGCGGTCCGTCACTGTGCCTGACACATGTTCTCCTTTGTCTCTCACTCCCACCCAAGCCTGTCTCCATCTGCTCTCCACCCTGTCCTCTCCTCACTAGCTGCCGCCCGGGTGTTTTTATGTACACTAATGGGGGGGCTCTACTAATAGAGGGGGGTTTGTCCTGGGGAGGTCTGTACTAATGGAGGGGGGTTGTCCTGGGAGGGTCTGTACTAATGGAGGGGGGGTTTGTCCTGGGGAGGTCTGTACTAATGAAGGGGGGTTGTCCTGGGGGGTCTATACTATTGGGGGGGGTTGTCCTGGGGAGGTCTGTACTAATGGAGAGGGGGGGTTGTCCTGGGGGGTCTGTACTAATGGAGGGGTAGTTTGTCCTGGGGGTCTGTACTAATGGAGGAGGGGTTGTCCTGTGGGGATCTGTACTAATGGAGTGGGGTTGTCCTGGGGAGGTCTGTACTAATGGAGGTGGGGGTTGTCCTGGGGGGATCTGTACTGTATTAATGACAACTGAAGGTGCCTTACTTACTCACACCCAGTTTCACTAGCTAGTACCTTCAGTTGTCATTAATACACATTACCCGCCCAACACAGGTGTTACCACTCCCTCCTCATTTGCTCTTTGCATTTAAAAAACCTCCAAATGCAAACACATTTGTGCTGCATATCCAGGTTTGGACGCCAGGCTGGAGGTTGTGATTCCATACATCCCACAATCTGTAAGTAAGCTTTACTCCAAATATTATTTCTTTTTGCTTATATCGTGACTGCATAGAGCAACGTGTACTGGGCATATCCTCACCTAACCTATCTTATCTACATTAAAAGTTTTTTGACTGTATGCTGCATACTATAGGACATGACTGTCGGGGATTAATATGCTTGCATTGGCCCTAGACACCCACTATTCCTATATATCCATTCATGCATCACATATTATATTAATATATATATATATGCCCCAACCTTGGCCAACCTTTCCCCTCTTTCCATTTTCCCCCCTCCCCCCCTCCCCCTTCCCCTCCCCCCCCCTTTCTTCCCTTCCTTGCTACAACTTATTACATTACATCCATTGCACATTTAATATTTATTTATGTATGGATTGTTACTTTATATGGACCCTTGACATCTATACTCCAATAGTATTATATTATTTTATTTTTTATTTTTTATGTAGGGATGTACATTCCCCTCTTTGCATTGGTTGTTCCTCGTGGACGCTGGTGGTTTGACCTACCTCGCCGTACCTAATTGGCATCAATGACCTCCTCCTGATATATATCAGCAAATCTCTATACCATCTTTGAGTTCAGACCTCCACTTTATATATATCCACACATGTGTTACTCATATCTGAATCTGCAATGAACCATGGTGATGTTGACCTGAAGTACCTGTTGGCAGACTGTCAGACCATAGCCTGTTGCTCTGTATGCAGCTAATTGTTTGAACTAGTAAGTCCCTATAATGCTATATACTATTTTGAAAAATTATGGCATATTTTGAGTTTTTATTAGTATTGCATCTCTATCATTCTCTTTTCATTTCATATACATGTTTTTGTTTTTTTGTTTTTTGTTTTTGTTTTTTTGTCTCCAATAATTCTGCTCCTCTACACCCTCTATACCTATGAGATATACTCATGATATGTATGTGCATGTGTATGTGTATATATGTACATATACTAATGACTGGTATGTTTTATCAATATACTTCCCCCAGATCATACAAAAAATCCTTACAGGAAACCCCTGAAGAAGGAACTGAATTTTTATTCCTATCCGAAACATGTTGGGCTCCTTTACACCACACATGTGGATGCTTTCCCTTACTAGTATACACATTTGCGTGGTTTAGGTATTTTGTATGCATTGGTCATTACTTTTATAACCATGTTTTTTATATTCTAATAAAGTATTTTTTTCTTTTACTATTTCTGGGCATTCCTCATACCAATTACAATATTTAGTATGTTTCTTTTTCCTTTACCTTGATTTACCCATTGCTTACTCCCTTCCCATTCACCCGTACCATCCCAGGGTTTCCTTCTTTTTATCATTATTTGTTGCAATGTATTATAGGGATGTGGTGAACTGGGTATAAGTTCATTATTACACTCATATATGGTAGTGCATCATTTTCTATTTAAATGTACTAATAGAGGGGGGTTGTCCTGGGGGTTCTGAATTAATGGAGGGGGGTTTATCCTGGGGGGTCTGTACTAATGGAGGGGGGTTTGTCCTGGGGGGGTCTGTATTAATGGAGGGGGGTTTGTCCTGGGGGGGTCTGTACCAATGGAGGGGGGGTTTGTCCTGGGGGTCTGTACTAATGGAGGGGGTTTGTCCTGGGGAGTCTGTACTAATGGAAGAGGGGTTTGTCTTGGAGGGTCTGTACTAATGAAGGGCGGGGTTTGTCCTGGGGGGTCTGTACTAATGGAGGGGAGGTTTGTCCTGGGGGGTCTGTACTAATGAAGGGGGATCTGTACTAATGGAGGGGGGTTAGTCCTGGGGGGTCTGTACTAATGGAGGGGGGATTGTCCTGGGGGTCTGTACTAATGGAGGGGGGATTGTCCTGGGGGTCTGTACTAATGGAGGGGGGTTTTCCTCTGGGTCTGTACTAATGGAGGGGGGTTTGTCCTGGGGAGGTCTGTACTAATGAAGGGGGGGTTGTCCTGGGGGGGGTCTGTACTAATGGGGGGGGTTTGTCCTGGGGAGGTCTGTACTAATGGAGAGGGGGGGTTGTCCTGGGGGGTCTGTACTAATGGAGGGGTAGTTTGTCCTGGGGGTCTGTACTAATGGAGGAGGGGTTGTCCTGTGGGGATCTGTACTAATGGAGGGGGGTTGTCCTGGGGAGGTCTCTACTAATGGAGGCGGGGGTTGTCCTGGGGGGGTCTGTACTAATGGAGGGGGGTTGTCCTGGGGGGGTCTGTACTAATGGAGGGGGGGTTTGTCCTGGGGAGTTCTGTACTAATAGAGGGGGGTTGTCCTTGGGGGTCTGTACTAATGGAGGGGGGGTTTGTCCTGGGGAGGTCTGTACTAATGGAGGGGGGTTGTCCTGGGGAGGTCTGTACTAATGGAGGGGGGTTGTACTGGGGGGGTCTGTACAAATGGAGGGGGGTTGTCCTGGGGGGTCTGTACTAATGGAGGGGGGTTTGTCCCGGGGAGGTCTGTATTAATGGAGGGGGGGTTTGTCCTGGGGAGGTCTGTACTAATTGAGGAGGGTTGTCCTGGGGGGTCTGTACTAATGGACGGGGGTTGTCCTGGGGGGTTTGTACTAATAGAGGGGGGTTATCCTGGGGGGTCTGTACTAATGGAGGGGGGTTTGTCCTGGGGTCTGTACTAATGGAGGGGGTGTTTGTCCTGGGGTCTGTACTAATGGAGGGGGGGTTGTCCTGGGGGAGGTCTGTACTAATGGAGGGGGGGTTTGTCCTGGGGGTCTGTACAAATAGAGGGGGGTTGTCCTGGGGGTTCTGAAATAATGGAGGGGAGTTTGTCCTGGGGGGTCTGTTCTAATGGAGGGGGGTTTGTCCTGGGGGGATCTGTATTAATGGAGGGGGGTTTGTCCTGGGGAGGTCTGTACCAATGGAGGGGGGTTTGTCCTGGGGGTCTGTACTAATGGAGGGGGTTTGTCCTGGGGAGTCTGTACTAATGGAGGAGGGGTTTGTCTTGGAGGGTCTGTACTAATGAAGGGGGGGTTTGTCCTGGGGGGTCTGTACTAATGGAGGGGAGGTTTGTCCTGGGGGGTCTGTACTAATGAAGGGGGATCTGTACTAATGGGGGGAGTTTGTCCTGGGGGGTCTGTACTAATGGAGGGGGGATTGTCCTGGGGGTCTGTACTAATGGAGGGGGGTTTTCCTCTGGGTCTGTACTAATGGAGGGGGGTTTGTCCTGGGGAGGTCTGTACTAATGAAGGGGGGGTTGTCCTGGGGGGGTCTGTACTAATGGGGGGGTTTGTCCTGGGGAGGTCTGTACTAATGGAGAGGGGGGGTTGTCCTGGGGGGTCTGTACTAATGGAGAGGTAGTTTGTCCTGGGGGTCTGTACTAATGTCGGAGGGGTTGTCCTGTGGAGATCTGTACTAATAGAGGGGGGTTGTCCTGGGGGGGGGTCTGTACTAATGCAGGGGGGTTGTCCTGGGTGGGTCTGTACTAATGGAGGGGGGGTTTGTCCTGGGGAGTTCTGTACTAATAGAGGGGGGTTGTCCTTGGGGGTCTGTACTAATGGAGGGGGGGTTTGTCCTGGGGAGGTCTTTACTAATGGAGGGGGGTTGTACTGGGGGGGTCTGTACAAATGGAGGGGGGTTGTCCTGGGGGGTCTGTACTAATGGAGGGGGGTTTGTCCCGGGGAGGTCTGTATTAATGGAGGGGGGGTTTGTCCTGGGGAGGTCTGTACTAATGGAGGGGGATTGTCCTGGGGGGGTCTGTACTAATGGACGGGGGTTGTCCTAGGGGGTTTGTACTAATAGAGGGGGGTTATCCTGGGGGGTCTGTACTAATGGAGGGGGGTTTGTCCTGGGGTCTGTACTAATGGAGGGGGGGTTTGTCCTGGGGTCTGTACTAATGGAGGGGGGGTTGTCATGGGGGAGGTCTGTACTACTGGAGGGGGGGTCTGTACTAATAGAGGGGGTTGTCCTGGGGGTTCTGAATTAATGGAGGGGAGTTTGTCCTGGGGGGTCTGTTCTAATGGAGGGGGGTTTGTCCTGGGGGGGTCTGTATTAATGGAGGGGGGTTTGTCCTGGGGAGGTCTGTACCAATGGAGGGGGGGTTTGTCCTGGGGGTCTATACTAATGGAGGGGGTTTGTCCTGGGGAGTCTGTACTAATGGAGGAGGGGTTTGTCTTTTAGGGTCTGTACTAATGAAGGGGGGGTTTGTCCTGGGGGGTCTGTACTAATGGAGGGGACGTTTGTCCTGGGGGGTCTGTACTAATGAAGGGGGATCTGTACTAATGGAGGGGGGTTTGTCCTGGGGGTCTGTACTAATGGAGGGGGGATTGTCCTGGGGGTTTGTACTAATGGAGGGGGGTTTTCCTCTGGGTCTGTACTAATGAAGGGGGGGTTATCCTGGGGGGGTCTGTACTAATGGAGGGGGGTTTGTCCTGGGGGGTCTATACTAATGGAGGGGGGTTTGTCCTGGGGGGGTCTGTACTAATGGAGGGGGGTTTGTCCTGGGGGTCTGTACTAATGGAGGGGGTTTGTCCTGGAGGTCTGTACTAATGGAGGGGGGTTTGTCTTTGGGGGGTCTGTACTAATGAAGGGGGTGTTTGTCCTGGGGGATCTGTACTAATGGAGGGTGTTTGTCCTGGGGGGTTGTACTAATGGAGGGGGTTTGTCCTGGAGGGGTCTGTTCTAATGGAGGGGGGGTTGTCCTGGTGGGGGTCTGTGCTAATGGAGGGGGGTGGTTTGTCCTGGGGGGTCTACATCCAGGAAAGTACACCCAGGACTTCAGAGGGAGAGGACAGTGCTGAGAGAACACCATCAGAGAGAGAATCCTGCTGCCCTGCTCCACCAGAGGGAAAGCCACACAGCCTAGTGCCATCCCTGGCGGAGAAAGGAATGGAGCCATTGCAGGAATACAGATCTGGGTGCTACTCAGTGGAGTCGCCACAGGCAATTCAGAGTGAGCTGACTCCTGATCAGAGGAACCGTTGCTGTATCGCTGAATCAGGTGAGAGAGCCGATTGGCCACTATCTACTAACGTCCATAGGAACTGCAGTCTCTGACCATCTCCTGTATTATATCTGCAGTCTCTGACTATCTCCTGTATCATGTCTGCAGTCTCTGACCATCTCTTGTATAATGTCTGCAGTCTCTGACCATCTCTTGTATCATGTCTGCAGTCTCTGACCGTCTCTTGTATCATGTCTGCAGTCTCTGACCATCTCTTGTATCATGTCTGCAGTCTCTGACCATCTCTTGTATCATGTCTGCAGTCTCTGACCAGCTTCTGTACCATGTCTGCAGTCTCTGACCATCTCTTGTATTATGTCTGCAGTCTCTGACCATCTCCTGTATCATGTCTACAGTCTCTGACCGTCTCTTGTATCATGTCTACAGTCTCTGACCTTCTCCTATATTATATCTGCAGTCTCTGACCATCTCCTGTATTATGTCTGCAGTCTCTGACCATCTCCTGTACCATGTCTGCAGTCTCTGACCATCTCCTGTATTATGTCTGCAGTCTCTGACCACCTCCTGTATTATGTCTGCAGTCTCTGACCATCTCATGTATCATGTCTGCAGTCTCTGATCATCTCCTGTACCATGATTGCAGTTTCTGACTGTCTCTTGTATCATGTCTACAGTCTCTGACCATCTCCTGTATTATGTCTGCAGGCTCTGACCATCTCCTGTACTATGATTGCAGTCTCTGACCGTAGGGGTATCATAGATTTAAACACGTTTAAATTCCTTGATACTACCAACTTTACTACCCCAACCTTATATGCGCTACCCAAGGTGCACAACAGTTTACTCAGTCCTCCCGGCTGACCAATAATCTCAGGCTGTGGATCACTGACTGAAAAGGCAAGTCAATTGGTCAATGAATACCTATACCCTCACATGAATGGGCTCTTCTCTTATGTCAAAGATACCATCGAATTATTAAAAACTCTTGATGGTCTACAATTGCCCCAGGGATCTTGGCTAGTCGCGATCGATATAGAGGCCCTGTACAACTCCATACCACATGGTAGAGGTGTTGGGGTCCCTGAATGAACGTGATCTTGACTCATGGAAATATAACGAGTTTGTTATCGAAATGCTAGACTTCATACTAACACACAATATTTTCATATTTAAAGGTTCCCACTACCTCCAGGTGCAGGGTGTTGCTATGGGGGCCAAATGTGCCCCCTCATACGCAAACCTGTACCTGGGGGGGTGGGAATGAGACCTTTTCTCTGATGAATCAAGATCAATAGACATTGGTCAGATTGTATCATGGCATCGTTATATAGATGTTTTCATGGTGTGGGCAGGATCAAAAGAAAACTTGATAAAGTACTTGGACAGTTTACAGGTGAACACATACAATTTAAAATTCACATATTCCTTTGATCAATCAAGGATAACCTTTTTGGATGTAGAAATTTTTACCAATGAAAAAGGAATGATCTGCTCCACTCTATACAGAAAATCCTCAGCGGGAAACAGCTTGCTACATGCCAGCAGTTCGCATCCGGAAAAATTGATCAATAGTATTCCTTACAGTCAATTCCTAAGACTGAAACGTAATTGTACACAGGATGGGGACTTTCAGATTGAGGCGAATTTGCTGCGTGACCATCTCCTAGCCAGAGGCTACAGAAGAACATGTCTGAAAAAAGTGTTTAATAGAGTAGAAAACCTCAATAGACATAGCTTATTATACAAGCCTAGGTGGGATAAATACTGTATTTATCAGCGTATAACATGCACAGGCATATAACACGCACATTCATTTTAAGTGGGAAGTTTCAGGAAAAAAAATTAAATTTTAAATAAGGAACTTTGAAGCAAAATAAGGGTCAGTGCCCATCTGCAGCCTCACAAGTGCCATCAATGCAGCCTCATCAGTCCACATCAATGCAGCTTCACCATTGCCATGAATGCAGCAGCCTCACCATTGCCATCAGTGCAGCTTGATTGATGCCCATCTGCAGCCCAGAGGGGACAGGGAGGGGGGCGGGATGAGCGCCAACAGATTACATACAGTGAGAATCTCCTACGATAGACAGAACAGTGGTCCAATGGCGGCCCAGGAGACGGGACTTCCTATTACAGAGGCCGCCAAGTAAACAGGAGATTCTCACTGTACGTAATCTGACGGCGCTCGTCCCGCCCCCCTCCCTGTCCCCTCCGAGGCAGCTAGAATTGAAGTAGGTAAATATGACCTAGGTGGTGTGGATGTGTCATTGCCGTCATCCCATGTGAATCTAAAGAAAAATAAATAATACCTCTAGCGGGATTTTTAAGGCAATGAAAACGAAATTATTGCTAAAAACAATTTATTTGCACAACATTAAAATAGGTTTACAAAAGTTTCAAGAAAATAATGTGACTAAGTGGTCATAATACAATGAAAGAGTGGAATAGCTGCCAAAACATATGGCAGAGGATACACCAAAACAGCTCTCAAGAAAGCGTTCAATCGCGTTAAGAATCGCGTTAAGAATATGGACAGACGAAATCTAATCTTCAAAAAGAAAAACTCGATGAAGGATGATAATTCAACTAGAATTATTATGAAATTCTCGAACGAACATCAACAAATCAGAAAAATCATTTCTAAATACTGGTCCATTCTTACAGAGGACTCCACCTTAAGTGGTCTGGTTACTTCAAGACCTCAAATTACTTACACCAAATCAGGTTCGATAGGAAATATGCTCACCCAGAGCGAGTATAAAGGAAGTGTACGAACTGACCCCTGCAAAACCTGGGGCACCTTTCCTTGTGGAACATGTGCCCAATGTGGAGTTATAGGTAGGAGAACTACAATCACACTACCCAATGGGGAAGACTTCCAACTACGACACTTCGCGAATTGCAAAACGCGTGGAGTAGTTTACCTGATGCAATGTCAGTGCGGGGCGTTTTATGTGGGGAAAACCCGACAGGAATTCGCCAAAAGGGTTGAGAAGCATGTCCTCAGTATGAGTATCGGCAACCTCTATTTGTCGCTAGGTAGGCATGTAGCAAAACATCATGGATATAGGATGCCGAAGGTCAATTTTACTGTGATAGACAGACTACATATACCCACCAGGGGGGGTGACTGGAACAAGGCCCTACTCCAGCGCGAGATGCGCTGGATCAGGCGCCTGAAGGCCACCACCCCCCCAGGACTTAATGAGACAGAGAGCTATAGGCCCTTCCTAGAGGGCTTTAGATCAGGCAAAACTGACTAGGGGTATGTCCTCCTCTCCATGTTGGGCACATCTAGTTATGTTTCCATCCACCTGGCCTCCTTCCTTCCATGGACTTTGGAATTTTCAACATATTCCCCCATGTCCTTCTCTCCACCCCCTTCTCCCTTTCTCCCCGTTCCTTTCTCCTTCCACCACTCACTTGACCCACGAGATGGTGGCTGGACATGCTCTGAAGATTTTTTAGCCTTTTGGGGGTTACTTTTACTCTTTTCTCCAATTTTTCGTTAAAACTCACTAGCTAAAGAGTTACTACAGCTAGGCTGGGGTTTATATATGTCATAACCCCCGCCCCTGGGGAAAAAACTCTTTTCTTGTGTATCAATAGTAATTTTGTGTTTACATAACCTTTATTATCTATATATATATATATTTTGAACTGGAATGTTTCACCACCGTTTCCACTTATCATCACTGCAATGACTTTCCGCTGTCTCCCTTGGATTATCGCCTCCGCGGGCACTACTACCCCTCTAGGGGGGGCTGGGTGTGCGGAGACCCGGGACCTATCACCCATCTCTCAGATGTTTCCGGGCCAGTCCTATGCCTACCCGACACAGGGGGGGCCCCACAGCTCCTTTTAGCTGGGGGCCCTTCCACCCTGCCATGCAACACTGCTAAGCAGGAATCCCTGTGTCGGTGGTTATTAGCCCTCTCCCCCTCCTTGGGATCGGCCATTCTCTCCCTCGGGGGGGAATCAATGTGGTTTTTAACTTCAGCCAGGAGGGATGCAATATACATTCCTTAATTCTTTGTGGACCAATAAATTTATTTACATTTATTTTTATCCAATTTATCCCCCTCCCCCGTTTTTTTTTTTTTTTTTTTTTTTTTTTTTTTTTTTTTTTTTTTTTTTTTTTCCCTTCTTCCCCGAAACCCCTCCCCCCTTCCCCCCCCCCCCTCCCCCCCTCGGCTCTCCCCCACCCGGTCCATCCGACCACGGAGGGAGTTGCCTTGGGATACCTTCGGGGGATCTGCGGGTTCGGCTGCATCTACCATTGATGCAGCTTTAGCCCTGTATCTTCAGTTATTATAATATTACGTTTTATGGGCAGTGCCCACTTTCAAGATGGCCACGTATACTCACCAGCGTCATCCTCTACCCTCCTTGCTGGGCGTAAGGCGCGTCGATACGCCGCGCATGCGCAGACTCCCGCAGTGGAGCGGGTTGCCTAGGTAGCACTCGGCGTTCTCACGCTGAGTGCTTCTGACAGCAACAACTCCACCAGCCGCGCTATTGGTTAGCGCGGCGCCTAGTCTCCGCCCCACAAACCGCGCCATTGGCCAGCGCGGCGTTGGGGCTCCGCCCACTCACCAATATACATCACATATAGGACGCCAAAGACGGCAAATGGCGCCACTCTTCACTGGACACTCATCCAGATACATGGGGCAGGCTTAAACCTCTGAATACCACGGCAAACCCTCACCTGGCTCTCCATCCAAACCAACAAGCCATTCATCTTAAAGTAAGTGTGCCTTACCCCTCTTACTTGGGACCCCATCCCTGACAGGTTTGGGCATCCCACACTTAGAACTTAAGGGATACTATTTCCCTATCATATGTATTGGGGGGCTTGTCTACATTCAGTACTTAGCTCCATATATTTTCTGTCCCATTATAGATAGCCTTTAAAACTCCTTTAAGGCTAAGGACGCCGAACTATTGGATCGTTTACATATATCCAGCCGCCTTGTAGAGCATTAGGACGGTCTGGACTTTTTCTGATGAGGGGTGTTCCTGGTCTTCTGGCATGCAGCCCCCCTTTGAGCTGTCTGGGGAGAGCGTGAGTCACATGGGAATACAGCCTTTGCAGGGGATTTGTATGGTGGTCACTGTACAGTTCATAATAGCCTCTGTTTTCTGGTTTTTTAGATTGTGATGTATTTCCCTGAAGAAGACTTGTATATCTAAACGTTGAAACGCGTTGGAATTCCACTACCACACATCAGGGTGGCCATTTGGAGTGACCACACTGGGTAGTGGGATACATCACATCTCTTTGCAATATTTCTACAGTCAAATCTCTGCATCTATTTGTTTACTGGAAGCTCTGTAAAACTGCCATATGTTTTGGCAGCTATTCCACTCTTTCATTGTATTATGACCACTTAGTCACATTATTTTCTTGAAACTTTTGTAAACCTATTTTAATGTTGTGCAAATAAATTGTTTTTAGCAATAATTTCGTTTTCATTGCCTTAAAAATCCCGCTAGAGGTATTATTTATTTTTCTTTAGATTCACATGGGATGACGGCAATGACACATCCACACCACCTAGGTCATATTTACCTAAATCATTAATTAGGGTGGATAATACACCCATACCTCGATAATGACCAAGGTGATTGGATGTGGACCCTCACATAAAAGGCATTATATCTAACTATTACTTGCAATATAGGAATTCACTTCTCTTTCCCTATACATCCTTTAGGGAGATTAGTATTCCCACAGTAAGAGAGCTAAATCGCTCTCCGATTCCTCTTATCCCTTAAATCTTCCAGCATTGTCCACACCCCTTGTGGGTCACTATGGGGGATCTCCAGGGAGGAGAGTGGGAGGAGTTCATGGCCAACATCCAGAGGAGCTATGAGGGGAAGGAACAAGTCTCTTCGGATTTGTCCTCACTTTTTTCAAGTTTAACTAAAATTCTGGAGAAGAAATCAGCCTTACATTGGCATATTGAATCCTTGGGCAGATACATCAAAGAAGGAATTAATCCGATTGGACTCCGGATACAAATATTTCCCATCCTAGAAAATATATCCAAAGAATTAAAAAAGAACTGGGAAAGTAAACTCAATGACTGCTCAATGAATCTAATGCTATTACTCCAGAACGAATACCGACAACAACTAGACAGCATGAATACAGAAATCAAAACAATATATGATCGTCTTACCCCACTAAAAACGCATGAGGAATATGCATCATACGAGAAAAAACTCAAAGAACATCTGGAAAACTTTGGTAAAAATATTCTTATCAAAAAAGAAAAAAAGTACTGGAGAGACAAAAATGCATTTAGAGAGGGCAGGGCATACAAATGGAACACAGCCAATACCAAGAATCAAAGAAATAGAAAAAGAAGAACTCCATACCAAGAAAATGAAAATCTATCCAACGACTATTTATCAGACACACCATCAAATTCCTCCTCCTCTGCATCGTCACATGCTGGCCAATCCAGAGGCAAAAGAAAAGGACCGCTGGGAAGACAACACGAAACTGAAGGTGAGATTAAACAATCTCACAAAAAACGCAATATGGAGCAGGAAAGAAGGGAACTACAATCAAGTAATAAATCAACCGCGCAAAAAAACTCAACACAAGGAAATCCACGAGGCCCCCTACTTAATTTAGGAAAAACAAATCGGAAAGACCAAGGAGCCATCCCCAAAACACAACAAACCCAGCTGGATGGTTTTTTAGACCGGAACACAACACCACTCCCAAGCCCCATGCCTCTCACGCAACTACTGATGATGGCCACGGACTCACCGACTCCAAAGAGCTAAACGTTATTAATCTCTCCTCGCATATACTTACCAATGAGGAGCAGAAAGTACTATCACTAGGCCTCTCCTTCTGTCCCAACCAAAGCATGGACACCTTTGAAACAACTAAGGATATTCATCTATTTGCCCGGAAATTACTATTAAAAAGTCTCTACACAAAACAAAAAGCCACACAACCTGAAATAGCGCCAAATCTAAAAACAGCGGATTTCAAGGCTCTCAGAGATTTAACTCTTTTATTACAAGAAAGCAATGCAGCAGAGAGTTTCTGGGAAGAACTGGAAGAAGAAGAGGGCAACGAAGAAGATTTTGAAGACGAATCCATTGAACACAATACGGAAAAGGATAAAAAATTCAAAAGAAAATCACATAAATTTCCTCCGCTCAACCTCAACCCAGCAATAGCGCTTTTCGTGAAACAGACAACCAAAGATATTGAAAAACTTGATAGACAAAGAATCAAAAACAATCTTAATCCAGAACTGCGACATGCTCTCAATACCCTAAAAAACGACATGAACATCACAATTAAAGCATCGGATAAAGGGGGAAACATTGTCCTTATGGACAATGAAAATTACGTCAAAATGTGTCTCAAAATCCTTAACAACACCCGATGCTACAAAAGAATATCCCCAGCGATAGTTGAGAGATACAATCAGGAATTCTACCACCTAGTGGATGAATCCTTCAATGAAGGGGCCATTAATAAAGAAATGTGGGAGTTTATACGAACACAACATCCCCGGATACCCACCTTCTATGCCCTACCTAAGGTGCATAAAAGATTAGAAGACCCACCAGGAAGACCCATTATTTCAGGTAATGGGTCAATCACGGAAGGCATTAGCCAAGTTATAGACTACCATCTTAGACCCCACGTTATGGATCTACCTTCTTACACCAAAGATACGATCCATATGTTGCAGATTATTGATAATTTAACTATCCCCGATCATGCCCTCCTAGTTACCATCGATGTGGAATGTCTTTATAATAGCATTCCACATGATGCTGGAGTAGCAGCGGTGAAACGGGTGCTGAGACAAAGAGCAACCACTGATTGGAAGTTTAACGCCTTTATACTCGCAATGCTTGAATTTATTTTGAAACACAATGTGTTTATGTTTGAGGGCTCCCACTACCTCCAGGTGCAGGGGGTGGCTATGGGGACATGTTGTGCTCCCTCATACGCCAACCTGTACCTGGGGGAGTGGGAGAAGGCCTTCCTGCTGGGAGAGGAATCGTCTGTGTACTCTGACCACATACTCCTGTGGCAGAGGTACATAGACGATATTTTCATCATTTGGGATGGCTCAGAAGACAGACTCAAGGAATGCTTAAGCTCCATGAACGCAAACAGTTTCAACCTCTTCTTTACCATGAACTATGACCCCAGGGAGGTCAACTTCCTGGATATCACCATTTCTAAAGATCAAACAGGAGTACTCCAGAGCAACCTTTACAGAAAAGAGACAGCGGGGAACACCCTGCTACATGCGGACAGTTTTCATCCTGAGCCACTAAAGAAATCCATTCCCTTTAGTCAATTCTTAAGACTTAAGAGAAATTGCAGTACATTTGAAAACTTTCAGCAGGAATCCAACAAATTGACTACCAGACTCAAAGAAAGAGGATACACCAAAACAGCTCTCAAGAAAGCGTTCAATCGCGTTAAGAATATGGACAGACGAAATCTAATCTTCAAAAAGAAAAACTCGATGAAGGATGATAATTCAACTAGAATTATTATGAAATTCTCGAACGAACATCAACAAATCAGAAAAATCATTTCTAAATACTGGTCCATTCTTACAGAGGACTCCACCTTAAGTGGTCTGGTTACTTCAAGACCTCAAATTACTTACACCAAATCAGGTTCGATAGGAAATATGCTCACCCAGAGCGAGTATAAAGGAAGTGTACGAACTGACCCCTGCAAAACCTGGGGCACCTTTCCTTGTGGAACATGTGCCCAATGTGGAGTTATAGGTAGGAGAACTACAATCACACTACCCAATGGGGAAGACTTCCAACTACGACACTTCGCGAATTGCAAAACGCGTGGAGTAGTTTACCTGATGCAATGTCAGTGCGGGGCGTTTTATGTGGGGAAAACCCGACAGGAATTCGCCAAAAGGGTTGAGAAGCATGTCCTCAGTATGAGTATCGGCAACCTCTATTTGTCGCTAGGTAGGCATGTAGCAAAACATCATGGATATAGGATGCCGAAGGTCAATTTTACTGTGATAGACAGACTACATATACCCACCAGGGGGGGTGACTGGAACAAGGCCCTACTCCAGCGCGAGATGCGCTGGATCAGGCGCCTGAAGGCCACCACCCCCCCAGGACTTAATGAGACAGAGAGCTATAGGCCCTTCCTAGAGGGCTTTAGATCAGGCAAAACTGACTAGGGGTATGTCCTCCTCTCCATGTTGGGCACATCTAGTTATGTTTCCATCCACCTGGCCTCCTTCCTTCCATGGACTTTGGAATTTTCAACATATTCCCCCATGTCCTTCTCTCCACCCCCTTCTCCCTTTCTCCCCGTTCCTTTCTCCTTCCACCACTCACTTGACCCACGAGATGGTGGCTGGACATGCTCTGAAGATTTTTTAGCCTTTTGGGGGTTACTTTTACTCTTTTCTCCAATTTTTCGTTAAAACTCACTAGCTAAAGAGTTACTACAGCTAGGCTGGGGTTTATATATGTCATAACCCCCGCCCCTGGGGAAAAAACTCTTTTCTTGTGTATCAATAGTAATTTTGTGTTTACATAACCTTTATTATCTATATATATATATATTTTGAACTGGAATGTTTCACCACCGTTTCCACTTATCATCACTGCAATGACTTTCCGCTGTCTCCCTTGGATTATCGCCTCCGCGGGCACTACTACCCCTCTAGGGGGGGCTGGGTGTGCGGAGACCCGGGACCTATCACCCATCTCTCAGATGTTTCCGGGCCAGTCCTATGCCTACCCGACACAGGGGGGGCCCCACAGCTCCTTTTAGCTGGGGGCCCTTCCACCCTGCCATGCAACACTGCTAAGCAGGAATCCCTGTGTCGGTGGTTATTAGCCCTCTCCCCCTCCTTGGGATCGGCCATTCTCTCCCTCGGGGGGGAATCAATGTGGTTTTTAACTTCAGCCAGGAGGGATGCAATATACATTCCTTAATTCTTTGTGGACCAATAAATTTATTTACATTTATTTTTATCCAATTTATCCCCCTCCCCCGTTTTTTTTTTTTTTTTTTTTTTTTTTTTTTTTTTTTTTTTTTTTTTTTTTTTTCCCTTCTTCCCCGAAACCCCTCCCCCCTTCCCCCCCCCCCCTCCCCCCCTCGGCTCTCCCCCACCCGGTCCATCCGACCACGGAGGGAGTTGCCTTGGGATACCTTCGGGGGATCTGCGGGTTCGGCTGCATCTACCATTGATGCAGCTTTAGCCCTGTATCTTCAGTTATTATAATATTACGTTTTATGGGCAGTGCCCACTTTCAAGATGGCCACGTATACTCACCAGCGTCATCCTCTACCCTCCTTGCTGGGCGTAAGGCGCGTCGATACGCCGCGCATGCGCAGACTCCCGCAGTGGAGCGGGTTGCCTAGGTAGCACTCGGCGTTCTCACGCTGAGTGCTTCTGACAGCAACAACTCCACCAGCCGCGCTATTGGTTAGCGCGGCGCCTAGTCTCCGCCCCACAAACCGCGCCATTGGCCAGCGCGGCGTTGGGGCTCCGCCCACTCACCAATATACATCACATATAGGACGCCAAAGACGGCAAATGGCGCCACTCTTCACTGGACACTCATCCAGATACATGGGGCAGGCTTAAACCTCTGAATACCACGGCAAACCCTCACCTGGCTCTCCATCCAAACCAACAAGCCATTCATCTTAAAGTAAGTGTGCCTTACCCCTCTTACTTGGGACCCCATCCCTGACAGGTTTGGGCATCCCACACTTAGAACTTAAGGGATACTATTTCCCTATCATATGTATTGGGGGGCTTGTCTACATTCAGTACTTAGCTCCATATATTTTCTGTCCCATTATAGATAGCCTTTAAAACTCCTTTAAGGCTAAGGACGCCGAACTATTGGATCGTTTACATATATCCAGCCGCCTTGTAGAGCATTAGGACGGTCTGGACTTTTTCTGATGAGGGGTGTTCCTGGTCTTCTGGCATGCAGCCCCCCTTTGAGCTGTCTGGGGAGAGCGTGAGTCACATGGGAATACAGCCTTTGCAGGGGATTTGTATGGTGGTCACTGTACAGTTCATAATAGCCTCTGTTTTCTGGTTTTTTAGATTGTGATGTATTTCCCTGAAGAAGACTTGTATATCTAAACGTTGAAACGCGTTGGAATTCCACTACCACACATCAGGGTGGCCATTTGGAGTGACCACACTGGGTAGTGGGATACATCACATCTCTTTGCAATATTTCTACAGTCAAATCTCTGCATCTATTTGTTTACTGGAAGCTCTGTAAAACTGCCATATGTTTTGGCAGCTATTCCACTCTTTCATTGTATTATGACCACTTAGTCACATTATTTTCTTGAAACTTTTGTAAACCTATTTTAATGTTGTGCAAATAAATTGTTTTTAGCAATAATTTCGTTTTCATTGCCTTAAAAATCCCGCTAGAGGTATTATTTATTTTTCGCTAGAATTGAAGTATTGGCGTATAACACGCACGTGCTATTTGCACCCGAATTTCATGGTGAAAAAGTGAGTGTTATACGCCAATAAATACAGTAATCTACATCGACACACATTATCACCAAATATAGCTGACAGCATGCCAAAGTACGAAACATCTACAACAAATTTTGGTACTTACTGGCAGCTGACCAGAGAGTTAGTAAATTCATCAAACCCTTTCCAGAGATGACTTATAGAAGATCCCGCTCACTAAGAGACAGTCTACTCACTAGCCATCATAGGAGCATGGATACAACCAAAACCAAGTCACCGGGCACTTACCCATGTGTTAAGTGCAGTTTTTGTCCTTTCATTATCGAGGGGAAAAGTATTGAGCTTCCCAACAACACTTGGACTCCCAAGCACAGGACCTACTGCCAATCAGCTGGTTCCATATATCTAATGAAATGTTGCTGTGGAGTGTTTTATGTGGGGAAGACGAAGCGCCCACTGTTCTGCAGAATCAGAGATCATGTTTCTCTGATTTCTAAACACAAGATGGAAACAACTATAAGTCGACACGTGGGGCTGTATCATAATTTTAATCTCAAGTCCATTGGCTTTTTCAGCCTTGAACACTTACCCCAACACGAACGCGGGGAGACATTGATAACAAGCTTCTCCAGTTAGAGACAAGATGGATCCACACGCTACAGGCAACCCATTTTTCGGGCCTCAATGAGGGGATCAGCTACAAGCCTTTCCTGTGACCGGTAGCCCTCATTGTTGAGTATTCATTTGGGCCTTGGGTAATGGTATTGTAATATCGCTATTATTCATTATGGGTTTTCTAATCTATGTATCTACCCTCATTCTCCATATCACTTTATTTGCCCCTCTGACTCATTTAGTGACCATCTATGTGCATTCTGGTCTGTGCTTGGCTGATTATTTTCAGGTTGGGGTTGCCAGTTGCATAGCCTCCAGATAGGGAAGGAATTGTATAGTAAGTATCTTACTTAATTCATATCTGATATTTAGAATAATCCACTGCTAATGTTGATCGACATTTGACAAATGAAATGTACATGTCTGACCACATTTATGTTCACCAAGCATTCTCTCCCTTTTTTTAAATTTTTTTTTATTATTTATTATATTATATATTTTTAAATTTTTATAATTATACATATTTTTTTTTTTTTTACTTTTTACCACACATATATGTATTTTTCCCAATTTTACATCTGCTTCACCTGCACCCATCCTGGTTCTTGTCATTAGATTCCCGTACAGATGGCCAAGGGTGTGCACTAGGACTAGCAATCTGCCCCTATGGGTGACGCTGTCCCGTTGCAGGCCCGCCTTGAGGTACCCAGTCTTCCATGGCTTTCCGGTAACGCTTTACATCTTTTTCAGACTGCAGATTAGGTTTGCTTTCTGGTACTGTCTGCACGGCCTGAACTGCCCATATCAGACTGTGAACCAGGTGTTGTCATCATTTCCGGCTTCCGGGGCATCAGTCCGTGGTGCGTGGACCTCCCTCTTTGCGTCCGTGGGGCGTCATTGCGGCGTGACGTCAAACGCCGTATTTTGGCGTCACAGGGAGGGATATTTAAATCCCATATGATGCAGATACGTTTGAACCACCTGGGAGCTCATGAGTTATATGGATGGGAGTTCAGGTGCTTATTCGACTTGAAGTAAGACTGGCTGCAACTTTACTTGGGACTTTAATGGACTTGGAATGATGATGCCCTGTATATATACTTTTTTCTGTTATATAGATTGATCCTAGCCATCTTCCCTCCCCAGGGAGTGTGGTTTTGTGGCTTTTTGCTACTCCTATGTACCTTCCTAGCCTTGGCGTCTAGGGGAGACTGGTAAGACACACTGAGGTGAGAGGCTCATTTTGAAAGTATGAGGATAGGTTTGTGACTTTTTCTTATTATAAAGTACTTGACAGGTTTTTACATGTCTCTCTAGATTTCTTAGATGGGTGTGTTTGTTTGTTTCATATATAGAGAATATCTCAATGTCTGCTTTCCCGTTCGCATAAGCTCCCAGCATAGACATTACCTTATCAATAAAGGAACAGGATTGTGGTGAGTACAGTTCATTTATGAGCTTTTTATGGACTTGTGCTCTCCTCATCCTCACAATGATGCAATTTTACTCTGACGTATAACATATATTGCAGGTGTTGCTGCACCCTCATCTGATGGTCTAAACCATAAAAATCACATCCCTCCCTACGGGATATCTGACAATTTTTGGACTGGTTTTGGATGCAGGTCTTTGGGGCTGTTTGGGACTCTCCCAATTGTGCTCACTCCAGACTCATCATTGAGATATGGAGTCTGGGCATCTTTTGGGGTGATTATGTGTGTGGGGGAGGGGTCCCGGGTGGGTTGGGGGCGGGGCTTGTTTTTTTTTTCCTTTGGTTGTGGGGGGGTGGGGGTTTCCTTTGCTTGGTGGACGTTGTGGGGTCACGCAGGTGCAGTGTTATATCATGTTAATCCTTTGTATTGTAATGTATTAATTTTTGTGTTTTCTCTTTTTACACACTAATGGTTGTGCATATTTTGCTGTTTTATATTCATTAATTGAATACCCTCGTCCTTTTCCTCATGAAGTCGTCACGACAAAACATGTTGAAATTTCTGGACATGGGAACAATTTGTTTGTGACTTCAGTTCTCTCAGTTGTCAGAGTTAGGACATGTGTGTATACCCAGGACTATGATTGTAACTGCAGTCCTTACTTTTATCTTGTCTTTTTCTAATAAATGATTTATATTTTTATATTACCATTTTGTGTTTTGTATATGATGTACCTTTAAATTCCCATTCTCTCAAATTTTCTCGCTTCGCTATTTATAGGGATGTTGGTACTTTCTTATGCTGTGTCCTCTCTTTGGTGTTGACCTCTTCTCCACTTTTTGAATGAAAACATGTAAGTATAAAAGATGAGGTTATCAGCATGAAAAAAAAGAAAAAAAAAAAAGAAAACAAACAAAATGTAAAAAAGAGCCCGGAGCCTGTACGGAATCCAGAGGCAGCCTGAGCTGCTTGACATCTGAGGGCGATCATTCCACGCCAACATGGCGTAAAGGAAATTGTTCCTGAGTCTCTAATGGGTTATAAGGCTCCATGAACCGCATTGGTAGCATTGTGCGAGGTATTCATCTTAATGCTTTCCTGATTTGGATTTGAAGATTAAGACCAGTCCTTCTGGATTTTAGTTGGTTCTCGCCTTTCATCTGCCGGTTTATCTTCTGGGAGAATGCACCATTCTTTAAGAAGTCAAAGGCCTGACTACAGTGAGAAGATGTTAAATGTTTAGTCCGTGAGCTTTGATGGGGTCCCCCAACGATAGGTAATGTTATGGTTGCAGAAGGCTTTAGTGATTGTAAGGAGTTTTTTCCTGTGTTGTATGGTAGCTTGTGAAAGATCCGTAAATAAAGCAATGCCTGCATACTGCCCATTCATTTGAAGATTATTCCGTATGGCTCGCATAGCATCTTCTTTTATATGGTAATAATGTATTCTTACCAATACGTCTCTCGGTACTGTGTCCGGGAGGAAATTTGGCTTAGGCAATCTGTGTGCCCTGTCGATCGTCAGTTCAATGTCAGTTGCTTTCGGCAGTAGTGTGCATAGCATTTGGCGTATAAAACCATTTAAATCAGTATTTGGGATGGATTCTGGAATCCCGTGGAATTTAATATTATTCCTGCATGAGCGGTCTTCCATATCTGTTAATTTTGCCGCCATTTTCTGTATATCTTTTTGTTGCTTTTTGTATGCATCCACTAAATTATTGTGTGCTGAGAAAGCATCCTCCATTTTATGCTCTGTATATGTCATTCTGTGCTGCAGCTCGTGGACAACAGCTTTGATGGGTTTAAACATTTTCAGCATGTCAATATGTAGAGTCTCTTAGGAAGATTAACATGTCCTTCATATAGGCTGAGTTAACGAAGGGAAATCTTCAAGAGGAGTACTGTTAGATAGCTCTGCTGCAATCTTCCATGTCAGAATCTTCTTCCTGCCTGTCTTCCTTAGCTTTTTTAAATTCAGTGGGGCTGCAAGTAGTGAGGCTATTAGGGGGAGAGATGTCAGTAACCCCCACATTTGTGCAGTCTATAGCGGTACATACCGAGGATTAGGGATGAGCTTCGTGTTTGAGTCGAACCCATGTTTGACTCGAACATCGACTGTTCGATCGTTCGTCGAATTGCGAACGATATGGGCCTTGCGCACCAAATTCGTGTGGCGCGTCACGGCCCATAATTCACTGCTGCATCGCAGTGCATTGCTGGCTGATGATTGGCCAAGCATGCACTATGACCCGCATGCTTGGTCAATCACAGCGCCGTCGGTAGAGAGAGCTGTAATTGGCCAAAGCCAGGGTGGCTTTAGCCAATTATGGCTCAGGGGGTTTATAACACGCCCCACACTATATAAGGCCGCCTGCACGGCGGCCCTGTGTAGTGTGTTCCGGCGTGCTTAGAGAGAGAGAGAGACAGTGTCATTTCATTTAAGTTAGCTAGATTAGGCAGGACAGTCAGTGAGTTAGCTGCACTTACAGTGTATTGTGTATATATATATGCATCCCAGGTGTTGCATATATATATATATATATATATATATATATATATATATATACACTGTATTCAGTTTAGCTAGATCCGTTCCTGTTATCTTCCTACTGACAGGCAGACATGTCTTGTTACAGTATTTACAGCTACCTGAAGAAAATTGCTGGTGTTCTTTTGATCCTATTAGTACCACAGTCAGGCAGCTAAACTATTTACAGTTAGTGTAGTGCGTCCTCCTCACAGTGTTCAGTTAAAGCTACAAGTTAGTTTAGTGTGACCTCTGCACAGTGTTCAGCTAAAACTACAAGTTAGTGTAGTGCACAGTGTTCAGCTAAAGCTACAAGTTAGGGTAGTGCGTCCTCCTCACAGTGTTCAGCTAAAGCTACAAGTTAGTTAAGTGTGACCTCTGCACAGTGTTCAGCTAAAGCTACAAGTTAGGGTAGTGCGTCCTCCTCACAGTGTTCAGCTAAAACTACAAGTTAGTGTAGTGTGACCTCTGCACAGTGTTCAGCTAAAGCTACAAGTTAGTGTAGTGCGTCCTCCTCACAGTGTTCAGCTAAAACTACGAGTTAGTGTAGTGAGACCTCTGCACAGTCTTCAGCTAAAGCTACAAGTTAGTGTAGTGCGTCCTCCTCACGGTATTCAGCTAAAACTAAAAGTTAGTGTAGTGCGACCTCTGCACAGTGTTCAGCTAAAGCTACAAGTTAGTTTAGTGCGTCCTCCTCACAGTGTTCAGCTAAAACTACAAGTTAGTGTAGTGAGACCTCTGCACAGTGTTCAGCTAAAGCTACAAGTTAGTGTCGTATGTCCTCCTTACAGTGTTCAGCTAAAGATACAAGTTAGTTTAGTGTGACCTCTGCACAGTGTACAGCTAAAGCTACAAGTTACTGTAGTGCGTCCTCCTTACAGTGTTCAGCTAAACCTACAAGTTATTTTTTTGCGAGCTCTGCAAAGTGTTCAGCTAAAGCTACCTGTAGAAGGTTGGTGGTGTTTTCCTGATCCTATCACTACCGCAGGCAGCTAAATAAGCTACAAGTTATTTTTTGGCGAGCTCTGCACAGTGTTCACCTAAAGCTACCTGTAGAAGGTTGGTGGTGTTTCCTGATCCTATCACTACCGCAGGCAGCTAAATAAGCTACAAGTTATGATCAGGATCAGGCGTATAAGTGGAACCAACAGGAGAATTATCCTAGCCGTAGGGGTCCTTATAACCATGCCCCCTCAGCAGGTAACCTGGACTTGGTTGAGTCTGACACCTTGTCTATGTCTTCTGCATCTTATGTCCCGATTACTACACAATTTCTTGACTCTAATGGAAGTTCAAGGAAAAGAAAGAAAGATAGTGAAGCAGTTTCACAGGGATGCTCCAGGGCGGCACATCCTTATAACAAAGATAAAAGAACACGATCACAACAGTCGCAAAGCCGCATAACCCCCAGCACTCCAGTAACTGGCAATGAACTAAACCATTCAATTATGACACTGGTCACACCTATCGCGCACATCAATTCGGTCCAGGGCCGATCCCAGGTGGGGTGCACGGGGTGCAGTGCACCTGGGCGCCAGAGAGGTGGGGGCGCTGAAGCGTCAGAGTGCTCCCCTCCCTCCTCCTCCTCTCTGTGTCCAGAGGCGGCTCCCTCCACAGGTCACCACCGCCGCCTTATTTTTCGAGGCTCAAGCCCGTCCCCCCTTCCTCCTCCTGTCAGAGAGGGAGAGCAACCGCTGGAGATCGGAGCAGCTTGTCTCTGTGTGGAGAGAGACCAGCCGCGCAGAGATGTCACTGGGGGGCGGGAGCGGTCCGTCACTGTGCCTGACACATATTCTCCTCTGTCTCTCACTCCCGCCCAAGCCTGTCTCCATCTGCTCTCCACCCTGTCCTCTCCTCACTAGCTGCCGCCCGGGTGTTTTTATGTACACTAATAGGGGGGCTCTACTAATAGAGGGGGGTTTGTCCTGGGGAGGTCTGTACTAATGGAGGGGGGGTTGTCCTGGGAGGGTCTGTACTAATGGAGGGGAGGTTTGTCCTGGGGAGGTCTGTACTAATGAAGGGGGGTTGTCCTGGGGGTCTGTACTAATGGGGGGGTTTGTCCTGGGGAGGTCTGTACTAATGGAGAGGGGGGGTTGTCCTGGGGGGTCTGTACTAATGGAGGGGTAGTTTGTCCTGGGGGTCTGTACTAATGGAGGAAGGGTTGTCCTGTGGGGATCTGTACTAATGGAGGGGGGTTGTCCTGGGGAGGTCTGTACTAATGGAGGTGAGGGTTGTCCTGGGGGGGCTGTACTAATGGAGGGGGGTTGTCCTGGGGGGGTCTGTACTAATGGAGGGGGGTTTGTCCTGGGGAGTTCTGTACTAATAGAGGGGGGTTGTCCTTGGGGGTCTGTACTAATGGAGGGGGGTTTGTCCTGGAGAGGTCTGTACTAATGGAGGGGGGTTGTCCTGGGGGTCTGTACTAATGGAGGGGGGTTGTCCTGGGGAGGTCTGTACTAATGGAGGGGGGTTGTCCTGGGGGGTCTGTACAAATGGTGAGGGGGTTTGTCCTGGGGAGGTCTGTACTAATGGAGGGGGGTTGTCCTGGGGGGGTCTGTACTAATGGAGGGGGGTTTGTCCTGGGGAGGTCTGTATTAATGGAGGGTGGGTTTGTCCTGGGGAGGTCTGTACTAATGGAGGGGGGTTGTCCTGGGGGGGTCTGTACTAATGGACGGGGGTTGTCCTGGGGGGTTTGTACTAATAGAGGGGGGTTATCCTGGGGGGTCTGTACTAATAGAGGGGGGTTTGTCCTGGGGGTCTGTACTAATGGAGGGGGGTTTGTCCTGGGGTCTGTACTAATGGAGGGGGGGTTGTCCTGGGGGAGGTCTGTACTAATGGAGGGGGGGTTTGTCCTGGGGGTCTGTACTAATAGAGGGGGGTTGTCCTGGGGGTTCTGAATTAATGGAGGGGGGTTTGTTCTGGGGGCCTGTACTAATGGAGGGGGGGTTTGTCCTGGGGGGTCTGTATTAATGGAGGGGGGGTTTGTCCTGGGGGGGTCTGTACCAATGGAGGGGGGGTTTGTCCTGGGTGTCTGTACTAATGGGGGGGTTTGTCCTGGGGAGTCTGTACTAATGGAGGAGGGGTTTGTCTTGGATGGTCTGTACTAATGAAGGGGGGGCTTGTCCTGGGGGGTCTGTACTAATGGAGGGGAGGTTCGTCCTGGGGGTCTGTACTAATGAAGGGGGATCTGTACTAATGGAGGGGGGTTTGTCCTGGGGGGTCTGTACTAATGGAGGGGGGATTGTCCTGGGGGTCTGTACTAATGGAGGGGGGTTTTCCTCTGGGTCTGTACTAATGAAGGGGGGGTTGTCCTGGGGGGGTCTGTACTAATGGAGGGGGGTTTGTCCTGGGGGTCTGTACTAATGGAGGGGGGTTTGTCCTGGCGTGATCACGCTTTGTTTTATGTATTGTGGTTTTTTAACAATAAAACTACCTGAGTCACACTATGTGGAAGCATCCCTCTTTTATCCACATGCCCTGGTGAATCACTCTCCTTTGGGAACTGTTTGGATCCTGTTCCGGTGGACCGAGAGGGACGTCCAGGTCGGGCAGAGGCTCTACCCTTGCCTCCATCACTTCACATCTTTGCCCTTGGTGGCACAAAGCCTCATTGATTCTATGCTTATGGCAGTAGAATCCAACTTATTCGGTAAGCGTATTCCATCTATTCGTTTATCTTGTTGATACCTGAGCTGACCGTTGAGAAGCTGAAGGAACTGCCACACTGATCAGACATATTCTCTGTGGACTGTTTTTGTTGTTTCAACAACACGTCACCATTGGGACATTATGTTCATGTGCACAGAGACTATTTATATATGAGTTTATTAGCGCTACAATTTTCGTTTTTAATTTTAGCTTACATTTTTGTCACATGTTTGGAGCAGCTCACTTATATTTTTTTGGGTAGCGCATTAACCATCCCCCTTTTCTGCACTTTATATCAAGGAGAAGGACCAATACTGGCTGGCAACCCTCCTTGATCCACGTTACAAGAGTAAGGTTGTGGACCTTATCTTGCCGTCGCAGAGGGAGCAGAGGATGAAAAATCTTCAGGAGGCATTGCAGAAAGGTCTGCGCAACACGTTCCCAGAGACTGGGAGGTTACAAACTCCTTTTTCTGGACAACATGTTGCTGAAGCTTCTGTCAGTCAAAGAAGGAGCGGTGGAGAAGGTGGCCATCTGACCGATGCGTTCAGACAATTTTTTAGTCTGCAGCCCCAAGGTATGATCGGTTCCAGCAACCATCGCCAGCTTCTTTTTTACATGGTGCAGGAATACATAGGGGCAAGATCTGACTTGGACACCTTTCCTACCGAAAATCCTCTGGGTTACTGGGTCTTGAGGATGGATCACTGGCCAGAGCTTGCACAGTATGCAATTGAGCTACTGGCCTGTCCTGCATCCAGCGTTCTTTCGGAACGCACATTCAGTGCTGCTGGAGCTTTGTAACCGATCACAGGGTGCGTCTGTCCACTGACTCGGTCAATCGACTGACCTTCATAAAGATGAATCAGTCTTGGATCACCACCAGCTACGAAGCACCTGATGCTGATGTAACCGAATATTTTTTTTTAAAATCTCAGATCCCTTCAAAGACTGCCTATGCTGATGCTGGGTGACTATCTTGAGAAATTATCCTCTTCCTCCTCAATGATCACGCTGATAGCTTGTAAGAACATTTTTGGTTCTGGGCACCGCCACCAGTGCCTAAGGCCCAATTTTTCAGCCCATGGGCATGTAATTACAATTTTTGATGCAATACTTTGCAGCAGGGCTCGTTCCTGCGTTCTAACTAGAGTTTCTGTGAGGGGTTGCAGTGTTGTGGCACCAGCACCAGTGCCTAAGGCCCAATTTTTCAGCCCCTGTTTAACAGGGGCGTGTAATTACAATTCTTGATCTAATATTTCACAGCAGGGCCCGTTTCTGCACCCACCAAGAGCGAGTGAGGACTTACAGTGTGAGGATGAGTGAGGACTTACAGGGCTCGTTCCTGCGTTCCAACTAGAGTATCTGTGAGGGGTTGCAGTGTTGTGGCACCAGTGCCTAAGGCCCAATTTTTCAGCCCCTGTTCAACAGGGCATGTAATTACAATTCTTGATCTAATATTTCACAGCAGGGCCCGTTTCTGCGCCCACCAAGAGCGAGTGAGGACTTACAGTGTATGATCGGTTCTTGGTGCTGATGCTGAGTGACAATCTTGAGTAATTATCCTCTTCCTCCTCAATGATCACGCTGATAGCTTGTAAGAACATTTTTGGTTCTGGGCTCCGCCACCAGTGCCTAAGGCCCAATTTTTCAGCCCCTGTTTAACAGGGGCGTGTAATTACAATTTTTGATGCAATACTTTGCAGCAGGGCTCGTTCCTGCGTTCCAACTAGAGTTTCTGTGAGGGGTTGCAGTGTTGTGGCACCAGCACCAGTGCCTAAGGCCCAATTTTTCAGCCCCTGTTTAACAGGGGCGTGTAATTACAATTTTTGATGCAATACTTTGCAGCAGGGCTCGTTCCTGCGTTCCAACTAGAGTATCTGTGAGGGGTTGCAGTGTTGTGGCACCAGTACCAGTGCCTAAGGCCCAATTTTTCAGCCCCTGTTCAACAGGGCATGTAATTACAATTCTTGATCTAATATTTCACAGCAGGGCCCGTTTCTGCGCCCACCAAGAGCGATTGAGGACTTACAGTGTATGATCGGTTCTTGGTGCTGATGCTGAGTGACAATCTTTTTTTTTTTTTTTTTTTTCCATAAATGTTTTTATTGTGAACAAATGATGTTACACAGTTTTTACAAACAATAGGTGGATAGACAACATGGCTCTTATTAACATGACTTATTTCACTACAGTGAAGCGAGTCGGTTATGTATTCAACTGTAAGTCAAACAGACGTATAACAGAATAAGAAAGCCTCGAACTCGAGGTTTACCTCATCATCTGAGATCAGGAACCATCTTGGGCGGGAGTAACACCTTGAATGTGATTTCAGAATTTAGGGGCTAGTTGAAGAATTGGACGAGTGTAGTCAACTATGAGTCCATATGTTTGTTCCTGAACACGTGTGGATGTGTCGGGCTTGTAACGTGGGGTCTGTCTGTATGGTAAGTTAGTCTCGTCGATTTTTGAAAGGTGAGGATTAGATGGCGAATTATACAACGGAGTTAGGTTAGTCATGGGAGTAAGTAGATGGTTGTCGTCGTCAGTTCAGTTGGGGTAGGGGAATAGAGAGGGAGATAGACATAGACATGAATGGGATTGAGGGATGAAGTGGAAGATAGGAGTAGGTGGGGGGGGTAAGAAACTGGGGTGTCCCCTCCCCAGTCTCCACCGGGCTTCAAGAGCATGGACGTTCTCGTGTGTGGATCCCTGTCTGAAGGGGGGTTCCCCCCGGGATCCACATAAAAGCAGGAGTGAGCGAAACAGCGAGTTTTGATGGGTAAGTGTATGACTCAAGGGGGTTTTTGGCTTATTTCAATCAGTCGTTGTGGGAGGCTTCGGGACGGTTTGTCTTCATAATGGAGGAATATCTCTCTGTGGTGCAGAAGTGGGTCCAACAAGCCCACGTTCGGGAGTATTTTGAAGGTGTATCTTTTGCAATGTGGATTAATTCCTCCATTTCAGCGATTTTGTCCACACGGGAAAACCAGTCAGACATAGTTGGGCTACAGGGGGATCTCCATTTGGCTGAGATGCATAATTTGGCTGCGTTGATCATATGTATTCCCAGAGACTTTCTGTATGTGTGGGCTGAAGTGGAGGAATGGTGTAGAATGAGTCTGGTAGGAGTATAGTCCAGGGGTTATGGGGTTACCTGGGACGTGATGTCGTGAACCTGTTTCCAGAAAGTCTGGAGAAGAGGGCAGGACCACCAGATGTGTGAAAATGTGCCTATATCATTGAGGCATCTCCAACATTTGTTTGACGTATCAGGATTAAATTTGTTTAGTAGTTCAGGTGTACGGTACCAACAAGATAGGGTTTTGTAATTATTCTCTTGTATCGTGACATTGAGGGAGCCCTTGTGTGCTATTGTGAAAATTCGTTCCCAGTTCTCTTCCGTTAGGTCTATTTGAAGTTCCCTTTCCCACACCTGGCAAGCTTTGGTATCTTTGGGGGAAATCAGGGCAAAGAGCATGGAGTGGGTATTTGCAATCAAGTGCTGTTGCGGTGTGGTTTGGGAGCATAAGTTTTCAAATGGGGTTAAGTTTCTAGATATAGACGTGTTTCGGTGTGTTGTTGCAAGAAAATGGCGAATCTGGAAGTAAGTCCATAGCGGGAAGGGTTCGCTCCCTGTATTTGTTGGAAGTGCCTCACGGTTTATGAAATTACCATCTCTAAAGAAGTGTTGGGCTAGTATGTCTTTGTGTGGCCAAGTATCTTTAAGGAAGTTATCGGACATCCCCGGGACAAAGGCTGGGTTAAGGCAGATAGGCGTAAGGGGCCCTGGGTTAGAGGAGATTTGGAATTTTTTACATACTTCCCTAAAGCTTCTGAGGGTAGCCTCTATTAGGGGGAGTTCTTTTAGGGTTTTGGGAATGTGGCGTTCCAGTGAGAGAACGAGCCTTCTAGTCTCACCCAGTCTTTAACCCCTTCGTGTACTGCCAAGTCTACAATTCTTCCCAGATGGCAAGCTCTGGAATAATTCTGTAAATCTGGTAGCCCAATACCCCCTTTGTTTTTGGGTTTCGAGAGTTGGGAGTAGCTTATCCTAGGACGCTTGTGTTTCCAAAGAAACTTCAGAGATTGTTGTTTGATCGTGTGAAAGAAGGCTGCAGGGAGTTTGATGGGTATTGTTTTTAGCAGATATAGGACACGCGGGAGCACATTCATCTTTAGGATGGCCGCGCGGCCGAACCAAGAAAAGTGGGGTTTGTCCCATCTGCGTAGGTCCTCGGAGATTGTGCGAATCAGCGGGGTGAAGTTTTTAGTGTACAAGTCCGACAGGCGTGTGGTCAATTGGATTCCCAGATAAGTGATGGCGTTTTGTTTCCAGACAAAGGGAAAATTATCTTGGCATTGGGATACTAGGTCTTCCGGGAGGGAAATGTTGAGGGCATGGGATTTTGAGAAGTTAATCTTTAGGTTGGAGATTTGCCGAAATAGGTCAAAATCTCTGAGGAGGTTTGGGATCGAGGTAAGTGGGTCACTTAGAAATAGCAAGATATCATCGGCAAAAGCCGCTATTTTATACGTACGTCCTGCAATGGGAACACCCTTGATGTTCTCGTTCGACCGTAGGCAGCGTAGTAGGGGTTCTAGAGTTAAGATAAAAAGGATAGGGGACAATGGACATCCTTGTCTCGTTCCATTCCGGATGGAGAAGGCGTCCGACAGGTGGCCGTTGACTTTGACTTTTGCTGTTGGTGTGGTGTATAGGGACATAATTAGGTTGAACATTCGGTTCTGCAGACCTAGGTGGCGTAAAACCGCCCCTAGGTAGTCCCAGGCCAGCCTGTCAAACGCCTTCTCAGCATCCAGGGATAGAAAGAAGCCTCTTTGTTTTTGGGAAGTTAGCCAATGGTTTAAGTTGATTGCCTTGATGGTGTTGTCCCTGGCCTCTCTGCCAGGAACAAATCCAACCTGGTCTTTCCCTATTATTGTAGGAAGGAGGGGAAGGAGTCGGTTTGCTAGGATTTTTGCGAATAATTTAATATCTACGTTGAGTAGGGAGATTGGTCTGTAACTAGTGACTGAAGTGGCATCCTTCCCCTCCTTCGGGATGACCGTGATATGCGCTTCAAGCAGTCTGTGAAAAGGTAAATTTGATGAGGTTAGGGAGTTGAAAGTCTTTAGGAAAGGGGCTGATAGTATGTCTATAAAGGTCTTATAATATGGTGCTGAAAAGCTGTTGGGGCCTGGGCTTTTGCCTGCTTTTAGTTGTTTAATCGCTCTCTTAAGTTCCTCCTCGGATATGGGGTTGTCCAAATCGCGAGCCTCTTCCCGGGGTATGGATTTGGGGCTGAATTTTTTGAGGAAGTCTGTGATAATGGCTTTTCTAGAGGTTTGGCCTATGGTTGTTTCGGGTTGCTGTGGTATGTTATAAAGTTCTGTGTAGTAGCGTTCAAATTGAGATGCTATGTCTGCGGAGTTTGAGCACGAGTTACCTGAAGGGTCTTTGATGGTGTGAATGTTGGTGCTAGCTTTTTTAGATTGTATCGCTCTGGCTAGTAGCTTCCCGCACTTGTTCCCCTGTTCATAAAATAGCTTTTGGTTTAAAATAAATTTGCGTCGGGTTTTACGGTTGAGGACTTCCAACAGAAGTTTCCTGGTTTGAGTAAGTTCTAGGTATGTGTCTTGTGATTGAGACTGCTTGTGAAGTAATTCTAGTCTCTTTATTTTGTTAGTGAGTTCCCGTAAAGTTATTTGTTGTGTTTTTTCCGGTTGGCCTGAAGTGTGAGAAATTCCCCTCGGATGACGCACTTATGTGCCTCCCAGAGGGACAGGGGTGCTGTTTCGGAGTTGTCATTTTCCCTGAAGTAGTTGCTTAGGCTGGTGCGGATGTGGTTAGTGTCAATTTCTGAAGTGAGGAGAGATGGGTCAAGACGCCATATCTTTGTGACCAAGTTTCTTTCCGGGAAGGAAAGGGAGAGGATGATCGGGTGATGATCTGAGATGAGTAGGGGTTCAATGGTAGCAGACTTTAGGAAGGGGAGATCTTTTTGGGAGAGGAAGAGGTAATCAAGCCTAGAGTACCTATTGTGAGGTGCGGAGAAAAAGGAGTAATCTTTGCCATTCGGGTGTAAGGTACGCCATGTGTCGTGTAAAAGAAGTTCCTGTATTTGTATTTTAATTTGTCTCAGTGCTCTGTAAGGAAGGGTGGAAGACCCCGATGAGGAATCTAGGATAGGCTGAAGTGTCACATTAAAATCACCTCCAAGAATTGTAGTCCCCGCTTGAAAGCCTGCAAGGATGGTTGCGATAGAACGGAAGAAGCTGACCTGGGCAGTATTGGGGCTGTATATGTTTGCTAAAGTGACCATCCGATTGTGGATGGTTCCCTTCAGGAATACATAGCGGCCCTCTGGGTCTACTAGGGAATCTATCAGTTGCCATGGAAGATTTTTAGAAAGCAAAATTGTAACCCCTTTTGTTTTGGCTAGAGGGTTCGTAGCATAGAAGGAGGTAGGGTACCTGCGGCTTGCCAGTTTAGGGGTATTGTTCGTGCGAAAGTGGGTTTCTTGCAGAAACACCACATCTGCTTTTAATTTACTCATCATGCTGAGGATTTGACTACGCTTCTCAGAGATGTTTAGTCCTTTGACATTTTGAGAGACTACTTTGAGCGTGTTGTGTTGCGTAGTAGAGTGTAGGGGGTCCATGATCGTTGGGTATAGTCTAGTTGGTATATTAGGTACGGGGAGGGGGTGCAATTTGCCGATGTGGCCGATGTGGGTGAGAGTAATCTGTGGAGAGATGTACGCTCTTCAAAGATATTTAAGCTTTATAGTGGGAAATGCTACGGTGGAGACTAGGGAGGGAGAGAGGCCCAGATATATAAAGGGGGAGGGGGGGAGAGAGAGCGTATAGAAAGGGAGGAGAGATAGGAGAAAGGAGGGGGGGTTAGTCAAGTGGGGTTTAGTAACAGGGAGTAGGATGTACTTACCGGAGGTAAACGTAGTCCGGCTACCTTACCCTGTTATGGGTTGAAACGTCCGGTGTGGGTCAACTAGGATAGTCACTGTCCTGTTGTGTGGAGGAGTGGAAGGTGCTCGAAGAAAGGTTCGAGAGACGTTCTGTCCATGGGAGGTCATCCCGGGTCTATTTGACTTGTAAGGAGGGAGCCTGCTTATATATCAAGGGGAGAGTGTGTGGTTAAAGATCTCAGATTGATGATGTGAAAGCAAAAACAATCAATAATCAATAATATAGACATTTGGTACATTGAATCTTAAACTGTGGTCCTAGAAATAAACTAGCTACGTTCGGAAACATGTGGAGGTCGCCACCTGAGCAGTAAGTACAAAGGCTCAGGAAGAATGGCGTTGCTAAATCATCTATAGATATATCTTAGAAATAATACTGATACTAGTAGCAGCAATAATCTTAAGGATAGGTTGGGTTTAGTGCAAATTATGAGCTCGTGGTAAGTATTGAGGCTATATGGGGGCGTGAGATGGCGCAGCCTCTAAGAGGCTAGCTCACTATAAATTGGGGGGCATTTGACTATGGGGGGGAGATAAATAAGGATCCATTGATGCTTACGTGTAAGGATTAGTCTAAGTGTGGTCTTGACACCGAGTTAGGATAGGGCTGTACCTCGAGCAGTTGCTCATTCCCAGAGTGGTCTATGGTAGTTCCTAGCAAAATTTAGCGGTAGATTAGGTATGAGGTAGTCTTTAGTAGGTGTCTAATTGACTTACAGAGCTCAGCGGCTGTGGCCCTAGAGTGGTTGGTTTAATATAACCTGCCCATCATTAGGAAGCTCATCCCCCATGGATGTCCCTGGCAAATGTAAAGCGAGTAGGAGTGTGTCAGGAGGGGAAAGAGCCCTTATCCATGTGGGATGAGCCCCTCTTCTTCCCTTTAGATAAATCAAAACATTCAGCATAAGCATGTTCAAAAGCAGTAAATAAAGTTGATGGGATATAAAGAAAAAGGGGAAAAAAAACACAGAAAAAAAAAAAAAAGGGGGCCAAAAAAGAGAGAACTCCAAATGTATCTCGGAGCACGGTGGAATACCGTACGTTAAGCATCTAACTTGTTTTGGTTCCAGAGGTTCAGTTCAACTCTTTGTTGCGTCGTCTTCATTCTGGAGAAGGTACCTGAAAAGAGGGGGGGGGGTTGGGGTGGGTAGGGAAGTGGGGGGAAGGGGAGAGGGAGGGGGAGAGGGGGGAATGGCTGGGGGATACCCAAGTGGTGTAGTGAGCTGTGGTGGATGACACCATATTGAAGGGGGGGGACCATCTCGAGCTGTCATTCCTGGACTCAGTAAAGGCTGGCAGTTGAGTGAGGATGTTGGTGGCTTGTGTGGTGGTCTGTTGTTCAGCCAGACAGAATTCCACTGATGATGTATGCAGCTCAGGTTCAGCTACTTAGGAGAGTGGGTTGAGTTCTGTTGGAGTCTGTGGATGAGGGATGTTTCCCCCGGGAAGAATGTCCTGGAGTTGAGTTGATGTGGAGGTGTGTAGCGCGGGGTCTTCATGGATATCTAAGCTTGTAGGAGTGTATTGTTATCTGTCTGTATCTGGTGGATCCAGTTCGGGTCCGGTTTGAGGTATGCCGCTGTCAGGTGGATTTCAAGTGTCGATCGGATTGCTGTTCTGTCCTGATGCTATGGTCCTGGAACTAGGGTTGGGGTGGCGACCTAAGAGAGACTGCAACTCTGAACATGAGTTGTACTGTTTTCAAACATTTGGACAGGATTGATTAAGGCTGATCTGGTCGAGCCCGCCTGTGAGCTGGGGACGCTGTTGGGCTCTGTCGGTCTCTGTCAAGCTGATCCCTCTGAGGAAATGGCCTTGGAGAGGATGATCTGCATCTTCTAATGTGGAATTCATCTCTCACTGGGATAGCTTCCATGGAGTTGGTTCTTTGGAGTTGGGGGAAGCGAAAATCTCTATACCAGTCCGGGAGTTCGATGAATGGTATCTGCAGAGTATTGCAGAACCCCCTGAGATCTTCCGGGACTTTCAGATTGGCAGTGCGTCCAGCTTTTGTTGCAGAGAGACAGAAGGGAAATTTCCAGCGATATTGGATCCCTTTTTGGCGCAGTAGGTTGAGCAACGGGCGTAGGTCTCTTCTGTTTTGTAGGGTTATGGGGGACAGATCTTGAAAAATCTTGATTTCAGCACCCTGGTACATTAAGCTGCGGCGCTCTCTGGCTCTTCTTAGTATGTCTTCCTTTAATCTGAAATTTACTAGGCAGCATATCACGTCTCTGGGAGGGTCTGAGTCTCTGCCTCTGGGTTTGAGAGCTCTGTGTAGACGCTCATATTCAATGGGAGTCTCGGGGGGTCTTCCCAGTAAGTCATTGAAAATCTGGATTGTGGTCTGTGTAATGTGATTCTGCTCAACGGACTCAGGTATGCCTCTTACCCTTACATTATGGCGGCGTCCGCGATTGTCCAGATCCTCCATGTGCCTGTGTAGATCTCTGAGCTGGCTGTTGTAAATCTGGGACGAATGCTTTAACTGTTGTAAGGCGGCATCATGGCGGGTAGTGGTTGTTTCTAGGTCGTCAATTCTCATGTACATCGATTGAATCTCCCTCCTGAGATCTGTAAAGGCAGCAGCAAAGGAGTCTTTTATATCTGTGGCCACCGACCTGAGATCATTCATGGTAAGTGGTCGGGTAGTAGATGGGCTCTCTGCACGCTGTGAGCTTCTCCTGGCAGGGCTGAGGCTTGAGGCTCGTGTTCCGGAGTAGGCCGGAGATGAAGCCGGGGCCTCGCGTGATCGCGGCCGGAAGATTTCCAGGATGTTGTGTCTGGAGAGCGGATCCGGGCCCCTGGGGGATCGGGACCGGGACTGGGATGTTTTGTCCTTCGGTTTCCCCATGTTAATGGCAGATTAGGGCTCCTTTAGGCAGCTTGCAGGACCTCCGTGGGACAGAGCAAGGAGATCAGGCAGCCATTCTCGTTCGGCTCCAAGCCACGCCCCTGAGTGACAATCTTGAGTAATTATCCTCTTCCTCCTCAATGATCACGCTGATAGCTTGTAAGAACATTTTTGGTTCTGGGTGCCGCCACCAGTGCCTAAGGCCCAATTTTTCAGCCCCTGTTTAACAGGGGCGTGTAATTACAATTTTTTATGCAATACTTTGCAGCAGGGCTCGTTCCTGCGTTCCAACTAGAGTTTCTGTGAGGGGTTGCAGTGTTGTGGCACCAGCACCAGTGCCTAAGGCCCAATTTTTCATCCCCTGTTCAACAGGGGCATGTAATTACAATTCTTGATCTAATATTTCACAGCAGGCCCGTTTCTGCACCCACCAAGAGCGAGTGAGGACTTTCAGTGTTGTGGCACCAGCACCACCACCACCAAAGGCCCAATTTTTCTGCCCCTGTTCAACAGGGGCATGTGATTACAATTCTTGATCTAATATTTCACAGCAGGGCAGAGTATATAGGGCAGGCCCCTACTTTCAAACATCCAACTTACAAACGACTCCTACTTGCAAACGGAAGGAGACAACAGGAAGTGAGATGAAATCTACCCCTAGGAACGGAAATTCTCTTCTGTAAGAGTTAATATGGGAAAAATATTTCTCCTTTCCACTGATGCTTTATCACCAATTCTTGATTCACAAAAAAACCCACATTTTCAAAAAACATTTGTCATTGGGACAAAAAGTGAGGTGAAATCTTCTGAAGAGGAGCACAGACAGCAAAACAAATGTCACAGTGGTGATGTTTTCCAAAAAGCTTAAAAAAGATTTTTTTGGCTGGAGCTAAACACGTTAAAAATGTACCCGTTCAAAATTACAAACAGATTCTACTTAACAACAAACCTACAGTCCCTGTCTTGTTTGCACCACCTGTATACTGCTCTTCAGAGTATATAGGGCCTAGTGGCCCCACACCTTTCCTTTTTTTAATTTGGGTGCGGGATTCCCCTTAATATACATACAAGACCCAAAGGGCCTGGTAATGGACTGGGGGGTACCCATGCCGTTTGTCTCACCGATTTTCATCCATATTGCCAGGACCCGACATTACATTAAAGCCGCAAGCAGTTTTAAATGACTTTTTTTCCTTTAAAAAAGACATTTTGTGCAGGGACTGTTCTAAACACGGGAAACACGCGCCACTTTACAGGCATACTATAGACACCCCGCAGGTACGATATTTAAAGGAATAGTACACTTTTTTTTTACTTTAAGCATCATTAAAATCACTGCTCCCGAAAAAATGTCCGTTTTTACAACTTTTTTTTTGCATTGATACATGTCCCCTGGGGCAGGACCCGGGCCCCCAAACCCTTTTTAGGACAATACCATGAAAATTAGCCTTTAAAATGAGCACTTTTGATTTCGAACATTTGAGTCCCATAGACGTCAATGGGGTTCTAACGTTTGTGCAAATTTTCAGTCCATTCACAGGTTCTGGTGCGAACCGAACTGGGGGGGGTGTTCGGCTCATCCCTACCGAAGATGAGCTGCTGGAGTCTGAGGAAACTTCTCTGTCTCCGGCCGTCCGTGTGTGAACTCTGCCGCCGGCGCCATCTTGGGACACTCGGCTGCCCGTGGAGGGGTAATAATCTGTTAGTTTCAGCAGGTTTTGCCTTTGTGAACCCCGTTTTCGGACAGCCCTAGGTGCAGAATATTCTTGAGAAGCCATGACTGGTAGTGGGGATCACCTCTGTCGCCGTGTGTTGTCGCTTGCGGTAGCTCGAAGCAGGAGCTCAGCTAGAAGGCAGCCGTCTCTCACACTGGCTAGACCTGCCCCCAGGAGCAGTGTTTTTTATGTCCCTATGTTGATGAGAACAAGGGCCTCCTCCCCACGACCTTCTGAAAATGATGAGCTCTTAGGGGTGGTGGACCTGATGAGGAACCAGTCCCCATGGCTCAGCACCTGTTGGATTGGAAAAGTCTAAAGGGGAACAAAGAGACTAGCTTCCCACCAGGTCCGCCTTGCATTTGATTGACAGCACATGGCAGTGGGAGGATTCAAAAGGTGCTATTGGACCTAATGGGGGCTATGAATCCACCCACTGCTGTACACTGTCAGCCAAAAGCAGGCTGGACCTGATGGAGAATTGCCAGTCTGACGATGCATCTGTTTCTAATGGGTACATAATAAAAATTACAATTCCCCTAATTCTTCTATTCTTTTTAACCACTTGTGGACCGTTGCATGCCAATATAGGTCATATATATGGCAGCTATGGGCAAATAGGCGCACCTGTACGTCCCCTTTAATTGGTGGGGTTAGCGGGCGCGCACGTACTGGGTGATCGTGCCCAGCGGGACCGGCAGACTCAATGTCTGCCACTCTCCTGGCGATCGTGTCATGAAGCCGCAGAGTGGCAGAAAGTGTAAGGCATTTCCCTTTTCTGCCTTGTAACATGACAGAGATCACTGCTCCCTGTCATCGGGAGCAGTGATCGCTGTCATGTGAGTGGAAGCCCATCCCCCCACAGTTAGAATCACTTCTTAGGACACACTTAACCCCTTCATTGCCCCCTAGTGTTTAACCCCTTCCCTGCCAGTGTCAGTTACACAGTAATCAGTGCATTTTTATAGCACTGATCACTGTATAAATGACAATGGTCCCAAAAATGTGTCAAAAGTGTCTGATGTGTCTGCTATAATATTGCAGTCATGATAAAAATTGCAGATCGCTGCCATTACTAATAAAAAAAAATGAATAATAAAAATGCCATAAAACTATCCCCTATTTTGTAGATGGTATAACTTTTGAGCAAACCAATCAATATATGCTTAATGCAAATTTTTTTTTTTTACCAAAAATATGTAGAAGAATACATATCGGCCTAAACTGAGGAAATTTTTTTTTTTTTTATATATATTTCTAGGGGATATTTATTATAGCAAAAAGTAAAAAATATTGCTTTTTTTCAAAGTTGTCACTCTTTTTTTGTTTATAGTGCAAAAAATAAAAACCGCAGTGACCAAATACCACCAAAAGAAAGTTCTATTTGTGGGAAAAAAAGGACGTCAATTTTGTTTGGGTTCAACGTCGCATGACCGCGCAATTGTCAGTTAAAGTGACGCAGTGCTGAATCGCAAAAAGTGGTCAAGAAGGGGGTAAAATCTTCTGGAGCTGAAGCGGTTAACCATGGCACAAATCCGCAATAAACACCCTTCCACACCGAACCCAAAAGATTTTAAAAAATTTTAATTTAGAACAAAAATTAGCCAATGATTTTTCCAACTAATGTATTTATTTGCTAACTATTTGCTTTGTTATGGGACAGCAGGCAGCAGTAACACTTATGGGGTGTACACACGGTCGGACTTTTTGGCTACAAAAGTCCGACAGCCCGTCCGACAAACGTCCGGGAAAAGTCCGCTGAAAGTCCGGGGAAGCCCACACACGATCAGATTGTCCGCCGGATTTGGTTCGTCGGCTTCCGTCAGACTTTTTTAGCCGAAAAGACCGATCGTGTGTACGCCCCATTAGAATGAATTAAATAATAAAAGCACACAACACCTTTGGCTGGATAAGGATGGGCCATGGCCATTTTATTATTGACTTAAATGACAGATAAACTTTTAATAAATGACTCAAATAGATATATTTTTTTCATAAAGTTTTTATTGATTGAATAGATAATCAAATACAATACAACAATGTCATGTTCTTGAAGTCTTAACAGTAGTACAATGGTGATGTAATACATTTTACATTTGAACATTACTTTTGATGTGATAAAGATATGTTACCAGGAGTAGAGAAAAATACAGTTTATGCATAAGATTTGCAAAAATATAGACATTCGTTTTTAAATGCGTTAGTTATGATAGACAGAAGGAGTACGATTTTTTTGGGGGGGGGATAAAAAAAAAAAAAAAATAGATGTGGTGGGTATAGAGAGATGTATACTAATGAATCTTTTTTTCGTTACTTTTTTCCTTCCTTTATATAATCTTCTATATCTTAGTTTTGATTAATGTAAATTCACGGCTTTATAGGCTGGGGTGTTTTTGAATTCTAACCAGTTATACCATATTGAAGTAAATTTGGTTATTTTTTCCTGTGAAATGCTGATGAGCTCTTCTATTTTTTCAATATTGTTTATTCTATTAAAACACTCTTTTTTTGTTGGTGTAATATTCGACTGTCAGTGCCAGGGAATGTCTTGCTGCATTTACCAGTTGTTGGCGCCGTACCTAGTTGCACGTAAGGCCAGACGCTGGTACAAAAAAGTGTCTGTTTATTTATTTCAATTGGCTGAACGCTCATGTGCTATACAGAGCTTCAGGACAGACTGGATCCTTCCTTAAATTCCAGGAAGAGATCATCAGGGCCCTTCTCTATCCAGATGGTGCTCCACCTCACCTTCCCCAACCAAATGCAGTAAGCCGGCTGCATGAGAGGCATTTTCCTTATGTCCTCTCGAGTACCCCTACCCAACGAGCCCCCCAAAGAAGATGTCGTGTCTGTAGCAAGCGCGGATTTAGGCGTGACACCCGGTATTATTGTCCCTCCTGTCCTGACAATCCTGGTCTATGCATTGGTGAATGTTTTGAACGCTACCATACACTAGTTGAGTTTTAGCGTAGGGTACAGCATTGCACAGACTATGACACACTTTCACAGGGTCTCCCAAGATGCCATCGCATTTTGAGAGACCCAAACCTGGTACCAGTTACAAAAGTTAAAGTTACTAAAAAAAGTGTAAAAAATAATAAATAAAAAAAACAAAAATAGTTGTCGTTTTATTGTTCTCTCTTTCTCTATTCTCTCTCTATTGTTCTGCTCTTTTTTACTGTATTCTATTCTGCAATGTTTTATTGTTATTATGTTTTACCATGTTTGCTTTTCAGATATGCAATTTTTTTTATACTTTACTGTTTACTGTGTTTTGTTGGTAACCATTTTTTTGTTTTCAGGTACGCCATTTAGCTGCAGAGTGGATTTATTTATCTTGACAGCAACAGCGTTTGCTCCCACGATACATAAAGCCATGACTCCAGCGCTGTCGGAGGTGATTTCTCCACCACAGTTACATACTTCAGCATATATGACGACGCATGGGGGCAGTAGTGGGTGGAGGAGCTATTTGCTCCTGCCTTTTGTGGGAGGATGCCCCCATGCTTCGGCATATATATATTTTAAGCACAGGTTGCGTTCAATTTTTTATTTTTTACTATGTTTTTTTTGTATTTGCTTTGCAGGTATGGTAAGTCTTACTGTTATACTGTAATGTTACTTTGTTTTATTGTTAACCGTCATTTGCTTAGCAGGTACACCATTCAGTTGCAGCGCGGATTTACTTATCTTGACAGCAACAGCGTTTGCTCCCACGATATATAAAGCCGTGACTCCAGCGCTGTCGGAGGTGATTTCACCACCACAGTTACATACTTCAGCATATATGCCGAAGCGTGGGGACAGCAGTGGGTGGAGGAGTGATTTGCTCCTGCCTTTTGTGGGAGGATGCCCCCATGCTTCGGCATATATATATTTTAGGCACAGGTTGCATTAAATGTTTTATTTTTTACTATTTTTTTTTGTATTTGCTTTGCAGGTATGGTAAGTCTTACTGTTATACTGTAATGTTACTTTGTTTTATTGTTAACCATCATTTGCTTAGCAGGTACGCCATTCAGTTGCAGCACGGATTTATTTATCTTGACAGCAACAGCGTTTGTTCCCACGATACCTAAAGCCATGACTCCAGCGCTGTCAGAGGTGATTTCACCACCACAGTTACATACTTCAGCATATATGCCGAAGCGTGGGGGCAGCAGAGGGCGGAGGAGCGATTTGCTCCTAACTTTTGCGGGAGGATGGCCCCATGCTTTGGCATATATATACGGTGCATGTATGCCCATCATTAGAAGTAGGTGGATGAAGGGAGGTATTCTAATGGTGGGCAATCTCTTTTTTTCATTTAGCCCACAGGCTGCATGAAAATTAAGTTTACAATATATGCCCAACAAGGACCAGCAACGTACTGGTATGTTGCTGGACTTTGAGTGGTTATACCAGAATGATGCCTCCAGGTTTAGGCATCATCTTGGTATCATTCTTTTCAGCCAGCGGTTGGCTTTCATGTAAAAGCAATCCTAGTGGCTAATTAGCCTCTAGACTGCTTTTACAAGCAGTGGGAGGGAATCATCTTCCATGTTTTTCTCTGGCTCTCCTGTCCCAACAGGGAACCTGAGAATGCAGACGGTGATTCAGCCAGCTGACCATAGAGCTGATCAGAGACCAGAGTGGCTCCAAACATCTCTATGGCCTAAGAAACCGGAAGCTACGAGCATTTCATGACTTAGATTTCGCCAGATGTAAACAGCGCCATTGGGAAATTGGGAAAGCATTTTATCACACCGATCTTGGTGTGGTCAGATGCTTTGAGGGCAGAGGAGAGATCTAGGGTCTAATAGACCTCAGTTTTTTCAAAAAAGAGTACCTGTCACTACCTATTGCTATCATAGGGGATATTTACATTCCCTAAGATAACAATAAAAATGATTAAAAAAAATAAAAATGAAAGGAACAGTTTAAAAATAAGATAAAAAAGCAAAAAAATAATAAAGAAAAAAAAAAAGCACCCCTGTCCCCCCCTGCTCTCACGCAAAGGCGAACGCAAGCGTCGGTCTGGCGTCAAATGTAAACAGCAATTGCACCATGCATGTGAGGTGTCACCGTGAACCTCAGATCGAGGGTAGTAATTTTAGCAGTAGTAGACCTCCTCTGTAAATCTAAAGTAGTAGCCTGTAAAGGCTTTTAAAGGCTTTTAAAAATGTATTTAGTTTGTCGCCACTGCACGTTTGTGCGCAAATTTAAAGCATGTCATGTTTGGTATCCATGTACTCGGCCTAAGATCATCTTTTTTATATCATCAAACATTTGGGCAATATAGTGTCTTTTAGTGCATTAACATTTAAAAAAGTGTGTTTTTTCCCAAAAAAATGCATTTGAAAAATCGCTGCGCAAATACTGTGTGAAAAAAAAAAATTAAACACCCACCATTTTAATCTGTAGGGCATTTGCTTTAAAAAAATATATAATGTTTGGGGGTTCAAAGTAATTTTCTTGCAAAAAAAATATTTTTTTTCATGTAAACAAAAAGTGTCAGAAAGGGCTTTGTCTTCAAGTGGTTAGAAGAGTGGGTGATGTGTGACATAAGCTTCTAAATGTTGTGCATAAAATGCCAGGACAGTTCAACCCCCCCCAATGACCCCATTTTGGAAAGTAGACACCCCAAACTATTTGCTGAGAGGCATGTCGAGTCCATGGAATATTTTATCATGTGACACAAGTTGCGGGAAAAAGAATTTTTTTTTTTTTTGTCACTAAATGATATATTGCTCAAACATGCCATGGGAATATGTGAAATTACACCCCAAAATACATTCTGTTGCTTTTCCTGAGTATGGGGATACCACATGTGAGACTTTTTGGGAGCCTAGCTGCGTACGGGACCCCGAAAACCAAGCACCGCCTTCAGGCTTTCCGAGGGCGTGAATTTTTTATTTCACTCTTCACTGCCTATCACAGTTTCGGAGGCCATGGAATGCCCAGGTGGCACAAACCCCCCCCAAATTACCCCATTTTGGAAAGTAGACACCCCAAGCTATTTGCTGAGAGGTATAGTGAGTATTTTGCAGACCTCGCTTTTTGTCACAAAGTTTTAAAAATTGAAAAAAGAAAAAAAAAATTCTTGTCTTTCTTCATTTTCAAAAACAAATGAGAGCTGCAACATACTCACCATGCCTCTCAGCAAATAGCTTGGGGTGTCTACTTTCCAAAATGGGGTCATTTGGGGGGGGTTGTGCTATCTTGGCATTTTATGGCCTTCGAAACTGTGATAGGTAGTGAGGAGTGAATCAAAAATTTACGACCTTAGAAATCCTGAAGGTGGTGATTGGTTTTCGGAGCCCCGTACGTGGCTAGGCTCCCAAAAAGTCCCACACATGTGGTATCCCCATACTCAGGAGAAGCAGCAGAATGTATTTTTTGGTGTAATTCCACATATGCCCATGGCATGTTTGAGCATTATATAATTTAGTGACAACTTTGTGCAAAAAAAAAAAAAAATTGTCACTTTCCTGCAACTTGTGTCAAAATATAAAATATTCCATGGACTCAACATGCCTCTCAGAAAATATCTTGGGATGTCTACTTTCCAAAATGGGGTCATTTGGGGGGGTTTTGTGCCATCTGGGCATTTTATGGCCTTCAAAACTGTGATAGGTAGTGAGGAGTGAAATCAAAAATTCCCTCCCTTAGAAATCCTGAAGGCAGTGCTTGGTTTTCGGGGCCCCGTACACGGCTAGGCTCCCAAAAAGTCCCACACATGTGGTATCCCCATACTCAGGAGAAGCAGCTAAATGTATTTTGGGGTGCAATTTCACATATGCCCATGGCCTGTGTGAGCAATATATCATTTAGTAACAACTTTTTGTAATTTTTTTTTTTGTCATTATTCAATCACTTGGGGCAAAAAAAGTAATATTCAATGAGCTCAACATGCCTCTCAGCAATTTCCTTGGGGTGTCTACTTTCCAAAATGGGATCATTTGTGGAGGTTTTGTACTGCCCTGCCATTTTAGCACCTCAAGAAATGACATAGGCAGTCATAAATTAAAGCCTGTGTAAATTCCAGAAAATGTACCCTAGTTTGTAGGCGCTATAACTTTTGCGCAAAACAATAAATATATTTGACATTTTTTTTACCAAAGACATGTGGCTGAATACATTTTGGCCTAAATGTATGACTAAATTTGAGTTTATTGGATTTTTTTATAACAAAAAGTAGAGAATATTTTTTTTTTAAATTTAAGGTGAGGAGACCCCACGCGCCCGGAGGTCCCGGCCTCTGGACCATTTTTCACCAGGCCCCTCCGGCAGAGCTCAGCACCATCCAAGGAGCCCTTCAACTGACCCGTTGGCCAATCCGGCGAAGTGCACAACAGCTTCTGTCACTGGAGGGACCGGGCAAAATCCTTGTCAACGGCAGGGCTCGGGGGCGGGCCTATGGGCCGTAATGGCGCCCACTCCTCGCCCACGAGGCAAGTGAACACAGAGAGAGTGATCCCCCCTCTTCACATGCTGCAGTTAGGGGGGAGATTTGGCGGGGAGGAGCAGTGCCACGTCCGTTGGGCCACTACCAGATGTGGCTGGTGGCTCAAGGGGGCAGGAGGGACACGATGCAAGACAGAGGCAGACAGGCTCAGCCTACCAGGAGCCCCACGCGTGCAGGCCTGCGCAGCAGGGAGACGGAGGGCAGATACACTGAGAGGGGGCAAGCTTCAGCGCGGGCAGAATCTGAGGCCTCCAGGCCGGCTTCACCTGGGGGTTCCTAACGCCAATGCTTCCAGCCACGGAAGTGCGGTCGGAGGGTGAAATCTCAGGCTCAGAGGAGGAGGATCGTCAGGAGATCGTGCCACCAGGAGACACAGGAGCAGCGGCTGTGGGGAACATGCCCTGTCAGCCCGGTAAGTCTATTGCTATATCTCCTGTTGATGTGAATGAGGCACTGTGCAGGTTGTTAGGTGTGGGAGGTGGGGGATACAAGCATAGGCAGAGTCACGCCAGATGCCAATGCAGTTGTGGCGTCTGGCTCACGGGCGGCTGGGACAGGGGGGCCAATGTAGGAGTTATTGGGGGGCTGAGGGACTTGATCCAGCGATTTGCAGTCAGCCAAGGGGTGCCTCCACAGGTAGCACTGTGGGTTGGGGGGCAATCAGAGAAAACAGGGATTGGGGGAGCCCCACGGCCCTTGTGGAGCCCCCTGCCATGCCAGCGGGAGGAGTGACGGTGAGTTCAGTGGTCGGGGAAAAAGCTGGGGAACCGGAAGCGGCCGCCAGGGTGGATGTAGTTAGGATAGCAGAGACTGCAAAATGTGAAGTTTATGTTTGTTACGAGGGGCCGTTGGGAGTTCACTTGAAGCAAAAGGTCAGGGACAAGATCAGCAAGGGTGAGTATGTGGAAATCTCATTGTTGCCCCTTGAAAAGTTCAATTTGGATAGGGTCAAACCGGACGATTCCAAGAAAGAGGATGAGGAGAAGAGGCGGTATCATTTGGCCAGTGTAATAGGTGAGAAAAACCCAGAACATTGTTCTACGTTGTTCTGCTATATGGACGCCATAGGTGAGGCTCATTGAGTGTATGGGGGAGAACACGTGGCTGCAGTATGACGAGCAGTTTAGGCAGCGTAGGACGGTTCGTCCAGCTCTCTGGTGGGATCATAAGGATATCAGCCTCTGGATGCGCTTGATGTCTTCGGCCCGGGCCCCGAATCAGTTTCTTCAGGGGGGGCTGGGGAAACTCCCGCCTTTGGACTGCCGGCCGGAAAGAAATGGGGGGTATGCTGGCAATTTAATGGAGGCTCCTGTAAGTTCGGGGCTTCCATTCGTTTTAAACACAAGTGCTCCAAATGTGGGGGAAAGCACCCCTTGTCCCATTAGTTCAAAAAAGGGAAGCGTGCTGGGGACTTTGCTCACAAGAGGGATGACTCTGGTGAAGGAGGAAAGGATGCGGCCTTTCCTAAATAGGTACCCGGATAGGGAGGTGGCCAGGCTGTTAACTGAAGGGTTTTCTAAGGGTTTTAAGATACTGTGCTGCCTGGAGGTAGCACCGCCTATGGCGCAGAATTTGCGGTCCGCACTGCAAAATCTGGGGGGTGGTTTCAGATAAATTGGCGAAGGAGGTGGCATTGGGGTGCATGGGGGGGCCATTTGGGGGCAGGCAGAAGGTACAGCTTTGGATGCTACAGTCTTTGTTGGGTAAGTTGAACTTCGCATGTCGCATCATTCCGATGGGTAGGGTTTTTTGCCGGTGGCTGTGGCAGCCACCGCAGGGGTAAGGGCCCCAAGCCATTTCATTAGACATACCAGGGAACATAAGGAAGATTTGAAAGTTTGGCACACGCTCCTGGAGATGTACAACAGGCGGTCGGTTTGGATGGCAGGCCTGGTGAGTAATTTTTTTTTTTTAAGTTTTTTTGTTAAGAGTATTTTATTAAGTTTTCACAAAAGTACAGCAAGTGAAACAAAGGCGCATGTCACAGATTAACAGATAATCGATTTAACGGATGTAATATAAAGGTCTATATTGTACATTATATGGAATAATGTTAACAACAGAAATAGTTAGCATATATCCTATCCGTTGTCTCTATTGGGTAAAGAGGATTGGATTGATAAAAATTGTTAAGAGAAAGTGTCATACTGTCGTATCATACCTTATGATGTTTGGTGATGATTCTGGTGTATCTGGCCTAGGCAGTTCCACTCCTAACCCTGGGCACCCCTATGGGGAACTATCTGTGCCCAGCGTGTGGAGTATATGAAAAGACTCGTGTGGAGCTTGTTAAATCTGGCCATGCAAAGTGGTATAATCTCTGAGGTATTTCCCCAAGACACTGTGTGGTTTCTGGTGTACCTATTAAGTGGTAGGGAGTGTATTATAGGGGAGGAAAGGAAACGAAAAAGGTAAGGAGGACGGAGATTGGTGGTCTATATTGTGGTAGTCTAGGAGGTTATGCAAGTGTTTGTGTGTTTGAGAGGTCACCTGAACCAGCGGGTGAGGGACTGGCGGAATCGGTCTGGGCTTGGGATGATTTAAAATGAAATCAACACGCCCAGGTATTCTTGTATTTGGATGGTGTGTCCGAGGCTTGATGGATGAGGTTTTCCATTTCCGCCACTCTATCAACCCTCTGAATCCATTCAGTAATGGTGGGGGTAGTTGTAGTTCTCCAGTGTACAGGAACACATAAGTTTGCTGCATTGATGAGGTGTAGAACTAATGATTTTCGATAAGTGCGTTGTGGGAGTGACGTGTGATGGAGAAGATATTGGGCAGGGGTGAGGTCAGGGGTGTATGTCGTTATCTGTGTGATTAAGTGATGAATTTCGGTCCAATAGTTTTGAATGAGAGGGCAATCCCACCATATGTGAAGAAGGGTACCTTTTGACGCGTTGCACCGCCAACATTGTGGAGAGATGTTATGGTGGAATTTGTGAATTCTGTCAGGAGTTCTATACCATTTCGTAAAGATTTTATATCTATTCTCCTGAGTCGATATGTTGAGAGAACCTTTGTGTATATGAGAAAGGACAAGCTTCCATTCTTCGGCGGAGAGGTCTAGTTGCAGATCATTTTCCCACCTTTTAATTAATTCGTCAGTATTGATTTCCTTATTTGAAAAGAGGAGTGCGTATAAGGACGAGATGAGGTGTCTTTGGGGTTCAGGATTGTTACATAAAAGTTCAAAAGGTGTGAGTTCCCTATGCAAGTTTGACGTGGGTTTGAGGCTCTGGAAGAAATGGCGGATCTGTAGGTAGTTATGGAAGGGTATATGATAGTCTGGAAATTTGCTAGTGAGGGCTTGGAACGTTAGGAGAGTTTTTTGGTGAAACAATTGATATACCTGGAGTCCTGGTCTGTTTGTGTCAGTTACTGGGTGGAGGGAGCGTATTCCTGGGGTGAAGTCCGGATTATTTTCCAGAGGTGTCATGGGACCGGAATTGGGATTCAGCTTGAGCATTTTGCATGCTGCTTTGAAATTAGATAATGTGGAGGTGATAAGTGGGTTTGAGGAGGCTGTTTTTGGAATTTTAGTTTGATTAATCCATGGCAGAAGTTTTATTGGTATCGGGGTGAATGCGTTCTCGATATGTACCCAATCTTTGTTTGTACTATGAACGTGCCAGTCAACTATTCTGGAAAGGTGACATACCCAGTAGTATTTTTCCATGTCCGGTACGTGTAATCCCCCCTGAAGTTTGGGGGTCGTTAATCTATTCCAGTTCAGTCTGGGTTGTTTGGAGGACCATATAAAATTCCTACAATGCCTCTTGAGTGTTGAGAAGAAGGCAGAGGGGATACGAATAGGTATAGTTTGAAATAAATAGAGCAGTCTAGGTAATACATTCATTTTTAAAATAGCTGACCTTCCAAACCAAGAAAATGGGCCCCCTGTCCATTTGTGCAGGTCTGTCTGTATAGTTCGTAAGATAGGTAGGAAGTTCAGTCGATAGATTTCTGTCAATTTCGTGGGTATTTTAATACCAAGGTAAGTGAGTGCCTGGGGTTCCCAGCCGAATGGGAAGTTTCGTTTACATTGTGTAACTGTCTCGACGGGTAAGGAAATGTTAAGAGCTTTGGATTTGGAGAAATTTATCTGGAGATTTGATAAGGATTTGAATGGTGCGAAGTCTTTAAGGAGGTTGGGGATAGTAGTGATTGGGTCTGTGAGAAATAATAGGATGTCGTCCGCATAGGCCGCTACTTTAAATTGTTTATTATTAATTTCTATCCCTTTGATGTTGGGGTTTTCTCGAAGTTTACGGAGTAAAGGTTCCATTGTGAGTATAAAAATTAAGGGGGATAGAGGACAACCCTGTTGCGTACCATTAGACACAGAGAAGGCGTCCGACAGGCGACCATTAACTCCTCTTATTCTGGCTGTGGGTGTGGAGTAAAGAGCCATTATCATCTGGACCATTTGGGATGGTAAGCCGATAGAGTGTAATGTAGCTTCCATAAAATCCCAGGCCACCCTGTCGAACGCCTTCTCCGTGTCCAAGGACAGGAAGAAGCCTCGTGTGTCAGATGTGGTTAGCCAGTGGTGGATGTCTAGGGCTTTAGTGGTGTTGTCTCGGGCTTCCCTACCGGGGACAAAACCTACCTGTTCTGTGGAAATAAGTTTGGGAATTAGCGGTAAGAGACGGTTGGCGATAGCTTTGGCATATACTTTAACGTCTACATTAAGGAGGGATATTGGACGGTAATTCGAGACCATGGTAGTATCTTTATCCGGTTTGGGGATGAGCGTGATGTGTGCTTCTAATATCTCCTTGGATGCTGTACTGGTTGTAGAAAAATTGTTTAGAGCTTTGACAAGGGGGGGAATAAGAATGTCTGAAAAGGATTTATAGTACCCCACTGTGAGTCCGTCAGGACCGGGGCACTTTCCTGTCTTCATTTGTTTCAAGGCTATTGTAAGTTCTTCTGGTGTCAGTGGAGAATCTAGGGAGACTGATTCTTCCGTTGTGAGGGTGGTGGGGGCATATTGGGCGAGAAATGTTTTGATTGTTTCCTGTCTATCCGCTGGGGTGTTGGACTGCAGAGGGGAGTGTAATTTGTATAGGTCTGTGAAATAGTGTACGAATTGGTTTGCAATGTCATTCGAATCGACTAAATATTTACCAGTCGGATCTTTGATTGTATGTATGTTGTGGGCTGCTTTTTTGGCTTGTAAGGCTCTAGCTAGAAGCTTCCCCGATTTGTTCCCAAACTCGTAGAAGCATTTCTGCTGCAATGTGTATTTGCGTTTAATCCTGGTATGTAATTCTTCTAGAAGTTCTGTTCTGGCTTGCGTGAGTTCAAAGAGTGCTTCGGATGCTAAGGATTTTTTGTGTTTTTGTTCCAGCTTAGAGATACGTGTAGTCAGTTCTACCAGTTTTGCTTGCCTAAGTTTGTGCCGGTGTGCAGCCAGTGAGATGAGAGTGCCTCGTATAACACATTTATGTGCGGCCCAGATTATGTCTGGTGACGTGTCACTTATTTCATTCTCCTTGAAATAGTTAGTTAGATGTTGGGAAGTTTTGCTGGAAATGTCAGAGTCGGTAAGTAGGGAGTTGTCCAATCTCCATATGTGTTGACGTACTGACGTGTTGGGAAGATGAAGGGTCAGAGTTATGGGATTATGATCTGAGAGAACCATTGGTTCGATGGTAGTGTTTTTCATTAATGATAGGTCACCTTGGGAGATAAAAAAATAGTCTATTCGTGAGTATTTGGAGTGTGGCGGAGAGAAAAAGGTATAATCTTTTCCGTTAGGGTTCATTGTGCGCCAGGTGTCGTGTACTAGTAGGTCGTTCAGTTGCGTTTTTATGGCACGAAGCGCTCTGTAGGTGAGGGAAGAATGGCCATTGGAGGTGTCAAGCGCGGGGTTGAGAGGTACGTTGAAGTCACCTCCGATGATCAACATGCCAGAGCTAAAAGTCGTGAGTGATCGTAGCGTGTTACGAAAAAAGGATACTTGGTGTGTGTTAGGGGTGTAGAGGTTGGCAATTGTGATGTGTTTCCCGTATAAGGTACCTTTTATGAAAATGAAGCGTCCTTGTGGGTCGTTGTGTGTGTCTGAGACAATGAACGGGCAGTCTTTAGAAATGAGAATGCATACCCCTTTTGATTTGGCTTCAGTATTGGTCGCATGGTATATTGTTGGGAATTGTTTACTATGTAGTTTGGGGATTGCGTCTGTTCTAAAATGTGTTTCCTGGATTAGTGCTACATGGGTCTTGGATTTACGTAGTGAGGAGAGCAGAAGGGAGCGTTTTTCGGGCGTGTTCAGACCGCAGACGTTAATAGATTTGAGATTTAGAGTAGTGTGTGGTTGCACCACACCGTTTGATGTTCTGTTGGGGTTCATGGCCTCCGTCGGGTGGGGGGGGGGGAATTAGAGGATAGGTAAGGGAACAAGGGGTGGGTCTGATTAGAGTCTCGCTATCTTGAGGAGGGTTGTTGATATTGTGTCGAGTATGACTCTGGGGATTAACCGATGAGTCACCTTGGGTAAGTAGCTACCCTGTGTCCTCAGTTCAAGAAAAGAGATCGGTAGTGTACAGCGCAGGAGTAGTGTTGAGCCTACGCTGGGTAGGCTGCCACACTATACCGTTACCGTGTGGGGGTTGGTAAGAGCTCGACACGAGATAGCTGTAGGATCTATGTGAGTGCTGGATGTCCTGCCATCCCTTGACCATGTAGAAGGGTTGGTGGGAGGGGTGTTGAACAAATCAGTATGATGTATGTGCACAGCATTATTGTTTAAGCTTGTGGGTGCATGAGGAAAAATATAACAAACCAATTAACTCCTATAATCGCAGTAACCACTCTTGTAGGGGAGCGCTTTGTGGGTGCGGTTTTCAGTCTCATACTCTACATGAGACAAACTCAGCCTGTTGGAGTCACCACCATACCTGGACATGTATATGGCGGAGAGTCCAAGGTGTGAATCCGGATTCACCCTATCGCTCCGCGTTTACTGCGGCTGTTAATGTAGTCTAGCATTTTATCTAATAAACTAAAACAGCGTAATAACTTACACATAGTCCATGCGCAGCACTTAGTCACCCTTAAATGTGTTTTGTGGACGTGTCCGTTTATAAAAGTCTGGTACCTAAGACTGTGTCAAGCAAACGACACTGTAATATTGCATCCCATTTTGTGTTGGGTATTCCCCTCTGTGGTTTATCCTACGCGAGGGGAGAACCCAAGTCATGTTGCAGTTGCAAATAAATAACATATCTTAGGGCAGTTATTGGAACCTGGGAGACAGTCTAGGATGTATGCATGGAGGTACCAAGACTTTAAGGAGCCCTTTGCCATTACCGCTATGAAGTTCTGGGGTAACTGCAGTATGAGTGGTATGGAAAGAGTTTGTCACCAACCTTCAAGCAGATGTTCATAAAGTAAATTAGAGGTGTATTGCTTGACTCCATTGCAACAGAGGTGTGAGTTGCGCGTCTCTGCTTGCTGGGGTCTGTGTGATGAGCTTCTGAGGCGAGGCAGTCGGTGTGAGGATTCGGATGGTGCCGTGTAGCCTCTGGCGTCCGGTGCAGTTGCCGTTTAGGAGGTGCCCCGCGCTATTCCTGTGTGACATTCGTCTGTGAGTGAGCTGTGTTTTTGATTGTGTGTCTTGGTGAGTGTTGCGCTTGTTAGGCATCGCCCGTATCCACATTGCGCCTGGAGCGTTCTCCCTGTGCTGAGGGCAACGATGACGTGAGCCAATATGCGAAGAGGCGGACTGTCGCATCGAGTACGTAGGGAGGTACGTGTTTCCGGCTCTGGCTCCTGAGGCAGTATGGAAACTGTAGTTTGCTGCTAGTGTATTGGAACCACAGAGAAAGAAGCGTGGTGTGAGGAGATTATGCCTGGTCTCGTTCGTGTACTCGCTCCGAGCACGGTTGATCTCTGCATACAGTGCTAGTTAGTGGAAGAGTTATTGGGTTCGGGCATTTGAACGTTGTGTCCAGTAACTAAAACAGCTTAGTTGTAAAAAAAAAAAAAAGAAAAACCTAAATAAAGAACATGTGTGGCCTAATGAGGCCTAATATAAAAAGTGGAATGCTGTGACATGGATTACTTCTCTGTAATTCTAGCGGTCTCGTCTGTCTCTCCGTGATGATGGTGATTCGACGGTGTCAAAGTTGCGGTGGCGAGTATTGTGTGTTCCTCGATACGCTGTGGCGGAGGGCGATCTTCTCCTCCTGTGGCCTGAATTGGTAGCGTCCATGGAATCTGCAGGTTGTTGTTCCCTCCTCATGGCCGAGCGATGGAAATCCGCGTACCAATTGGGTACCTCTACATTGGGGGTGTTTAATGCCTCGCAAAAGAAAGGAAGGTCCTCAGGCACTTTTAGGAAGGCTGTGCGGCCGTGCGAGGTGGCAGCCAGGCAAAAAGGATACTTCCATTTATAGGTGATGCCATTAGCGCAGAGGGTGTCTAGCAGGGGTTTCAGGTCCCTGCAGTGTTGGAGGGTTATGCCTGACAGGTCTTGGAAAATCTGAATGTTCTTCCCCTCATGTATGAGCTGCGGGATACTTCTAGCCTGTCTAAGAATTTCTTCTTTGACCTTATAGTCAGACAGGCAGCATATGATGTCCCTGGGCGGATCAGTGTCTCTTCCTTTGGGTCTCAATGCACAGTGGATTCTTTCATATTCCACTGGCGTCTGAAGAGGTTTGTGTAAAATGCCATTGAACAGGCTGGTGACAGAGGGAATCAGTTGATCTCCTTCTATGGATTTAGGGAGACCCCTGACCCTCAAATTCCGTCTTCTGCCCCGATTATCAAGATCCTCGAGGTGTCTCTGCATTTCTCTCATTTGCAGGATATGGGTATCCACATGGCGGGTTGTTTTGCGTAGTTGCAGATCATGTTGTTCAGCTATGTGCTCCGCCGCCGTGACTCTGTCAGACAGGGCGCAGATATCTAGACGAAGTTCCGAGATGGCAGCAGAGAGAGTATCTTTGATGTCGGTGGCGATCATCCGTAGATCGTTTATGTTGAGCTGGTGGTGGGGTTGTTCCTCCGTGGTGATGACTCTCGTTAAGCTGACGGGAGGAGTGAGAGATGGTTCTCCTATTGGGGAGGAAGATGCGGCCTGTGAGGAACTGTGACGGGAGGACGCCATGTTGCCTCTGCCCGTCCTGAACATTTCGGAAATGTTGTGTCCCGTGTGCTCCGTGTGTTCCCTCGGTGAACGGGAACGTGAGGCTGAGGTGTTCCTGGAAGCGGTCCCCATAATAAGAGGTAGGTATCGTGCTGTTGAACCTCCTGTAGGCTGATGTCAGGTCGTGAGGTGGCAGGAGCTGTGGAATTAAGCAGCCATCTTCGTGTCAGGTCAGGCCACGCCCCCCCAGTGAGTAATTCTTACTTAGAGTTGGTTGCGGATGCGGCAGGGTCTACAGGATATGAGGCTTTCTTTCAAGGGCAATGGAGTGCAGAGGCCTGGCCGGAGTCATGGGTGGAGGCAGGGTTGCTTCGTAACCTGGTACTGTTGGAACTGTTTCCGGTGGTCCTGGCTATGGAGTTGTGGGGAGCGACCTGCCAGAAGCTGAAGATTGGATTGAACTGTGACAACATGGGTGTGGTTCAGGTCATCAATTGGATCTCTGCGTCGTCCCATAAGATTGCTGCGCCACCTCTGTGTTGCGTTGCTTACAGTTGAACTTTTTTTGTATGCTGTACATTTCCCGAGCATTGACAAGACTCTGGCTGATTCCCTGTCTTGGTTTCAGTGGGACAGGTTCAGTGAGCTGGCGCCAGCTGCAGAGAAGGAGGGGATTACTTGCCCGGGTTGGCTTTGGGAGGTTGCCTTTGAATCACCACAGGACAGATCAGGAGGTCAGTAAGTGGGTTGATGTGGGCGGCCTACACCAAGGTACACCAAGGTATGGAGGGAGTGGTTGGCTTTTGTACGGCTGGCGGGAGCTGAGCTGGGTGGGTCCGAGATGAGGATACTAGTGGTAAATTTTGTTTCCAGGCATATGGAAGGAGGGGGCTCAGTGTCTGCCACTGAGCGGAAGCTGGCGGGTTTGACCTTTTTTTTAAGCTTCAGGGCCTGGAGGATTTCATATAAGATTTTTGGGTGAGACAAGCTATAAAAGGGTATCGTAAGAGTCACTCTCAGAAAGATGCTAGGAGGCCGGTCTCTTATTCAGTTTTGCAGGTCATTTGCGAGAAATTGGGTGGTGTGTGTTCCTCGGGTTGTTTAGCGCAGCGTTTTCTATTGCGTTTTTTGGAGCATTTCGAGTGGGGTAATTGGTGAGCCCGGCGAAGCAGGTAGAAGGGGGTCTATTGGTGCAGGATGTGGGTGTCAGGGAAGATAGGGTGGTGTTAAAGTTGCGCAGGTCAAAAACGGATCAGAGAGGGGTGAATGTGTCAGGAGACTAGTAGACCAGACTGTGTGGACTACACAGAGATAACCCAAAACGCCTGTAAGTGAATAAATAATATTTATTAAAATAGGTGATAATTCAGAAAATACAAACAGTGCAAAACCAAACACAACAAACCCACTACAAACAACAATATATACAGCAAGGGGCAATACCAGAATCACAGATGTCAGCCAGGCCAGGGTCATACACAGCAGGTCAGCAGGAACAAGGGATATACCATAAACATAAACGTTTAGCCAAGCCAAGGTCATACACAGGAGATAAGCAACTGAACAAGGGCAGGTTAGTAGAGGGGGATAATGGATGGGATAGGATACAGGCTCAGGAGCAGGCTCAGGTTCAGATACAGGAGATACAGGTTTACAGGATACGGGATAACAGGTCAGGGCACAAGGAAGAAAGATACCAAGGCAAGCCTATGAGGGCTTGCCGGGTATTTATAAGGCTGTGGTAATTGACCTCATGTTACAGCTGAGCGCAGAGTGTGCTGTTTGCTCCACACTGCCGGAGTGCACCCACTGGTGGACACCGGTACTACGGCCCAAGGATGCAACAGTGCCACCAGCAGGAGAGACCTCTTACTACAGGTCCCAGGTGCTGGAAGACACCCGCTGGTGGACACTGGTACTGTGATCCAAGAGACCAATAGTGCCACCAACGGGTAAACCCTCTCATGACAGTACCCCCCCCCAAAGGAGCGGCCCCTGGACGCTCCAACAAGGTGAAATTGTCCAAAGTTCATGGCCTCAAACCGAACAACAGATGAGGGCACATCAGGCTGGGCATTGGGTACATCAAACTGGACAGCGGGTACATCCGAGAAGACAGCGGGCACATCCGGGCAGACAGCGGGCACATCCGGGCAGACAGCGGGCACATCCGGGCAGACAGCGGGCACATCCGGGCAGACAGCGGGCACATCCGGGCAGACAGCGGGTAGGAATACACCAAGCTGGGCAGCGGGCACTTCGAGCTGGGCAGCAGGCACGAGCACTTCGAGCTGGGAAGTGGGCACTTCAAGCTGGGCAGCGGGCCCGGACACTTCAAGCTGGGCAGCAGGCACGTCAGTCTGGGAAGCTAGCACATCAGTCTGGGAAGCTGGCACATCAGTCTGGGAAGCTGGCACATCAGTCTGGGAAGCTGGCACATCAGTCTGGGAAGCTGGCACATCAGTCTGGGAAGCTGGCACATCAGTCTGGGAAGCTGGCACATCAGTCTGGGAAGCTGGCACATCAGTCTGGGAAGCTGGCACATCAGTCTGGGAAGCTGGCTTTGAGACAGGTTGGAAGGCAGGCACTGGGACAATAGGCTGGGAAGCTGGCACATAAGACTGGGAAGCTGGCACATCAGACTGGGAACCTGGCACATCAGACTGGGAACCTGGCACATCAGACTGGGAGGCAATCTTCGAGACATCAGGCTGGAGGGCAAGCACTGAGACAACAGACTGGGAAGCTGGCACATCAAACTGGGAAGCTGGCACATCAGACTGGAAGGCAGGCACATCAGACTGGAAGGCAGGCACATCAGACTGGAAGGCAGGCATCGAGACATCAGGCTGGGAAGCTGGCACATCAAACTGGGAAGCTGGCACATCAGGCTGGTAGGCAGGCATCGAGACATCAGGCTGGAAGGCAAGCTTCAAGACATCAGGCTGGGAAGCTGGCACATCAAACTGGGAAGCTGGCACATCAAGCTGGGAAGCTGGCACATCAGGCTGGTAGGCAGGCATCGAGACATCAGGCTGGGAAGCTGACACATCAGGCTGGGAAGCTGACACATCAGGCTGGGAAGCTGACACATCAGGCTGGAAGGCATCGAGACATCAGGTGGAAATGCAGACATCGAGACATCAAGCTGGAAGGCAGGCATGAAGACATCAGACTGGGAAGCGGGCACATCAGACTGAAAAGCGGGCACCGAAACTTCAGGCTGGAAGGCAGGCATCAAGGCATCAGACTGGAAGGCTGAGACATCTGGCTGGAAGGCAGGCGTTGAGACATCTGGCTGGAAGGCAAGCGTTGATACATCTGGCTGGAAGGCAGGCGTTGAGACATCTGGCTGGAAGGCAGGCGTTGAGACATCTGGCTGGAAGGCAGGCGTTGAGACATCTGGCTGGAAGGCAGGCGTTGAGACATCTGGCTGGAAGGCAGGCGTTGAGACATCTGGCTGGAAGGCAGGCGTTGAGACATCTGGCTGGAAGGCAGGCGTTGAGACATCTGGCTGGAAGGCAGGCGTTGAGACATCTGGCTGGAAGGCAGGCGTTGAGACATCTGGCTGGAAGGCAGGCGTTGAGACATCTGGCTGGAAGGCAGGCGTTGAGACATCCGGCTGGAAGGCAGGCGTCGAGACATCCGGCTGGAAGGCAGGCGTCGAGACATCCGGCTGGAAGGCAGGCATCGGGACATCCGGCTGGAATGCAGGCATCGGGACATCCGGCTGGAAGGCAGGCATCGGGACATCCGGCTGGAAGGCAGGCATCGGGACATCCGGCTGGAAGGCAGGCATCGGGACATCCGGCTGGAAGGCAGGCATCGGGACATCCGGCTGGAAGGCAGGCATCGGGACATCCGGCTGGAAGGCAGGCATCGGGACATCCGGCTGGAAGGCAGGCATCGGGACATCCGGCTGGAAGGCAGGCATCAGGACATCAGAATGGAAAGCAGGCACATTAGACTGGAGAGCGGGTACATCAGACTGGAAGGCAGAGACATCAAGCTGGAAGGCAGAGACATCAAGCTGGAAGGCAGAGACATCAAGCTGGAAGGCAGAGACATCAAGCCGGAAGGCAGAGACATCCAGCTGGAAGGCAGAGACATCCGGCTGGAAGGCAGAGACATCTGGCTGGAAGGCGGTCACTGAGACATCAGGCTGGAAGGTAGGCATCAGGACATTAGACTGGGAGGCAGGCACATCAGACTGGATAGCAGGCACATAAGACTGGAAAGCGGGCACCAAGACTTCGGGCTGGAAGGCAGGCATCAAGATATCAGACTGAGAAGCGGGTATATCAGTCTGGAAGGCAGAGACATCAAGCTGGAAGGCAGGCACCGAGACATCCGGCTGGGAGGCAGGCACAGAGACCCCCGGCTGGGAGGCAGGCACAGAGACATCCGGCTGGGAGGCAGGCACAGAGACATCCGGCTGGGAGGCAGGCACAGAGACATCCGGCTGGGAGGCAGGCACAGAGACATCCGGCTGGGAGGCAGGCACCGAGACATCCGGCTGGGAGGCAGGCACCGAGACATCCGGCTGGGAGGCAGGCACCGAGACATCCGGCTGGGAGGCAGGCACCGAGACATCCGGCTGGGAGGCAGGCACCTCAGACTGGATAGCAGGCACATCAGACTGGATAGCAGGCACATCAGACTGGAAAGCGGGCATGGAGACTTCGGGCTGGAAGGCAGGCATCATGGCAGACTGGACAGCAGGCACATCAGACTGGGAGGCAAAGACATCAAGCTGGGAAGCAGGCGCCGAGACATCCAGTTGGAAGGCAGGCATCAGACTGAGAAGCGGGCATATCAGACTGGAAGGCAGAGACATCTAGCTGGAAGGCAGGCATTAAGACATCCGGCTGGAAGGCAGGCACCGAGACATCCGGCTGGAAGGCAGGCACCGAGACATCCGGCTGGAAGGCAGGCACCGAGACATCCGGCTGGAAGGCAGGCACCGAGACATCCGGCTGGAAGGCAGGCACCGAGACATCCGGCTGGAAGGCAGGCACCGAGACATCCGGCTGGAAGGCAGGCACCGAGACATCCAGCTGGAAGGCAGGCATCAGGACATCAGACTGGAAAGTGGGAGCAGGTTGGGTTACTGGAAAGATGGTGTGGGTCGGGAAGAATTTTTGTTTCTTTTTTGGTTTAGCCCGTGCAGTTTTGTATGTAGGTGCAGGGCTGTAAGAAAAGAAAGTGGCTGGGCAGAAGGAAGACCAGGGAACTGTAGCTGGAGGAGGGTTTTGTGGGACTGTTACAGGTGGAGGAGAAGGGACAGGTGGATTGAAGGCAGGATAGGTGCTACACTTGGAGACTGGGTAGTAGTATTTGGTAGGGGGCTGATTAAACTGGGCTGTAGCTGAGGTTACCATAGGCGACGGGGAGATAGATTCTTGGGAAGGCAGATGATTAATGGCAGGGCTGGAATATTGTGGCTTAGCTAAAGACAGGAGATCTGACCATGCCTGCAGCACAGGTTGAACAAACGCTGATTCAAACACAGCCTGACTAATCAAGGATTGCACCGACTGGATGCAATTAGACAACACCTGCTGTGAACAGCAGGAATAATGTTCCATGAAATAGGCTGGATCATCCTCTAACAACCAAACCAGGGATTCAACTTGGCCATAATTGAAGGGGGGAGAAAAATCATCGCTTCTTTTGGGAATGCATGACAGGGCTGGTTTTGCACATAATTGGATCAGGGGCTGAATTTGAACATCTTCAAATGACATATACCCCTTATCCACTAGGGAATGAGCTGATCGGATAGTTTCCATCAGCTGGTCACTAGTCCACCCTTTTAAAATCTGGCTACAATATTCACCATCCTCTTCTGCCAGCAGGGAATAATAACTGATTTCATTGAAATCCATATTAGCAGACCCGACAAATGGCCTTGGTATACTGTCAGGAGACTAGTAGACCAGACTGTGTGGACTGCACAGAGATAACCCAAAACGCATGTAAGTGAATAAATAATATTTATTAAAATAGGTGATAATTCAGAAAATACAAACCAAACCAACACAACAAACCCACTACAAACAACAATATATACAGCAAGGGGCAATACCGGAATCACAGATGTCAGCCAGGCCAGGGTCATACACAGCAGGTCAGCAGGAACAAGGGATATACCAGAAACATAAACGTTTAGCCAAGCCAAGGTCATACACAGGAGATAAGCAACTGAACAAGGGCAGGTTAGGAGAGGGGGATAATGGATGGGATAGGATACAGGCTCAGGAGCAGGCTCAGGCTCAGGTTCAGGTTCAGGTTCAGGTTCAGATACAGGATATGGGATATGGGATAACAGGGCAGGGCGCAAGGCAGAAAATACCAAGGCAAGCCTATGAGGGCTTGCCGGGTATTTATAAGGCTGTGGTAACTGACCTCATGTTACAGCTGAGCGCAGAGTGTGCTGTTTGCTCCACACTGCCGGAGTGCACCCGCTGGTGGACACCGGTACTACGGCCCAAGGATGCAACAGTGCCACCAGCAGGAGAGACCTCTTACTACAGGTCTCAGGTGTTGGAAGACACCCGCTGGTGGACACTGGTACTGCGATCCAAGAGACCGATAGCGCCATCAACGGGTAAACCCTCTCATGACAGAATGTGCAGCTGTTTACACTACCTGGTTCCAGGGCTTGCCCAATGAGGGTAGTGAGGGAGGTGAGGGAATTCCTAGGGGTTCGTCTTGTTGGGGGTGGGCCGTTCTTGTTGCATGGGGATGGGTCGTATTTATCTAGGTTTCAGTTTGTTGCAGTTTTTTCGCAAATACCTTAGATCGGCGGGGCTGGACTGCACGCAATTCGCCTCACACTCCTTTCGCATCGGGGGGGCAACAGAGGCTGCCAGGTGCGGGTTGGATGAGGCGGCGGTAAAAAGAATTGGGAGGTGGGAACAGTGCCATCTTAAGAGCATTATGGGCCCCAGGGCAATACAGTGCACTGGGGCTCTGTCTACACAATCACACACGATTGCCCATCAAATGCAGCTTTACTGTGCCCATGAATGCAGTCTCACGGTGCCCATCAAATGCAGCCTCACTGTGTCCATGAATGCAGCCTCACTGTGCTCACCATTGCAGCCTCACTGTGCCCATGAATGCAGCCTCACTGTGCCCACCATTTCAGCCTCGCTGTGCTTGTGAATGCAGCCTCACTGTACCCACCATTGCAGCCTAACTGTGCCCATGAATGCAGCCTCACTGTGCCCACCATTGAAGCCTCACTGTGCCCACGAATGCAGCCTCACTGTGCCCATGAATGCAGCCTCACTGTGTCCATGAATGCAGCCTCATGCCCCGTACACACGGTCGGACTTTGTTCGGACATTCCGACAACAAAATCCTAGGATTTTTTCCGACGGATGTTGGCTCAAACTTGTCTTGCATATACACGGTCACACAAAGTTGTTGGAAAATCCGATCGTTCTGAACGTGGTGACGTAAAACACGTACGTCGGGACTATAAACGGGGCAGTAGCCAATAGCTTTCATCTCTTTATTTATTCTGAGCATGCGTGGCACTTTGTCCATCGGATTTGTGTACACACGATCGGAATTTCCGACAACGGATTTTGTTGTCGGAAAATTTTATATCCTGCTCTCAAACTTTGTGTGTCGGAAAATCCGATGGAAAATGTGTGATGGAGCCTACACATGGTCGGAATTTCCGACAACAAGGTCCTATCACACATTTTCCGTCGGAAAATCCGACCGTGTGTACGGGGCATTACTGTGCCCACCATTGCAGCCTCACTGTGCCCATGAATGCAGCCTCACTGTGCCCACCATTGCAGCCTCACTGTGCCCATGAATGCAGCCTCACTGTGCCCACCATTGCAGCTTCACTGTGCCCACTATTACAGCCTCACTGTGACCATGAATGCAGTCTCACTGTGTCCACAATTGCACCCTCACTGTGCCCATATATGCAGCATCACTGTTCCAATTATTACAGACTCACCATCGCCTGGTAACACACACACAGCGAGCATCTCCTCCTGTGTATCACGGAGCTGGATGGGTCTGTGTTTGGCAGCCGCGCTGTAACAAGTAACAACTGGATTCTGCAACCTGTATACAGCACATGTCTGGATTCTGCAACCTGTACATAGCACATGTCTGGATTCTGCAACCTGTACATAGCATAAGCCTGGATTCTGCAACCTGTATATAGCACATGCCTGGATTCTGCAACCTGTATATAGCACACGCCTGGATTCTGCAACCTGTACATAGCACATTTGTGGATTCTGCAACCTGTACATAGCACATGTGTGGATTCTGCAACCTGTATATAGCACATGCCTGGATTCTGCAACCCCCCCGTTATCAGGTCAGCTTCCTATACCTGGGTGGTGGTGAACACAGCAATTACCCCCCCTTCTCTGTCAGACCAGCACAGTCAGGGTGGCAGGGCAGACACAAACACTCCTCCAGCCTCTTCTCACAACCCACACACACCCCCTATCACCAGCTCACCTCGGGCTCTCAGCTTCAGCTGGGGAGGTCCGGACCCCGGAAGAGACTGTATGGACACAGTGTGTAACAGCAGCTGCCCCCACGCTGAATGATGACACATTCAGCTCAGCTGCTCAGCACTGGTGGGTGGAGCTAGCAGGGGAAAACAGTAATCAGACCATACTATTTTGGCCACGGCACTGGGGGTGTTCCAACTGACAAAAAACTACTAAACAGAGCAGCCAGAGCCAGGGATGACCTCGGGATTCTGTCAGACAGTGTCACCCGACCTGGGTGCAGAGCACACCTCCATAGAAATGCCATCCAGCCACTGACACCTCCCCAATGTGTGGCACCCAGGGTGGACTGCCCCCCTGCCACTTGATACCCCCCTGGAGCTGTCAAATCTAAGTACTGATGTCGGAAATGGGAAGGGCCCGCCCATCCCTGACATCAGTGCTTAGATTTGACAGCTCCACTTTTACTGCGGCCACATGCCCCCAGCTTGCCCACCAATCACTGGATGTTTACACTCGGGGCTAATGAGAAATATGAGACCCGGGGATTTTTGGGGACGCTGGGCAGGTGAGGCCCCCGGGCAACTGCCCAGCATGCCCATGCGAAAAGACGGCCCTGGGTGGGAATCCAGGAGGTTCCGTTCTTACGTGCACCCTCAAAAGGGGGGTTGAGGGTTAAGGGGCGTGTTTTTTTACCTGTCAGTTTCATGCTTTGTGGGAGGTTTGATGTGGATGTATTTATGCTACCTCTCGTTGTTGTTATGCAATTTCAGATGTAGGTCACAAACGCCTCGTCTGGATCCTAGGGCATTCATACGTCTTTTGGGGGGCCAGGAGAGTAGACGTTATGCCAGACGGCAGGCAACTGGGGATCTCGTGAAGGGAAGCGTGCATTAGGTAATTAGGATGGCATGGGATGGAGCAGGGTTGTGCCAGAAGTGCAACGGTACGCTCGGCTAGATAGGCCACCGGATGTGTTGGTTTTACTTGTGGGAGGGAATGACTTGGGGGTCAGATATACCAGGAAACTGATCTCAGCCGTGAAGTCTGATTTTTTTACACTCTGATCGGCTTTCCTGGGGATGGTGTTGATGTGGTCCGACATAGTTGCGCTAACCACATGGTGTATGGCAAGATCGGTGGCCAGGATTAATAAGACGCAAATCAAAGTGAACAAGGTGGTGCGGAGATTCGTTTCCCGTAACAGGGGACTGGTAATAAGGCACATGGAGTTGGAGATTAATGTGGGTATGTGCCTGTGTTGAGACGGAGTGCACCTTTCAGCTGTTGGCATTGATTTGTGGGTGCTGGGTCTTCAAGATGGGATTCAGCGAGCCCTGCAGGTGTGGAGGGGCCCTTAAGGGTAAGGGGTCATCCTTGCGGGCTGTGGCGGTGTCGTTGGCCTTTGATGGTGGCAGAAAACAGATGTGATGGAACTGGTGGGGGGCTCATTGGTGGTATGTGCCCCTCTGGTGTATTCCAGTGGAACGGTATGCTGGAATACGGTAATGGTTGCACTGCGGGAAGGGGGTTGTCTCCGAGCTGTTGATACGGCTGGAGGCCTGGTATGTTGAAAAAATGTCCCGCAGTGTAGTGGTGGAAAGTGTTAAGTTTGGGGTTCCGTCAAAGACCAACAGACTGAGAGTTAAAATTGTCGTTACAAAATGTATATATGTTAATTGGAAAGTTATTTAATATTGGATTTAATATTTGTTTAATAAAAGGCTGCTATGGCCAGTTATACTCCAAACTTCTGTGTGGTCTATTATTGGTAAAAGGGGGTAAGAAAAGGGGATGTGTGCAAAGGAAGTTTTGAGGGGTAAGGGGGTGGTATTAGAGAGTTGGGGAAATCTTGAATACACTGGTCAAGTAATTGGAAGTGTTCTAGGTCTTGTAAAAGGTTAGGTATGGAATTATGAGGTTCTGATAGAAAGAGAAGTATGTCATCTGCAAAAGCTGTGATTTTATATGTTTGGTGTTGCATCTATATTCCCTTAATATCTGGATTCAATCTGATTTTGTTTAGTAGGGGTTCTAGTGTAAGGACGAACAAGAGAGGGGATAAAAGGCAACCCTATCTTGTACCATTGCGCAGGTTGAAGGCATTCGACAGGTGGCCATTGACACAAACTTTTGTAGTTGGATTAGAGTATAGAGATTGTATATATGTTCTCATTAAAGGTAGCATGCCTATGTGATTGAAAACAGCATCAATATAATCCCAGGCCACTCTGTTGAACGCCTTGTCAGCATCAAGGGAAAGGAAAAAGCCTTGTTTCTTTTTAGATGTAAGCCAATGGTTTATGTTTATTGCTTTGATCGTATTGTCACGTCCTTCTCTTCCTGGGATAAATCCCACTTGGTCAAGGGATATGAGGGATGTTAATAGAGGGAGAAGTCTATTTGCTAGGATTTTGGCGTAAATCTTTACATCCACATTAATCAGGGAGATTGGTCTATAATTTGAAACTTGATTGGTGTCTTTACCTTCTTTGGGAATCACTGATATGTGGGCTTCTAATAGTTGTTTTGGTGGGTGTTGTTCGGATTGAAGTGAATGAAAGGATTTCAGGAACCTTGGCTTTAATATATTGGTAAATGTCTTGTAGTATTGTAGGGGTAGGCCATCTGGACCTATTTTCATATCCTTAAATGCTTTATCAAATTCTGGACCTGAGATGAGGGCTTCGAGTTCTTGGGCAGTGTTTGCTGCTATTTGGGGTGGGCTATATTTATGTAGGAATTATTTTATGAGCTTTGATCTTTTATCTGTGTTATGAGGGCATTTTGGGTTAGAAGGAATATTGTAAAGGGTCTAATAGTAAAGTTCAAATTGTTTTGCTATCTCTTAATTCAATGAGTGTAGTGTACCTTGGTTATCTCTAATTTGGTGTATTATTGAGGCAACTTTTTTGTTTTGAACTGCTTTTGTCAACAATTTCCCGCTCTTATTGCCTTGTTCATAATATATTTTATGTCTTAGAATGTACTGTATTTTTGTTTTCATGCTTAGTTCTTCTGATAGTGTTGTTCTAGCGTTTGTTAGTTCGTCTAAAGTCGAAAGGCAGACAGTTCTTTTGTGTGTATTTCAAGTCGGTGGATTTGGTCAATCAAAGATTTTATCCTTGATTGAGGTTCTTTCCTCTGCCTGGCTAGTTTGGCAATGAATTCCCCCCTTATGACACATTTATGTGCTTCCCACTGAGTAAGTAGTGAGGTTTTGTCTTTTTTGTTTTGTGAGAAGTAATCTTTTAGTGTTTCACTGAAAAGTAGTACGTCTATAGGGTCTTTTAAGATGAATGTGTTTAATCTCCATGATTTAGTAATCTTTTCTGGGAAAGTCAGTGTCACAGATATTGGATGGTGGTCAGATAAGGTCATGGCCTCAATTGTTGAGTTTTTCAGTAATTTGAGGTTTGGGGCAAGAGGAAGTAGTCAATTCTAGAATATTTTTGATGGCCTGAAGAAAAGTAAGTAAAGTCTTTAGTTTATGGGTTTAGAGTTCTCCAGGCATCATGTAGCATTAGGTCTTGTAGCTGTATTTTAATTTGCTTCAGTACTCTATAGGGAAGGCTCGATGTACCATTTGAGGTGTCTATGATTGGATTTAAGGGAAAATTAAAATCTCCTCCCAGGATGAGAATGCCTGATGAGAAAGTTTTTAATAGGTCTTTTATTTTCCAGAAAAATGCTACTTGTTTCTTGTTCAGGGCATAAATGTTAGCTATGGTGATGGGATCTTTTATCTTTTATCTTAAAGTTTTGGAACTTTGTTAGCTTTAAAATGAGTTTCCTGGATGCAAATGATGTTAGCTTTTTGTTTATAGAATTCATTAAGAAATTTGGCTCTTTTTTCAGGAATGTTGAGGCATTTTGTGTTAATTGAGAAGAGTTTCATTGATAAAGGAGTTGATTGTTGTTTATGGGTGGGCATATTGATTTTTGTTTTTTACCAAGCTAGAAAAAAAAATAATTAAAAAAAAAAAGGGGGAAGGAGAAAGGGGATACGTAAACTGGAAGTAGGTTAAGACCCACTTGTCTTTCCTATTAGATATTAATGGTTATATTATTCTTGCTCTTAGCTGTATTGGAAGAGAGGTCCGGTAGAGTCAAAGGGCAAAGAATAGATTTTACCCTTTGTGTGGTTTCGAGGTCTAAGTTGATCCAAATGGGTTTTAATTTTTCTTTTCTTATCTAGTTATTGAATCAATCATTTTCTTTATTTTTCCTTTTCTCTTTGTTTTGTATTGACTAGCACTCTGAAGCAACTAGCTAATTATTTTTTTTTGTTTACAAACAGTTTTTTATTATAGAAAATTGTCTCAGTACAAGTTATTTGCATAATGGTATACATAAATTTGGAAAAATGTATATAAAAGTATGTGTGTATATCAATGATAGCAAAAAATAGTGTTCTGTTGTTATCCAAAGCGGTAAAAAAACTTATATATAACAGTAATGAGAAGCTTTATTCTATAAGAGATAACTCCCATGGTGTCCATTTTTTTGTGTATATGCATGGTGTCATATAGTGTGTGATGTATATGCTCCGATAGTTTAATATTTGGCGTTTGGTTCATTATCTGAGGCCATGGGACTGTTGAAGAACACCAGTTGAATGCTATGGCCCAATGAATGGTGCTAAATAATGTATGTATTAGTCTGGTGTGTGCTGTGGGTAAATCTGGTATGGGGAAGAATAAGAGACATATTTGTGGTGTTAAATCTATCTTCTTACCTGTTATTTGTTCTATTTTGTTGTTTGCTTTTTGCCACGTGGATTTGAGGTAGTATCTGTATTGCAGTTTTGCAGATTGCAAATCATAGTATCCCATTGTTCAGTTGAAAATGAATTATTCAAGTCAGTTTCCCATTGGATCATAGGATATGATTTGTCTGGTGTATTATGTTCATTTAAATTTATGTATATTCTAGATATCAATCCTCTGTCTCGTGGTGATGTTAAGTATATTTGTTCAAACAGAGTAAAGGGAGTGTGGAGGATGAGTGAATAATACTTTTGATAGAAAAGTTTAATTTTGTTATATTCTAATAGTTCTGTGTCTGGTATATTGTACTCTGCTTGTAGATCTGAGAATGAGTGGAAAGTATTATTATGAGTGAGAGATTTCAAGTTGGTTAGATTATGGAGTAGCCATGTGGTTGGGGGATTTGGGTTTTGAATATGGGTAGTATAAAGGGGTCGCCTATGAATGATACTAACGGAGGGATGTCTGACAACATATTGAATTTGTGGCTGTCGATTCCATAATAATATGGTTTATAATATGGTTTGATACACTGTATTGTTGAGTGGATTAATTTTTTGTGGTGAAATAGATTTGGACCATAAAAGGCCTTGTAGGTGATATGAGCCAGGGAATTTGTGTGGTTGAGGTGTACCATTGTGCCAGTTGAGTATATCTGGCTGAAAGATAATATAGCCAAAGATTTGAAATGCTCAAACCCCCTTTGGATTGGGGACTGAACATTAGAGCATAGCCGAATCTGGGTTTTTTATTCTGCCAGATGAATTTGTTGTTTGGAGTGTATCTGGTGTGTTTTTTTGGGTATTAACAGGGAGAGTGCTCTGAAAAAAAAAAGTTTTGGTAATATAACCATTTTTGTGGCAACTATTCTGCCCGTGAATGAGATATGGTATGCTGACCAAATTTTGAGAAGGTTTCTGATGTTGTTGAATAAAGTAGGATAATTAGTTCGGAATAATGTTTTATATGACGAGGTTATATGGATACCTAGATATCTAAATGACTCTGAGCACCTTCTTTTAGTAGTTCAGTCATCTCTGGTGTGCAATTTATGGGTTATGCTGAACATTTGGATAGGTTTATGCTAAGGCCTGTAAGGTCATGGAATATGTTCAAAGTTTTAATGAGATTTGGCAGGGAAATTAGAGGTTCGGTAAGAAACAAGAGGACATTGTCGGCATAAAGGCTTAATTTAAATTCTTCGGATCCTTTTGTATATCCTTTGATATTAATATTGTTACGGATGGCGCAGGCAAGGGGCTCAATGGCAAGAGCGAAAAGGAGAGGGCATAAAGGGCATCCCTGACGTATGCCTCTGCTTAATGGGAAAAAATCAGAGTTATTACCGGGAAGTTTGATACATGTATGTGGTTTATAAGGCTTTCAAACCATGTAGAAACTCATTACATATGCCAAATTTGGGGAGCAATAAATCTAAATAGGACCAGTTAATGCTGTCAAAGGCTTTGTGTATATCTAGACTAAGTAAGAGTGTGGATTTAGAGTTTAGGTTGGAGTCTTTGATTATGTTTGTGGCTAACCTTATGTTATCTGTTATTTGTCTGTTTGGAATTAATTCTGATTGATCTGGGTGTATTAAGGGAGAGATAACTGAGGCTATTCTGTCTGCTAGCATACGGCCGAATATTTTGAGATCATTATCTATGACTGAAATTGGGCGATAATTTTGTGGGATGGAGTGATCTTTGTTTGGTTTAGGGAAAAGGGACACATTTGCTAATAGCATTTCAACTGGGAATTGATTTCCTTGTAGAATATGGTTATATGGTTTGGAAAGGTGAGGGGTTAATATGGAAGCAATTTTTTTATAATAGGATGTGGAGTAGCCATCTGGGCCTGGAGCTGTAGAAGTTTTTAATGAGCCTATTATTTTGTTAATTTCTGTGACAGAGCATGGTGCATTTAGTGCTTCAATTTGTTGCATAGATAAAGTGGGAAGTAACACCTCATTAAGCCAGTGTAGCGAGGATTGTTTAGGTGGATTTTGAGGAGTGGAGAGAAGTTTTTTATAGAAGTCCTAAATAATTTCCATAACTCCTTTTGGGTGGGAGATTAAATTACCCAAGTTGTTTCTTAGTTTATAATTATGAGGAGGTTTAAAGGGATTGTTTTAATTTTCTGGCAAACATAGTGGAAGATGAGTTACTATATAGTAAAAATGTAGCCTTGGACCACCTGAGGGCTTTTTCTGTGTCTGATGTTAATAATGTGTCTGCATTTTTCTTGAATTTGTTTTAGCAAGTCACTGGACGGGGATTGATTGTGTTTGTGGTATAGTCGATCTAAATCTTTAGTGAGGGATTTAATGTCTGCTAGTTTTGTTTTGTTCTTGGTTGATGCTATATTAATTAAGTAACCCCTCATGACTGCTTGGTGGGCCATCCATAATGATGTGGGTAGTATATTGGGGGTTGAGTTATGTATAAAGTATTCTTCTAGATGGGATGAGATCTGCTGTGTAGTCATGTGGTCTGTCAATAGTGCATCGTTTATACGCCATTTATATGGGGTGGGGGCAAGGCCTATAAGTGCGGTGGTAAAGGAGATAATATGATGGTCTGACCATGGACAGATATGGATATCTGCTTTTGATGAATTTGCTAATAATATTGGGGTGCAAAAGATATAGTCTAGACGTGCAAAGCTATCATGTGGGTGTGAGTAGAAAGTGTATGCTTTGACGCCCACATTGTGTGCTCTCCAAGTGTCTACTAGCTGATTATTGTTTAACGTGCGATTTAGTGTTTTAGGAAATGCCTTGGATGATGGAACAACTTTACTCCTGTCTAGGGCTGAGTGCGCTTCAAAGTTGAAATCCCCGCCTATTATCAAGTGGGGGGATAGATATTTGTCTAGCGTGTCAAAGAACTTTACAAAAAAGGTAGCTTGGGCTTCATTAGGTGCATATATTGAAGCTATTGAAATCATGCATCCTTTAATAGTGCCTTTTAGTATTATATAGCGGCTCTCTGGGTCTTTAAAAATGCTGTGGGTTTCAAATACCACTGAGTTTTTGATATAGCTGTACCTCTTGATTTGGAATTATAAGTTGTACAGTGGAATTGACTGTAAGATTTATCGAAAAACTGGGGATGTTTAGATGTGGAAAAATGTGTTTCTTGCACTAAAATAATAATTACCCCCAGCCTTGATGGAAAGCTTTTTTCCTTTTTTGGGGTGAGTTAAAGCTTTGGGCATTGTGGGAAATTACTTTAACCACTTCAGCCCCGGAAGGATTCACCCCCTTCCTGACCAGAGCACTTTTTACAATTTGGCACTGCGTCGCTTTAACTGCTAATTGCGCAGTCATGCAAAGCTGTACCCAAACAAAATTTGCGTCCTTTTCTTCCCACAAATAGAGCTTTTTGATGTTTTTTGATCACCTCTGCGGTTTTTATTTTTTGCGCTATAAACGGAAAAAGACCGAAAATTTTGAAAAAAAAAAGACATTTTCTAATTTTTGTTATAAAAAAAATCCAATAAACTCAATTTTAGTCATACATTTAGGACAAAATGTATTCGGCCACATGTCTTTGGTAACAAAAATGTCAATAAGCGTATATTTATTGGTTTGTACAAAAGTTATAGCGTCTACAAACTAGGGTACATTTTCTGGAATTTACACAGCTTTTAGTTTATTACTGCCTATATCATTTCTTGAGGTGCTAAAATGGCAGGGCAGTACAACCCCGCCCCCCAAATGACCCCATTTTGGAAAGTAGACACCCCAAGGAAATTGCTAAGAGGCATGTTGAGCTCATTGAATATTATTTTTTTTTGTCCCAAGTGATTGAATAATGACAAAAAAAAAAAAAAATTACAAAAAGTTGTCACTAAATGATATATTGCTCACACAGGCCATGAGTATATGTGGAATTGCACCCCAAAATATCTTCAGCTGCTTCTCCTGAGTACGGGGATACCACATGTATAGGACTTTTTGGGAGCCTAGCCGCGTACGGGGCCCCGAAAACCAATCACCGCCTTCAGGATTTCTAAGGGCGTAAATTTTTTATTTCACTCCTCACTACCTATCACAGTTTTGAAGGCCATAAAATGCCCAGATGGCACAACCCCCCCCCAAATGACCCCATTTTGGAAAGTAGACACCCCAAGCTATTTGTTGAGTGGCATGTTGAATCCATGGAATATTTTATATTTTGACACAAGTTGCGGGAAAGTGACACTTTTTTTTTGCACAAAGTTGTCACTAAATGATATATTGCTCACACAGGCCACGGGCATATGTGGCATTGCACCCCAAAATACATTTAGCTGCTTCTCCTGAGTATGGGGATACCACATGTGTGGGACTTTTTGGGAACCTAACCGCGTACGGGACCCCAAAAACCAATCACCGCCTTCAGGATTTCTAAGGTTGTAAATTTTTGATTTCACTTTTCACTGCCTATCACAGTTTCGGAGGCCATGGAATTCCCAGGTGGCCCAAAACCCCCCCAAATGACCCATTTTGGAAAGTAGACACCCAAGCTATTTTCTGAGAGGCATGGTGAGTATTTTGCAGCTCTCATTTGTTTCTGAAAATGAAGAAAGACAAGAAAAAAAAATTTTTTTTTCTTTTTTCAATTTTCAAAACTTTGTGACAAAAAGTGAGGTCTGCAAAATACTCACTATACCTCTCAGCAAATAGCTTGGGGTGTCTACTTTCCAAAATAGGGTCATTTGGGGGGGTTTGTGCCATCTGGGTATTCCATGGTCTCCGAAACTGTGATAGGCAGTGAAGAGTGAAATAAAAAATTTACGCCTTTAGAAAGCCTGAAGGCGGTGCTTGGTTTTCGGGGTCCCATGCGCGGCTAGGCTTCCAAAAAGTCTCACACATGTGGTATCCCCGTACTCAGGAGAAGCAATAGAATGTATTTTGGGGTGTAATTCCGCATATTCCCATGGCATGTTTGAGCAATATATCATTTAGTGACAACTTTGTGCAAAAAAAAAAAAAAAATTGTCTTTTTCCCGCAACTTGTGTCACAATATAAAATATTCCATGGACTCGACGTTCCTCTCAGCAAATAGCTTGGGGTGTCTACTTTCCAAAATGGGGTCATTTGGGGGGGTTTTGAACTTTCCTAGCATTTTATGCACAACATTTAGAAGCTTATGTCACACACCACCCACTCTTCCAACCACTTGAAGACAAAGCCCTTTCTGACACTTTTTGTTTACATGAAAAAATTATTTTTTTTGCAAGAAAATTACACACTATATTGCCCAAATGTTTGATGAAATAAAAAAGATGATCTTAGGCCGAGTACATGGATACCAAACATGACATGCTTTAAAATTGCGCACAAACGTGCAGTGGCAAGAAAATAAATACATTTTTAAAAGCCTTTAAAAGCCTTTACAGGTTACCACTTTAGATTTACAGAGGAGGTCTACTGCTAAAATTACTACCCTCGATCTGACCTTCGTGGTGATACCTCACATGCATAGTGCAATTGCTGTTTACATATGACGCCAGACCGACGCTTGCGTTCGCCTTAGCGCGAGAGAAGGGGGGGACAGGGGTGCTTTTTTTTTTTTTTCCTTTATTTTTTTTTGCTTTTTTATCTTATTTTTAAACTGTTCCTTTCATTTTTTTTTTAATCATTTTTATTGTTATCTCAGGGAATGTAAATATCCACTATGATAGCAATAGGTAGTGACAGGTACTCTTTTTTTAAAAAAAATTGGGTCTATTAGACCCTAGATCTCTCCTCTGCCCTTAAAGCATCTGACCACACCAAGATCGGTGTGATAAAATGCTTTCCCAATTTCCCAATGGCGCTGTTTACATTCGGCGAAATCTAAGTCATGAAATGCTCATAGCTTCCGGTTTCTTAGGCCATAGAGATGTTTGGAGCCACTCTGGTCTCTGATCAGCTCTATGGTCAGCTGGCTGAATCACCGGCTGCATTCTCAGGTTGCCTGTTGAGACAGGAGAGCCAGAGAAAAACACAGAAGACGGTGGGGAGGGGGCGTTCCCTCCCACTGCTTGTAAAAGCAGTCTAGAGGCTAATTAGCTGCTAGGATTGCTTTTACATGAAAGCCGACCGCTGGCTGAAAAGAATGATACCAAGATGAAACCTGCAGGCATCATTCTGGTTTAACCACTCAAAGTCGTGAATTGCATACCTGAAGACAAAAAAATGGTTAACAATAAAACAGAGTAAACGGTAAAGTATAAAAAATTGCATACCTGAAAAGCAAACATGATAAAACATAATAACAATAACAAAAAAACATTGCAGAATAGAATACAGTAAAAAAAGAGCAGAACAATAGAGAGAGACTAGAGAGAGAGAGAACAATAAAACAACTATTTTTTTTATTTTATATATTTTTTGTGTTTTTTTTTTTTACACTTTTTTTTGTAACTGTAACTTTTATAACTGTAACCGGTTCCAGGTTCGGGTCTCTCAAAATGCGATGGCATCTTGGGAGACCCTGTGAAAGTGTGCCTAGTCTGTGCAATGCTGTACCCTACGCTAATACTCAACTATTGTATGGTAGCGTTCAAAACATTCACCAATGCAAAGACCAGGATTGTCAGGACAGGAGGGCCAATAGTAGCGAGTGTCACGCCTATATCCGTGCTTGCTGCATACACGACATCTTTTTTTGGGGGGGGTTCGTTGGGTAGGGGTACTCGGGAGGACATAAAAATGCCTCTTATGGCATGCGCGGTAGCTCACAAGATGGCCGCAGCCTTCTAGAGCTCCGCTCCACCACAGACCTATGATAGCCACCGGAGCCCGCAGAACGTACCCGCAAGCCTGTCGCCGGGTAGAACGGGAAGGGGAGAATCTCAGGAGCCATCAGATGTCCTTAGTACAAGCGAGGAGGAACCTCAGCAGCCAGATGATGGCGGCGGCTGCTCCCCTCAGCTATGCCAAAATGGCGGCGTGACCGCGAGGCACACACAGCACGGAGGAAGCTGAGGAATCTATTGCGGACCAGGACTTGCCACCTCCACAATCCCCAGGTACCTCCTCTCCACCCCGGGACTGGGCTGCTTCTCCTGCCTCGGCAGAGTCACTGCTAAACAGAATGAATGACGGTCTCCCCTCCACACCCATGCTGGATCCACACACAGGCATGCTCCTGTCAGTGAGTGAGGAAATGGCCGCCACCCCTACTCCTAATGACTTCCCCTCCATGATGACAGCTTTCTCCCAACTACTTTCTAAAAGCCTGGCAGCAAACAAATCCCAAATTACTTTGTCAATCCATGCTGACCTGCAGCAAATAGGGCTGAGAATGGATACCATAGAAAAGAAAGCAGATCAATCAGTGGCAAGGATTAACCAGAACTCAGCCAGAAGTCAGGATGTTCAGGATCAGCTAGAAGCTGCATTTGCAAAGATCGATGACCTCGAGAACACATCTAGGCGTTATAACCTTAGAATCAGGGGGCTCCCTGAGTCTGAAAAGGATGTGAATGCTGCTGTAAAATCTCTGCTCAAGGGTCTCATCCCAGGCATTCCTGTTCACCGTTTGGAATTGGATAGGGCCCACAGAGCCCTGCAACCCCCCCGCTCAGATGGCCTCCCTCGGGATATAATTGTGAAACCACACTTCTATTCAGTGAAGGAGGAGGTCATGAAAAAGTCCAGGCTCTCCGAAGATCTAAAGCTCATGGGCCATAAAATCCAGGTGTTTGCGGACTTATCACCGTTCACAGTGCAGAAGAGACGTGCGCTTAAACCGCTCCTGCAGATTCTGATGGAAAATTAAATTACATACAGGTGGTCCTTCCCCCTCCGTTTGAATTTCTCCTACAAAAATAAGAACAATGCATTCTCATCATTTGCCGAAGGGGAACGCCTGTTTCTGCACTTGGGCCTAATTGGGCAGGAACCCCCCAACACTAAGCCCGCCAGGGGCTCCATACCGTCCTCTAAAAGACCTCCACCAGCTAGCCCGCTGCAACCCACCTGGCTCCAACCAAACCACAAGCGATCCAAGGAGAACGTTCCGCCATGACTTACTAGCCGTGTGCAGGGCCTTAGGCCCTAACCGGGGACTTTCCGGTTTTCTACTCTGTTCCCAGATGACTTTTAGGACTTCCATACATCACCCCTCACTAGTTGGCCCAATTTTGAGATTCTCTCTTCACCAGCTATGTTCAGGAGGGGGATTTGGTCCCAATTCATACCGAACTGGAAGTTACCTAAACCCGGCGGTGTTGATCATTGCCGTGGGGGAGGGGAGGGGGTAGTACACTCATACAGACTTCTGTAGAGTACTTTCATGTTTAGTTTATTAGATTATACATTTGTTGTTATCTTACTCGCCTTGATCCTTAAGGGCAGGTTTTGAAGTCTCACACCTTGTGGGACTCCCAAATAGGTTACAAGAGTTCTAAGTTGCTTTATTTTTATTATTTTCTTCTTCTCTGCATGCTTGTGGCTCTCACTTGCCCCTCCATGCGGCTGGCAATGGTCACATCGCGGGTGGCGTGAGGGGTGAGACTCACGGGACCCAGGGGGGTCTCCTCTGGCTTTGTACTCAGAGCCCAGGAACTCCCCCTGATTGATGCCTGTCGGCTCTCCTAGGCTCCCAGCCTCATTGACTGGGGTACTGGGCTCTGAACGGGCAAAGTTTGTTTCAAGCGGCGGCATATAAGGTTTATAGTTGTAATTGTTTTTGTTGTTTGTTTTTTTGTTGTTTGTTTTTTCTTTAACTAAGGGATAGCCTTAGTTATAATTCTTCTCTAGGCGCCGAGGCTGTGGTGGATCCAGCACACCTCTAGTAGAAACCAGGATCACAGTAGGTGCACCTGGTTTCCTTCCCGGATCTCCCCTAGCTGGGGTTTCGGGTCCTCTCAGGTTTATAGGTTTGAAGTGGCGAGTTCACTTCAACCCGGGGGTGGGAAGGGGGTCGGGACCCCAAGGTTTACTGTTATCAGGGAATATACCTGTTTGATATGCATTTATTTCAGATTAATGTAACATTTGTTTCTCTTCTCTTGTTTCCTTCCTTCCTTCTCTCCCCTTTTCTATGCTCACCTCAGTATTCCCAGGTTCCGGGCGTGTTCGTGGCCTCCCACCGCAGGTCCACATTATTTGGTTCAATGGTTCATCAGACTGCCCGACTCGATCTCTCTGCTCAATAGTGGTAAGACACAGATTTTTATTATAGGTACACCTCCTCTGGTCCATGGCTGATACTCACAGCTCCCCCCCTCTCTTAAAATCATATCCCACAACACTCAGGGTCTCAACTCTCCCATAAAACGCAGGAAACTATTCCAATTGTACCACTCCATGAATGCAGATGTTCTACTCATCCAGGAGACCCATTTTCCTTCTACATATAAGCCCACCTTCCTCCACCAACGCTTCCCCCAATTTTTCTTAGCTTCCGCAGACAACAAATCTAAAGGGGTAGCTATCTGCTTTGCCAAACACATCAATATCTCACAATCAGAGGTAATAATTGACCCACAGGGCCGGTATGTACTGGTGTCTGGCCATATAGACGGCGAACTCTACACTTTTGTATCCTACTACTCCCCTAACAAGGGGCAGAAAACCTTTTTTGAATCCCTATTACACAAATTACAACCCCACCTGCAAGGCACGATTTTTGTAGGCGGGGACTCCAACACGGCTTTTGACTTCTCCCTTGATAAATCTACTGAGGGTAAACCAATACCTAGACTCCCCTCCAGACAGAGCGTCAAAATTGCCAAGTTGCTTCATGAGGTGGGACTGATTGATATCTGGAGAGAGACTAATCCGCATATGAAGGATTATACCCACTTTTCTGCACCTCATAATTCCTATGCCAGGATAGACCACATTTTCACGCGTTCGGCTGCATCCCACTGGTTAGGAGGACCAGGATAGTGGATACTCCCTTATCCGACCATTCGATGGTGACACTGTCCACACAGAGGACTGGGGGCCCCGGAGGCCCACCTCGCTGGCGTTTGCAGGAATCCCTACTGAGTGACCCAGTGCAATGTTCCTTACTAGAAGAGGCCATCAAGGAATACTTCCAAATTAACGCGACAAGTGAGGTTTCCCCGGTAACTGTCTGGGCAGCCCACAAGACCATAATTAGGGGGAAACTGATACAACTGTCGTCCTAACTTAAGGCAGAACACAGAGTAGACACAATCAGACTGACAGAGGAATTCCATAATTCTGCGAAGGCACATAAACAAAACCCCACACCTAAATCCTTAGCAAACTTAGATAAGGCCAGAACCCTTCTAAACCTACACCTGACTACAGCAGCGGAAAGGCACCTTAGGTGGACGGGGGCAAAACTTTACTCCCAAAAGGACAAAATAGGGTCAAAACTGGCAGTCAAATTGAGCCCCAAACCCCACTCTCTGGCATTCCTGAAAATTAGGCTACCCTCAGGGGATCTGACCCAGAATCCCGAAAAGATCATGGCCGCTTTCCATCAATTTTATTCGGATGGACCTCTACAAACCGAACTTTTCATCCCCCAACGGTCTCAGCATTCCTTACTAGACTCCCTTACACTACCTACCTTGTCACCTGAACACAGGGACCTCCTGGAGGATCCCTTCTCGAACTCGGAAGTACTAGACACAATCAAAACATTAAAGGTGGGTTCCTCGCCAGGTCCAGACAGCTTCTCAAACGGTTACTATAAAAAGTTTGGCTCCTGTCTAGCCCCCCACCTGACGAGACTCTTTAATGCACTTAGGGAGGGGTCTCTCCTTGGTACAGACCTCAACTCAGCATACATATCGGTTATACCAAAACCGGCAACGATACAAGTGAAGTGGGCAATTACCGCCCCATCTCGCTGATAAATAATGACATCAAAATTATGACAAAGATATTAGCAAATAGAGTCGCGAGTTTCATCCCTTTATATATACATAGGGATCAGGTGGGATTTATACCTGGGAGACAGGGCCCAGACCAGATCCGTCGGACCATCGATATTATTTCCCTCCTGAAGTCCCAGTGGGACGAGGGACCTCCTCAGAAAGGCTTTCTCCTTTTGATTGACCTAAACAAAGCCTTTGACTCTGTAGCTGGGCATACCTGTCTGATATCCTACGGAGATGGGGTTTTGGTGCTCATTTTTTGAACTTAAATCAATTCGCTCTACTCTAACCCCTCAGCACAAGTGCGATTAATGGGCAGATACTCATCCTCTTTTAATATCAGTAGGGGTACCAGACAGGGATGCCCTCTCTCCCCCCTCCTTTTTGCTATGGCCATCGAAACGCTGGCCATAGCGATTAGATCGAATCCTGACATTAAGGGGGTTATGTGTGGGGACCAGGAACACAAGTACGCACTCTATGCCGACAACCTCCTTTGCATTACTTCCCCATTAATCTCTACGGCTATGATCTATAGGACGCTGAAGGAGTTCACGGCTATATCCGGCCTAGAGGTCAATTTGAATAAATCTTTGGCTTTAAATATAACAGTACCTAGTGATTCACTTACACACCTCTCTAATAATTTTGACTTTTCGTGGACCCTGGTCGCACTCCCTTATCTAGGGATAAAACTAACATCGGACATAAATAATCTTTTTAAAGCTAATTACCCGCCTATGATCATCAAATGTAGAGAAGAGCTGGTCAAGTGGTCTAGATGTGGTCTATCCTGGCTAGGTAGGGTGCATGTGGTTAAGATGACGCTCCTCCCACGCCTCTTATACCTTTTTCGTTCCCTTCCAGTTCCAATCAGGAAGCGATTTCTCAGTAAATTTCAGTCAGAAATAATACGCTTTGCTTGGGGTAATAAGGGTTATAGGTGCCCTTCTCGCACTTTATTACGCCTAAAGTCACAGGGAGGACTGGGATTACCAGAGTTGTGGGGTTACTATCAGACAGCTCAATTATCACAAATTTCTAGTCTACTCTAGGAACCCCAAACCTGATTGGCTTTCTATGGAAAGGAAAGCTGTCCCTCTTAATACTATTGATTACCTCTTATGGTCAGACCCCAAAAGTAGGCAATAATGGCCCCCACCCTATCCCACTCGATTGCTTTATGCTCCAAACTTTACACAAATCACTCCCTGATTTCCCCGCTGAAACCATTGGCCCATCTTTTTAATAACCTGAATTTCACTCCGGGACTATACAAGCGTTCCGCTGGTGGACAGACAAGGGCCTCTATCGCATAGGTCACTTCCTGTTGTCAAAGGGTCCACTTACCATGGCTCAGTGTAAGAAAAATCTGGATATGCCGGATACGGAAAGGTTCAGATTTGCTCAAATTTCTCATTTTCTACACACTATCTGGTCCAACATGAAGGACCCTCCCTCTATAACACCTTATGAGCAGTGGTGCACTAATTCTATGGACCAGAGGGGAGGTATCTCCCTGATTTATGCAGCACTTCAAACGAATTTGGATAAACCATCCTACGCTACGATATTTGCAATGTATCGCTAATTGAAGCTAGCTTAAAAGTTATGACTAGGTGGTATTATGTTCCTTCTAGATTAGCATTAATATACCCAGGAACGTCCCCACTTTGCTTTCGAGGATGTGAGCTAGAAGGATCTATGTTTCATATCTGGTGGTCATGCCCTTGGATCAGATCCTTCTGGAAGAAGATTTTCCGCACCATTAGCTTCTTAACAGGAGAAATGATTACCCCTAATCCTAACATAGCACTACCTAATCAATACATACCTAATCTTTCTTCATACTAGTGGGAGCTAAAATTACTATAGCAAAAGCATGGGAGAGGCCCTCGGTCTCCTTTCAGGCTTGCAGAAGAAAAGTCTCATGGATTATGGCACAAGAGCGCATAGTAGCGAAACTAAACGATAAAATTGAGAGATTTAATGCCACCTTGGAACCATGGGCCACGCTTTGTGATATTCCAATTCTCCCTGGTGTGGAGAATACATCACGGAACCTCCCCCCTCCCCACTGATCTCCTCTTTTTCTAACTCCACCTTCTTTTTCACACGTTTCCTCTGCTCTCTTCTTGGGCATCCTGCCCGTACCCCAATTGACAAGTTGACATTACTGAAATAGCACTATTGAAGATTTTCTCCTATGCATGGGCTGGACAATCGGGATAGTGCTCTCCCCTTCGGGGACACCAGATTCTTAAAGTCCAGGGAGGCTGTGTTTATATTTTGAGCCCCTGGGAGCTCTCCAGACATTCCCACAGTAAGAGCCCATAGGGGTGGGGCATTTTGGAACCTAGGGGGGACGAAGACGTTAACGCCCCGGGAAGTAACAATTTTACTTTCTCAGTAATCGTTTTCCAAGGAGGGCACTCCCTGGTTGTCCTGACCCTCTACTTGAGTGTCATTGTTGAGTGACATGTATTTAATTTTCTAATGTTAACTCTGGCAAGTCTTGTTCATTTAAAGTATATATGTGTTTAGCTCACGGCATAGCAATGACTGTTGAAGGTTACAGATTTTGTTAGTTTCCTCTATGCTTTGGATACTTGTCCTTGATTTGTATGCTATTGCTCTTTAATAAACATTTTAAAACGAAAAAAAAAAAAGCCTCTCATGCAGCCGACTGCATTTGGTTGGGGATGTGAATGGGGGAAGTATGGGTGCTGCAGAAGTGGTGGGTTCCCAATTAGGATTGGCGAATGCAGCAGGAAGGGCACTATGGGCACGACGGGTCTGTTTGTCTTCTTCTTGGTGGCAGCAGGACACTACTTGTGCTTGCCACCTCACCAGCTTGAACTGCACTTATGGGACTCGCCACGTCACCAAGTGTTACTGCAGTGCTGGTTTGACTATGACTGGGGTGTACTAGGCCACTGGCGCTTGGCAGTTCACCAAAACGCTACCAAAGAAAAAACTGTTAGCGATCGCAGGGATCAGGCCTGACTCTGCGAACGCTGCAGTTATGCGTTTAGTGTTTTGTAAGTGACAGTGATCGATCGATACTGCACTTGGGTGGGCTAGGCTGGGCCGGGCAGAGGGGCAAAACGCAGGTGCTAGCAGGTATCTGGGCTGATCCCGCTAACACTGCGTTTTTGGGAACCCTAAACTGCTGGGGACGCTAGTATAGATCTGATCGGATCAGATATTGATCCGTTCAGATACTATACCACTAAGGGAGGCGTATGCTGCGTGTGTGGGTGTTAGCGGTACTGACGCTAACCTGACGCTGCCTGGGGCGACGCATATCACCGCCAGGCAATCAGGGGGCTAAACCTTTATTATTAGGTAATAAACGGCGGGTGCCCTGACACTATAAAAAGTAAACAAGCTAACCAGCGTCACCCGTAACGGTTATACAGTGATCACTGGTGAAAGGGTTAACTAGGGGGGCAATCAAGGGGTTAAAACATTTATTAGACAGTATATGGGGGTCCCTGATGCTATAAAACGCAGACGCCAAACCGAAGTATTTACCTCACTAACTAGCGTCACCATTGACACTAATACAGCGATCAGAAAAATGATTGCTTAGTGACACTGGCGACAGGGGGTGATCAAGGGGTTAAAACTTTATTAGGGGGGGTTAGGGGGGTATCCTAGACCTAAAGGGGGCTAACACTAACTGTCCTACCACACTAACTGTCACAAACTGACACCATGCAGTAATCAGAAAAAAAAAAAACTGCTTGGTGTCAGTGTGACAGGGGGGGGGGTGATTGGGGGTGATCGGGGGTGTATTGTGTTCCTGGCATGTTCTACTGAGTGTGTATGTGATGTGCACTCACAATGAAGTCTTCTCTCCTCGGCGCCGGAACGGAAAATACCGAGCCGAGGAGAGATGACATCATTTCCTTTGCTGCTGTTTAGCATACAGCAGCAGAGGAAGAACCTGATTGGCTGGGAGCGATCGCAAGGGGGGGGCACGAATGGATGGTCTCCCCCTCACCTCTCATCGCTCCCAGACAGAAGCCGACCGCCTCGGGCACCGGGGGGGGTCCAATCGGACCCCCCGCCCGCGGGAGGCAGATCACGTACAGGTACGTGATTCTGCCTGCCCGTGCCATTCTGCCGCAGTATATCTGCGTGAGGCGGTCAGCAAGTGGTTAAGTCCCATTTAGTTTATAGGAGGCAATGATTTGACTGGTGAGGTGATCACCAGAGCTTTTGACGTTTAAATCTTTTTTTTTTTTGATATACGTTTGTATTAATTTTCGAAAACAGACAACAAAACAAAAGAAAAAGAATGAATAATTTTAGCAATTGGAGAAGCTATATACATACAAAACAGAGAAAAACAAGTGTAAGTGTCAGTGATCGATCGATACTGCACTTGGGTGGGCTGGGCCGGGTGGAGGGGCAAAACGCAGGTGCTAGCAGGTATCTGGGCTGATCCCGCTAACACTGCGTTTTTGGGAACCCTAAACTGCTGAGGACGCTAGTATAGATCTGATCGGATCAGATATTGATCCGTTCAGATACTATACCACTAAGGGAGGCGTATGCTGCGTGTGTGGGTGTTAGCGGTACTGACGCTAACCTGACGCTGCCTGGGGCGACGCATATCACCGCCAGGCGATCAGGGGGCTAAACCTTTATTAGGTAATAAACGGCGGGTGCCCTGACACTATAAAAAATAAACAAACTAACCAGCGTCACCCGTAACGGTTATACAGTGATCACTGGTGAAAGGGTTAACTAGGGGGGCAATCAAGGGGTTAAAACATTTATTAGATAGTATATGGGGGTCCCTGATGCTATAAAACGCTGACGGCGAACCTAAATATTTACCTCACTAACTAGCGTCACCAGCGACACTAATACAGCGATCAGAAAAATGATTGCTTAGTGACACTGGCGACAGGGGGTGATCAAGGGGTTAAAACTTTATTAGGGGGAGGGGAGGTATCCTAGACCTAAAGGGGGCTAACACTAACTGTCCTACCACACTAACTGTCACAAACTGACACCATGCAGTAATCAGAAAAAAAAAAAAAACAGCTTGGTGTCAGTGTGACAGGGGGGGGGAGGGGTGATTGGGGGGGGATCGGGGGTGTATTGTGTTCCTGGCATGTTCTACTGAGTGTGTATGTGATGTGCACTCACAATGAAGTCTTCTCTCTTGGCTGGGAGCGATCGCAAGGGGGGGGGGCCATGAATGGATGGTCTCCCCCTCACCTCTCATCGCTCCCAGACAGAAGCCGACCGCCTCGGGCACCGGGGGGGGGTCCTATTGCCCGCGGGAGGCAGATCACGTACAGGTACGTGATTCTGCCTGCCCGTGCCATTCTGCCGCAGTATATCTGCGTGAGGCGGTCAGCAAGTGGTTAAGTCCCATTTAGTTTATAGGAGGCAATGATTTGACTGGTGAGGTGATCACCAGAGCTTTTGACGTTTAAATCTTTTTTTTTTTTTTTTTTGATATACGTTTGTATTAATTTTCAAAAACAGACAACAAAACAAAAGAAAAAGAATGAATAATTTTAGCAATTGGCGAAGCTATATACATACAAAATAGAGAAAAACACCCCCCCCCCCCCCACATACATACATAGGTCATACATGGTTTCTATGCCAGCTTAATTTTAAAAAAAGGTGTAATCCCATGGTACATATGCCCACCTAGAGTTTTCGCATAATCATGAGTCCTTGCCCAGTAACTAATGAAGAGATGGCCAAGAGTCATATTCCTCTAGGAGGCTACTGAGGCTGTAGAGGGGTCAGTGAGCAATTTGGACCAAACCTTTTCATATTTGAGGAGACAACCCCTATTTATATATGTTTCCTTGTATAATGGTAAGCTATTGTTAATGAGTTGTTTCCACAAAGCCAGCGATGGGGGTGGTGGTTTTCTTCCAGCTGAGAGCTATAGCTTTACGAGCATAGAACAAAAGCAACCCCACCAAAGTACTCCCTGCTGTCGTGGGAATAAATTGCTCTATCAGACCTAGAATACATATTGCTATTGATTGCTTGCAGTGGGATTGGTTGCAGTGGGATACATGTTATTTTGAATATAAAAGCTAGTATTTCTTCCCAATACCTTACAATAGCTGGACAAGTCCAGAATATATGAGTAAAGTCTCCAGGGATCTCCCCACATCACCAACAACCAGGGGCAGAGTCTGAATTAATTTTATTTAATATATGGGGGGTGTAGTATGCCCTGTGGACTATCTTAAACTGAATCAGTCGGTCTCAGGGAGACAAGAGAATTGAAAGGAGAGTCCCATATATTATTCCAGTCATCCTCGTCAAGTTCGGGGATATCCTTAGACCATTTAAGTCTTAATTTCTCTAAATTAGGGAGAGAAGCAGTTGTTAAGTGAAAATACAATTTAGAGTCGGCATTCTTTGTACAGTCCAACCTAAGCAGCTTCTCTAAGGCATATTGAACTAGTTGGAGAGGAGAGCCAGAGAATTGGCAACTGAAGGCATGGGAGAGTTGAAGAAAACGGAAAGAGTACGACTGAGGAATATTAAAGTCGTAGATTAGTTTGGAAAAAGAAATCAAGGATTTATCCAAGATGATCTGTGTATCTTGAAATTAGTCCAAGCATAGGGGTCGGGCAGTGAATAGAAATGCTCCAGAGTGGGATTTAACCAGAGGGAACCATTGGGTGATATTGCCTGTAGGGGATATCGTTCAATTTTAAGATTCTCTCCCCATGCACGTAGCGTGGTAAATATAGATGGTGTCAATGAATATGGAGCACGAGGGCCCCGAAAAATCAAAAATTTCAACGCCTCCAAGGATCCCAACACTGCTGCTTCTACCTGAGTAGCGGAATTTGAGGTATCTGGGTTAAGCCACCAGGCCGTAGTTACTAGCTGAGAGGCCAAGTAATATTTATGGAAATCTGGACATGCCAGGCCACCTTGGGAGGTCGGGCGAACCAATGTCACCCAGCTATACCTAGGGGGCTTTGATCTCCATATAAATGCTGAGAGAATACGATGCAGCCATGCAAAGAAAGATTTAGGGATCCACTGGGGAGAGTGTCGAAATAAATATGTAAATGTAGGTAATACATTAATTTTTATTAGATTTATGCATCCTAACAATGAAAGGGGTAATGACTCCCATGCCTTCAGCCATTGTTGAGTCTCCTGGATCACAGGTGTTAAATGTAGGCATATATAGTCTGAAACCTGTCTGGAAACCACCACCCCTAGATATTTAAAATGCTCCACCCATCTTAGGGGAGTATCCGTATCGGCAGTGGCACGAGCCACAGATTCTATAGGAAATAGAAGTGACTTTTTACAATTTACTTTAACACCTGTGATTGAGGAAAAAGAATTGGGGACATGTAGGGCCCCCTTAAGTGATGGTCCTGCATTATTAAGAAAGAGGAGTAGATCGTCCGCATACAGGGTGACCCTTTCCTCCAGCCAGCCAACATGCAATCCCTTAACATGAAGGGAAGTACGGAGAGCCTCCGCCAGTGGTTCCGTCGCTATGGCGAACAACGCTGGAGAGAGAGGGCAGCCCTGTCGAGTACCCCTTGACAGAGAAAAAGACTGATAGGCTACCTCCCAACTTGATAACTGAGGTGAGATTTTGATAAAGTATATGTATCCATTTAATAAAGATCAGGGGGAACCCCATCCTTCTAAGGACCTCCCAAAGAAAAGGCCATTCGACAGTATCAAAGGCCTTTTCAACATTTAAGGAAGCCACCACCCTAGTACCTTCATTCAAATGCTTTGCATGTATATTGGTGAACAAACGTCTCAAATTTACATCGGTTGACCTGTTGGCCATGAAGCCAGTTTGGTCAATATCTACAACAGATGGTAATAACGGCTGTAGTCTGATGGTGAGTAGTTTAGTCAGAATTTTAAAATCTGTATTAAGTAGGGCAATTGGCCTATAGGAAGCACACAAGGTAGGATCTTTTACAGCTTTATGAATTAATATAACATGGGCATGGCTCATAGACGTTGGGAGGGCTCCATCTGTCAGGCATTGAGAATAGAGTTGTGCTAGCTTGGGGGCTAATATATTGCCATGTGTCTTATAAAACACTATGGGGAGGCCATCTGGACCCGGAGACTTCCCCCGTGGAAATGATTCAATTTCCTTCAGTACCTCCTCCGGGGTTATTGGCCCCACCAGAGACTCTCTTTCTTTATTTGAGAGCAAGCCAAGTGCCAATGGGTCCAGCCAGGATGCCAAATCCTTGGGCTGAAAGTCAGAGGGCAAAACAGAGGTATAAAGGGAGCTATAATATTGACGGAAGACCTCTAGTATATCTGGTAATAAAGAAACTGATACACCTAAGGCAGGCACCACATTAGGGATCACTGTTGGAGGATAATCAGACTGTGCCAACATCACCAGAAGACGACCATTACGGTCCCCCTGTTCAAAGAACATTTGTTTATTCTGATGTAGTTCTAATCTGGTGATCTCTGAGATGGAGATGTAGCTTACATTTTGCGGCATTCAGGAGGTCAAAATGAGTGTCAGTAGGGTCAGTAGTGAAAAATTTCAGACTGACGTTGCACAGCTAGCTGTAACGCTGTCGCAATGGCTGCCTGTTCCCTGCAAATCCCAGCAATAAAGGAGATATATTGTCCCCTGGAGAAGGCCTTGAAGGTGTCCCATATCATTGCAACAGAGGATTCCTCATTAAACTCCCAATATTCCGCCAATCATGGTGAAATATTGGTCGCCAGGTCGACATGAGAAAGCCAGTGGGTCCCCAAGCGTCATAAAGCTGCGGTTCTATAGGATGGGGCGTGAATCTTAAGAAGTAATGGCGAGTGGTCTGAGAGTACGCTGGGTAGATATGATGCATCTAGTACATCAGACAACATAGTCGGGTTAGCAAAGGCGAGGTCAATACGAGAAGAGGTTTTGTATGTGGCAGAAAAACAGGAATAGGCTCTAGTCTCAGGATGTTTCCACCTCCAGACCTCAGTTACGCCCATTAGCTGAGCCCAGGTAAGTAAATCTGTAGAGAATTGTTTCGGGGGAACAGGTCTATCTAGGTCAGGGGCCATAATGGCATTGAAATCACCCATCAACAACAGCTTTGCTGGATAATAAGAGATTACTTTCTCCAAGATTGAGTATAGGGTGGACGAAGAAAAAGGAGGGGGAATATACACCCCTACTACTATATATCGCATACCCCACACCGTAAATACTATTATTACATGTTTGCCCTGAGGATCAGTATGGACCTGTTCCATCATACATGGAAAAGATTTACTGATTAATATCGATACTCCTCTTGCATATGTACAATAAGAAGAGTGAAAGGCTTGCTAAGTCCATGGCTTTTTTAGTGCCAAACACTTGCTGCCCCTGAGATGCGTCTCCTGTAGAAGCACCATATGTGTAGAATGTAATTTGAGGTATCTAAAAAGTATCGCCCTCTTAAATTTAGAATTAAGTCCCCGAACATTCCAGGATAATATCCTGAAAGCAGAAACATCATGTGCTGTCATTATACATCAAATTATAGATGAGAGAAGAAGTAAAAAACAAATTTAACCTAGATGTACATCCTAATGTACATCTCAGGAGCAGCACTGATCCAAGGAGCCTATACCTAGTAGAAGCATGACCAATCATTCAAAAAAAAAACATAAAAAAACATATACACATGCAGCTATCCTGCCCTCATCTGGTGGCATCTTCCAAAATTTGGAGAGTAGCCAGATCAGGCTTTTACCCAAAAACAAAAAAACAAAAAAGGAAACCCTAAAAAAATTTAGTTAGCAACAGTTTATTAATAACCGCTTGGTGCTGTAGTCCAACACCTAGGTAGGGGAAATCTGGCTCAAAAATCTGAAAAAAAAAAAAAAAAAAGGAAAAAAAATAGAAAAACCAGCTCCGAGGATCAATTGATGCAGCTTCCCCAATACCTGTGGGGTACAATAGGTGGTTGCTTGTCGGCCGTTGCCAACACTAAAAAGGGTCTAGGGAGGGAGAAGGGGAGAGAAGGAGAGAGGGAAAGGAGGGAGGGGAATTTTTTATTACCTATTGCCATTAATTTCAGCTAGTCCCAAAAAAAAAAGAAAAAAGGGGAGGGGGGCTTCTACACTGAGACAGACAACAAGTCGGTTTAGAATGCAAAATAATATGATATAATAATAATAGTAGAATTTGATACAATTTTAATACATAAAACCAGCAACATTACCCCCCCCCCCCCCAAAAAAAAAAAAGAAAAATTAAGCATAGAATATATGTGAAGCATGTATATCCTAACATACATACATACATAAACACATATATAAGCATACCCACCCACACCCACCCATGTGCACATAAATACACTGCCTATTGAAAAAAAAAAGATGGGGGGGAGGGGTGAGATAGGCAAACATTTAACATACATACCAAAGTAATAAAACAGCAATGCAACAATAATAAAACAATAATGAAGCCATAATGAAAAAACCTAACTAGAAAAAAAAAAATAATAATAAAGAAGAAAAAAAAAAAATAATAATAATATATGACACACAAAAAAAGTTTTTTTCTTGATCTTGATAAGTGTTTGGGTATTTTGTTGTGAGCAAATAGGTGTGTATGTTACGTTTATGTTCTATGGTATTGCCTATGCGTAACAGACACAAAGATATATGAGCTACCATTATTTGATCCCAGTGTATAAAAGTTTAGAAAAACTAGTACCTATATACAAATTTGTGGGGATAACATATTTCACTGCTTGTGTGGGACATAGTTGAAATCAACAATAATAAGCATAACCGTACCTTAATTATAACATTTTTTAAAATGTAACTGAACATGTTACGTAACTTGTAAAATTGTGGTGGATAAAGAAAACACAATAGAAAGGGGTCAAGCTGAAAAAAAACAGTTTGACTGAAAAACAAAATTTCTTGGATTAAATCGTCCATATCTCACTTCGGGAGCCCAGCCTGGATGGGCCAAAGAGTAGTGGATCAAGAGCACTAAAATCAGTGCTGTCTGTTCCATATATGGGCTTCAAAAGTGAGAGGGGGGTCAATCAAGCGGAGGCGGAGAGACACAGTGGTTCTCCATTTCTTTTTTTTCCCCTAAAAATAAAAAAATTGCGTGCATGCTGTTATATATCTATAACCTATTACCATACCATATATTGTGTAACCAGGAATGTTTAAATGGTAAAATAATAGAATCATGTGAGAGGTATTAATATTAAATTGTATGTAGTGATAATTAAAAAAAAAAAAAATCAAAAAGGAGAGTTCTTTGGCTCACTGCAGTATCTTCTTACTACTTCTCTTATGTCTCAGGCGTCATAGTGAGATGTGGCCAGTTTTTCTTTTTTTTTCTTTTTTTTCTTCTCTTCTTGAAAGAAAAAAGGGATATTGGGTCTAAAAAAAAAAAAAAAAAGAAAAAAAAAAAAAAGATAGATATGTGGATAATTAGAGTCTGAACTTGCTTGAAGCATCTTTAATGGGTTGACAAATTTTATGGATGATCTCATTCTTCTTTGGTCTCGTCTTGAAGAGGGGGTGGCCCAAATGGGTGATGAGTGTGGTGTAGATGACAATCTCAGATTTGCTTCTGGTTCCAGCAATCCTAGTTTGATTAGTAGCTTTTTACCCTCTGCAACATTCATGACTGTATACGTGGTGCCATTGTGGGGAACTGTTATGCCGCGTACACACGGTCGGACTTTTCATCTACAAAAGTCCGACAGACGCAGACAGACCAAAGCCGGCTGACAATCCGATCGTGTGTGGGCTTCCCGGACTTTCAGTGGACTTTTCCAGCCGCAAATCTGACAGACTTTAAATTTGAAACATGCTTCAAATCTTTACGTCGTAACTACGCCGGACCCAGAAATCCGCTCATCTGTATGCTAGTCCGGGCAAAAACCCACGCTAGGGCAGTTATTGGCTACTGGCTATCAATTTCCTTATTTTAGTCCGGTGTACGTCATCACTTACGAATCCGTCGGACTTTTGTGTGATCGTATGTAGGCAAGTCCATTCGTTAGAAAGTCCGCCGCAAGTCCGCCAAAAGTCCGCCAAAAGTCCGCCAAAAGTCCGTCGAAAGTCCGTCGAAAGTCTGTCGGACTGGCTGTCGGACTTTTGTAGCCGAAAAGTCAGACCGTGTGTACGCGGCATTAGTTTAAACGGGAATTCCCACCTATATCTGATGTGTGCAGATTGTAGGACTGTTGTTATTTCCTTCATCTTGCGTCTTCTTTCAAGTGTGGCCTGTGAGATGTCTGGAAAAATTTGAATCTTTGTTCCATTCAGTTCGATGTTATGTGAGTTTCTGGATGCCCTTAGGATATTCTCCTTAGTGATGAAATCCTTCATACACAAGATAATGTCCTGGGGCGGTTTATCTGGTGGCGGTTTAGGGCGAAGGGCCCTGTGAATCCTGTCACATATGAAGGAATTTGGTGTATTGTCAGGGAGGAGTGATTGGAAAAGTTTGGAGACGGCAGGTATTAGTTCTGTAACTGACTCTGGTATCCCGCGGATTCGCAAGTTGTTCCTGTGATTCTTATTGTCCAAATCCTCGACTTGTGTTTGGAGATAGGAATAATTCTCAGCTAGGAGCTCAAAGTCTTTTCTCAGGTCATTGTGGGCTAGGGACAACTAGTCATGCTTTGTTTTTAAAATGTCAGTGCGCCCTCCCAGGGAAGCTATCTCCTGTTTTAGTGTGCTGGTGGATTTCTGCAGCTCTGAGTGAATCTTTTTTGCCAGTTTGTCATATATAATTGACAGGCTAGCATCTAGATCTGCTTTAGTAAGCTGTGCAGGGAACTCACTTACTTGCTGAGCTGTAGATCTTCTGCACAGCACACGAGGCTGTAGGAGAAGGGGGATGGGCTCCATCTTGAAACATCCTGTACTTGTTCTTATTTCGGAGCAATTAACTGGTTAGAGAGTGCTGTGGCTGGCGACGGGGTGCCTTTTTGCTTGAAGGCATGCACGGATATATCCTGCAGGGGTGCTGGTATGTTTTGGGCGATCGGTTGGTCTTATGGCCATGCGGATCGTGATTGTTCCTCCGTGACCGGCGGAGCTGTTAGGGAGAGCCGCCATCCTGCATCGCGCCACGCATGCGCCCTCCACTAGCTAATTATTTTAACGGATTAGTTCAGGACAGCTATAAAAAAAATCATTAAAAATGGGAAAGGGTTGTTATATAATTTGGGCTGTATGTAACTTTACTTTGTTGTGGGGTGGGATGCTGTGATTAACTATGTGCTGTTGAGTTAGTAATTTTAGGACGGTCGTATTTGCGAGAGATATGTTCTTTAGATCATAAAAAATCTACACAAAAAAAGTTTGGATAGATTTTGCATAGGTATTTTCAGATTAGACCAGTAGATGGCGCCCTTGTTTAAGAAAAAATGAGACTTCATATGTGCGGAAAAGCTATAATTCTAGAATAAAGAGTAACCTTGACCAAAATTAAACAGTGCCAAAACCTAAGTTCTATTTCAACATATATTTTCAAACACCTATTGAAAAATAATCTAAGGGGAGGAGCCTAGCGGAGCAGACATGCATTGTTAGAGCTCCGCACCGCTGAGGAGAGAAGAGAAGGACAAAGCGGAGCCTGCAGGCTCAAAAGGTATCCATTTGAACCTTTTTGCCCCAGGGAACAAACTGTGAAAGTTTGGGCAGGAAATATGGTACTGGGAGGAAACCGTGGCGGAAATAAAAATCACCTCACAAAGAGCTCACAGGCACTCACTGCAACTAAAGCAGCTCCAGTCACCTCACAATATACAGCATCAGGGCGCTCTCACAGACAGAAAATGTCACAGCAAGACTCTCCATTTGAGTCAGATACAGAACAAATCCTTTTACAAACTTCTTCACAAGCCTCCTCAACATCCCCAGTAATATTACTACAATTTGAAAAGATGCTTCATAAGGCTTTAAAACAAACCTCAGACCAAATAACAAAAAGCCTAACCAAAGAAATAAGAGAGCTGGGAAACCGCACCGCAGCCTTAGAAATAAAAATGGATGAAATTGAAATTACAACCCAAGTAAATATAACAGAATTGGAACAATTAAAAGAAGAGAATTTAATACTTCAAACTAAGCGCGAAGATTACGAAAATAGAGCCAGACGTTCAAACTTGCGCATAAGGGGAATACCTGAAACTGTGACAGACCTGCAATCTACTATTACTGCTCTATTACAAGAACTAAAGCCAGATATCCCTATTGAACATTTAGAACTGGACAGAGTACACAGAGCCCTCACAGCCAAAAAGAAAGATGGACCCCCACGTGATATAATCACAAAATTTCATTATTACAGAACGAAAGAACAAATACTAATTGCTGCAAGAGAAAAAAAAAGGAACTTAATTTTCAAGGACACAATTATCAAATTTTTTCTGACCTATCTCAACTTACTATTACTAAAAGACGATCCATGAAACCCCAACTAATGGAACTGCAACGCCACAACATTATGTATCAATGGGGCTTCCCCTTTTCAGTCAGATTTAACTACCAAGGTACAATTTACAGAAGCAGATCAGCAGATGAACTACAACAAACCCTTTTAAAATTAAATCTGACAGAACCCACAAGCAGCAACTCTCCCACACACAGAAGAATGGCATCATCTTCACCTTCAGGCAGCACTCAGAAAATTTCAGAACAAAATGGGAATCATCATTCTCACAAAAGAGGCCGTTATGCCACATCATCCATGGACCAAGAAGATTCAATGGACTGACATCCTAATTCCTGATATCTCTTCATTTATTATACTAAGAGATGGTTCTCTATAAAAAACCTGTATTTATAACTGAATGTAACTGCATTCTGATAGTCACACACTGTGTGGGATCATGTTACATTCCAGTTATATTTCTTATTACTTCTGATTCATATAGCCTTAGAATATATAAGTGAAATAAGGAAATTCTTGTTCAGTTATATATTATCAGGTAATAACAATAGATTTATTACTTTTTAGGACAAATATGTTCAATGATCCAGAAGTAATGGAAGCTTTTTCTTTCTTTTCTTAAAACAAATATATTATTACCTAACTAGTTCCTAGAATTATGTTTTTGTTTATTCTAATCTGAAGCAATACAACCTCAATTTTATGAGTTAACATATCTAAACAGTTACATATGAATAAAATATGTAATTGTTTACTCTAAAAGGGTTAAAATCCCAAAATAATTCAAACTATCTTCATCAATACCAAAGTTATTAACAGTACCTTTCTAACTGAATTATTTAGCCTAGGGCAAGACTAACCATATACAACCACCCTGGAATAAATCATTTCAACAAAAACTATATTCTGCACTCCAATTAATGAAACATCATTTTGATGTCTTTTGACATAGCACTTCTCTCCTGTAAGCGGAAGATCCGTGTACCCCCATTAGCCCTCCTCATTCTCCCAACCATATTATGTGGGAGTGTGACGAAGGCACTTATTCCCCTGAGAGAGATATTTATTCTCTTTCACGGGTAAATTGTGATTACTTGCAAAAAATAATTTATACAATGTATCATCTAATCTCATATGTTTTTTGTTTACTCTTTACTCCAGAATTCACTGGTTTCTTTTCTATCTATTCATCTCTTCAGTCCACACAGGTTGATCTGCACAGTCAGCTCTGCATAACAAAAAGTAAGTCAAAACTATTTGATCTGTTGCCATGGCACCACTGAATATACTTTCCCTGAATGTTCAGGGAATAAATGTCCCTCAAAAAAGGACCAAAGCCTTCCGTACTTTCCATAACAAGAAGGCTCACATAGTATGACTCCAAGAAACACACTTCACCAAAGATTCTACTCCAAAATATATTTCTCCTTTTTATCAACAAATTTACACGGCTTCTGCCTGTACCAAGCAAAGGGGAACTCCAATTGCATTTCACCGATCCACACCATTCACCTTATCATCAGAAATTAAAGACCCAGAAGGTAGGGGGCGTGTCCGGACGTTCAGCTGAAGAGACGTGCAGAAGCTCAGCTCCTCACACACTGCTCTAATCCAGAGCCATCCGCTGCATTAGATTGCGCTATCGCAGCTGAAAAACTCATCTTTCTGACCCCAGACCCCTGCTGCTCTAATCCCGGAGCTTATTTGGGTCTTACACGGCCGGATTCCCTTCCAAACTGAGACTCCCTCCAGACCGCCGAGGCCTGCCGCCATCTTGGGGCCTACAGACGGACGGGTGATCCCCGCGGCCTGAACTCATGATCCGGAAGGTGGACGGCCCATCTGTCCTTACCGGACGGCCGATCCACCTCTGAGGAACACCTGGGATAGCCCAACAGCACGGAGAAGACGTGGGAGTTTTCCCGACAGCTGCCCCCGGCATCCTGCGGCCTTTCACACAGTCGCGGCCTGCAGGCTTGATTACGGACGTTCCCCAGGGACACAGTGAGTAACCTATAACATCCATCCGCCTATAGTCAAGTCCCTGGAGGGCGTTAGATCACCCGGTTCCCCACCACAGCTTGTCCTGGAGAAATCCCAGGGATCAAAGGTGGCTGAATCCCCTTGCACGGCGGCCGTCCACTAGGATACACCGCGGCTTCGGCCTACTCCTGGAAGCCGGCGGCCATCTTGGGACTCCATAATACACCATAATACACCCTACAGTTACCCCCCCTTCTCCTTCGGCTACACGACTACCCATAAGACATCTGGACTTGCAGAGACTGTCTCCCTCCTGTCCTGCTGATAGTGAGGGAAGGTTGAGTTGCAAACTGGTGTTTCTGTCAATCCAAATAAGACACTACCTTACCTATAAGATGAATAATGTCTAAATAAACCCAAAGTCTCGAGGGGGAGCAGTGAGCAAGATGGCGAACGCGTAAAAGGATAGCTCCGATCCCCGTCTCTTTATTAGCGTCTCCTGCAAAAGCTAATTGACCTTCTTTAACCCCAGGAACGACGCGACAACCTACCAGATACTCCCTGGCATTGCATGGGTAAAATTGGCTTCCAGAAAACGATCTATAGTGGCTTTATCCCACCTCCACCGTCGCGGCCCTCTCACAATATGGAACGCTTCCTACTCAAGCCGCAATCCCCGGCCTCGAATGAACAGCCCGGTCAGCCGGATACAGCTGTCCCCCGCACCGCATTGGGAAACATATCCATGGAGGACAACAGTTCCCAGCAAACCCAGCACCCCCACCCACCAGAATACCCCACAGATGTCGTGACGGTGGCCGTCCTCGATGTGAAACTGAATTCTCTACTGCATGACCTGACTCACAGCATTGCCAAAGAGGTTGGTAAAATAGCACACGAGTTACGAGGGGAAATTGACCAGTTAGGAGAACGTACCAATACTTTGGAGAACAAGTTTGATGAACTGACTCAATATGTACATGTTCTCGAGGAGGAGGACAATGCCTCCATGAAACATACAGTCTCCCAACTCCAGTTACAACAGGAAGATTTGGAGAATCGTGAAAGACGCCAAAATCTGAGAATTAGGGGAATTCCTGAAGCGGTAAATAAAAAGGAGCTACGTCCATATCTTTTGGGCCTGTTTGTTACTCTAGCGCCCCATATACCGGACATAGATTGGCGCCTGGACAGGGCACATAGATCCCTTGCCCCAAAACCTCCTCCTAACGCTAACCCCAGAGACATTATAGTTCGTTTCCACTATTACGAAAGTAAAGAAGCTCTCACAGCTGCAACAGGCAACAAGTCACGTATTGACTTTAAGCAAAATAAGATCCAGATATTTAATGATCTATCCCCGATAACTCTGGCCAAAAGGCGCAGCCTGCGACCTGTCACTACACACCTACAGAATTACCAGGTCCCTTACCGATGGGGGTTCCCCTTTCGCCTATCCGCCTCTAAAGATGGTGTCCAATATTCATTGAGAGATCTTTTCGAAAGTGAAACTTTCATCCGCAACTTGGGCCTTCCACCATTACCTGAAGATCTTCCACCTCAAGCTCCAAATCCCAAGCCACTCACCGCCCCAGCGCAGATCTGGACCCCAGTGCGACGAAAATCCCAGAAGGCCTTTTCCACACCGCAAAGATCCAACTCCAACAGATTTCCGACTTGAAGGTCCCCTTCTCATCACTATTCTCCTTGATTGTTACTCCATGACTGGATGACTTGTGTCATGGCCATACCAGGGATCTCCCTGAAGATAGGCCACTTTCTCTCAGGACTTAGAGAGATTTGCCCCTCATTGCTGTTTTTTTTTTCTGGTTAACCTCTTGGAAGACGTTTCTTCCCCCTTTTTATATTACGTCCCTACGTTCCTATATTTTATCTTCAGCTTTTCGTGAGCCAATTTCTGTTTTGTTTTTTGAGCAGAGACGGGGACCCCCCCCCCCTCGACAACACTTGTAGGCTATCATGCCCCCCACCATTACCCATGGCTTCTGCCTGGGTAGCCTGAAATTTTTTTATTTTCAGGTTTTTCAAAAAAAAGTGTTTTCTTTTTTTGATTTGTTTTATTCTTTTTTTCTATTCATTTTCTTTTTTCTTTTCTTTTTTTATGTTTTTTTTTTCTTGACTTTTCAATTTACAGGTCTTTATTTCTTTCTGTGTATGACCTTTATATGGTACTCAATGATATATTCACAATTATGTGTCAACCCCGATTTATATACAACTTTGTATGTTATAACCTCAAGATGTTCATTTACCTATCTGCATTTTATATAACGTTGGCTTTACGTCTTCTGATTAGGCATGGCTCTTAAGATTTACTCATGCAAGTTTAAAGGTCTAAACTCCATCGGGAAACGATGGCAAGCATTAAAAGAATTTAGGTCCTCTGGAGCGGAGGTGATTATGATTCAGGAGACCCATTTTAAAGCTGGAGGTTCCTTTAAATTTGCCTCCAGATACTTCCCTAGAGCCTATATGGCATCCGATCCCTCCGGAAAAGCAGGGGTAGCTATTCCTTTTGGACGATCTTGCCCGGTTCGGATACTCTCCTCCTACCTAGACCCTCATGGCAGGTTTATACTCCTGAATTGTAGTCACCTCAACACTCAATTTTCTTTAGCTAACATCTATGCACCAAATGTGGGACAAATAGGTTTTCTCACAACCGTTTTTGAAAAGTTACAATCTTTCTCTCAGCCTTTTATGATACTAGGAGGCGACTTCAATGTGTGCATGTCCCCGACCAGGGATAGGAGATCCCTATTCCAAACTGCTCCACAATCAGCTTCCCAGAAATTATCTGCCTCTTTTCGTAAACTGACCAGATCTCACAATCTATTCGATACTTGGAGAGTAAAACATCCTACCCAAAAGAGTTACACATTCTATTCCCACTCTCACAAGTCGTACTCCAGATTAGATCATTTTCTGGTTACAGGTCTTCTACTTCCCTATGTAGTCTCTTCTGAGATCAATCCTATTACCTGGTCGGATCATGCACCCATTGAACTCAATATCCTGCTGACGTCAACACATACTAAAACTTGTCACTGGCGTCTTAATGAATTACTGCTCAAAGACCCAATATCCCAAAACCAACTACAACAGAAACTAACTGAATTCTTTCAATTTAACGATGGATCGGTCTCGGAGATTTCCACCTTGTGGGAGGCCCACAAGGCCTTCTTTAGAGGTGAATGTATATCTGCGAGCTCCCGCCTAAAGAGAGACTCTGCAAAACTTAAAACTGACTTACTTACTCAATTGCGGAATGCGGAAGGGCGCCTGTTGGCGTCCCCCACGGTGGAAAAATTAAGAATTGTTACTGCTATCCGGGACCGAATCAAGTCGTTTGATTTGCACAAAATCTCTAAATCTATGCTATGGGCCAGACAGAAATTCTATGATTTTGCAAACAAGCCACATAAAATGCTAGTTAACAAATTGAAACCACGGCCCTTTCTAGCAATCCCCGATCATTTGACGCAGCCTGATGGTACTCCCACATATTGTCCCAAAACTATGTCGAAAGTCTTTGGGGATTTCTATACTAGATTGTATAACTGCTTAGGCCCTGACTCACATCCTCAATTCTCACAATCTCATTTTGACGATTTCATGTCTTTTCTAAAATTACCCAAACTCTCCGCTGAACATATCACATCTCTCAACTCCCCGATCACTGTAGAAGAGATAGGAGAAGTGATTAAAAATTTGCCTACACACAAATCCCCGGGCCCTGAAGGCCTTCCGTATACATACTTTAAGACATTTTCACAGACCTTAACACCTTATCTCCAATCTCTATACTCCTCCCTGCTTAAGGGTACCATCCCACATTCACAGTTCCTACATGCTAACATAACGGTCATTCCTAAACCGGGTAAAGACCCTGCATTACCAGATAGCTATCGCCCCATTGCTTTATTAAATTCGGACTATAAAATTTTTACTAAAATATTAGCTAACAGACTATCCCCTCTATTGCCAGCCCTGATTCATAGGGACCAGGTGGGATTCATACCCACAAGACACTCTGGAGATAATACGAGAAGAACCATTGATTTGATTGATTTAATAACTAAAACGAAACGCCTCACTATAGTACTAAGCTTAGATGCACAAAAAGCATTTGATCGTTTGAGCTGGCCATTTATGTTTGCAGTCTTGACCAAATTTGGAATCAGGCCCCTTTATACAAGCCTTACGAACCCTCTATTCTCACCCCACAGGCCCTTTTATACAAGCCTTACGAACCCTCTATTCTCACCCCACATCCCAAGTCCAATTGTCTTCCCACACATCACAGAGATTTGCCCTTAGCAATGGCACTAGACAAGGGTGCCCTTTGTCACCCTTGCTGTTTATATTAAGTCTTGAACCATTAGCAGCAGCCATCAGATCCCACCCTGAAGTCCGGGGAGTTTCTTTACGCCAACAAGACTACAAATTATCCCTTTTTGCAGACAACATCTTACTGACCATCACTCGTCCCGACACCTCCCTACCCATTTTACATGATATACTATCCACCTTTGGAGCCTTGTCCGGTTTTAAGATTAACCAGACTAAAACAGAAGCCCTTCCCATTAATATTCCCCCAGACATGCTTAGCTTCCTGCAACATAGGTTTAAATACAGGTGGTGTCAGACCTCATTGAAATACTTAGGAATTCACCTTACCCCCTCATACAATTCACTCTATCAGGCCAACTTCCCTCCTATGTTTGCAGAAATCTCAAGACCCCCATCCCACTCTCTCTCCTGGGCAGAGTCAACATCCTTAAAATGTCGATACCGCCCAAACTGTTGTACTTATTTGAAACATTACCAATCCCAGTCCCAATCTCGCAGCTGAAAATTCTCCAGAGAAAGTGCCTCAATTTTATTTGGAATAATGCCTCCCATAGAATTGCCCAATCAGTAGTCTTTTCCCCCAAAATTAAAGGGGGGTTGGCTGCTCCTGACCTCATCAAGTACTACTACGCTTCCCACCTTAGGGTATTAACTACCTGGACCTCAAGGAAAGCTCCAAGTAGATGGGCTGAGATTGAAATGGAGATCACGGCTCCAGGACATCCCTGTTACCTGTTATGGCCTTTCTCAAATAAATTCATGACCCAATTGAGATCTTTGTTTATCCCTTTTTACTTTATCTATCTGGAAGAGATGTGCACATAAGTTCTCTCTTTCCTCACCGTGTTCCCCGCTCCAGAACGTACTTTTTAATCCAGACATCCCAGATGGACTGTCTTTTATACGAACAATCCCATGGACTCAAGCGGGTATATTTCAACTGCGACATTTGGTACATCCGGTTACACGCATACTACTATCATTCCCAGACCTCCAAAAAAAACACGATCTCCCCGCCTCTATGGAATACTTTTATATACAAATTAAACATTTTTTCCATACCATTTCACCTTCATTGTCTCTAGAAAAACCTACAGACTTCGAAATACTATGTGCAAATGGCCCATATGAAACTAAACTAATTTCAGCTATATATAAAATGCTCCACGCAGTACCTCCTCTAACTGACACCTCACATAACTACATGGTTAAATGGTCTAAGATGTTAAACCATCCAATTTCACTGTTATGCCCCGTACACACGGTCGGATTTTCCGATGGACAATGTCCGATCGGAGCGTGTTGTCGGAAATTCCGATCGTGTGTGGGCTCCATTGGACATTTTCCATTGGATTTTCCGACACACAAAGTTGGACAGCAGGAGATAAAATTTTCCGACAACAAAATCCGATCGTGTCAATTCCGACCGTGTGTGGCCTGTTCCGACGCACAAAGTGCCACGCATGCTCAGAAGAAATTCAGACACGGGACAGCTCGTTCTGGTAAACTTAGCGTTCGGAATGGATAAAGCACTTTCGTCACACTGCAATGTTCAAAATGGTTTAATACAGCGCACTCTCTTCTTCTTTATAATGTGACAAGAATTAAGTCGTTTTGATGCTCATATTCACACACACTTCTCACAAACTTTTTTCGTTACTATTTATCGGGATTCCCTCAATATATTTTGATTTCTCACATCTGACAGCATATTTTTTTTTTAGGTTTTTTTACTTTAATGTAGAATCTTTTTTTGTGTTTCTCTTTTTATTTTTTATTTTTTGGTGATTTTGATTTGTACTCCCGAAAATGTTTGTGTGTTTTTTGTGACAAGTTCCCACAACACCATTGATATGTTGTTCTATTTAATCTGTAGGAGATTGTTTGGTGTTGTTGTCCCTTGTTAGTTTCACATTGTACTTTAGAAATGTACCTGAATCGTCACCAATAAACTGTCCTTTTTGGATGAAAACACACACAGGAGAGTAGAATTTCCCGAAAAATATTTTATTAAGGGCTCACAACTAAACAAAGAGGGAGGCAACGCTGGAGAAACTGCAGAAGTGGGTGAAGCCTTGGACCCCCAGGGCAGACATCAATTATTTAAAAGCAAAATTGGTGGCCTGAGGAGTCCATATCTAAGGGAGGGCAGTCTGGTCCAGAAGTCCCAGAGATCCGGAAAGCAGCAGATGACATCTGTGTCCCCAGGCTGTGGTCATACGAGAGACTGCATCTTCTGTCAGACCAGACTGAACCCAGGGTCATCACTCTTTGGTCTTCCTTCCACGCTTCCTTACAGGCTTTGGCTGTGGTGGTGGAGTTGTGGCAGCAGGAGGAGGAGGAGGAAGAGGATCGTCCCTCTCCATGACATCTGTCTTGTGTGTCAGTTCCCCACTCTCCCCCTTACGTAGGACTTTATAAATCAGGTCCTCAGAGATCTTGCGTTGGCCCTCCTGCATGCCCTGCAATTTTGTGGCAGCCATGCAGGCAAAGGCCTCTTCAGGACTGGGGAAGGCTCTGAGGGACGCAGAAGCCTCCTGGATCAGCCTGTATGCTGAATCCTGCACAGGACTGGGAGTGGCCTTCCTGGCCCTTTTGTATGGCAGGCGGAGGGGAGGAACCTGAGACTCAGTCAGGCTGCGACTTGTCCCAGGCTTCTCTTGGCTGACACTTAGCCCCGCCTCCTCCTGGCTGCCACTAATCCCCGCCTCCTCCTGGCTGCCACTAATCCCCGCCTCCTCCTGGCTGCCACATTCCACAGCCTCCTCCTGGCTGAGGTCTTCCTGTGTATGAAAAAGGGACATAGTTTTAGTTTTTTATTCATCAATCACACACAATTTTCACCTCCTGACTGCTGCAAATTGAATGTTAACAAATATAACAGACTATCCTTCTGAGCCCAGCAGTTTTCATTCTTGTCCCAATTTTGGGTGCCCACTACTGTCTATTGATATGTAAAACACTTTTTTCAATCAGCAATTAGTGATCAATAATAACATCTAATAAACATCATTTATTTATTGACCAGAAATCCGTAGAAGAATGCTATACCTGACTCCAGCTGGGCTCCTCCACTTCTTCCTGGCTGTAAGGCCCAGGTTGGACATCAGAAGCCTCAGCTGGTATGGAAGGAAGAGTGGAAGGAAGAGTGGAGAGGGATTCCCTGACTTCGGTGTGGTCTGACAGAAATCGCAGTCTCTCATAGTACCACAGCCTGGGGACATAAACATCATCTGCTGCAGCTCCGGACCTCTGGGAATCCGTGACCTTCTTGCGCTCCCTAAGATATGTGCTCCTCAGGCCACCAATTTTAGCTTTTAAATAGGGGATGGTTGCTGTGGGGACCACCGGCTTCACCAACTCCAGCAGTTTCTCCAGCGCTGCCTGCCTCTTCTGTTTGTGATTATAGTGGGGGTGTCTCACCTGCCACAGACAGGGCAGCTCTCTGTACTTGTCTATGAACAGGGGCAGGAAATTGTGGTCGTTGAACCCATCCATTTTCTATGCAAGACACAACACAAGACAAAGCCTAATGTCAGGCCAAACTCCCCTAATCTTGTTACAATATAGGCTTCAATTTCGAAGCAGTATAGGGCCAAGTTTAGATCCTACCTTCGTTAGCACGATCGGCGTCTCCGATGCTCCTTCCTCCGCTCACAGATCGTACGTAAGACGCGCGCGTTACGATTTATACACACTGCGCATGCGTATAACTCCGCCCGCCCCTGACGTTCTTTCTATTCTATTCCCTGCCCCTTTTCGTTCGGCGCAGTGGAGGAAGAGCACATGGTGGAGAGACAGCAGGATCCTGAGAATTGGAGCAACGAGGAGGAGGAGGAAAGGCCGGAGCCTGAAACATCCAGATCCAGAAGGAGATTAAAGGACTCAAATATGTCCTTTGGGGAGATGTTGGAAATGGTGGACATCCTGAAGAAGGCAGACTATGATGGAAAGTATGGGCCTTACCCCAACCCCAATGTCCGAAAGGCCAAGATCATGGCGAAAGTGGTCAGGAGTCTGCACCGGAAATTCGGGGTACGATGATCGAAAGATCAGCTCAGGAAGCGGTGGTCGGACCTGAAATTACGAGAACATGAGCAGTACAGAAAGATCCGGAGAGTGCTGCAAAAAAGTAAGTAGTTGTACTGTGTTCCTATTTTTTTTATGTTTATTATGTTCGTGCTGCTCCATGTGCTTTTAGGAACTGTTGTACAGTTTAAAATGGCAACTTTCATGTTCATGGGCACATTATTCGTTCGGATCACACATTTTTTTTGCGGACTAGAAAATACCATTGTTTAGGCCATATGCATTTGGCCACCATTTTGAGGCCCTATACTTGTCTTCAAAGAATTGGGTTGTGTAGATGGCTTTGTTACTAGAATGAAATGCAAACTAGATTGTGTGTAAGGAGAGGACACTGAGCAGCTGTTTTCACATCTGGACACTGGAGCACTAGTGTGGGACACAAGAACACCATTTTTATTAGGGGGGGCACACAGGTGCTCCAGTGTATACTATAGGGGGGGCTACATCTGTGAAGCTTGTACTAAACAGGTAAAGTATTGCAGCTTGACAAAGGACACTAAAAATGCTACATCTTGGAACTCTGCTAAAATATATCATTGTACCTCACTTCCAAGCAATGTTTCATCTTTATATAGTTCTGCCATCAAATATCTGTGTGCTAAGTATACCATTTTGGTTTTACATAGGGGAGAAAAGACTCGGAGGACACCCCTCATGTGAGGAGACCAGAGCCCCCCCCCCTCTGGAAGAAGGTGAAATCCCCCCAACACAAGATGAGCAGGAGGATGAAGACGTGGTGGAAGTAGTTACCACAACAGGTGAGTGTCTGCAACCACAGGCTCAGATAAGAGATGGATGGCGGCATATTTTTTAGACCTAATTTATTTTGGGTTCCTCTCTTTTTAGGTGATCGTGAGGTTGTGGATGAAGATCCTTTCACATCCGAAAGTGCCCAGATTGTGATCGGGGAGATCATGGGGTGTAATTTACAATTGGAAAACATCAAGCAAAACATCAATGATGTTATTCCAAAATATAAAAACATCATTGATGTTTTGGGGCGAGTTTAAAACCCCTCCAAATCACTTTCTTCTTTTGTGTGCTACAATGTGCGAAATGTTTTTGTGATTTTTCCCAAAGCCAAATTTGGAGGATGCACACAGTGTGCCAACATGTGCTATCTGCCATCACGGGAGATCAATGGACGCGTTTTGGGGGTGCAACCCCTTCCTCAATAATAAAGTAGCGGTGAGGAAGGGCTTTCTCCCCCAAAACACGTCCCTTCATCCCCCGTGATGGCAGGTCGCACATGTTGACATTGTGAAATTTGTGTGCATCTTCCAAATTTGGCTTTGCCAGGGGTGATTTCCCCCAATCTGAACGCTATATCAAACACAGTTCCTAAATACTCATGTCTGATATTGCCTTCAAGTTCTACCAAATGTGAACTTTGTAAGATCAAGATTTGTGTCTTTCTTGTGGGTTTTACACAGGCCTGTTTTCTATAAAATGCACATTTTGATTTTGGATAATGGCACCACAAAAATTGTTATACAACAAACATGTTGGTTTGTCAGAAAAACCTTTGGTAAATGCACATGTGATTGTGCAGGTAATAAAAAGATTGTTCATCAAGAATGTGTGGATTATTGTCTCAACGCTACAACACTTTTGGGGTGATGTAATTGTTGTTTTAGGAGAAAATGGGGGTTATTTCCTAAGGGGAAATCCACTTTGCACTACAAGTGCAGTTTCAGTGCAGTTGCAAGTGCACTTGTAGTGAAAAGTGTCTTTGCATTTAGTAAATAACAGCCAACAGTGCTTTGTATAAGGTTACACAATCACAACATTTTCTGGACTCCACACATTTCTGTCAGGGTCAGCTCAAACAAACACAAGCAGTAAATGTCCACAAAGAAGAGCCTGGGGGGAGATGCCTGTCGAGAACTTCAAGTCCTGCAGGCTTCTCCCTGTGGCCAAATACCGCAGGGTAGCGACGAGCCTCTGCTCCGGAGTGATGGCTTGCCTCATGCAGGTATCCTGCCTGCTGATATAGGGGGTCAGCGAAGCCAACAAACGGTGAAATACGGGGTCCGTCATCCTGAGAAAGTTCCTGAAATCAACAGGATTATTCTCACGGAGCAAAGGCATATGACAGAACTGGTCATGCTGAAGCAACCAATTCTTGGTCCATGAACTCCTCCCCACCCTGTTCATGGACTGGACTTGTGTCAAGGTCAGGACCCCAACACCAAGCCCCCGCACAGCACGAACTCTACGAGGAGTACGCATACGAAACATGGCTAGAAAACGGTCGGCTGCTCAGAACGAAGTAACAGAACGCACTGAAGAACAGCAAGGCCTGTGAAGAGCGACCTGAAAAACAGCAACGAGCAGGCAAGATCACACAGAAAACTCTGATACGAACTGACTGCACGCACTGAAGAGCAGATACAAACCCACAAGCACAAACTGAACGTCAGAAAACGATCTGAAAGCCACGAGTCTGAAAAAGCGCGAATCGTCTCTCACCAAACTTTTACTAACACGAGATTAGCAAAAGGAGCCCAAAGGGTGCCGCGCTTGGTTCTGAACCGGCCTTTTCTAGTCTCGTCGTACGTGGTGTACGTCACCGCGTTGTTGTCGATCGGAAATTCCGACAACTTTGTGCGACCGTGTGTAGGCAAAACAAGTTTGAGCCAACATCCGTCGGAAAAAATCCTAGGATTTTGTTGTCGGAATGTCCGAACAAAGTCCGACCGTGTGTATGGGGCATTAGACTGCGGGAAAATTTGGGAATCATCTTCAAAAGTCTCACGATGTGTAGCACATAAGGAAACTGCTATCAAGTTAATATTCTTTTGGTACAGAACCCCTGATTTGCTACATGCCCCGAATTCCATCCTTTCTAATCTGTGCTGGAGATGCGGTCAGTCTGTTGGAACCCTCCTCCACATCTTTTGGGAATGTCACATCCTAGGCCCATACTGGAGCGAGATCCAAAGATTATTACAAACGCTCCTTTCTGCAACCATTCCATTGAATCCCATACACTTTCTTCTGGGTCTTCCTTTCCCGGATATCCCCAAATCATCACAGAAACTTGCATCATTCATATTATAAGCAGCAAAAAGAGCCATTCCTAGGCTCTGGCTCTCTACCTCCACCCCCACTTTGCATCATACTCTCTCCATAGTAGCAGATATACGCAGGATGGAGCAAATGACTGCTAAGATTGAAGGTAACACCCTCCTATTCGACAGAATATGGAAGGCTTGGGATAATTCAATATTCTCTTCCGAACCTGTAGCTGTCACACCTTTTTGAAGTCTGCTAAAAGTACGCTTTGACCATCCTTTACACCTGATTGTGAGGTTGACACAATTTATTTTATTTTATTCTTGACCTAAATCTAGATACGGTATGGACACTTTTTTGTTGAGATGACCCATTGATGGAAGCCGCTGTCACTTGACCATACTGGTATCCCCACCACGATATATTATATTATTTTATCTATTGTTTTGATAGATAGATAGATAGATAGATAGATAGATAGATAGATAGATAGATAGATAGATAGATAGATAGATAGATAGATAGATAGATAGATAGATAGATAGATAGATAGATAGATAGATAGATAGATAACTTCTTCTTTGATGCTAACTTGACTTGATCTTTGTACCTTATGATGTTTCATAATTGTTAAATCTTTTGAAAAATAAACAATTTAAAAAAAAAAAAAAAAAGACCCAGAAGGTAGATACCTGATACTCATGGGTTATATAATGGATACAGCAATCACGGTGATTTCCTACTACGCTCCTAACAAACAACCTACACCATTCCTCTCACATATATTACAAGTGATTAATACACACAAAATAGGAACAGTGATAATGTGTGGGGATTCGAACCAGGTCCTCCTCCCATTTCTAGATAAATCACCTTTTACACCATCCAAAATAACCTCTAGATTACCTTTTTCTCAACTTCTTTCCAAATACAATCTGGTAGATTCGTGGAGAGAAAGTAACCCAATGAAAAAGAAATTCACTTATTTCTCGCACCCTCATCAAACCTTCACCAGAATAGATCATATTTTTCTAACAATAGGAATGATACCAGAAATTATTGCATCAGATATAATTCCGATTCCGTGGTCTGACCATAATGCAGTATACACTACTATAGCCTCAGCCATACCAAAAGCGCATGACCCAACGTGGTACTTACCGGACATAATGCTCAAACACCCACTACATCAGATGGCCATTGAACAAGCTTTAAAGGAATACATATCAATTAATAATACAACAGACATCTCCCCAATAACACTGTGGGAAGCTCATAAGCCTGTCTTGCGTGGTACAATACAAAGACAAATGGCACTATTTAAACGGGAACGCAAAATCTAGCAAAAAAACTAGAACTCAATTTTAATGCAGCCTACATATCATTTCAAGTTAATCCATCTCAGAGTACAAAATCTCATCTGGAAAAATCTAGATTGGAATACGATCTATTTCTCACTGAGTCAGTTGATAAATCCCTCAAACGCTCCAAACACAATTTCTACATGAATACAAACAAACCAGGTACATATTTGGCTCGGGCATTAAATTCAACTAACAAATCTTTCAAACCAATACGTTTGAAATTATCAAAAAATGTTTACACTTGTAATCCAGTTAAAATAGTCCATAAATTTCACTCACATCTCGCAACTTTATACAAGACAAACAATGAATTTAATCCTACAGAGGCTGAATCCTTCTTCTCAAAAATAACCTTACCTGAGTTGTCTCAGAATCAAAAAAGCAGTTTGGATGAGCCTATAACTATAGATGAAGTTGCTAACGCCATAAAAGACCTAAAACTTAACAAAAGACCAGGCCCAGACGGCTACTCGGCTTTATACTATAAAACAGTCTCAGAAATACTCCCTCCCATTCTCACTGAAACGTTTAACAAACTTCTAGATGGACATTCTTTTCGGCAAGAAACACTAATGGCAATTGTTTGTATGATCCCAAAACCCCTTTCTGATGATACTTCCTGTGTGAATTATCGGCCTCTCTGTTAAACCTCGATATTAAAATTATTAGCAAAAATAATAGCAAAACGCCTCAATAGCATTATAGGAAAATTAATACATAGAGATCAAGTAGGCTTCATGCCAAATAGACAGGCAGGCGATAATATACACAGGCAAAGATAATAAAAGTATACACTGCGCTAAATTCAAAAAATGGTGCAGAGCAGCTACATACAGGGTGACAAAAACCATAAAAACATGTGAGAAAATAAAATGTAGCGCATAAATTGTGCAAAAAAATTCTACAATCAAGAAAATGGCTGAAACACAAATGAACATAAGTGATATACACGTTAAGTGATGAAACTTATAAGTCTCTAAATAAAGGTAAATCAAGTCCAGTAAGTGAATAGAACAGCAAATATGCATGGGATATCCCACTGGGAATGGTATGTGGATGTAAAACAACAAATGTTCCAACACAGGTATATCATCGGATCATCCCAAAGCTGTATCTCACAACTGCATGTACCTTGGTGAAGATGGTGTGTAAGAAACTCTTACCAGATATAATGGACTCCCTTGTCAGCGACAGGGAGTCATTCGAGCGGGTTGCCTCTCAGGGCCTGAAAAACGGACATCACAGCTCTGCGAACCTTCTGGGTCAAACTCTGTGTGGATCTCCCGGGGCCGCCAGGTGGGTCCTCCCAAAGGATGGCCGAGGTGCGAATCAGAGGAGATGATGCATCACGTGAAAAGCTGAAGTGAAGACTGGTTTGATCTCTCAGTTGATATGTGGAGAAAAAATAAACAGGCTCCACATAGCGTAGATGAGCAAAGTGGGATTTTTATTGCTAAAAAAGCCAGGCAATAATAAAATGTGATCACAAGCGCCCTTTCAGCATCCTTCTTGTTGCCCAATCTTGTTTTTATACCCTGTGATCACATTTTATTATTGCCTGGCTTTTTTAGCAATAAAAATCCCACTTTGCTCATCTACGCTATGTGGAGCCTGTTTATTTTTTCTCCACATATCAACTGAGAGATCAAACCAGTCTTCACTTCAGCTTTTCACGTGATGCATCATCTCCTCTGATTCGCACCTCGGCCATCCTTTGGGAGGACCCACCTGGCGGCCCCGGGAGATCCACACAGAGTTTGACCCAGAAGGTTCGCAGAGCTGTGATGTCCGTTTTTCAGGCCCTGAGAGGCAACCCGCTCGAATGACTCCCTGTCGCTGACAAGGGAGTCCATTATATCTGGTAAGAGTTTCTTACACACCATCTTCACCAAGGTACATGCAGTTGTGAGATACAGCTTTGGGATGATCCGATGATATACCTGTGTTGGAACATTTGTTGTTTTACATCCACATACCATTCCCAGTGGGATATCCCATGCATATTTGCTGTTCTATTCACTTACTGGACTTGATTTACCTTTATTTAGAGACTTATAAGTTTCATCACTTAACGTGTATTTCACTTATGGTCATTTGTGTTTCAGCCATTTTCTTGATTGTAGAATTTTTTGCACAATTTATGCGCTACATTTTATTTTCTCACATGATAATATACACAGGGCAGTGTTATTGGCACATATTGCTAAAAAACGGAAAATCCCTTTATGTTTTCTATCTCTCGATATTAAGAGGGCATTTGACACAGTATCCTGGCAATATATGCAATATTCATTACAAAAATGGGGTTTTGGACCCCACTTTTTAACATGGATCAAAGCATTATATAATAAACCCAAAGCCTATATAAAATATGCTAGATACAAATCTGATGCCTTTAATATCGAAAGAGGTACCCGACAGGGTTGCCCATTATCTCCCTTATTATTTGCCCTTATACTCGAACCCATCGCCCAATACATCAGAACAAACCAAACTATAACTGGCATTGAAGTAGGAGGTATTACACACAAATTATGTATATTTGCAGACGATATATTACTTTTTCTATCATCACCACAGGTCTCTGGTCCTAACTTAATACCAGCTCTTGATGGATTTGCAGCCCTATCCGGCCTTATGATTAATCCTAAGAAATGCCTAGTGCTTAATATTTCACTCACAAACATGGAATTGATCCCGGCTAGGGCTGCACTCCCAATCACATGGGCAGAAAAATCAATCCCATATCTTGGAATTCATTTAACAGCAACTCATTCTGACTTATTCTCAACCAATTATCCTCCTGTATTAAGACAGATCACAAATCTAATAAAACAATGGTCGCAACTTCCTTTATCCTGGATAGGGAAGATTAATGCAATCAAAATGACTATTCTACCCAAATTGCTTTATCTATTCAGAGTCCTCCCTATTCCAATTCCTTCCTATTTTTTGAGAATAGTACAAAAAAGAGCAACTTCGTTTATATGGGACTCTTCTAAACCACGTATACCTATACACACACTACATCTTCCCAAAAATAAAGGAGGCCTGGGATACCCTCATTTTACTAACTACTACAGAGCAGCACATTTGGCCAGTCTTTCCAAATACCATGCAAAACAGGAAATCCTATTATGGGTATTTATAGAGGCTTCAGAAAATGACCCTCTATTAATATCAAATTTATTATGGCTTGATCCTAAAGACCGCTTTAAAATTCATAATCCCATAACTAAACACTTCTTATCTCTCTGGGATAAACTAAAAACCAAATATCAGTAACAATCTCCACACAATCCTCTCCTTTCTTTTATCAGAAATACGGCCTTTTATCCGGCATGGATCTACCCAAATTCTTTTAAAGCTTGGACAACATCAGGCATTCAGACACTAAAGGACTTCATAGCATCTAAATCATTCCTTTCATTCCCATCGCTTAGCGAAAAATATGATCTACCAAACTCTGAGATATTTAGATATCTCCAAATCAAAAATTTCTATACACCATTCCTAAAGGGGGATACACCATTATCCCAATTATCCATTTTTGAATCAATCTGTACAAAAGATCCATTTGCTAAAGGTACAATTTCATCACTTTATAATCAATTATATGGAGTAGCAAATCTTAATAGACCCTCTTACGTTCAGAGGTGGGAGGAGGACCTGGGACGAACTTTAGAAGACACGGACTGGTCTAACATATGGCTCACATCTAAGTCATCTTCACCCAACATCTTAGCACTGGAGACAAATTATAAAGTCTTAACTCGCTGGTACCTTGTACCCGCTAGAGTGGCAAAATATTCACCTAATACCTCAGCTCTTTGTTTTCGAGGATGCCCAGAAATAGGCACATATTTACACATATGGTGGACGTGCCCAGTAATCCAAACCTTCTGGAAGGAAGTCTTCGTGATTGCATCTAAAATATTTAAAAAAATAATACAACCAGATCCATATTTAACTTCACTTAATCTAAAACCGGAATGGTTAACACTCTCTCAATTCAAACTTATGATCCAACTAATAACGGCTGCAAAACAAACAGTGGCCAAGGCATGGAAATCTCCTACATTGGTACTAGCAGAAACAATTCACAGAATGAATAATACAATGTCCCATGCTAAGATGGTAGCCATCGATCAAAATCAAATTCCAAAATTTGAAAAACTTTGGCATCCTTGGATAAAACAACAGTTCCAGTCAAACTTCAATGACTCTGTCCTGTTGCCATGGTAACAGATTAAATGACTTACAGAGACACCCATTCTAAGGCTTCAAAGAGAACTAAAAAGAATAATAAACTGACGAGCGGGACAACCTTGTGGACCATACCTCTACCTTTCACCCCTTTTTCTTCTTTCTCTTTCCTTTTCTCCACCTTACATTAAAGCTCATTATCAGAATTTATTTGACCTATATACACTCTACTTGTAAACAATATATATAGTAGGTATAAATCATTTAAATACCTACAAAAGTAACTAAGGAAATGATATATATCTTTAATTTAGGTTTACGTGAACCCAATGTTTAATATTTGAAATTTCATGATATTTACCTATATAAACCCTACTGTAAAACAACGAGCTTACTTTATAAATCCTTGTAAACTTACTTTATGTATCTTTATAACATTGTATACTCAATAAACTTCTTTTGACAAGGAAAAATAATATAAATCCTAATACTACCTCTAATAATGTCTGTTGATTAATGAAAGGTATCATAGTGGACAAGGTGTATTTTCATTTTTGTATTGTGTTATATAAAGCTTAACGTTGTCTAAGGGTTCTATCTAGCGATATTAGCGATATTTAGAATCACCGGATAAGGACGATTGGAGGATTGTATGGGTAGAGTTGAGGTATGTTAAAGGATACCTCAGTGATTGGTTCAGAGAAGAAAAGATCCACCATTATACCTTTGCATCCAATATTGTTGTGGATATACAATACATTAAGGCAACACAGTCATCTTTGTTCATTTGTTTGCGTTTATATCTGCATGACTAATATAAACCCATAGCCTGAGATTATGCTCTATAGTCTGAGTTTTGTTATGGTCTTTCGGAAAAGCCAGACTAGAGGTATTGAATATTATATCACTAGATCTAATATATTCCTGTCCATATTAGCATCTGTGTAACCCATTGTAGGTTTAATAGTATAACCAATCAGTTTTAAAAAGGTAACAGAACATAACTATGTGTTCTAGAACTTATGTAGGTTTAAAAGCGGAGAACATGTTAGATATTGATTAGCTGGAATTAAATGATGAGCGTTTAAAACCTTCTAATTGAACGTGTGTGTGTGAGATATAGTCAAATGAAGTACTCACTATTATGCCTCGTACACACGATCGGACATTGATCGGACATTCCGACAACAAAATCCATGGATCTTTTCCTAAGGATGTTGGCTCAAACTTGTTTTGCATACACACGGTCGCACAAAGTTGTCGGAATTTCCGATCGCCAAGAACGTGGTGATGTACACCACGTACGACGAGACTAGAAAAGGGCAGGTCCGAACCAAGCGCAGCACCCTTTGGGCTCCTTTTGCTAATCTCGTGTTAGTAAAAGTTTGGTGAGAGACGATTCGCGCTTTTTCAGACTCGTGGTTTTCAGATCGTTTTCTGCTGTTCAGTTTGTGCTTGTGGGTTTGCATCTGGTCTTCAGTGCGTGCAGCAAGTTATGCGTGACTCTTGTCATTGTGTTATTGTTCGTTCGTTACTGTTTTTCAGGTCGCTCTTCACAGGCCTTGCTGATCTTCAGTGCGTTCTGTTACTTCGTTCTGAGCAGCCGACCGTTTTCTAGCCATGTTGCGTATACATACACCCAGTAGAGGTACTTGGCGACGGGGAGAAACCTGCAGGACTTGAAGTTCTCGACAGGCATCTCCCCCCAGGCTCTGGGGATCATTATCCCAGAGACCTGTTCTGCCATCATCCAGGTCCTGCAGAAGGACTATATTAAGGTAAGATTTATCCTTTAACATCACATTTTATTGTATGTAATGTTTGATAATATATTGTATTTCTTTCCTCATTCCCTAATTACCATGATTGGAATATGCTGTGAATGTCACCTTTGTCCTCATGCATGCTGGATTTTTATGTAATTATTTTTTTGTCCTTCATACATATTTGCCTTCACTTACCTCCCCAGCATGGTCTCCTGGCCCTATATTCAGCTCATGTAGTCACTTAACAACATATTTTATTATCTCCATGGTAGTGCTTTACCCCAAACACCCCCTAAAATGTTTTTAAATTTGATTGGTGCTTAAAATTCATGCAGAGTGCCAGAGGCTTTTTTTGGGGGGGTCCCCAAATCATTTGGAACCCTCCCTCCCCCAACTGCTAAGTTATCTGATACCAATTCTCTATCTATCCTCAATCATCTATCTGCTGACATTGCCAAACCCATACACACTATACCCACCTCTTTTGTGGTCATATTTATGGATGAATTCCCCAAAGCATGTAATGCAAGGGCCTGCCTGTATACTTTCAAATGGTACTGTTGCAAGTTTTTGTATACTATTATTATCGTGCTAGGTAATAGCAGAATGTCCAAATGTGCTAAAATGTGTACAGTGTGCATTTATATCTTTGTATTATGACACTTCTTACCTGTCCAGTGGGCTGCCAATAGTGTAAAGTAAGGAGGGGCCGGCCAAAATAATAACCATTATTTAGGCATTCATCTCTCAATGAAGTGGAGAGGGTTACCTGTCCAAGAGCTCCCCCCTATAATGTTAGAAATGGCCCATGAGGGGGGGGGGGGATCTGGTAGGTGGACCTTATACTCTGGTCTTTAAAAACTCCCTCAAATAAATGTTATCTTGATGTTGGCCAAGAATGTTTGTGTCTAATCTGCTTTCCCTGTTTATGTGCAAAATGACTAATTTTTTTTTCTTGTTTGACTCCACAGTTTCCTTCCAACCCACAGGAATGGCAGACTGTGGCCTCCCACTTTGCCCAGCGGTGGGACTTTCCTAACTGTGGAGGGGCAATTGATGGGAAACACGTCCACATCGTCCCACCCCCAACTCAGAGTCATACTATTATAATTATAAGGGGTTCAATATTATTGTGATGTTGGCGGTGGTGTCGGCTACTTACGAGTTCTTGTATGTGGACGTGGGTAAGAATGGCCGGATGTCAGATGGTGGAGTCATCGCCCCGGTGGAGTTCTACAGGCATCTCCAGAATGGCAGCTTGGACTTGCCACCTCCAGAAGACAATGTGGAAGGACTCCCATTCGTCTTCATTGCGGATGAAGCTTTTGCGCTTGGGGACCATCTTATGCGGCCATTCCCGATGAGGACCCTCACCCCGGACCAGAGGGTTTTTAATTACCGGCTGGCCAGATCCAGAAGAGTGGTGGAGAACACATTTGGAATCATGGCCAGCCGGTTCCACCTATTTCTTACACCCATACACATGGCAGAGTACAAACTGAATCATATCATCCTGGCGTGCTGTGTTCTACACAACTTTTTACGGCAACATTCTGCCAACTATGCTGGCTCAGTTGGGCCAGAGGCTGGAATTCAAAATGAGCCAACCCTGACGGCGCTTGAAAGTGGCCGTCCTGGCTTGCCCCCCCTGAGTGCCCATGATGTCTGGCTAAGATACCTTGAATACTTTGCGGGTAGGGGGCTATCAATATGCCAGACAATGTCTGAAACCTTGTTCAAATAAAAAAAAACAATTTAACTACTAAAAACTTTGGTGACATTTACTGCTTGTGTTTCTTTTAGCTGACCCTGACAGAAATGTGGTGAGTCCTGAAAATGGCGTGATTGTGTAACATTACAAAGCACTGTTGGGTGTTATTTACCAAAGGCAAAGACACTTTGCACTACAAGTGCAGTTGAAACTGCACTTGTAGTGCAAAGGGGATTTTCCCTTAGGAAATAACCACCATTGTCACAGAAAACACCAATTAGAGCACAACAAAAGTGTTGGAGCGTTGAGACAATAATCCACACATTCTTGATTAACAATCTTTTTAATACCAGCACAATCACATGTGCATTTGTAAAAGGTTTTTAAAACAAACCAACGTGTTTGTTGTATAATAATTTTTGGGGTCACATTAGAAAAAGTAGAAATGTCCATTTAAGATAAAACAGGCATGTTTAAAACCAACAAGAAAGACACAAATCTTGAACTTACAAAGTTCACATTTGGTAGAACTTGAAGGCAATATTAGACATGAGTATTTAGAAACTGTGTTTGATATTGCGTTCAGATGGGGTGAAGTCACCCCAGGAAAAGCCAAATGTTGAAGATGCACACAAATTGCCGAATGTCAACATGTGCTAGCTGCCATCACGGGGGATCAAGGGACGTGTTTTGTGGGTGCAACCCCTTTCTCACAGCTACTTTATTATTGAGGAAGGGGCACCCCCAAAACGCATCCATTGATCTCCCATGATGGCAGATAGCACATGTTGACACACTGTGTGCATCTTCAAAATTTGGCTTTTCTATAATATGTAAAAAAAAATGTATACATTTTAGGATCACCAAAAGAACAAAAAAAGGAAGGGATTTTGATTGTTTTTAAACTCTCCCTAAAACATCAATTATGTTCTTCATTTTTTTTTTAACATCATTGATGTTTTTCTGGATGTTTTTCAAGTCCCTGTTACACCCCATGATCTCCCCGATCAGGATCTGTGCACTTTCTGAGGTGAAATGCCCTGGATACACAACATCACGATCACCTAAAATATAGAAACAAAAACACACCATGTATTATAAATATGCCGCCATCCATCTCTCACCTGAGCCTTTGGTGGCAGACACTCACCTGATGTGGTGACTAGTTCCACCACGTCTCCTTCCTCCTCCTCCTCCTGTTGTCTTTGGTGGGTCTCCACTTCTTCATGAGGTGGGGGGTCTCTGGTCTCCTCAGATGAGGGGTGTCCTCCGAGTCTTTTATCCGCTATGTAAAAAAAATAGGTATACTTAGCACACAGATATTTGATGGCAGAAATAGGAATATGAAACATTGCTTGGAAGTGGGGTACAATTGTCTGTTTTGGCAGAGTTACAAGATGTAGAATTTTTATTGTCCTTTGTCAAGCTTCAATACTTTACCTGTTTTGGACAAGCTTCACAGATGGAGACACCCCTATAGTATACACTGGAGCACCTGTGTGAGCCCCTAATAAAAAGGGTATTCTTGTGTCCCACACTAGTGCTCCAGCGTCCAGATGTGAAAACTGCCGAGTGTCCTCTCCTTACACAGAATCTAGTTTGCATTTCATTCTAGTTACAAACCCATCTACACAACCAAATTATTTTCCGACAAGTAGGTCATAAAAAATGTTGGCAAATGCATATGGCCAAAACAATGGTGTTTTCTAGGCCGAACAAACAATGTTTTATACGAACAAATAATGTGCCCATGAACATGAAAGTTGACATTTTAAACTGGACAACAGTTAAGAAGAGCTCATGGAGCAGCACGAACGTAATAAACATAAAAAATAGGAACACAGGACAACTACTTACTTTTTTGCAGCACTCTCAGGATCCTTCTGTACTGCTCATGCTCTCTTAATTTGAGGTCCGATCACCGCTTCCTGAGCTGATCATTTGATCGTCATACCCTGAAATTCTGGTGCAGACTCTTGACCACTTTCGCCATGATCTTGGCCTTTCGGACATTGGGGTTGGGGTAAGGTCCATACTTCCCGTCATAGTCGGCCCTCTTCAGGATGTCGACCATCTCCAACATCTCCCCAAAGGACATATTTGATGCCTTAAATCGTCTCCTTCTGGATCCAGACGTTTCTGGCTCTGGGCTTTCCTCCTCCTCCTCGTTGCTGTAATTATCTGACACCTGCTGTGTTTCTGCCATGTGCTCTTCCCCCACTGCGCCGAATGAGAAGGGGTGGGGAATAGACTAGAAAGAACGTCAGGGGCAGGCGGAGTTTCACTCATGCGCAGCGTCTATAAAGCGTAACACGCGTGCATAGTACGTACGATCTGTGAGCGGAGGAAGGAGCATCGGAGGCGCCGATCGTGATAACGAAGGTAAGATCTAAACTTGGGCCTATACTGCTTCTAGATTGAGGCCTATATTGTAACAAGATTAGGAGAGTTTTGCCTGATATTAGGGTTTGTCTCGTGTTGTGTCTTGCAGATAAAATGGATGGCTTCAATGACCACAACTTCCTCCCCCTGTTCATAGACAAATAGAGTTAGCTGCCCTGTCTGTGGCAGGTGAAACATCCACATTATAATCATAAACAAAAGAGGCAGACAGCGCTGGAGAAACTGCTGGAGTTGGTGACGCCGGTGGTCCCCACAGCAACCATCCCCTGTTTAAAAGCCAAAATTGGTGGCCTGAGGAGCACTTATCTAAGGTAGCGCAAGAAGGTCACGGATTCCCAGAGATCCGGAGCTGTAGCAGATGACATTTATGTCCCCAGGCTGTGGTACTATGAGAGACTGCGATTTCTGTCAGACCAGACTGGAGTCAGGGAATCCCTCTCCACTCTTCCTTCCATCCTATCTTCCAGCCCAGCTGAGGCTTCCGATGTCCAACCTGGGACTTCCAGCCAGGAAGAAGTGGAGGACCCCAGCTTGAGCCAGTTATAGCATTGTTCTACAGATTTCTGGTCAATAAATAAATGATGTTTACTAGATGTTATTATTGATCACTAATTGCTGAATTAATAAAGTGTTTTACATATCAATAGACAGTAGTGGGCAAAAATAATTGGGACAAGAATGAAAAATGCTGGGCTCAGAATCATAGTCTGTTATATTTGTTAACATTCAATTTGCAACAGTCAAGAGATGAAAATTGTGTGTGATTGATGAAGTGATGACCGAATTGCAGGTTCCTCCCCTCCGCCTTCCAACCAAAAGACCCAGGAAGGGGAGTCACTGCAGAAATCAGTGCTCAGACTCATTCAGGAGGCTTCTGCGTCCCTCAGAGCCACCCCCACTCCTGAAGAGGCCTTTGCCTGCATGGCTACCACCAAACTGCAGGGCATGCAGGAGGACCAACGCCAGATGTGTGAGGACCTTCTTTATAAAGTCTTAACTAAGGGGGTGAGGGGAGAAATCACACCCAATACCCACCTGAGTGAGTTGGAACATCCTCCTCCTCCCCCTCCTCCTCCTCCTGCCACAACTACACCACCACAGCCACAGTGTGGAGGGCAGCATGGAAGGAAGACCAGAGAGTGATGACCCTGGGTTCAGTCTGGTCTGGCAAAAGATGCAGTCTCTTGTATGACCACAGCCTGGGGACACAGATGTCATCTGCTGCTTTCATGATCTCTGTGACTTCTGGACCAGACTGCACTCCCTTAGATAAGGACTCCTCAGGCCACCAATTTTGCAGGAAAATAATTGATGTGTGCCTTGGGGGCCAAAGGCTTCACCAATTTCTGCTGTTTCTCCTGCGTTGCCTCCCTCTTTGTTTGGTTATGAGCCCTTAATAAAGGTTTTTTTTGTTTCAATTATACTCGCCTATGTGTGTTATCCTTCAAAAAGGACAGTTTGTTTGTGAGGATTCAGGTACATTTCTAAAGTACAATGTGAAATTAACAAGAGACACCAACACCAAGCAATCTCCTTGAGATTAAATAATACAAGATAATAATGGCTTTGTGGTAACTTGACACACAAAACACACACAAAAATATTTTTGATGTTAAATAACTAAAAAAAAAAAAAAAAAAAAAAAAACACAACAACAAGATCAGCCTTGAAAAAAATACAAACCAAAAAAAAAAAAAAAAAAATCACATCAGGCTTGAAAAAAAAAAAAAAAAAAAAAGATATAGATTTTTGGTCAGATGTGACAAATCATAATATATTGAGGGAATCACGATAAATAATAAAGAAAGAAGTTTGTAAGAACTCTGTGTGAATATCAGCAGCAAAACTACTTCGTTCTTGCTGCATTATAAAGAAGAAGAGAGTGAGCTGTATTAAACAATTTGAAACACTGCAGCCTGACCAGGGCTGATCCTAGGGTCACAGGCGCCTGGGTGCAGAAATATTTCTGGCGCCCCCACATGGGCGTGGTCATTTTAGTAACTCCTCCCCTTTACAAATATTTCTATGGCAAGGACTCAACCACAGAGATGCTCCACCACAAAGTCTTCATTACCCTGGGATCCTTACAGGTACAATAAACAAAATACAGGAAGAGAAGCAAGAGTACTTTATTGGGACCTGGAGGGGGGCCTCTCTGATGGAGACAGAGAGCGCTTCTGTTAGAGAGTCTGTTAGAAAAAGCCCCCAAAAATACTACAGACATGATACAGGAGATGATCAGAGACTGCAGACGTAGTACAGGAGATGATCAGAGACTGCAGACATAGTACAGGAGATGATCAGAGACTGCAGATATGTTACAAGAGATGGTCAGAGACTGCAGACATGTTACAAGAGATGGTCAGAGACTGCAGACATGGTACAGGAGATGGTCAGAGACTGCAGACATAGTAAAGGAGAGGGCCAGAGACTGCAGACATAGTACAGGAGATGGTCAGAGACTGCAGACATTATATAGGAAACGTTAGAGACTGCAGACATAGTACAGGAGATGGTCCGAGACTACAGACATTGTACAGGAGATGGTCATAGACTGCAGACATAGTACAGGAGATGATCAGAGACTGCAGACATAGTACAGGAGATGATCAGAGACTGCAGACATAATACAGGAGATGGTCAGAGACTGCAGACTAAGGATGAGCTCCGGCGTGTTCGCAAGCTGCACGTGCCAGGAAGTCGGCAATGCGCTGCGCTAATCACAAGCAGTGAGACATTTCCCGATCTCTGCAGCCACACATCAGGAAATGTCTCACTGCTTGTGATTAGCGCTGTGCAGTGCCCAGTTCCTGGCGGGCTCGGCACATGCAGCTTGCGAACACGCCGGAGCTTATCCTTACTGCAGACATAGTACAGGAGATGGTCCATTAGACCCCTTTCACACTGGAGGCGTTTTTCAGGAGCTTTAGTGTTAAAAATAGCACCTGGAAAAAGCCTGATCTGCAATCCCACTGTGAGAGCCCGAATGCTTTCACACTGGAGCAGAGCACTGGCAGGACGTCCAAAAAATTGCTGCAAGTAGCTTCTTTGAAGCGCTTTAGGAGCGGTGTATACACCGCTCCTAAAGCGCCCTTGCTCATTGAAATCAATGGGCAGCGCCTGCAAAGCGCCTCAGCAGTTGCGCCTTTGATCCCTTTAGTGGGGGTTAAATGTACCTCTAAAAAGTGACGGTAAAACGCCACTAAAAGTAGCAGCGCATTACCACCGATGCCCCTGCACTGTCAGTGTGAAAGGCCTCTTAGTACATCTCATTAAACATCACATCTGTAAATGAACTACTGAGGTGCAGGAAGGGACAGGGCCTGTGTATCCTATGTAATCTATCATTCCATAAAACATCTCCTAGCAGGGGCAGCCCAGAGCACATCTAAAAGGTGTGTAGGGGATGCCATTCCTACACACAGCACACTGACTCACCTCAGTTCTCTCTCCGTGCAGCTCGAGATAGAGATGGGAGGGGGAGGCATTCCAACTGGAGTTGGTAGAGTCAGTGCGGGATCCCAGTGTGAGGAATTTATTCCAGCACATCAGCATCCACTGACTAGAACCCTCATGTCAGGAAGAGGAGCGCTCTTCCCCCGAGCACTGCCAGACTGGACGGGCTGCCCTACGCTCACACTGGAGTTCTGGACGGACACTCACAAGGAGAGAAGGAGGGAGGGGAGAAGTCTGGCTCTTTGGCGCCCCCACCTCTGCAGGCGCCTGGGTGCAAAGCACCCTTCGCACCCTGGGTAGGATCGGCCCTGAGCCTGACGAAAGTGCTCTATCCATTCCGAACGCTAATTTTACCAGACCGAGCTGTTCCTTCTCGGAATTTCTTCTGGCACTTTCGTGGCACTTTGTGCGTCAGGATTGTCCACACACGGTCGGAAATGACGCGATCGGATTTTGTTGTCGGAAAATTTTATAGCCTGCTCTCAAACTTTGTGTGTCGGAAAATCCGATGGAAAAAGTCCGATGGAGCCCACACACGGTCGGAATTTCTGACAACACGCACCGATCGCACATTTTCCATCGGAAAATCCGTCCATTGTATGGGGCGTTAGACTCCTGCGTTTAAGGCGTACTTATCTGTTCCTTATGAACTTGATATTCTCCTGATGACTCTTATGCCCTACACACGGTCAGACATTGATCGGACATTCCAACAACAAAATCCATGGATTTTTTCCGACGGATGTTGGCTCAAACTTGTCTTGCATACACACGGTCGCACAAAGTTGTCGGAAAATCCAATCGTTCTGAACGCAGTGACTGTTGGGAAAGAAATTGAAACAGTTGGGGGAGGGGTAAAAACAAACAGTCAACTTGAAAAATAAACTTTCAGCTGGATGGCTGTTTGTCTGAGTGTTGTGGCTAGATTATTTTTTGTTTTTTCATCCATTGGGTTTGAAAAATTGCTTCTTCATATCAGGTATCTATGTTTTGATAGTCATAAATTGGTACTTGAATGAAATTATACGGTGGTAATTCAGGTATACATATGATCCGGGCGGTCCATTTGATCTCTGTGTCTAGGTGGGGAGATTCCTGGGCTTCCTTGATCTTCTCCTCTTCTGTTGTGCTCAGCTGAGCTGAGCTGAGCTGAGGGTGATCTTCAACGGCGATCTCTGTGTCTTTGGGCTCTTGGCGTGTAGTTTTTGGTTACTTCGATCCATGTGTCATTTAACATGAAAGAGTTATACCATTCAGGGACTTCAATTGAGGGAATGTTCAATGCTTCACAAAATGGTTGGAGGTCATCGGGTGTGCATAGCAGTGCTGTGTGACCTCTCCATGTGGCAGAAAGGCAAAATGGAAACTTCCATCTATATATATATATATATATATATATATATAATCTATATGCCTCCTTTACGCAATTGTTCCAGTATCGAGCTCTGCGTTTCTGTAGCATAATGTTTGAGAGGTCTTGGTAGAGTTTTATTTCTATGCCATTAAAGATGTTTTTTTCTCTTGCTTTTTTTTAGAATGGCTTCCTTCAGGGGGAAATTAACCAGGTAGCAGATTATGTCCCTGGGGGGATCAGTGTCCCTTCCTCTTGGTCTGAGGGCCCTGTGCATCCTCTCAAATTCAATGGGAGGGTCAGGGGGTCTATCCAATAGATCATTGAATATTATGGAGGCAGTTTGTTCTATTGGAATTTGGTCTGATAGTTCTGGGACCTCCCTAATTGTTATAGTATGATGTCTTCCCCTATTATTGAGGTCTTCTAGGTGTCTTTGTAGCTCAATTATATGGGAGAGGTGCATGTCAGAGGATTTCTGCACCTGCTTAATGGCGTCCACATGGCGTGCTGTGGCCTGCTCCACTGATCTCATCCTTGCTGTATGCCCTGTATGTCTGCCTTTAGGTCTGTGATTGCTGCAGACAGGGTTGCTTTTATGTCTAATGCAACTGCTTGCAGGTCAGAGAGGCATAGGGCATGTGTAGGCTGTGTAGATAGCCATAAGGCAAGGCTCATCGCACTCCACATTGCTTTTATTTTTATGTGGTCACTTTTTAATCGTTTTATACTGGTTGGTTTCAATAAACATACTTTTCTGATGTTCACCATCGGAGCATTCCTTTTCTTTTCTTCCCTTTATTTTGGTTGGATGAGAGATTTTTGATGTTCCTATTGGATGTGTCGCTTCTTCGGTTTGGTGGATACTTCTGAGGTTGCTCCAGCCAAGAGGAGATGTCTTCCGAGATCCGGGGTCCCTACCTTCATCTGGGAGAGCCACCCATCTGGATTTCTAAGCTTGTCTGCTCCGGTAAGAGTGTTCAATCTCTTTCACTTTAAGGATTCACTAGCGGTTGAATTACATGTTGGAAGATTTTTCACTTCACAGCTGGACTTTTTATTCATTTCACTATTGGACTTTAATCACATTTGTATTATTCTAGTTTTTCACATATTTATTGTATTGGTTGGACTACAACATTCACCAATTTTTGAACACTAATAAGTATGTGTTAATGTTATATTATAGCGCTACATTTTTTACACTATCTTATCCAAATACTTGTCATATTCCTGTGTAGCAGGTTTGTTGTCTTCCGATTTTTCCTGGGTTAGTTTAGTTATATTATAATTTTCACTTGTGTAGATATACTGGCCTTTATTGCAGGTTTGTGAGCGCCGTCCGTTGCTGTGGATGAGCCGCCAAGCGGGCTGGATTGCTGAGGAGAGGCTGAGATTGTGAGGCCTTCTCCCTGCGCCGTCCGGAACATCGTGGGGATGCTTGGTATCTGTTGCTGGCTCATCTCACGGGGACTGTGGGTGGTTGAGGAGCTACGATCGCCCTTTCCCATGATCAGATGCCGTGGCTGGTGTCCTGGAGCTGATTTTAGCTGCTCCTGTGTGCCGGACGACTCGGTTTAAGTTTACATCTTGGACCGGAGTTAGACCACGCCCCTCAAATATAATTTAAACACACAACCAGCTTAGCCACTATGGCTCAAACTGGGACATTTAAAAAGGGAAATACACCCATAAGACAGGTGGTAAAGCCACCTGTCACCAAGACCCTTTTAACTGCAGCCATTTCAATGAACGTATGGAGACCTGCATTGAGAATATCCAACCCAATGTCAGATAGGTGGACCCCATCGCCTCTATACAGCCCAGGGAGATCACCTTCCAACTCTGTGTGCCTGTAAGAAAAACCTGCAAACAAACCTAAGAATTTTTGTACTGCTCTGTTCAGCCTCTTCCTAACCTTTTCCAGGGAAAACGAATTTAACTATTTTATTTGAGGGATAACTTCAGAAAAAACTACAACTGATAAGTGAAACCTAACTAAATCATCTCTAATTGTGAAAATTAAATAGAGGAACTTAACCTTCCCTAAACTGTCTCCCCCTAAATGCAATAACAATACGTCGGGCCATCTCTGGTATGATCTGCCCATTTCTAGGAACAAGTCAAACCACACCCTTCCATATTTCCAATGCCACAATACCTTAAACTTATTACAATCTAAGCCTGAGTTCTCAGAGTACACTCGTTGATCTGCTCTCAGGTTGGCCCAGTGGACAAATGAATGCCCGATGATCCTTACTACTTTCTGGGCACCTAAAACAATTTAAATAAATTAAGGCGAACACGCAGTTGAAAGCTATCCAATTTCTATGTACCAATTCTCTTGATCATCTCAGCAATAAAATCTAATTTGGAAGCTTCTATGGCTGCCCCTAGTGTGATGTAAGGTGTAAATGCTCCCAACCTAATGATTTCTGGCACTTCTTGAAAATGCTGATGAATTGGTATTTACTCAGAGGGGTGCCATCCACATGGACAAAAAAATTCCCCTTAACATTGGGTCTCAACCTAATATATGATTTTAACAGAAACACTGGGCATATGTCAACATATTCACAAGAATTCAATTCCAAGCCAAACCCCTTTCCCTAGCTGATCAGTTTTAGACTGCCCAATACGATTTTTAACCCCTCCGTCACTTACCAACAGGTCCGCAAGCTGAAGCCCACCTTGCTTGTGTTTATTAAGCAAAACCAATTCTGAGATCCTAAGGGCAGCAAATAAAGCCAGAGAAAAAGCCGCATTAAACAAGGCCGCCTCAAAAGCCGACCAACAGACCAATTCTGTTGCTTTACAAAGACCCCTCAGAATCTCAGGAGAGATTGGCTTTCGAGTATCTTTAACCATCTTAACCTTTCTATTACCCTTTAAAGCTTGCTTCACTGTAAAAAAAACTAAAACATGAGGGAAGATTATTCAGTTTAAGGAAAAAGGAGATCCCTGAAATGATTTTGTTCAGATGTGCCCAGGAATAACCCTTACTGAATAAAGAATCTAAAAATAAAAGAATCAATCCTTCTGAAACAAAGTTAGTTGCAACTCCATGTGTGCTCAAGAATAGGGATGAGCCCGATGTTCGAGTCGAACATAAGTTCGACTCGAACATCGGGTGTTCGCCTGTTCGCCGAATAGCGAATAATTTGGGGTGTTCGCGGCAAATTCGAAAGCCGCGGACCACCCTTTAAAAGTTTAAAAGAGAAATAAAAAGTGCTAATTTTAAAGGCTTATATGCATGGTATTGTCATAAAAAGTGTTTAGGGACCCGGGTCCTGTCCCAGGGGACATGTATCCGTGCAAAAAAAAGTTTTAAAAACTGACGTTTTTTCGGGAACAATGATTTTAATAATGCTTAAAGTGAAACAATAAAAGTGAAATATTCCTTTAAATTTCGTACCGGGGGGTGTCTATAGTATGCCTGTAAAGTGGCGCATTTTTCCCCGTGTTTAGAACAGTCCCTGCACAAAATGACATTTCTTAAAGGAAAAAAAGTAATTTAAAACTACTCGTGGCTATAATGAATTGTCGGGTCTGGCAATACAGATAAAAGTCATTGAAAAAAATGGCATGGGATCCCCCCCAGTCCATTACCAGGCCCTTTGGGTCTGGTATGAATATAATGGGAACCCCGAACCAAAATAAAAAAAAATAGCTTGGGGTCCCCCCAAATTCCAAAGTCTGGTATGGATATTAAGGGGAACCCTGCGTCAAAATCTGGTATGGATATTAAGGAGAACCCTGCGCCAATTTTTTTTTTAAATGGTGTGGGGGTCCCCCTCAAAATCTGTCATCGCACTGAAGCGTCATAAGGCGGGTGCCTCCCATGGAGGCGGATTTTTTTTAATTCTTTTTTTGGTCCGTTGGCAGAGCGAGAGAAGAAGAAGATGAATGGACTTCATGGGACATTTTTATTTTTTTATTCTTTAATAAAGGACTTGTCCCACAATGTGTCTTGTGGTTTTTTAACATTTTGACACTTTTTCTGTGAAATGGTACGGGTACAATGTACCCGTTACCATTTCAAAGAGGGGGGCTGGGATCTGGGGGTCCCCTTGTTAAAGGGGGCTTCCAGATTCCGATAAGCCCCCCGCCCTCAGACCCCCCACAACCACCGGCCAAGGGTTGTGGGGATGAGGCCCTTGTCCCCATCAACATGGGGACAAGGTGCTTTGGGGGGCTACCCCAAAGCACCCTCCCCATGTTGAGGGCATGTGGTCTGGTACAGTTCAGGAGGGGCACTCTCTCATCCCCCCCTCTTTTCCTGCGGCCTGCCAGGTTGCATGCTCAGATAAGGGTCTGGTATGGATTTTTGGGGGGACCCCCATGCCTTTTTCTTTTTAATTTTGGTGGGGGTTCCCCTTAAAAAATTCATACCAGACATGAAGGTTCTGGTATGGATTTTTAGGGGGACCCCTACGCCATTTAAAAAAAAAATTGGCGCAGGGTTCCCCTTAATATCCATACCAGACCTAAAGGGCCTGCTATGGAATTGGGGGGACCCCCACGCAATTTTTTTTTTAAATTTTGGTTCGGGGTTCCACTTAATATTCATAGCAGACCCAAAGGGCCTGGTAATGGACTGGGGGATTCCATGTCGTTTTTTTCAATTACTTTTTTCTGTATTGCCGAGACCCGGGACCCGAGACCTGGCGAGTATTTTTAAATGACTTTTTTCCTTTAGAAATGTCATTTTGTGCAGGGACTGTTCTAAACATGGGAAAAATGTGCCACTTTACAGGCATACTATAGACACCCCCCAGGTACAAAATTTAAAGGAATATTTCACTTTTATTGTTTCAGCATTATTAAAATTATTGTATTGATACATGTCCCCTGGGGCAGGACCCGGGTCTCCAAACACTTTTTATGACAATAACTTGCATATTAACCCTTAAAATTAGCACTTTTGATTTTTCACGTTCGTGTCCCATAGACTTTAACGGTGTACACGTATTTGAACCAATTTTTTGCCTGTTCGCATGTTCTGTTGCAAACCGGGGGGTGTTCGGCTCATCCCTACTCAAGAATGAAATCCATAACCACCAGGCTGACTGATATCCTGCCATTGTAGAGTGAGCAATAGAATTCTGAACATTGGCCATAACTTGGTTCAAATGAGTCTCCATAAATAATTTGGGCAAGCTTGCCCCACTGGATCCATGTTTGGCACCCAGGTGGCAAAACGGTCCATCTGAAATCAAGATAATGCGTCCGCCAAGTCATTTGTTTTGCCGGGTATATACTTGGTCTTGATCCTGATATTTAGGCTCAAACATTTAAAATTAACAATTCCAATGCGAACAACGGTTAGAGTCTGGGAACAAATGTTGAGGAAACTTACTGGAGCCAACACCATCTCCCCGTACACGCCATTATGGGGCAATCCCAAACTAAAACATCTATAGACAGTCCCAGACTTGGCCTTGTGGGCAGGATATGAGATTAAGATAATACAACAAATAATGTCAGGGGGTAGAATCCTCGCTTACGATACTTTAAAAAATAACTTTCAACTGCTCTCACGAATGTTCTTCCAATGGGTAATGGGAACAATATGTGCTAACCCCAAATCAAATAATGTAAAATGTGAATAATAGTTGTGAATAATAAGATGTTAATAATAGAAGTGAAGGTGCTGCAACCTAAAAAAAAACGGAATATGCGGTTCAATAAATGTATATGCGATTAAGTGCGCAACCCTTGCCAAACAAATACCATTGTATATAATCAATAAAAATAACAAATGAAAAACCAGCATATAATGATCAGCCTTGAGTGTCAAAACTGCACAATAAATATTATAATAGAATAATCAATTCCATATATGTATTGTCCATCAGGGGGTTTGATAGCGTCCTTAACGGATAACACCCCAAAATATATGTGAAATTTTCACTAGGAACAAGTCCTTTGGTCAGGAGGAGATGTAGTCTTCCTCATATATACCGGACAAAGATGTACAAAAAGGCCGCTTACCAGACTTGTAGGACCCCTATGACAGAGATCATATAGGCTCAGGTATACCGGATCGCCCAGGCAGGGACAGCTGATTCAAGCAGCCAACAAACTCTGTTCCTTCTCCGATGTTTTGGAACACTGGGATGTTGGCTCAGAGGACTACAAAGTTCCCTTTGTACTTCTTATCCAGGCAGAATCACTCGTGGGGTATAAGTGGTTTAAAAGAGGAAAAAAGGCGCTTCATAGTGCAGCAAGTTAAAAAATCCCCTTTTTTCCATATTTACGAACAGCTGACATCTTAAAAGCTTTGAGCAAAAAAATATTCAAACGAACAGCAAACAGCCATGGCAGAAGCCAGCCAGCTGGAACGTGGTGACGTCAGGTCCTACAGCTCCCCTACAGATATCTACAACTGTGTCATATAGTACAGGCCCAATACCCGGCAGCGGTTACCTTACAGTCACATGGGGTAGAGACCTTCCTGATCTCCAGAAACATAGATCGTATTCTATCCTCCCTATATCTTCGGATATTGGGTGGGGAGCCGACTGGGGGGACCAAGCTCTATGACAAGTGGAAAGAGGATTTTCCTGCCCTTACAGCTGAAGACTGGGAGGAAGGAATACAACAGTACATTCCGCTCATGGTTTCAGCGAGGGATAGATATATTCAGCTCAAATTCCTACACAGAGCATACTATACGCCACAGAGATTATCTAGAATATATCCGCACAAACAGACAGATGCCCGAAGTGCAATGGGGAGCTGGGTACCTTTATACATGTTGTCTGGTTGTGCCCTTTTATACAGCAGTTCTAGTCAGAAGTGGTAGACGTTATCAACTCAGTGGGCAACCTGCATATCCAAGTGAACCCGATTATTTTACTTCTGGGAGTATGTGACAACCTTATATCTAATACACACAAAAGACTGTATTCTACGTCTTGTTTTATGCTATGAAAACTATCCGGATTAAATGGAAGCAGCCTGACCCTCCCACGGTCTCCCAATGGAAAGCCTTGGTAAACTCCACATTGCCACTTTATAAACTCACCTATATTAACTGCAAATGCCCTAAGAAGTTCAGAAAGATCTGGGGAGCATGGTTCAAGCAGAGATTAATACGGCCTGACAGGGCGTGGGGTGAGCCCCCCTCTGATATGTCCTCTCCCCCCTCCCCTCCTTTCATTCCCTCTCTCCCTCCCCTCCCCCTCCTATCCCCCCCCCCCCCTCAACTCCTTGATCCTTCATTATCCTATATTCAGATACCCTGAAAAATAGATAACATTATAACCTGACTCATCAAATGAAGGTAATGTCAGATAGGAGATAGTACCCAAACTTTGTATAAGTAACTAGGGTTTTTTACTCTCTGATGTAATTTTATATATGCACTGTGAATCATACACAACTTTGCATTATGATAACTGTAATCTTCTGATTTGAAACTATTCACTATGACTGTATTTATCCATTACATAGCCGCACTTTGTTTTATGTCTCTATGTTTGTATGCCTAAATCTTTCTCCTTCTGGAGACAAATAAAATCTTTTCTGTTAAAAAAAAATAAAAAATTTAAATACCTCAGCAAAACAATGGCCAACGGTGACTTTGAGGTTAAACAGTTTATAGCAGTGATATGCAATTAGCGGACCTCCAGCTGTTGCAAAGCTACAAGTCCCATCATGCCTCTGCCTCTGGGTGTCATGCATGTCATTGTGGCTGTCAGAGTCTAGCTATGCCTCATGGAACTTGTAATTCTACAACATACGGAGGTCCGCTAATTGCATATCCCTGGTTTATAGCGTAAACAACACCATTATTATCCATACTTACCAGAATTCACCTGTTCCTAAAACTATCTCCCCAAATCTTGATAGCGACAATTATTGGGAACAACTCAAGGAGCACACTGTTCCTTAAATATCCTTTATCCACTCGAAGACCAGGCCGTTTCTGGCACTTTTTGTTTGCATGTTAAAAACCTGTATTTTTTTGCTAGAAAATTAGTTTGAACCCCCAAACATTATAATTTTTTTTTCCAAATAACAGTTTTATTGGTTATCTCAGAAGAGAAACATTACAAAAAAGATAAAGCAATGTGTGAAAGCTCAAAATAGCGATGAAAAAGGAGGGGCCTGTTCACATTATACATTTCAACGTCAGTAATGATATTGCAAGAGAAACAAGGAGATAACAACTGCAAAAAACATAGTTTAAATACAGTATCGTTGCTGGAACATTAGGACAATATTAAGCGATACAGGAAGTCTGACATCACACAAAATAAGGCATGGAGAGTAAAGAGGAGGAAAGAAGAAGAAAGTAAGGAAGAAGAGAAAAAAGTTAGAGGGTCATTACATTAGCTTCGTCACTGGCTCAAGGAGGGTCCTCCCAGAGATACCACAGCTCCCAGACCTTATTGCGGTCCTCTAGTCTGTCCCGTATCCTTGCAGTCAATTTCTCCATAAGCTTCACATCCTTGGCCCTAGCATACAGGGCATTTGGGGAAGGTGGAGAGCACCTCTTCCAGTTGAGGGCGACAAGGCAGCGTGCAGCTGTAAGGACGTGTCTAAGTAGATTCTTATAGGGTTTGGCTATTTTCAATGGGGAGAGGCCCAAAAGAAAGAATTTCAGCGTCATGTGTACCAGCACCTCAAAGAGGCGAGTCAGTAATTGTTGCATTGAGCGCCAGAATGGAGCTATCAGACGGCAGGTCCAATAGATGTGGAAAAGGGTGCCTCTATTCCCCTAACAACGCCAGCAGCGGTCAGAGCTAGAGGGGTAGATAAGATGGAGAACGTCCGGAGTCAGGTACCAGAAGTAGAGAATTTTGTAAGCATTTTGCTTATAGAGGGTACATAGAGAACTCTTGGCCGCCTGAGTCCAGATCGCCTGCCACGTCTCTACTGGGATTTCTTCACCCAGCACCCTCTCCTAATGAAGCATATTGGCATGTTTACCCTGGCCTGGTAGGGAGTAGACATTAAGAATCCGATAAATATCAGAGATCAGCCCCCTGCGTATGTAGCCCTCCAATATAATGCCTTCAAAAGGGGAAGGCGCAGAGAACTGCAGATTTGGGGCTATGGTTTGGGCATAATGCCGAATCTGCAGGTATCCATAAAGACACCTGGCGAGGTAGATCGTATTTATCCTGAAGTTCAGGAAATGTCAGCAATTTGCCGGACCCAGGGTCTACCAAGTGTCCAAAGAGGAATAGGTTCTGTGATGCCCAGGGCAATGTCATCTGACTGGTAAGGCTAGCAGGCACTTTAGGATTGCAGAGGAAGGAGGTCCGCAGTGGTTTTTCGGATTTAAGCTTATGTTCACAAGTAGGGATGAGCTTTGAGTTCGAGTCGAACTCATGTTCTACTCGAACATTGGCTGTTCGCAAGTTCGCCGAACAGCGAACAATTTGGGGTGTTCGCGGCAAATTCGAATGCCGCGGAACACCCTTTAAAAGTCTATGGGAGAAATCAAAAGTGCTAATTTTAAAGGCTTATATGCAAGTTATTGTCATAAAAAGTGTTTGGGGACCCGGGTCCTGCCCCAGGGGACATGGATCAATGCAAAAAAAAAGTTTTAAAAACTGACGTTTTTTCAGGAGCAGTGATTTTATTAATGCTTAAAGTCAAACAATAAAAGTGTAATATCCCTTTAAATTTTGTACCTGGGGGGTGTCTATAGTATGCCTGTAAAGGGGCGCATGTTTCCTGTGTTTAGAACAGTCTGACAGCAAAATGACATTTGGAAGGAAAAAACTCATTTAAAACTACCCGCGGCTATTGCATTGCCGACAATACACATAGAAGTTCATTGATAAAAACGGCATGGGAATTCCCCACAGGGCAACCCCGAACCAAAAAAAAAAAAAAAAAAAAAAAAAAAAAAAAAAAAAAAAAGATGTGGGGGTCCCCCTAAATTCCATACAAGGCCCTTCAGGTCTGGTATGGATATTAAGGGGAACCCCAGCCAAAATTTAAAAAAAAAATTGACGTGGGGTTCCCCCTAAATTCCATACCAGACCCTTCAGGTCTGGTATGGATTTTAAGGGGAACCCCGCGCCAAAAAAAAAAAAAAAACGGCGTGGGGTCCCCCTAAAAATCCATACCAGACCCTTATCCGAGCACGCAACCTGGCAGGCCGCAGGAAAAGAGGGGGGGACGAGAGTGCGGCCCCCCCCCCCTCCTGAACCGTACCAGGCCACATGCCCTCAACATTGGGAGGGTGCTTTGGGGTAGCCCCCCAAAACACCTTGTCCCCATGTTGATGAAGACAAGGGCCTCATCCCCACAACCGTGGCCGGTGGTTGTGGGGGTCTGCGGGCGGGGGGCTTATCGGAATCTGGAAGCCCCCTTTAACAAGGGGACCCCCAGATCCCGGCCCCCCCCTGTGTGAAATGGTAAGGGGGTACTTACCCCTACCATTTCACTAAAAAACTGTCAAAAATGTTAAAAATGACAAGAGACAGTTTTTGACAATTCCTTTATTTAAATGCTTCTTCTTTCTTCCTTCATCTTCTTCTTCTTCTGGTTCTTCTGGCTCTTCTGGTTCTTCCTCCGGCGTTCTCGTCCAGCATCTCCTCCGCGGCGTCTTCTATCTTCTTCTCCTCGGGCCGCTCCGCACCCATGGCATGAGGGGGGAGGCTCCCGCTCTTCTCTTCATCTGCTTCTTCTTCTTCTTCTTCTTCATCTCTTCTTCCTTCTTCATTTCTTCTCCGGGCCGCTCCGCAGCCATGCTGGCATGGTGGGAGGCTCCCGCTGTGTGACGGCGTCTCTTCGTCTGACGGTTCTTAAATAACGGGGGGCGGGGCCATCCGGTGACCCCGCCCCCCTCTGACGCACGGTGAATTGACGGGACTTCCCTGTGACGTCACGGGGAATGCCACAGGGAAGTCCCGTCATGTCCCGTGCGTCAGAGGGGGGCGGGGTCACCGGGTGGCCCCGCCCCCCGTTATTTAAGAACTGTCAGACGAAGAGACGCCGTCACACAGCGGGAGCCTCCCTCCATGCATGGATGCGGAGCGGCCCGGAGAAGGGAGAAGGGAGAAGGGAGAAGGGAGAAGAAGAAGAAGAAGAAGAAGAAGAAGAAGAAGAAGAAGAAGAAGAGCGGGAGCCTCCCCCCTCATGCCATGGGTGCGGAGCGGCCCGAGGAGAAGAAGATAGAAGACGCCACGGAGGAGATGCTGGACGAGAACGCCGGAGGAAGAACCAGAAGAGCCAGAAGAACCAGAAGAAGAAGAAGAAGATGAAGGAAGAAAGAAGAAGCATTTAAATAAAAGGAATTGTCAAAAACTGTCTCTTGTCATTTTTAACATTTTTGACAGTTTTTTAGTGAAATGGTAGGGGTAAGTACCCCCTTACCATTTCACACAGGGGGGGGGCCGGGATCTGGGGGTCCCCTTGTTAAAGGGGGCTTCCAGATTCCGATAAGCCCCCCGCCCGCAGACCCCCACAACCACCGGCCATGGTTGTGGGGATGAGACCCTTGTCTTCATCAACATGGGGACAAGGTGCTTTGGGGGGCTACCCCAAAGCACCCTCCCAATGTTGAGGGCATGTGGCCTGGTATGGTTCAGGAGGGGGGGGCGCACTCTCGTCCCCCCCTCTTTTCCTGCGGCCTGCCAGGTTGCGTGCTCGGATAAGGGTCTGGTATGGATTTTTAGGGGGACCCCACGCCGTTTTTTTTTTTTTTTTGGGCGCGGGGTTCCCCTTAAAATCCATACCAGACCTGAAGGGTCTGGTATGGAATTTAGGGGGAACCCCACGTCAATTTTTTTTTAAATTTTGGCTGGGGTTCCCCTTAATATCCATACCAGACCTGAAGGGCCTTGTATGGAATTTAGGGGGACTCCCACATCATTTTTTTTTTTAAATTTTGGTTCGGGGTTGCCCTGTGGGGAATTCCCATGCCGTTTTTATCAATGAACTTCTATGTGTATTGTCGGCAATGCAATAGCCGCGGTAGTTTTAAATGAGTTTTTTCCTTCAAAATGTCATTTTGCTGTCAGACTGTTCTAAACACGGGAAACATGCGCCCCTTTACAGGCATACTATAGACACCCCCCAGGTATGGAATTTAAAGGGATATTACACTTTTATTGTTTGACTTTAAGCATTATTAAAATCACTGCTCCTGAAAAAACGGCCGTTTTTAAAACTTTTTTTTGCATTGATCCATGTCCCCTGGGGCAGGACCCAGGTCCCCAAACACTTTTATTGACAATAACTTGCATATTAGCCTTTAAAATTAGCACTTTTGATTATTCATGTTCGTGTCCCATAGACTTTAACGGTGTTCGCGTGTTCGAACGAATTTTTTTCCTGTTCGCATGTTCTGGTGCGAACCGAACAGGGGGGTGTTCGGCTCATCCCTATTCACAAGATAAATTGCACCAAAGTAGCTGAAGCTGGGACATTGACCCCAACAATCGACTAGAGTCTACCTCCGCATTTGCATTCCAGAGTAAGCTATTCGGGTGTACAGGCACCACCAAATTTTTTCAATTTCCATCCATTTATTATAGGAGCGTTGGGCAAACCAGGAGACTATCACGTGTAGTTGGGCCGCTTGGTAATTTTTTATGAAGTTGGGGAATGCTAGGCCCCCATCATAGCGTGGCACCATTATTACTGAGCGGGGTATCCTATGTCTCTTATAGTTCCAAAAATAGCGTACTAAGTCAGCTTGTAGTTCGCGGAGGTGTTCATAGGGGACAGGAATAGGTAGTGTTTGGAAAAGGTACAAAAGCTTAGGGAAGATGGCCATCTTGACGGAGGTAATACGCCCCAGGAAGGAAATATGATGAGTCTTCCACTTTTGCACCAGTTCCCTGATTGATCTAAATAAGGTGGGAGGAGGGGGATTTGCTTGGTACAAGGTGGCAAAGGGCGGGGTGATGTTAACCCCCAAATATTTCAGGGAAGTAAGTTTCCAGTTATAGGGGAAACAGGACTGTAGGTGGTGAACTTCATCCCTTCATCCTCTGGAAGATTAACTGGAAGGGCCTCTAACTTTATTTATTTAACATTTATTTTATATCCCGAGAGGACCCCATAGTTGTCAAACACAGCATGTAAGTTCAGTAGGGAGATCCTAGGCTGGGTCAAAGTGAGTATAATGTCGTCCGCAAACAGCGAAATTTTAAATTCCCTCCCTCTAACCGATATGCCCCGAATGTCTGGGTTCCCATGGATAGACGCCATCAAAGGCTTTACACATATTGCAAATAATAAAGGTGGGTACCATTAGTGACTGGGAAAGAGGATGAGAGGGCAAAAGGGGTTTTCACTTGTGACGTAGGGTTGGTGTAAAGGTTGGCACGCAGGAAGGGCCCCTTAAAACCCATGTGGTGCAGCAGGGCAGACAGAAAAGGTCAACCAAGGTGTTCAAAAGCCTTCTCTGTGTCCAGGCTTAATATTAGGGACTAGAGAACTGTCTCTGTTAGCCACATCAATTAAATCTATGACCTTTCTTCTGTTGTCTCCCGCCTGGCAGAAGGGAACAAAATCTACCTGATCTTTATGGATCAGGGAGGGTAAAACCGTGTCCAGACGGATCGAGAGAAGTTTAGTGAATATTTTTAGGTCAGAGTTCAAAAGGGCTATGGGCGTTGAAGAGTTTACACATAAGTGGAAGCAACAGGGGGAAGGAAGGATTTGTTCTTCTGTAATGGGCGCGTTATACATTTTTTAAAGCAGAGGCCCTAGAGAATAAACTGGTGGGTTTTGCAATTTTGTAATGTCACACGATATTTGCGCAGCAGCTTTTCAAACGCAGTTGTAGGGAAAAAAAAATACACTTTTTTAAATTTGAATGCAAAAAAAAAACACAATACATAACCCAATTTTTAATGAAATAGAAAATATAAAAGATGATGCCACGCCGAGTAAATAGATACCAAACATGCCATGCTTTAAAATTATGCACACCCGCACAACGGTGACAAACAACGTAAATTTTACTATCCATAGGCAAATCTTTTAAAGCTTTTACAGGTTACCACTTTAGATGTACAGAGGATATCTAGTGCTAGAATTATTACCCATGATCTGACGATGATACCTCACATGAGTTGAGCTGAGTTGCATCTTGATATAGCGCGGTCATTTACCCTGTAGGATCTCGATGGGCTTGGGACACACATTCGCACATATACTAGGGCCAATTTGGACAAGATCCAATTAACCTACCAGCATGTCTTTGGAGTGTGGGAGGAAACTGGAGTACCCGGAGGAAACCCACGCAGGCACAGGGAGAACAAGCAAACTCCAGAAGAATGGTGTCGTGGTCGGGATTCAAGCCAGTGACCCTTTTGCTGCTAGGTGAAAGTGCTAACCACTACACCACTGTGCTGCCACTGTGTGGGACGATCACGGTTTGCGTGCGTTCGGGACTGACACATGCGCTCACCATTGCGTGCTAGCACAGGGGCACTTTTTGATATTATTTTTATTATTTGTACACTGATGCTTTAATTTTTTTTTAAAATGTTTTATCACTTTTATTGGTGTCACAAGGAACGTAAACATCCCTGTGACAGCAATAGATATGTGATAGGTACTCTTTATGAAGGGATCTGGAGTCTACAAGACCTGTAGGGGGATCAGACTTAATGCAGGGACAAACTCACAGTTTCTTTAGGAAAACATCTTGTTTAATCCACAGGATATTCCAAAACAGAAGAAAGGGGCATCTTGCCATAAATCAAACAAAAGTAAACTTCTGCTCTACTGAGCCTTACTGTGTCCATAGTCTGACCAGTCCTTTGTTTTGTAGCAAATGTCCTTCCAAACGCAAACACTTTGTATCCAAAGTTAGGGAGTAAGCAGCCATGCTCCTAGTGGCTTCCTCACATGGAGACACACACTCTCTTCCTGAGAGTTAGGACCAGCTGCCTTAATCAAGAGCTGAAAGGAAAACATTAAACTGCGGTCCACAAACTTGGGAGTCTGTCCCACCCAGAGCTCTATCAGACTCCCAATAAAACCAGCCCCGGAACAGACTTTAACAACACAGGGTAAAGAACTATCCTTCTTTACCCTAAAGTCTTTGCTGGTATTACCTTAGATTGTAAATCTAAGAATCCGTGGAGGAACATATATCCCATCAATTACTTATCCTGTCATTTTACCTTGTTTCACAGGCACCCCACTACATATCTCCCCCCTCTGCTCAAACTCGGAGGGTTGAGCACCTTGGGCACACAGACTGTAAACTCTGGAGAGGGCATCAGCATTAGCTTGTTGGCTACCTGGTCTATGTTCTACTAAAAATGTAAAATTCTGTAGAGCCAAGAACCATCTGGTAACACTTGCATTTTTCTCCTTATTTTGGGCCATCCATTTGAGTGTAGCATGGTCAGTTAGGAGCCTAAACTGTCGCCCTAACAGATAATATTTTAACCTTTCAAGAGCACATTTGATGGCTAGACATTCCCGTTTCACAATGGCGTACCTATTTTCAGCAGGGGTAAATTTTCTGCTTAAGAATGCTATGGGGTGTTCCTCCCCATTTACCACTTGGGACAACACTGCCCCTAATCCCACTTCTGAAGCATCCGTTTGCACTATAAATTCCTGTGTGAAATCTGGGGTGATTAAGACAGGGCTATTACACAGAGCTGTCTTTAGGTTCTGGAAAGCTTTCTCAGCTTCTGGGGACCAAGTTACTCCTGTGGACCTTCCCCCCTTGGTTAGATCTGTAAGGAAAATGGCCAATGTAGCAACATTGGGGACAAACCTTCTGTAATAGCCTACTAACCCCAAAAAAGCCCTGACCTGTTTTTTATTCAGGGGTCTTGGCCAACTTTGGATTGCTTGGACCTTTGTGACTTGGGGTTTTACTATCCCCCTGCTAATAATGTACCCTAGATACCGGGCCTCTTCTAATCCCACAGAACACTTCTTAGGATTGGCTGTCAGACCCTCACCCTGGAGGGCGTTAATGACAGCCTGCACTTTAGGTAAGTGGCTCTCCCAGTCTGCACTAAAAATTACCACGTCATCTAAATACACAGATTTTCCTCTGAAAAGTGGCTGGGGCCCCATGCAGGCCGAATGGCATCCTTTTGTACTGCCAGTGGCCCTCAGGAGTGGAAAAGGCTGTCTTCTCTTTTGCACGTTCTGTAAGTGGTATTTGCCAATACCCCTTCGTAAGGTCCAGGGTGGTGATATATGGAGCATGTATGGAGCATGTCCCTGGGCATTGGATAAGCGTCAAATTTTGACACCTCATTTAACTTTCAGAAATCATTACAAAATTGGATACTTCCATCCGGCTTGGGAATAAGGATGATTGGACTACACTACTCACTATGGTACTCTTCTATTACCTCAAGATCCAACATCCTCCTTATTTCCTCTGAGACTACTTGGCGTCGAGCTTCAGGGATGCGATAAGGTTTTAAGTTAACTTTCGCCCCTGGCTCGGACACAATATCATGCTTTATTACTGAAGTTACCCCTGGAAGATCAGAGAAGAACTCCATATTTCTTAGCAGAAATTCCTAGCTTTCTTGTTTTTGGCTTACGGACAAGGCCAAAGCGATCTCTACCCCAGGCAATGTAGAAGGACCTGTGGTAGTCATCGCCAAGGGTGCTTGGACCATAAGGGTATTCTCTGTCCTTCCAGGGCTTCAATAGATTGACATGGTAGATTTGGTAGGGTTTCCTTTTAGCAGGCTGATGTACGCTATAGTTAACTTCCCCCACCTGTTCTACGACCTCCTATGGCCCTTGCCATTTCGCCAGAAATGTGCTCTCCTTCGTAGGTACCAGCACAAGAACTCTGTCACTGGGGTTAAAAGTTTGGATCCTGGCGGAAAGGTTATAGACTCTAGCCTGAGCCTGCTGAGCCTGTTGCAAGTTGGACTTAACAATGGGCATGACTTTTCCAATCTGGTCTTGCATTTGAGCAATATGTTCCACTACACTTTTGAGTGGGGTTGTCTCTTGTTCCCAGGTCTCTTTTTCTATATCTAATAGGCCCCTTGGGTGTCTGCCATACAGCAACTCGAAAGGGGAAAAGCTGGTGGAGGCTTGGGGTACCTCCTGTATAGCGAACATGAGATAGGGCAAGAGGCAGTCCCAGTCCCTACCATCTGCCGCTACCATTCACTTTAACATTCCTTTCAGCGTTTTGTTGAACCTTTCCACTAGACCATCCGTTTGTGGGTGGTACACAGAAGTGCATAAGTGAATAATTTTAAACAATTTACATAACTTTTTAGTAACCTTCGACATGAAGGGTGTGCCCTGGTTAGTTAGCAGCTCCTAAGGAATACCTACACATGAAAATATAAGAGAAAGCTCTTTAGCAACATTCTTAGCTGAGGGGTTCCTTAACGGGATTGCCTCTGGGTACTGGGTGGCATAGTCCAAGACAACCAGGTTATACTGGTGCCCCCTAGCAGATTTAACCAAGGGACCTACAATATTCATGGCAATCCTGTCAAAGGGCACCTCAATGATGGGTAAAGGTATCAATGGACTCCAGAAATGTGAGACCGGAGCAGTGAGCTGACAAACTGGGCAAGATTCACAGTACACTTTTACCTCTTTGTGTAAGCCTGGCCAATAAAACCGTTGCAATACTATTTCCTTAGTTTTATCCACCCCCAGATGTCCCCCAAGAACATGAGAATGTGCCAGGTCCACTACCAATGCGTCTATGAGGTTGAGGTACTAGCAACTGTTCAAGTCTCTCTCCTCATATTTCATCGACTTTGTATAACAGGTCATTTTCCATAGCAAAATGTGGGAATATGGCCTCCTCCCCTGGCTCTTGGGGTACCCCATTTATCACTTTTACCTGTTCCTTGACCTAGCTAAATTGGGGTCCCTAAGCTGGGCCGTGCCAAAGTTTTCCCGGGTCATGGGCAGGTCCGACAGGTCTAACTCTGGATGGGGGTTCTCTGTGTCACCTGCAAGGACCTCCAAGGGAAAATGGGCAGACTCTTTCTCTTCGTTCTGTTCCTCCAACGGTTCTGGGCAGTAGAAATCCAATCCCGCTGGGGGCCTTGCTTCCTTGGCGTTATCCCATAAATCCCAGAAAAAAGGAAAGTCTCGTCCAAGGACCGTGTTATACATGAGATTTGGGACTACTCCAACTTCATGGTCCATAGTGCCACAGGAAGATTCGATAGATACAATGGCCGTGGGGAATCCCCATGAATACAAACCACACCCATTAGCTGTCACTGCAACTTTTGGGGGTTCATGAGACTGGCATGCACTAGAGTTACTAGACTGCCAGAATCCAGCAAGACAGTCATCTGGCAACCATCCACTTTAATGACACAAATTTACTTCTCAGTGCCGCCTGGCTGTTGTGGGGTGTCTCCTGGTGTAGCAACAAAAAAGCTTTTTTGGGTCATACTGTAATCCAGAGATTTCTGGTTTAGCGGACAACTGGTGGCCAGGTGCCCTGGTTCCTGGCAACGCCAGCACACTATAGGACCCTGGTGCTGGCGGGTCTCCCTTTGGTGATTGAGCCTCTTCACTCCTTGCGCCTCAGGAACCTCCATCGCATTTACTTCCCTTTTCCCCCACTTTAGGGCGGAATCACTTTTTCCCGGGTTGGTGAGCTTCTGTCTCTTGGAGGAGGATTCTGTGGGTACTACACCCCGAAGAAAATCCTCAGTACACAAGTACCGCTCCACGAGGGCCACCAATTCATTGGCATCTTTACGATCAGCTCTCCGTTGTATAGGGGTTGGAAGGGCTCTCAAAAAAGCAGTCTACTACGACTCTCTCCAAGATTTGGGCTGGGGTGACAACCTCTGGCTGTAACCACATCCATGTGAGGTGAATGAGGTCGTACATCTGGGACCTTGCAGATTAGTCCACCTTAAATTGCTAAGCATGGAGGCGCTGAGCTCTCACAGCCATTGTTACACCAAAGCGGGACAGAATCTCAGTTTTCAGAGTTTCATATTGCCGGGCCTCAGCAGCATTTAGATCAAAATAGGCCTTCTGTGGGTCCCCAGTCAAAAAGGGGGCAAGGACCTCAGCCCATTGGTCCGTGGGTAGCCCTTCACGCTCTGCCACCCTCTCAAAAACTCTGAGGAAAGCCTCCACATCATCCTCGCGGTTATTTTCTGTAATGCAGCCTGTACTCGCTTGCGTAAATCTGCAAGATTGTCCACATGTAGGACTTTGTCAGTCAGGGACTATACCTGACTCTGTATGAACTTATTGAACTCCTTCTGTTCCTGTATGGCCGCTTGGGTAGCAGTTATCAACAAGTGATTAGTTTTTTGTTGGTCTATGCGTGCTTGTAACAGCTATTTGATTAGTTCCTCCATTCTCTTATCAGTTTACTGGTACCAGTGAATTAATAATAAAAAAAAGAAAAAAACAAATATTTTCTTAGCATACTGTCCCTTTAAGAGCACTGGCTCTTATTTATTTTTTCAAAAATGCCATTGCAAGAGGTACAGTCTCTGGGTCTTGTGCCCACTTCAAGCCACCAATTGTAGGGGATCAGACTCAATGCAGGGACAAACTCACAGTTTCTTTAGGAAAAGATCATGTTTAATCCACAGGATATTCCCAAACAGAAGAAAAGGGCATCTTGCCATAAATCAAACAAAAGTAAACTTCTGCTCTACTGAGCCTTACTGTGTCCGTAGTCTGACCAGTCCTTGGTTTTGTAGCAAATGTCCTTCCAAACGCAAACACTTTGTATCCAAAGTTAGGGAGTAAGCAGCCATGCTCCTAGTGGCCTTTTCACATGGAGAAACACACTCTCTTCCTGAGAGATAGGACCAGCTGCCCTAATCAAGACCTGAAAGGAAAACATTAAGCCCGGGTTCACACCTATGCGAATTAGATGTGCGTTTCCCCGCATCTAATTCGCATAGTAGGAGAATGTGACTGGCTCCCTATGGAGCCGGTTCACATATCTCCGGGGCGGCTGCGGAGCGCACTGCACAAAAACGCTGTGCGTCTTTGGCTCCATTTCAGGGCCAAATTCAGGCATAGAATCGGCCTCGATTCGTTCCTGAAACGGGGAACAGGGACGCACAGCGCTCCTGTGCGATCCGCAGCCCAGTATAGTGTGAACCCGGGCTAAACTGCGGTCCAAGGACTTGGGAGTCTGTCCCACCCAGAGCTCTATCAGACTCCCAATAAAACCAGCCCCGGAACAGACTTTAACAACACAGGGTAAAGAACTATCCTTCTTTAACCTGAAGTCTTTGCTTTACCTTAGATTGTAAATCTAAGAATCTGTGGAGGAACATATATCCCATCAATTACTTTTCCTGTCATTTTACCTTGCTTCACAGGCAACCCGCTACAGACCCCAAATCCCTCCTTTGCATTTGAAAGCATTAAAAACGCAGGTATGTGATTTGGCGGCAAGTGGTTATACTGCCAGGCACGGTCCCAATGCCTCGCACACCAATGTGTTCACCAAATAGCAGCAAAGCCCAAGGAACCAGCTGCATCAGTATAAAGGCAAAAATCCCTATCTGAAATAAAATCCTGCTGCTAAACCATCTTCCTGTTGAAATATTCCAGGAATTGTAACCATACCAGTAAGGGTTCTTTCACACCGGGCGGATCAGTGATGATCCGCCCCGTGAACACCCGCTTGCTCAGCGGGGATCGCTCCGCCGATCCCCGCTGAGCAGGAAAATGACAGGTCCGACTGGACCTGTCAGAGCGCCGCTCTCCCCTATGGGGGATCGGATGATGACGGACTGTAGTGTCCGTCGTCACCCGATCCGAAAATGGATGGAAAAGTAGGGTTTTCCTCCGTTACACTTTTCGGATCGGAGCGGGTCGAATGTCAGCGGACATGTCACCGCTGACATCCGACGCTCCATAGGGATACATGTATGTCCGTTTTTCATCCGAAAATGGAAGGATGAAAAACGGACATACGGATCCCCCGTGTGAAATAGCCATTCTGGTTATTACAAGAGAGCTGACTGTTGGCTCTAAACAATGCTACTGGGGTGAAGCCTGCAGCTGCAGGCATCACTCCGATACAACCACTTGAATTCGAATGACATACAGGTATGAGCAGGATGGATGGAAAAGTAGGGTTTTCCTCCGTTACACTTTTCGGATCGGAGCGGGTCGAATGTCAGCGGACATGTCACCGCTGACATCCGACGCTCCATAGGGATACATGTATGTCCGTTTTTCATCCGAAAATGGAAGGATGAAAAACGGACATACGGATCCCCCGTGTGAAAGAGCCCTAAGTCTTTCCTCATGTCGTGCGAAATGCGCACGTGTGCTCACGGAGACCTAAGTCATGAAATAGCCAGGTAAAGCCTGCGGGAAGAAATTCTCCCAATAGCCATTATCCTTGTAGCAAATGCCAGAAGCCCTAAAAGCGACTGTACTTCCTTAAGTGTGACTTTTTTTTTCTTTCTAATCAAAAGAATAAGGGAATCTTTAATCTTACTGATTTTTTCCTCCAGTAGCCTAAGCTCCATGTTTACTGTGTCGATAGTAATTCCCAGGAACTCCAGACAGACAGATGGAAAAACTGTCTTTTCTTGCACCAAGGGAACCCCAAAAACCTCACAAACTGAAAAAAAATTCATGCAACAGATTCAAACCAGTGAATTAGCATGACCCAGGGATAGGAAATCGTCTAAATAATGAATAAGGAAAATAAGAACCAGAAACCTGGGAAACCATTTTACAAAAAAAGAGAAGGACTCAAAATAAAAGCAAGACAAGAAACAGCCTACAGGCAGGCATTTATCAAAATAAAAATAACCATATCCTGATGTGTGTGTTGATTGGTTTATGGGTGCAGATTGTCTGGCGACATATTGCGGTCTTTGGGAAAGAAAAAGCTTTAGCCATAGGCCACTATCCTTTACTCCCTAATGTAAGGAAGGGTGAACCACCATCTTCTGATGAAATTACTTCTCATATGCGAACCAGGCTGCACCCCCAAAGTTTTCGTGCGCTTCAAGCACTATTTTAATATTCTGAAAAAGACTCAGACTCTTCTCCAGATGTTTCTTGCACAATATACTTTATACGAAAAAAAAGTGTGGCGTTATAGACCCCTAAAGAAAATTAAAATGTGTCAAAACCTAGTATAACCCCCCCTTTTTTGCACAATATACTTGCAAATATGCAAAGGCCTGTAAACAACTATTAAAAGATTTGGTTACAGGTCTCCTTCTATCCTCCTCAGACTTGTCATCCTTTCCACCAGACTTATAAATAAATTATTTTCCTGAGGGAAGCAGAGACAATAAATCTACAAACTCACCCACCAAATCTTTTCCTTGATGCTGGCGGAAAGATGAAAACCCAGAGGAGATAAGTTACACGGTAACGATTCTTTCATACATGTTCTGACTTTTAAATCTGTTAACATCTGCCCCTGAGGGCAGTGAAGTCCGGAGGGGGGGCTGAGGGGGCTGGAGCCCCGAGTGGCTCCCCAAAAAGCCCCGGGTCTCAGGCATGCATGAATCTATTATTAGCCCCGAGCGCCGCCGCCGAGCGGGGACCGTTCTGATCCCAAGCTGCGGCCGAGTTACATAGCAGATCCCGCCTTCTGAAGCCTGCAGCCCCTATAATGGACGTCCCACTGGTCCAATGTTGGGACCGTGGGATGTGTGACATCCATCATAGGCGCTGCAGGCTCCAGAAGGCTGGAATTACAATGCAGCCGCTGCGTCACTGTGAGAACCCTGCTCCCCGGTCTGGCGGGTGGCTCTCCTCTCCTCCTCCTGGCTCTGTCTCTGGCTGACTGCTGTGATGATGATGATGATGGGCATGCCACACACCGCACACTATGGCTGAGATGCAGGACACATGAAGTCTGTCTCCTGGTCAGGTAGGTCAGTGTATGTCTGTCAGGTAGGTCAGTGTATGTATGTCAGGTAGGTCAGTGTATGTATGTAAGGTAGGTCAGTGTGTGTCTGTCAGGTAGGTCAGTGTAGGTCAGTGTATGTATGTCAGGTAGGTCAGTTTAGGTCAGTGTATGTATGTCAGGTAGGTCAGTGTATGTATGTCAGATTGGTCAGTGTATGTATGTCAGGTAGGTCAGTGTGTCAAGTAGGTGAGTTTAGTGGTCAGCATTGATGGGCACTGGCCAGGCAGCAACCAGCAAGTGAGCTTACCCTCCGCCACAAAACCACACCGCCCAGCCAAAAACTCCACGCCACCCCCATAATCCCCCCCCCCCCTCGGTGCCGGCCTCGGACTTCGGGCTGAAGCCCTTGGTCTTTTTGCCACCTAGCAACGCCCCTGCCTGAGGGTGATCGTGAAGCAACAGGAGTGGAAATCTGACAATTATCATTTACACCATTAGATGGCATCTATACTGTAGCCACAGCATTCTTAATAGCAGATTCAACAAAAAGGTTCACATTACTAACATCAGCCACAGCAACATTACCAGAGGGGGATAAAACCTGTGCATCCAAACTATCCCTAGCTGCATTCAATTCTCTATCGGTCCTAACACAGAAGAAAATTAATTAATTATCGCTACTGAACAAATTGAAATATAATAATGTACCATAATCCTATCAATTTGAGAGACAAAAAGCAGAAAATCTGAGGCAACTATGGACTTTCATGGTGCGGTAAAGACTCACATACACATATGTATAAAAATATAAATTTATTAAGACAAAAACACTTCCGGTTCCGGCGCCGCATGGAGTAGCTGCTCTCCTCATCAGCTCCCGCAGCTCGACTCCAAAACCTGCTTATAAAGCCAGAAAACCCGGAAAAAACACTGCCACTTACCCCACGCCACCCCAGGGCACAGGATGGACCAATTTCTAGAAAAAACCGGCGCGCGATCGTACGCGGCCGCGGCGGCGCGGGCCCCACAGCCGCAAATCGAGGCCCCGGCTTCGGCCTGCACGGAGCCTCACACAGAGCCAGAGCCTGACATGGAGGTAAGCGGCGCTGCGGCCCCCTCCTCACCTGCTGACACAAATCCACAACACACAAATCCACCTAGCACATCCAACATAGAGATGATAGCTCAGGCTGTAGCAGCCCTCCTCTCCCCTATGATAACAGCCTCGGTGGAGAAAGCAGTCAGCGCAGGCATGCAGCAACTACAAGCCCAACTAGGGGAACATGCCTCCAGACTTAATGAAACTGAACATCGCATAACTAATGTAGAGGAAGAACTGTTCCACTCCCAATCCCAAATACAGGCCCTAAATAAAACCAACAAATATATCCTAGAAAAATTGGACGATTTGGAAAATAGATCCAGAAGAAACAACCTGCGATTTGTGGGCGTCCCTGAATCGCTGCAACCCTCAGCCCTCACAGACCTATGCGCCAGACGCATCCCTGAAGCTCTAGGACTGCCAGGCCCCTGCACAGTAGAACGGGCACATCGCATGGGATCTTTTAACTCAGAACGCAAATCGCCCCGTCCCATAATCGCAAAATATCTCAATTACTCGGATAAAGCCTACATCCTGCAAAAATTCAGGCAATCCAGATCTCTTCAAATCGACGACATAAAAATCCTAATTTTCGCAGATTACTCTATGGAAGTGTCTCAGAAGAGGAAAGCCTTTCAACGAATATGCTCGGAACTGCATCATCAACAACTCAAATTCACTTTGGCATTCCCGGCTACCCTCCGACTCAAAGCCCCAAATGGCGACCAACTCTCCTTCCAAGACCCAAAAGAAGCTGAGGCCTTCCTACGTTCGCTTCACTCAGGCCCAAACCTCAACCCATCTCCTAGAGCCGCCCCTATCAACCGTGCTCTAGACCAAAGGAGCCCACGCAAAGACTCTCCAAAACGCTTCAGAGCATCACTACCGGACCAACACCGCTCCACTCCACACTGAAGACCACAAGCACAGTCCCATACTACCACCCCATACCACCTCGCTCCTACGGCTATGGTGATCTGACTCTTAACGGGATATCCCACTTTAGAGACAAAGTTAAAGGGTTCTCTTTCAAATTTGTTCTTCCCTCCTTATCAGGCATGACAGCTACTGGTAGGCCATGCGTTTTCTCTTTCTCTTATGTTTTATACTTACAGTTTACATTTTAATAACTGGTAAATTTGTTCTTTTTTTGTGATAACTAAGGTTTTGACTCGCTCCCCTGGCTCACCTGTGTTTCCAACCCCCCTGCCAATTATTGCACAACTCAAGCTGCCAAGGCGACTCACCCTTTCAGCAAGGGTTTTCAAATATAACAGCCTCTGAGTCCTGCGATGGGAGCTGGAATACACAGACGACTCCATGCGGAAAAAAGTGAAGTTCTTTGAATATGTTTTATTGTTTCTCTTTTCTACCCCCTCTCTTTTGCACCCCTTCTTACACCACGCACCCCCATTTCAAGTCACACACGCCCTTAATGATCTAACAAAACATCGTTCAAACATAAAAACCCCCTCTACATCCCAGCCTACTTTCACACCACACCACCACCTATCAATAGGCGAAAACTATACAATATCTTCACATACCCCCCCAGTGACCCCCCCCATATGAAACTAGTCTCCTGGAATGTTAAGGGACTTCGATCACCTAATAAGAGAATGAAAATCCTCCGTCACCTCAAAAGACTTAAAACTGATATTGCCCTACTCCAAGAAACCCACCTTTCCACCCCTGACTTCCACCGAATGAAAAAACTATGGGTAGGTACAGTATTAGGCTCAGACTCTAATGGACGCAAAGCAGGAGTCCTGATTCTTATCCACAAAAACCTGCCATGTGAGGTACTATCCACCAAAGCGGACGCACAGGGTCGCCTTATCTCAGCCCATATCAAAGTAGGAACAAAGGAAATGATAATATCAAACATATATGCGCCCAACAACCCCACAAAACAATTTTATAGTGAATTGTCAACTTGGCTCCTCAGCGACCCGACCCTCCCGCACATTGCTGGCGGAGACTTTAACTCCACGATACACCCGATAGATGACAGATCCACCCCAAAACGCATATATCTCCCCTCTGCTCCCGACTCACAAACTCTACTAGCCTCAACGATAGAATCTCTCCACCTACACGACATCTGGCGACGCCGACACCCAACAGATAGAGATTTTACCTTTTACTCCAACCCCCACAACATATTCACCAGAATTGACTATCTCTTCTGCTCAGACAACCTTCTACCACTGATATCAGACGCTGACATTCACGACATTGCCATATCTGACCATGCACCTATCTCGACCACGATTGATAACCCTGACCTACACCCGAATCCTAGAATTTGGCGCTTCCCTTCATATCTCCATAACAACTCTGACTTCCATCAGTACATGGAAAACGTCTGGTCAGAATATACTACGACCAATGACGTGCACTCCGACAACCCCAATTTATTCTGGGAAGCAGGCAAAGCATTCCTTAGAGGCCGCATAATCTCATATGCAGCTTCCTTTAAAAGAAACACACTCAATAAATACAAACAAGCCAGCTCCCAATTACACCTAGCCCAAAGATCACTCTACATTAATAACTCCAATGATAACAGGAAGGCATGGCAGTCAGCAAAACAATCTTTTGATACCTGGGCTGAAACTCTACAAAAAACCAAAAAAGCACACATGGATGCCACCCTCCATAAATTCGGCAACAAGGCAGGTAAACTCCTTGCCAACTTATGTAGGGGACCCTACCGACCGACACACATCTCATCCCTCCGCGACTCTCTAGGCAACATAAATACCACCCAAAAAGACATAAATAGAACTATGCTGCAATACTACTCATCCCTATACGGACCAGATCCCATAAACCCAACACAAGCACAATCCTTTCTTGAAAAGGTAACCCTCGCTCAAGTAACTCCCGCACAATTAGAAGCACTAAATGCCCCAATATCCCCCCTTGAAATCTCCGCTACAATTAAAAACCTAGCCCCTTCCAAAGCCCCAGGCCCTGACGGTCTCACGGGAGAATTCTACAAGTCACAACAACTACTCTTAGAACCCACACTTCTTGAGGTTTATCAACACATATGGTCAGGGGGAACATATCTACCCACGGGTAATCAAGCCACTATCAAATTACTAGCCAAAAAAGGTAAAGACCCCCAAGAACCAGGCTCATATAGGCCAATCTCGCTGCTAAACCTAGATGTCAAAATCCTCTCCAAAATCATTGCCACAAGGCTAGCGGACATCATTCCCTCTCTAATACACCCTGCCCAGTCAGGGTTCGTGAAAGGCAGAACTGCCACCATGAACATCAGGAAGGTAATGATGGCCCTGGAACACGCCAAATACAACTCAGAGGGTAAATATGCTATTATCACCTTGGACGCGGAGAAAGCCTTCAATAATGTTAGCTTCGAATGGCTTTCTCTGGTCATGAACAAAATGGGATTCTCCGGTTCCTTCACCCATCTTAATAATACTATGTATACCGCCCCAGCCGCTAGACTGGTAGCGGCAGGTCTCCTATCAGAAGAATTCCGCCTATACAAAGGAACTCGGCAAGGCTGCCCCCTATCACCTCTCCTCTTTAACATCGCGTTAGAACCACTATCCAGGTACCTATCACATGTAGCCCCACTAAATGGCATCCCTATCGGCAAACAGGAAATCCGCACCTCACTCTTTGCTGACGATGTCCTTATATTCACAGCAAACCCCGCCTCTGACATGTTCACGATTAAGCTAATCTTTGACCAATTTAGATTATGCTCGGGCCTTCGCATAAACTATAATAAAAGCGAAATCCTCCCTCTAGGCACCGTATCCAATCCTCCTTGGACACAGAATTCCATATTCTCGGTAGCACATTCTCACATCACCTATTTAGGTATAAGAATAGGAAAACTACCCTCCTCTCTCTATCACCTCAACTACCCACCTTTACTCAAAAAGATCTCTCAGGAACTAACAAACTGGATGGATCTCCCTCTCTTGCTACTGGGAAGATGTCACCTAGTGAAAATGGTCAGCTTTGCCCGCCTACTCTATCCACTACAAACCATTCCTTTACTCCTGAAACATAAAGATACAAAAATTCTAAATGAGGCAATATCCAAATTTTTATGGCGGAACAAGCGACCACGAATTGCACTCTCGAAACTATATCTTCCCAGGCGCGAAGGGGGTATTAGTCTCCCTAATGTCAGGATCTATAATTTAGCCTGCCTCCTGAGGATAAGTCTAGATTGGGTAGCACAAACATCTCGCTACTCCAACTTTTACCTCGAAACCGAAATGGTCAACCCATATTCCCTGGTAGCCCTCCTACACTGCAAGTGGAAAACCATCCCTCCACCCCTTCAACACAACCTACTACTCCGGGACACAGCAATTGCTTGGAGGGAGATCCGGAAAACTCTCAAACTTTCAGCATTCATCTCCAGACATCTCCCAATACAAGGAAACCCGAGCTTTCCCCCAGGTCTGGAACGTCAACCATACAATTCTTGGCAACAAAAGGGCATCTCCAACTTTTCCTCGCTCTGTGACTTAGAATCCGGCCGCCCCATTTCTTACAAGTCATTAGCGGAGACATTCCAACTTCCACAGTCACACGTGTTCCATTATGGTCAATGTATAAGCTTCCTCAAAAACGTTTGCAGAGACGATCAAAAAAGATTTAAAACGTCCCTATCGGACTCTCTTCTCTCAAAAGGCTCCTATAAAATTTCAGACATATATCAGCCTCTCCTCCTAAAAGCCATTCCCTCACTGGAGACCTCTTCAGTGGCTAATTGGACAAAAGACTTCCCGGAGGCCGACTTGGTCAACAAAATTCTTCAAGGCCTCAACACTACTCACAAGCTGGTACCCAATGAATCCTGGAGGGAAACCCAACTTAAGATCGCCCACCGAGCCCATATACCTTTCCTCTCGAACAAACAAGCTCAAACCTCCCCCACGTGCCCCCTATGCATTCACCCCAGACCCTCCTTGGCCCATCGCTTCTGGGCATGCACATACATATCCAGCTTCTGGGACCAAGTTCTACAATACATATTTGAGGTGACCCTGCTAAAAATACCCAAGGACCCCCTACTCCTCATTTTTGGACACTGGGACCCCCAACTGCTACCCTGGTCTTTAATCTCTACCCCTTCATGCAAGGACTGGATTCTGATATGCCTCCTCTTCGCTAGAAGAGCCATATTAAAAAATTGGATCTCCAATTCCTGTCCCAACACCTCCCAAATTAAAAGGGACCTCCTTCAGCTGCTCTACAAAGACAGGATCAACACGGACTTCACGAATGAAAGAATCAGGACACGCTTCCACCACAAATGGGGAACTTTCATGACCTCGGCACTCTCTCCCACGGAGATAGCCCATCTGGAGACTTTCTCTTTCCTTTACCATAAACCTCCCTCCCCCATCTCAGACGGAATGATCCTCCCAAACCAAGATTCTCCACTATATGGAATCCAACTTCTACCAAATACTACAACATAAAACAGGACGACCTCACGCTCTTCAAAACTCCAAACTCTCTACATACAGAAAAGTGGTGACCACAACTGTCACAAAAGACATAAACGATATCAACACAAAAATAATAATCAGCATTATCATCTTAACCTATAGTTATCATTTTAACCTGCATTTTCTACCCACAGGCTGCTTATCTTCATCTAAAACTTGATATTGGTGCTCTTCCTTCTCACCCCCCCCCTGATGTTGTTTAATCCGCATCTACTTGACTCTTCCCCTCTCTCCCCCCCCCCACCCTACGGGGGGTACATCCAGTAATACTTTGTTAGCAACCTCAGGGAACCCCACCCCCACCTAGATCCATCCAGTTTACCTTCTCCCACATAAAAAGGTCAACTTTCTTCCCATTCCCCAGGTTACTTGTCTTTACCAACTGCTCTTTATTTTCTACCTCTGTATAGAGCTGATGTTTTCTTTGTTAGTTTCTTTTTTTTTTTTTTGTATAAAACACAAAATACAATGATACTGTTTTTTTCTTTTTTCAATGTCATTCTCTGTATGTTACACCTTTCAATAAAAATTTATAAAAAAAAAAAAAAAAAAAGACAAAAGCATGATTAAAAGGGTCCTATAGAGAGAGAATACAATACACATATCCTAAATTCTCTGAAAAAGAACTGAGTGGCTAGACGTGTATTCATCCATGAAAGAGGGATCCATAAGTCATCCTAGGTCAGTTCAACATCTAAATGTTTTGCGGTGAGACCGCTTCTTCAGGATTATGCTTCAGAGAATATTGTGTGTAGATATCTCTATAGAAAACAAACATACATAAACAATCAAGCTTCAAAACATAAAAACAAATAGATACAGCACTGATTACACAGATTTTGAATGAACAAAGGATCCAACTCAGTCTGCCATAGAGGTGAGCCAATCCAAAATCAGGAACTCAAATTAAATAGCATATAACATATGATTTCCACATTCTATATATTTCCCCAAATAGAATGGATATGTGAAGCTTACCTACTCAGGACCAACCCAAACCAGTAGAACATCCTAGGCTCCTAAGGGCAATTCTTGGGCGAGTGTAGAAGCCAGGTCCCGGTACAAAGAATAAACAAAAACTGTCAAAAATAAGCACACAAGAGAAGTATAAATTATACATTTAAATAGAATGTATGTAATATATTAAAAATCTCAAACAGTAAGCACCCACTAGATGTTTATCATAGAGTCCATGGTGATGAAGCTTGGGGGAGCGGGATTCTCAAAGATGGAATTCAGGAGCTTGAGGTTAATGAGGAGTGGCTATAAAAAATTTATAGGTATAAATCATACAGTATTCAATATTCAGAACACTGTGTGTTCAATTAAGTGGACACAGCTGAAAATCCCATTGAGAGCATAAACGCAAAAATGGTCAGTAAGGAGACACTCACCCTGTTAAGATGTTTAAGACGCAAGCAGATATTTGATCGTTTAGAGCAAAGGTCCAAGCGGAGACAGGTAAGATAGATTAGAATTTATGGGCTTAACCATAGCCAAAGGATCCCTAAAGGTTAACAATGAATAAGGAATTAGATGTAGGAAATTCAAAAGGAGGTATTGCAACAGATCATGAACAGCTCACACCTCACATAGCGCCTACCTCAAAGCCAGCTCCAAAGAGATGCACCGCTACCATCCACACCTTCACACATCCAGTGAAACCAGTGAATGGGAGAGGACTCCCATTATATAGGCTTGGCTCTTATCCAGAAAACGCCATGGCCCGGCGCACTGGCGCCGGCCAATGACGTCACCAGATACGATCTCAAACTGAGCATGCGCAGTACCGCGAAAACTGCAAATTTACCCAGAGAGAATTCCTCTCTCAAGGATGCCGTTCGCCTGTCCCAAACGACGACCGATGTCCAACACCACCATCTGGTGGATGGACAAGGAACGTCCCGGGACCTAAGATCACACACTCGCCCAGAATAACTTGGACATCCAGTGGCAGGGGACGGTACCGCAGGGAACAACACATTCCAAAACATTGGGAAATAGCACAGGGGAAATAAAATAGACAAAACCATAAATAACTATATAAACACCTAAAATGGTAATTGTTTAGATTGAGAAAACTAATAAAATAGTGCCAATATAACTTTTTTATGAAGATCAGGGAGCATACACTAATCATCCAGTCCCAGAAAAGATTAGGGACAACCAAACAACAGCCAGGAGAACAGTAATGGCAACAGCTGGCATAGTTTCAATAAGGGACAAAAAACAGGGAGAAAATGAAGTAAAGAACCCCCCTAAAAAAGGGGGTATAGAGACATGGACCCACATATCATATCCTGTCTTAATGAACTCATATCTATAAAAAGGGTCTATATGAATTCATCTCATTAATTCCAGGATAGTGGGTAGCTGATAATCTCTCTATCCATATTGTTTCTGCTCTCAGAATTATATTATCCCAATCACCTCCTCTAGGATTGGGAGGAATAACTTCAAGCGCAAAGAAAGAAACTGAGCTGTTATCGAACCTATGATGCAAACCGATATGTCTTGTAACCGAGTTGACAATTTTGCCACATCCAGAGCAATACACATGATCTCTGATTCTCTGACCAAATTCACAGGTGGTCCTGCCAATTTAGAAAACATGGCATTTGCATGTCATTAGATAAATGACACCTCGGGTAGAACAGTATAGCAGTGGGATTGGTGCCATTTTCCATTGGGTAAGCGGATGCCTCTACCCTCCGTAACCTAGGGGCAACAGCTGCATTTCCCACATCGGTATGTTCCCCAGATAGATCTGGGGGAGCGATCCGAAATATTTGAATAATGACTAGATGTTAGAGTATCTCGTAGAGATAGTCCGAGATCGTATCTGGTGAAGTCATGTGAAAATGTGTGATAGGACCTTGTTTTCAGAAATTCCGACCATGTGTAGGCTCCATCACACATTTTCCATAGGAATTTCTGACACACAAAGTTTGAGAGCAGGCTATAAAATTTTCCAACAACAAAATCCGTTGTCGGAAATTCCGATCGTGTGTACACAAATCCGACGCACAAAGTGCCACGCATACTCAGAATAAATTAAGAGACGAAAGCTATTGGCTACTGCCCCGTTTATAGTCCTGATGTACGTGTTTTACGTCACCGCGTTTAGAACGATCGGATTTCCCAACAACTTTGTATGACCGTGTGTATGCAAGACAAGTTTGAGCCAACATCCGTCGAAAAAAATCCTAGGATTTCGTTGTCGGAATGTCCGAACAAAGTCCGACCGTGTGTACGGGGCATTACAGTGAGGGGAAAAAAGTATTTGATCCCCTGCTGATTTTGTACATTTTCCCACTGACAAAGTTATGTATAACTACAATTTTAATGGTAGGTTTATTTTAACAGTGAAAGACAACAACAACAAAAAAAATCCAGAAAAACGCATTTCAAAAAAGCTACAAATTCATTTGCATTTTAATGAGTGAAATAAGTATTTGATCCCCTATCAATCAACAAGATTTCTGGCTCCCAGGTGTTTTCTATACAGGTAACGAGCTGAGATTAGTAGCCCTCTCTTAAAGGAAGTGCTCCTAATGTCAGCTTTTTTTTTATTTTTTTATTGTGGGTATAAAAGACATAACAGGTGAAAGCATAAACGCGGACACAGCCGCTGTAATAAACATACGAATGGAACAATATATCCGTTCAAGGTAAAATACATGTTTTATATGACATAACATAATGTATATCACTTGACAATAGGCAAATTGTCAATTAGGAATCAAGAATTCTTTGTTCTTTCAGAGACCAACAGGTGGTATTATATATAGTTGTTTTTTTAATGGATCTTGTAGCTAGACTCTGATGTGTAGATGGGAAACGTGGGGGGATAGAGAGATAAGAGTGGGGGTATACAGGGGGTGGTGGGGGAGGTGATTTGTCAAGGAGGGTGACTAAGGGGTATCTAGTTGTATTGCAGTATACTGAGGAAAAGGGGGGGGGGGGATCCAAAGAGTTACCTACCCCATTTCCCTACCACAACTCCCGAGGCCATTTCAGGTTATAGCCTGTTTGTATTCGTCCATCGTGATGAAGTGTAACTAGCAAGACCATAGTTTGCTAAATTTAGAGGGGGTGTCTTTTGCTTGATGTACGAGTTCCTCCATTTCCACGTTTTTATTTTTTATACGTCTGAGCCAGTTTGCTACAGACGGTGGTTCTGGGGAGTGCCATTTAACTGGGATACACATCTTCACCGCATTTACCATATGCATGACAAGTGAGCAAAGGTAGGCACTTTTCGGGATCAAGGAGTGATGTAACAAAAATTGCACTGGTGAGAAGTCAAGAATGTAAGTGGTTATCTGGTTTGTAAGTCGTTGAACCTCTTTCCAGAAAGGATGCAGTTTAGGACATGTCCACCAAATATGTAAAAGCAATCCTGATCCCGGCTCCCCCTCACATTCCCAACATTGTGAGAGGAAAGTGAAAGATAGATTTTGTGTAACCTAAGGGGGGTTCTATACCATCTTGAGAATATTTTGAATGCATTCTCTTGTGCATATACATTTACCGTTCCCTTGTGGATACATGTATATATGTTTTCCCAGTCTTGGTCTGATAGATCGATTCAGAGTTCTTGTTCCCATTTGCGTCTGGCCCAGTTAGATTTGGGGTCCTGGTCTGTGAATAGCAAAGCGTACATTTAGGAAATTAGGTGACATTGGGGTTCAGTTTTCAAGCATAGCGATTCGAAGAGGGTGGTTTGTCTT